>OY744561.1:8156348-9356348 GCA_963556235.1 Cryptophagus acutangulus | reverse complement strand
CACTCTTGCGTTAAGATGTTTTTCTGATCGAAGAGACCCTTGCAGGAAAAAAAATCAACGTTGCCTTCGCATTAAATTAAATTTAAAATCGAATATTTCAGACTGGAAAACCCAAAAGGGCGCACCATGCCATAGGTTGCGAGCATATAGATCAGCAATATAAATTCGATGTCATTAATTATACGAAAAGCATTAAATCAATGGCGTTGATGCAGCAAACATTAAACCCTTGTTATTCTAATACGAATTCAATTTTGGGCCAAAAAGTCGAATATGCCACATCTGCAAGGCAAAATATTATCAGGCGGTCCAATTACGAAGACACCGGTTTTCTTGGACTGCATTGCAGACACCGCCAGCCAACGTTGGATATCATCAAATGAGATAGCGGCCCAAATTGGCGCATAAACAATTCTCTGGCACACACTTCTGCTTCTATGCATGTGTGCCGGCTGTAATCTGTCAGAAGGAGAGTTAGAACAGCCACTTCCTTCTGTGACCAAGCCGATAACCACTTTCTGTTTATATCCTCTTGCTCCGAAAGCAATTTCACGTTGGAGCAAAATTAAAAATCGATCTTTATTGGCATATTTTTGGACCAGCCAGCTATTAAACCAATGATAGATGGTAGAAGCGGAAGTTTATGGGCAAAATAGTTTTAAAATTGAATCAAAACCAGAGGATGAAGTTTATTGCAGGTTGCATCTAAATGACTCATCAGCTAGATTCCAAATGAAATTATGAATTCATAAAAAGTTGTGGAGAAGATTTCCGGAATTAAGGACACATTTATGTCAAGCCATCATAGCAATTCAATTAGTTGCGGATGATACTTCCTCTTCGGTCGCGTTTTTTTTCAGCTTATTAAACGAAAAAGCTCAATATCATTAGGACCATTAAATGATTTAATTAATTAACGCTAAAGGTTTTATTTGCAAATAACATTTTTGCCTAAGAGCCATTTTTATTTATTCAACAGATTTTTGCGAGCATAATTTTGAATAAATCACAATGACAAACAAACGACAGTTAAACAGAAATTTATTGCATGCTCTATATGCAACATACAGATTAATCATGTTTTTCCAATGCGTGGGATGAGGAACATTCGGTGCTGAAAAACTATTTCATTGTCGATATAAAAATATTAACGATAATCTGTCGCGGAACGAAACCGTTTTATTTGGATGCTGTTCTCGCATGGGAAATACGTTTCTTTATATGCGATCTTGGAACATTTGATGGGCCTGTTGCAACAGCATCATTTACATAGCTTTGTTTTTTTCTGGTTCGCCAATACAAGCTTAGGTACATATAAATGTTGACTGCAAATAGGAGCGACGAGAAAATTGACTATTGGATGACAATGTGAAATGATAAAATTGTTTTTATTATACACATCTTCTCAATTTATTATTTGCTTATTCGAATATTTGCTTCTTGGAATTTAAATACAAACGAAATAAATTACAGTAACTTCTTCTTGACTATCAAATTTCTACGATATTTATTTATTATAATAAAAGCTGCAAAAGGAGTCGAAAAGCATTTGATTATTTTTTAACGAATAGGAAAAGAAAACGAATAAGAGATGATGATTATCATTAATTAAAAAGTTGCTTAAACGTAAGAATATTGGTTAAGTTTGTACGTAATTTTCATTAATTCTACGAGTTTCTGCGCTAATAACTCAAATTAATGAAGTAATTCACAATTCGTTTGGCCGTATTCTTTAGAGACCGCACCAAATTATTATTTCTCGTTATGTAAGAAAATATTACATTTCGACTTTAGAATAATTAAAAACTCAGCTAACGAAAACAGGATTATATTTAAAATAAATAGCTAAAAAGTTAAATTTTTATTGAAACACGATTAAAATAAAAGTCATCGGATTAAAATTGTAAATCCTGCAGCTTAAAGTGACGAGCTTTTATATGTTTGAGAAACATATTTGTTTAAATGCTATTGCTTTATTTGCTTGCAATATGTTTAGCTGTTTTTGTGTAGAAAAAATTAATTTGTCTGTTTACTGAAAATAACTATTATAAGATCTAAAGGACTAAGATCCTGCATAGCGCACAATAAACATTTAATTCTAGTTAGAGCGATGCAGAACTGTTATTCCGCTATTTTACTTGCTAAATTAGCTGTATTAAAATGAGAATTTAATTAATATTATTGATTAATTATTTAGCTATAAGCCACCATGAAATAGCCTTATCTGTAACTCTAATTAATTCCACTAAGTAATTAAAGTTTAACGTAATGTTAAAATAGTGAATGAAGTGTTTTGGATATTTCGTTTTTTCATAATTGATTCTTGAGTAATTTACGCTTTAATTTAGTACAGCTTTATTAGCAAAAAGTTCTTATCGTAAAGTAGAAAAAGCTTAAAAAAGATGCTCGCTTTGCTATTTTATTTCCAGCTGTGCGCACACCTTGTGAGCGGATCAGATCTAATTAATCATTTTTTAATTAGCTTTATGATTGATTGATATTTAATATTAAAACAGATACTAAGTGTGAGTTTCAAGAAAATTTAATTGACATTATAAGCAGGTTAAATATTGGATTTCGAATAGCAATTGAAAGTTCGGTGCAGGATTTAAAATTCACCATACAAGTTTCTGATACATTTCTAATTTTCTTGAATGCTGAAACTTTTAAATTGGAATATATTTTTCATACTACGTACATATACGTGCTGAAATGACTTAATCTAAAAACCATTAAAATTATAAGTTTCGTAGCTACGCGACATTCGACTAATGAACTAAGTTTATGTATACTTATAGTAAATATGAGTGTATTGTGGATGGTTCATTTTAACAAACTTCTGGATTCTGGATTCAGAATTTAGTACGTCGCATAATTATTCCAAGTTTTCCTCTTACACACCAAATGAAATGTTTAATAAATATTTCTGCTTGTATTACATGGAAAGTATAATACAGAATGCAGGATGTTTAACTTTATTAATATTAAATAAATACACCAAAAGTACTTGAAAAGTTATATGTAGAAAAGCGCAATAGTGAAACCTAATTAATTCATTTTAGTAATTTATTTTTCAGCTTCGTACCACTTTAAAATTTTGCACTACCCGGTACACTTGAAATAATTCTTGAAGAACGCAATGCAAGATGTGCTGAATTAAAAAACAGCTAGTGAAATGATAATTTAATTAGATTTTTTTAGTCTGCGATAAAAGAATAGAAAATAAGTTTTTAATGAAATTGCATGCAGCAAAATAACCAACAATTGAAATGCCTTTTCTACAAGAGGACGAAAAAAGCCTTCTAATACAACAAAAGAACTTGAAACTTTTGCAAATTATCTTATCGCACCTTATTCGTCAAGCAAAAAGCAGGGTTCCTTTCATTTGAACATCCTGAACAGTGAAACGAAAGCGAAAAAAAAAGTTAAAAAAATAAATTTTACTACCAAATGATTGTAAGGCCGCATTGAAATGCTTTTTGGGATTATAAATAAAGGGGATGGAAAGTGTTTGCTCTAGAGTAGTGCCACATTTGGTGTGTTGTGAACACACACTGATCGTCCAATGAACTGGAACATCTAGCATATAGGCTTCAATAGACTTCCCAAAGTAACTTCCAAATGACTTCACCAAGGACCAAGGGGTCCTTGCAGCCAACTCCTCGATCAAAACGCGAAATGGCAATAACGTCTGAGTTTTGTTTCCTCCCTTCGTAATCCAAAATATTAAAGTTTCTTTATTACAACGTTAACTAGCTGTACATGTGTGCTTTATAATCAATAGGAAATTAATATTTGATGGAAGAAAGCTTGTTTTATTGCGTGATTTTATTGGTTCTTATAGCAGAAGGAAAGATCATGGATAATAGTTTTTCTAATAATAGAAAACAATTTATAGCAATTTTTATTAGCTGCAGGATTGAAGAAATAATTATTTTATTAAGCGCTATTTAATAAATTACGTGATTTATTTAGTGGGACGGTGCGACTTCATCGAGGCACCGTATTTTGCTTGAACTATCGGTAAATTTAAATGTATCGAAAAGCTTGTGATTGTTTTATTCAACCGTACATTTTACTTTTACTAGATATATAAAAAATCAGAATAAGCTTCATCCTTTTCAGAAAAATACACACGTATAGCTGTTGTATATTTTAAATTTAAATTTACAATGAAAATGTTTTCAATTTTTGTAGGTGGTATATGTACGGTATTTTATATTACGAACATTCAGCCATTCTGCCCCTAAGGGTGTATCTGACTATTGGTATTCAATGGAAAGACGACAAAAATTTGCGGAATGCGCATCTAAAACAGTTGTCATTTTTGCAAGGGTGCGTGTTGGAATGGCAGTAGAAATAAAAATCATTGAGGTCAAAAAATAAATGTTTATCTCGCGTTAAATATAAAACGTGGTGCTTTTAACTTTTTGATACTAGTAAATAATGCTATTTTAATAATTCCATAAATAGTAAAATTGAAAACGTTAAATGCGTTATCGATTTTATTTTATTCGATAATATCATCATCCCCTATATTTGGCCATTAAAGCAAGTGTCCCATATAATAATGCCATATAATGGGCAGCCATGCGTATTTAATACCGCAGGAGTTTTACAGACAATAACAGTAAACGTATACATTGGCCCCGTAGTTACGTTATCATTCCGCTGAAAAACCGCATTTACAGATGGTTAACAAACAAAATGTATTTGCTAAATGGAAAATAATCGCGGCTGAAAATAAAAATGAATAGTATGCATATTTGCAGGAATAATTGAAATATTCTAGGATGGTTTGCAGCATTATCTCTTCCAAACAATGACTTTTCAACTAGTCACGCAATTTCCAGTAAAAGTTTTCCAAACGGCTTTTTCACGGTCTGTCTTCCAACACGCAAAATGACACACCCCATTTACAGTGAACTTTCTATGCATTGTGCTCGACAATCGACAGATTCTTCCTTCAGTCCCATCTTTCAAAAAGCCCGTCCATAATCAAGAAACTTCAACGAAACAAATCATCATAAAACTTGGAAATAATTTTATTGTAACGTGAAGGAGGGGGTAATTTAATTACTGCTATAAATAGTGGAGCGTTTTTAAAAGTGCATCACTCATGGTTTTGTGGTTGGTGTGGAGTAAGCTTAGATTTCCCTAAAATGTAATATGTAAAAGAAATAGAGCAATTTTTGATAAGGAAATCCTCCTATAAGGATAATTCGGTTTTGGGTGTATGAGAGAGAAATTTTGCGAGATAAAATGGAAAGTAAATTAGTTTTAGAATCGATTCTGAGCATATAAATCACATGGGAAAAGCTTGAATCATCTTTAACGTAGTGTCTGGAACCGCACCCGTAACGATTGGCTGCCACAAATCACACTTTTAACTTTAACTAATGTCTTGTAAACATGCAAGTAATTTTTGCTATACACGTTCAGTGTTTGTTTCGCTACATTTTATCGGAAACAAGATAATGAGCATTTATTGCGACCACATATGCAGGATATTGAAATTTCTGCAGGAATTCAATATTCTGAAACAATATTTACCAAACAGAGCATCATTTCCCGATTGAATGAATAGTTTTACAGCGATTCCGAAATGTGCGGAATGAACGAGACAAAGTTTATTCGATGAAATCACTGAAATGGTATTAAGTTGGTTTGTTATAATGGCTTTTGATCATTTTCTAATTGATTTTGCCGCATTATTTTCTAAAAGACACACAATAATGCAATTATATTGACGCTTGAGGCTAAACGCTTGCCGCTAAACGCAATTTATGTATTTTATGTTTATTAACTGAATATTATTGTTAAAAATAGTATTTAATTTTGTTGTCGCTTGTTCCAGGGGATGACAATCTCAGGCTTTCCATACCAGTGCAATTCTACGAGCCTTAAGCCACTCGACTTAAGGTAAGCTTTTATTTCAAGTTTATATCGGTAATCTGGTACACTCTTTGGAAAATATTTTGAATCGGGCATAAAGTTGCGCAAATAGTAATGGCCCTAAATACTTCCAATTAAATCGAATGATATCGCTTAGCGATGTGATATTACCTTTTTAATGTCGCATAATTCCAAGTTTCCATATTTGTTCAAAAGGGTTTTAATGCCGAATAAATTAACTTTTTGCTGGCCACAAGCATTTGTAACGTATTCCATGCCAGTGTAACGATAAGCGTTATTCACGAAAATGAACATCCTTGATGCTGCCTACTAGAAATACAGCAAAGTATTAGGATTCCGGGTAATTATTAGTAAAAGTTTACATCAATCTCGCGACCATCCAAATCATGCAGCAGGGTGAATGAAACGTTGAGGGCAAAACTAGTGCGGTTGTATTTTTTGAATGAGAAATCGGCATCGTTTGGATCTAAATAACTTGAATTAAAGTACACTAAATGTAGTCGTTCATAGATTGCCTTGTATGCGTACTAAAATTTAAATAAACAGAGTAAAATTTAGGGGATTATTAATTAATATAATTTACCTGTTTGCTTGCAAATGCTATACTAGCAAATAGTAGAAGGTAAAGGAGCATTTTAGAAAACTGAAGCCAAATTAAATGATTGTCATGTTTTTATATTTAATATAAAATAATGGACGATTAGTTTAATTACGTCTAGGTCCTAATAAATTGTTGGTATAATTTAATAAAATGCTGATGGTATCATTTGTTTTCGAAATAATTAGTTGCGCTCCATAATGTTTGTATAGAACTAAATTTATTCTTATCGCTGATGAAAAATGTGTTTTATTAATAATGAAAACACGACAAATAAATTAATAGAATAAAATGAACAACAATAATTTAATTTGAATTTTATTAAATACAAATCCAAATTTAAATTTAATTAGTAAATAAAATGAAATGATTTTAATATTGTTCGGGCAATGTGCAGTTTAATTAAATATTGCATTATTAAAAACAACGACTCACTATATTACACTTTTGCAAACACTTTGCAAAATGTAAATGTATCAAGGGACAAATTAATGAAATTCCATTAGGAATAAATTCAAATGTTTAGCTATAAATATGTTGCACACATATGTGCCAATGGGTCTTGTAATTTTAATTAATAATTTCAAGTTTTGTACTTTATGTATTAGTTTAGCATATGTACGTTAGCAAAACTGTGTCTAAAATCTAATAGATTCCATAAATGCATACATACGTTGTACATTGTATATGTATATTCATTAGTCTATTAATTCACTACATGCTCACCAACTGCATTATTATAATTCTACTTGTTCTATGTAGTAGTACCAACAAGGTATCAATAATTCAAAATTATTCCTTTTGTAGATAAATCACTACCAATAATCATATTTTTCTAGACGACGACGACGACAATAAAAACTCGCAATAACGACTACCTTTTATATCTAAAACAATTTACTTAATATAAAAGATGTAAGAAAGCTCCAGACAGTCTAGCTACTAAGACAAAAAAATTCATAAGAACTCAAATGCACGACATGTTATCATTTTCGTAGATATTCATCATTCATCAAAGCGATATCTCCCAAAAAATAACTATTTTATGAAAGGGCATCGAGGCACCTTACTTTTTCTCTCACAGAAATTCTAACTGAACCAATTGTAGTGTACAGAAAAAGGCAGTCAGCAATAATGCAGTTGCTATTGAACTTTCTTGTCACTACGTAAACTTTTCATTTAGTTCAATATTAAAAGCATTTGAGAGCCAATAAAATGGAATTGCTCTCAGGATCTGTATATCGCTAGCCAAGCTGGACAATAAACATTTTCGAAAAGCTTTGTTTCCGATTTTGGACCGATAACAAAGTCTGCGTTTCCATCAGGACGGACATGTGTATTTATGCGGTTGTTTGTCGAGAAGGAAAAACTTCCTCCAGTAATTGGTTCTTGCATATATATATAGATCTGAACATGCCACCCTGGAATTGTGGCTCCCTCGAGGAACGCCACCATACTTATGCCTTTTCTACATGTCCCTGTGCTATTTTTTCACTGACTTGCTCCAGTTTTATATATGTTGTGCAAGCTGTGACTGGATTTTGCGACACACCTGTCACTTGGGCTTTGTCTAACGAAATAACGAGGGGAGAATTTCATTTAACGTTGCTATAAGTAAGAGGTCGCTTGTTTAAGCTGCTTAAGGGCGCTTTTTATTGGCAAAATAAACCTGACAGTCAACTTGGCTCACATTCTTTTCTTTTGTTCCTAGTAAAAGGAAAATTAAATAATTGCGCGCTAGATGGGAAGTAAACACCTTTATTATTGGTTTGCTTGCTATAATTTACCCAGCAAGAGGTTCGACAAGTCTATGAGGGAAATTTAGGTGAGTTGCTTGTGCACGAAATTATATGTTGGTCTAGATGGCCTGCAAAGGACGTCCTGTCTTCACTAAATTAGAGATCTTAATTGAATTTGTGGGAATTCTGATAACTCCATATGCGACAACTCGAGCGCAGAATAACATCAACCAAGGTTTTGTAATGTTTGGTCGTAATTTGCTTTGTACACCAGCATTATTATTATTATTAAGATGCCAGAGTTGGTCGTCTTTGCCAAGTCGAATTTTGTCAACAGATTTTTCGAATTATTTTATTAGAGCGCGTCAAGGCACCTTACTTTTTATAAAAGTGTATTGATTGGCTTTAATGCAGTGCTAAACTGTCTGGAACAGAAATTGCTTATAAATGACCTTATCCTGAAAAGATTGCTAGTGTTTTTCAGGAATAATAGAGAAACTGCATAAAGTTTTCCGAAATTATATTTTTATTTTGTTCTTATAAGTTGGGGTAATGGAAAAGTTTGGAAATTTTATAAAAAACATACTAAAGCTCCAATCTAAAGCAGATTTTTAAATATTAATATGAAACGAATCTAATTAGATGATTATTAGTGATCTTAGGCCAAGGGTATTTTAATTAAAATTTGTAACCGAAAATTATCGCTTGATCGATCAGAATCTATTCAAGCAATTTCTGATAAATTACCCGCAGCATACAAACTATTGAACTAGGCCAAACTAAGTCTAGCTGAACATTGAAATGCAACAATTATAATATTGTTCCGTGTTTCTAATTCAGTGGCATTCCCCCTTATAACTTCTATCCTCTAATGATTTACTATCAGTTTGTCTGAACATGCCTGGATAATTTAATTTTTGATCCTACAATTATTAATCATTAATCCGGCGTGTAATGGAATAATTTATCTCTAGAGTACCTGGCTACCTACTTTAATTAAATATTTATTTTAATATTAATTGTTATATTTACTGAACAGAAATGTGATATTTTCTGTCGTCTCCTCCTATATTCAGGCAAAAAAAATAACATTTTTGCTTATAGCTCGTTTATCATCCGTTCGTTTTATTGTCTGGATTCTCCTAACAACATAATCTCAAGTATTCAATTTTTTTGTTATTTTTGGAATAAAATATAATAAATTTCGCGAAAACATGTACACAAATTTTTAGTGCCTGACAGCTAATTGTGAAAACTGAATATAACCAGCAATTTAATGGCTGTTTTTATTTTCAACGGAGCTCGTATCCTATAAAAGAATTTTCATTATACTAATCTGCATAAACTCTTTATAAAAACGTGTACCGAGCTTTTAAATTTTGCTTTTATTACAAACTGGCGTTAAATGATTATACTATGCTTCAGTGTTATAATGTGAAAAAATGGAAATTTTTCGAAATATTTATTATCGTGTATGTGGAATGTTACACATAAACATGCTAATTTTTCCAAGATAACGCCGCTCTAAATTAGATTTTCATTTGGCTTATTGCTTATTGGACAATTTAATAACGAACATCATTAATTTTCCTGCCACAAATATTTTTTTTTTTTTGGCCAGTGGAAATTAAAAAGGATGGAGCTTTAGTCACTTTTTTGGGGGCTTTATATTCGACTGAGCTTTGAACAAAGTACAATAAGTATAAGTATATTAAAACATTTATTGTTTGTAAGCTAGAAAAAAAAATCTGTAAGCTTCTTTCGAAACATTAAACCAACTTATAGTCTACAAATAAGATTCAGATTCTCCATTAAAGATAAATTTCATAAATATTGCTCCGTGATGATATTTAATTTTAAATATTTTATAAGATGGATCAATTAATTAACCAACAGTTAAATAGTTCATTATACTGAAAAAACTTGAGGACATTGTCTGCTCTAGTTGATTTTGTTGCGTATAACGTGATGAAATTATGCAAATATCGCAGAGGCTCGCATCGTACCTGCGAGATTAAATAAAACCCCCATCAGCCCCCTTTGCTAAAACTTAGAGTGTTATTAATGAAGCCATTAAATTTATAAAATGGCTCTATCAGTGATAGAAGAGGGCTGCGACGCTTCTGATGTTCGGTGGTTGTATTTTTTCCGAATGGTGCGGTTTTTAATTTAACGACTGTGCGAGCAGGGATGCTGCTCCGTGATTTATGCTATCGTATTGAATGCGGCACAACGTCATTTGGTGGTCGTTGTATTTATAAGCGTTCGGCGCTTGACATCGCCGGTAATAATGGGCCGCGCGCTCTCCCGATTTAATAATAACCACCGACCATGCAGGTTTGTTTTCCATTAGGGTTGTTTATGCTGCATCCTTGGTATTCATGTAAGTTCCATTAATCGCGGTTTCCGCACGCTGCGCCACTGACACTGATAGATGTCTATTTTAGTCTGCTGCTGCTGGTGGCCCCGGCCTTTGTCATCTATGACGGCCGCCTCCAAACTGTACTGGGCCCTGCGGTCATCCCTTTCGACTTCTCTCACCTGCTCTGTGGCGTGACTCCTAACCACTCGTCAACCCCTTCACCAAGCCCTCGCTTCTCTATGTGTTTCCACTCTATCGACCCGCCCGTTCGAGACAGATTAGACCATCTCGCCTCCACACTTTGTTACATACTAGCATTCTTCCCACAACTATTTTCGATCTATTTATCAATCTTTTATATTGGAACCTACCAATTATTTTGTCCATCATACAATTTATTTTTATTGCAACAACAAGCCGTGATTTATTTTTGGTGCGCCTTCGCCAAAATTCGAAAAAAGCTCGCAATAATTAATTATGACCTTGTTGGGGCTCAGCATCATCACTAAAGCAGATCTCTGACAACAAGTTTGTAGTAAGTTGGATGTATGGCACTGTGATAAAGACCGGATGGCAGACAAAGGGCTTTGTAGACGGTAATAGTACGTCCAGCAGGTTCCGGAAGTGACATGTTGCGTGTGCCACTAAACATGAACGCACCCTAATTGATAGATCTTCACGTGAGCTATTAACTGCAGCGGAGATGGCATTGGCTGATGAATTATTCAACAATCTCTCTCTCCTCTCGCACCAATGTAACATACTTCATGTCCGTCCCACAGGGACCACAATAATTCCTTGTTTCGAATCTTCGTCTTCTTATGTACGTCTGATTTTATTTGCACAGCCCCATAAATAAATTCAGCAAGTCGTCTCTTATTTTATTAGCATTTGGTCTTTTTGCCGTAATTATTTATTCATACACTTTGGAAGCTAAGTGCTATGCCGATTAATTTATGGATTCTTTAGTTGAGAGACGCATTATACATAAAAGGATTTTATATTGTGTCTCGAATGTCGTCGTCTTTTGATTTATTTATATTGATGGCATAATGTGTGGAAAAATCAAAGTGCGCCAAATGAGGTTTCTTGTAATGGAGTGCTAGGTATGCGTGTCAGGTTCGATTCGTTATGGAAATGAGAATGAAATATGCATTCGTTTTAGATTTTCGCGAAAATCGCGCGCGTTATTCGGGGGGATGCTGCTTATAATGCCTATGCCAATTTATCACAATGTTTTACATAAATATTGTCTTTTGATTATCCATCAAGCACTTGATGTGCATCGTAACGAGAAACAGGGCGAATTTCCATTCGAATTGCAATCGCAATTTTTTTCCAAGCTGGTGTAATAAAAAATAATGAAATTTTATCTATTAAAATCTTATTTAATAAAATACCTACAGTTTTCTTTTGTAAATACAGGAATATATTATATTCTTATGCAAATAGGCTTAGAATTTCAATTTCAGCCAAGCGCCGCCGCCGCCACCGCCGCGCTTTTTATGGAGTGAAAATATTAAACGTGAATGCCATCATTTATTTCAGCCAAACGAATTGTTGGAAATAATCAGAATCCTTAAACCCCGAAACACAATATTCATATTTTACATTAAACTGTGCTTTTATTAATGAGAAATTCTTTTAAGCTACAATTTCCTTACCCGGGAACAATTTAATTTGCATTCTTGCCTGACACATAACATAGACGGACGCATCTGCATATATGTGAAGCTTTTATCGCATCAATGCTGTTAAGCACCGTTATCAATTCCATTAGTCCGGTATAATGAATTTAGTGGACAGTCAAACAGGAGATTATATTTAGACATCCTTCCCATAAACACATAATGCAATTATAAGATTTTCACTTTATAGAATTTTCGTTTTGATCCTAAATTGTCCTCCAAATTTTAAGCCAATAGGACTTAAGATAGCGTCTCTAGAAGATAGTCGGACAGACATACAGAATTTTTAAATTGTGTGGTTTTGTTTTTTTTTTTTTATGGTTTTATTTTGAACACAAATACGTTTTGCAGAAAAATAATAGTAAAAGAAACAAATACCTTCAAGTTTAAGTTTGTTAAAGTTATAGAAAATACTTTTGCAGATAGCGCGGCTCGTTTCGCTTTATTTATGTGCAAGAATATGTAATAAACTTTCGAGAAACGAAGAACGCTATTTTATTTGGAAAATACTACCGACATCGAAATATAAATTTCCACCAATACATTTATTTAAGTTTGATACAAATGTTAACAAGTACAATAATATGTAACTAAATTTTACGATTGTGCGGCGGCAATTTTGTTTAGTAATTAATTTTGCTTTTTGGTTTATTAAAGAGGCTAAAGTTTGCGCTTGGAAGTTTATTAAAATGCGGTCGGTATAATTTAGCATACCTATATATGAGATGAGAAATTGTTTCAATTTACTTTAACTATTAGAATATAAAAATGAAAATATCCTATGCGCATTTCCACGATATCTGCGACGAAGCCCTGAAAATTCTGATAGACTGCGACTAAGTAAATATTCAGTTAATGACTTTTTCCCGCTCTCTTATGAATTGCAAATTATTCGCAGCAAAAAGCGAAACGATAATTTATAACAATACACATATTATACAAAGAATAATGATATATTCTACTTTAGATTTAAATTTATGTTTCCATCCAGTGGTATCGCGTTTTCACTCTGCAGATTACAAGCTGCATAAAAATACTACTTTTAAATTAAACAATCATTTTAATTGCATTTGCGAGAATAATTAAAATGCTAAATACACGATACCACACCATATCGATCGATTTCATTTGAAATAACAAAACTGAGAAAACATAGTGGGTGCACTCTCATAAATTTATTTATACAAATGTACCTACACAGTATGTAAAGTTTGGCAATGCCAAAGTTGAGCAAGTTTACAGAATTGCATATGCACCGATTGCGGTTAAAATGCTAATAAGACTGGGTCAAAAATTCAGCATTCGGTTGGGGTTTTTGATTTATTCGAGAGATACTTTTTCGTTTGGTGGTGGTTTTCTATTTATGTACTGCTGAAAAGTTTTTAAACATTTTCCAATGCTTTCTTATTTGCGAAGCAGTTAAAATACGTTTTGAATTCCATTCAAATAAACTAGAAACTGCTAAGTGTATTGGATATATGGATGGATGCATGCAGGATTGCGGGATATTGATACTATTGCAAACCATTGCATTTTAATTTACCAAACTATTTGCTGCAGTAGATTTTTTATCCATTAAAAAAAAAACGAAATCATTCAGTTATTTGTTGGAAATTGGTTTTATTTGCATATTATCCATCAGAGTGCTGTTTAAAATGAAGTTGTTGTGCAACTTCATTAATTAATTAATGTACGTACATATTTATATGAAATATATTGGCTTCTAAATTGAAAATAAATGTCATTTGCAACAAATCCAAATGTTAAAATTGTATTTCATTCAACATTTCCCATTAGTATTACGGAACGATGGAAATTGACTATTTAATACCTTCATAAAACATTTCCATTTACGTTTAAACCGGCTGTTGCAGAATATGTGGACCGAAATATTTTCAAAAATTGTTTACTAGATGAATTTATAATTCCAGCTTGAACTTCTTAGATATAATTAGTTCATAGAGTCTCTTTGAGTTAGTAGTTATGAAGTTTATAAATTGCATCAAGGGGATGTTTCTTTGTATGTACTACAAAGTATGTACTACAATTGTGCAATGCTGCAAGCACGTACCTAAATTAATTGTCGAAAATAAAAACGCAAATGTGATAACTTTTCACTTACATACTTTGAATTACCAAACAGTGCTTGCATTACACCGCGTAATTAGAACATACTCAACACCACAATGTAATGAGCAGAGATCCACATCATTCCCTAGCTTACACATACATAGAAAATGTGTTCAGACTAAAAGTCAAAGTGCTTTTAGTAAGCGTGGTTTATCTCGTTTATGTTATATACAAAATAGTCCCACATGCAAGCATTATGTTATGTTTCGAAAACTATTGCAAATTTCCTCTAAAGTGATTATGTTTAACACTTTACTGGAGCTCTAAACACGCCAAAATATCAATATGCAGCTAAACTAGGATTAGTTCAATCAAATCGATTTATTGCAAATGTTCTTATAATGACGAACATTTTGTCAAATACTACATTATACACTTATTATTTGCAGAGAAAAAGATTGAAAGAGAATTTCCCTTCTTCAGGAACGTGATGAAATTTAAATTGCTATGATAATAAATCACTTTTGCATCGAACATTGAACGCCGACGTTTGTTTGATTGAAGTCTACCTTTGCAAGGTGACAAATTGATCAAGATTATGATCGAACCCAGTCAAAAGAAATAATATCTGTGCTCTTTCACATTACATGAAAATGTTGTCGGATTTTCTACAGTTTAATTTAATTTGAAACTTGGTATGCGTGATACTCAAAATATTTTCAGTATATTTCGCATATAAATTCCCAAATGAGCAGAACACACATAGAAAGCTTCCAGTGAAAGTAATTTGATCCTGCCGGCAAATATTTTTACGTTTTGCTTAATTGAAAATTACTGCATTTTACATAAACATTTTCGTCTTGTGTGGGGAAAATCAACTTCCGCTTTGAATAATTGAGCAGGACTTTTTCAGGTCAAGCCAAGAAAACGGAAGCGTTTTGCTGAAAATTTTATTGGCATGTCACTGCTTTACATCATTTCTTTTGGTCGTGCTAGGTTTCACCACAAATACGTCATAAGAAACCCACTAAGGATACTCGGAGGCTTTATGGCTTTTCAGAAATTAATTTTGAGGGTACTTTTATTTTTCATTACCATCAGCCGGAAATGAAAATTTCCTCAAAGAAAACTTACGAATGGAATTATTTAAAATTTATTTGCTTGCGAAATTGAATCGTATGTTGTGTCTGAAGTCTATTTTTGTTGGACAGAAAATAATATGTAACTAAATCTGCACGCATAATGGTTTTGATTCGACTGTTGTTCAACCCTCGGAAGATATTGATGTAAAATTCTAAATGGTCATGTTTCATAAAAGATTGTTCAAGTTTTATATTTTCTATCCATCCATGTTTTATTATGCTTTATACAAGAAAAGCTACTTTTCTGCTAACGTATAACTGCTTATGTCATTTTGATGTATTATATTTAAATTTCCACAAAATAAGTAATTCGTTTGCCAAGCTTCTCAATTTCATTATTTCCTACGGAAATGTAAAGAATATTCGTACATGAATAGATGGAACGTTCTTATAAATTCATAATTAAAATTTTAAAATTTGCCGCGCGAACGTTCAAACTTCTAATTGGTTAACGGCTGGATTAACCAATAAAAATTTGGAATTCAACGCGGCAAATTTAAAACGTGCCTTTTAGCTTAGTTATAAAAGGGATTATAGATAAAATAAACTCAGAACTTTGCAAGTTTTTAAATCCTGGGATGGAAAAATATGCAATATAAGAAGCCAATCTTCGAAAAAGTATATAATATCATGAAATCCCTTGTTAGCAATCCCCATTTTCTCATAGATCTTAAAGAAAGTGGTGATAATGTTTTTTAAAGCCTCTTTCATTATACGAAGTAATCGCGTTTGAGCTAAAGAAATCCGCTAAGTGGTTCTGGGGATTGTAAAAGAACTTGATAAATTCCAGCAATCTCAGCGTGTGCTATTTAATGCACATTATTATACGCTCATTATTGTTCGACAAGCTTGATTACACTATCAATAATCGCTTTTGTTTCGTCCCACTGTTGTTGCGATTATTATGATACAGTTCAATATGTATACAGATGTGAGTTGGAGCGGAATGTGGAAAATCGCTGCAGATGGTCCCAAAATGCCAGCAAAGTTTTGCTGACGATGACATTTTAAACAAGAGTCTCACTGCTGACTGCATTTCAATAAAGGCCAGTTTTCAAAAACTGTTATGGGATATAAGCGTTTTATTTATACGAAAAGACCCGCAATACACTTTTTCTAAATAAGGGCGCTAAAATTCATTCATAGGGTGGCGACCCTTTTCTTTCGATCGTAATCGCATTCTTACGTTATGGCTTGTGTTTGAATAAATCAAATTTAATAACGAAATCTGGTTGAGTTGCATATCACTTTAATTAAAATAATAATTGCAGCCAACATATGCGGATCAAAGTGCTTAAAGTTGTTGAGCTCAACTTTCTCTGCAATTGACGTGCTTATTACATTTTTTATTGTAACTTGTACCAGTTCTAATTAAAATATACTAATAGTACATTTTTTTAATTTATTTAAAAATAAAATACGTGCGCATTTGTTGCATTACAAAAAGTTCGGCGATTTTTAAAAAAGACCTGAAAGCACTTGATAAAAACTTTGGCAAAACTGATGAATAATTAATTAAAAATCTATGTTTACTTTAGCATATCCGAAGAGGTTTACATCTAATGGCATTTTGTGCTAAAATTTATGACAAAACTTAAAGTTAAACCTTAAGGAGAAACTTGCAAAATATGTCTGTCAATTAACTCATTAGGTATGCGAAAAGCTTTGTCAAAGTCTTGAGTAGGGGATTATTAACTTTGCCAACATCATTTATTGTTTTTATTTCGTATTTAGTACATTAATACTTTAATATAATAAAAATCGTATCTTCATTTAATATCCCAGTATTAAAAATGCTAAAAAGCAAATTCAATATTTCCTAGCAAATTATATTAAATTAAAATATGTTGAGAAAGCTTTTAAAGCTCTCATGTCACATTGTGCATTTTTACATAGATTTTATGATAATTAAATTTTGTTTACTGAAAGTGGACCTATATTAAAGCTTTTAATATAATTTACTCAACAAAATCTGCGCGTTTATAAAAAAAAGCTCAAATACTTTCTGAATGAATAAATCCTGTGTTGTTCAATCGTAATTAAATTTGATCTGCAGTATTTAATTCCGCCAGGTTGCTTTTTATAAATCCGGTAATCGGAGAAGAAATGCAGGTTAAAAGGGTTGCGGTGCATCATCATTTGTATTTTATTTATTTTTTGCCAGATGAAATGATCCAGTTTGTGGTGTAATTTTGACGTACAATGTAGCCTCGAAAATGTTTAAAGTGGTACAATTTCTTTAATGCTAGTCAGAAACGAATTGCACCCTCGAGTGCTATTAAAATTACCTTCCAACAGGTCCGAGGGCTTGTGGCTATTACAATTCCAATAGGGATCTTCTCCAGATATTATTGATTTTTGCACATCCAGAGCTTTTGCCCAACCACCATTTCCGAAAGCTTTTTCATTTGTTGTGCATTTATTTATCGCCAAAATGCAACGTCGATTTAATGATGAAAGCCTATTTAGTCTGGTTGCTATTTATACCCCGTAGATTGTTCTAATGATAGATTGGTGGTCTTTGTAACATGTAACCACATAGTTCACTCAGTAATTAGTATTGAACCACTAACAACGTTAATAGTAGTCAATGTGAATTTGTTTTTAGCTCAAAATTGCGATATTTTGCTATTCATTTCAATACCAGGACCAGCAATAAAACTACTGACCGCTCAATTTGGCTGCCTTTTGACTTTCAACTCGAAATGTGTTTGGAAAATATTCAAACTAATCGCTTTTTCAGTCTATTTTAACTAGGAGTGTTTTAAATTAACCGCGTAAACTCGTTGTGATGTTACCATGGTTACGCACCGAGTTAACCAATTACAAGTTTGGATTTGACGCGGCAAATTCAAAAGCTCTTCCTACTTTTACAAATAATTTTATTGCGAATTTATAACAAAACTAATAAAATGAAAGCGCTGCAAATTGTCGCCGTAAAAAGTGCAGTGCGACGAGATAATTGTTGATTCATTTTAATTGGAAATGAAAAAGGAGGATGGTGTCCGATGAAAAAATATTGGCATGTCCAAGTTGGACATTAAATCACAAACAAGCAAAGTTTCTGATAAATCCAATTGAACTTGAAATTAATGCTTTTACTTTGCTTTGTGGATATAACCTGACAGAAAGTTATGTTCCGTACGTGACCATATCAACTTCTATATCAGAAAAATCCCCAAAAGGCCGGTCACTTTGGAATATTATCTGCTGTGACAACTCTATTCGTGATGTCCCTACGAAAACCGTTTTATAACCCAGAGTGAAACATAAAAAAAATGTTGTATGGTTTAGATATTCCGGAAGTCTTTTATCGACAAAGTGTGACTTGATTTTAATTAATTAGTGATAATATCCAAAATAAGGCGTCTAATATTGACTGTTGTTTCAGAATCTCAAGGTATCACAAGGGAACCTTATGGAATCTCTTCTCCAACTCCTCCAGGATCTGATTGAAACTTGGTAAGTTGTAAATTTTGCTCATGGATTGCGTTTTTTGAATTTTAAAATTGTTGAAAGAATAATATGAATAATTTTGCTATATACACTGGAAGGGAAAAAAATGCCCCTATAAATAATTAATATCAGCATCCGCACCACAGCAATCTCGAAAAGTAATCCCTAATCCATTTATTCGATTAACTGTGCGACCATGTTTACTTTATTACTGCTCGACAGCAATAATAGAATGGAAGAGGTTGTTTGTAAGAACGTATCAAAATTCTTATAGAGCTATAAGCACCGTATTGTAGAAATTCTTATGTACATCGATGTCCAGTTTCTGATTCCCCCGTGCACTAAACGTATTACTGCACTTGCATCGGACCAGTCACAGATTGCCTATTTACCCAACTAACGTGACTTGTTTAGCAAACACACTTTGGCATACAATATAAATTTGAACGAAAGACGAAAGGAAAAAAAAAACTGTTTAGATTTTCAATAATAAAGTTTCGGCCAGTTTCAGGTGTTTCGCACAAAGCACACACTTGAGGTGCTTTGACCGGTTTAATATTACGTTAATGGTAAAATAAGAGACGTGAGAGGACAAAGCTCTAAATAATATTGTTATAGTCATGTTTATTCAAGTCGATGGAATTTTGCATGGAATTAGAAGCTTATTAATGTCGCAAAATTTATGGCCGATTTGGGAGTCTATATTTTAATGGAAATTTAATGGATTTTAAGGTAAATTGCGTTCGGAAAAACCATATACAGATAGCACTTTATTTGATTGACAAAAAAAAAGGTGTAATTAGAGCTTTTCCGCACCAAAATATATAAAAAATCGCTTAGAATATTAAACAAAAAATGGGATGGATATAGGCAGGCGCTTGAAGGGTAGTGACGAATTTGTTATGGGGAAAATAAAATTTACATAAAAAATACCCGATTTAAGCGTTACATGATTTGTTTAGCTCGGAATGAAAATATGTAGGAATAATTGAAGAAGCACGCAACGTGAATTAGATGAATGGCAGTATGAATAGAATTTTGTTTTTGATTTATGGCAGTTTAGAAGTGAAATGTATAGTGAAGGGAAAAATAGGATGAAAAAAAAAACAGGGAAATTCGGTGGCGGTGGTGCTTTTTCAATTTGATATGCAAGTTATTTATTGAAAAAACACTCGCTTGTATACATAGCAGGCAGCAGCACCACCAGCAGCAGCCAGACGATCTTTGATTTCGGCAGGAATTGAAAGCAATATATCCTCATTATGTTCAGCATGTTTGCCACAGAAGTTGTTAGAGTTGAAATTTTGAATGCGGAATTGTAGATTTACGTCCAATATCCGTATTGAAACAACTTTCAGTGAGCATTACACCAAATATTGATAAGCTATCAGATCCACATTTGCGTCACATTTAACAGACACTCTATTTTATTTCGTCTCTATGCATTTGAATATTTACGCTTTATATGCACATGTATACAATACAATATAGTAGTATAATTGAAAATATCGCATTTTGACTTGATAAATAATGCACATCTGCATGTCGTTCCAAATCGAATGTCCTAGTTCACTTGATGCACTTTATTAAATTATCTGCAACAATAAACACTCTATTAGTTAGCATCGAGTATATTGAGTCTATAACTCAAGTGCATTATTCAAGGACTGTTGCAAACTAATATTTATTCAAAAAAATTACGCAACTTGACAACAAAGGTGTCAAATTTTGACAGTTGTAATTGGCGCAGAAAGTTGCAAATTTCAATAGTGATTTATTTTGTCAATACCTACTTCTGTTCTAAGTTTCAAGATTCTAGCATTATTTTTACCAACTTTTTAAACTGAGGCTACTCTTTTAAGAACTATAAAAAACACTTTTAATGGTCCTACATCCTTGAAACTTGGAACATACATAAATAATATTGTGTACTGGAGGTGTGTTCAATTTCAAGACTGTATCTTCTCTAGAACCATTTTTAAAACTTGAAAGTTGCCCAATTTTCGGTCAATTTGCTTCAAACTTGTTGTTTGTTGCAAGATCAATTAACAACTATTGTAAATTCCAATTAAGCAATGCAATGCATGTTTGAATTTTGCATAAATTGCAACATTAAATGCTTGTTGAATAGTTTGGCCTAAAACTATATATATCCAGTTGTTAAAACTGTTTGCTAAACTTTGCCTAGAAATTCATAGAAAGTTGTCTAAACTGTTGATACGTAATAATAAAAGTTTCTTGTGTGTGTGTGCACACATGAAAACATTTACTTTGCAGCACTGATATTCCAATTCGGTTCATAGCAAAACGAAAAACGCCACTCGATTGGTCGATGTTCACCAAAAAGTTTAAATTGGTATTAAAGTAGTCAATCGGAGGACATGTGGAGAGAAAATTAACCCAGCATTTGGATTGAAGTGGCGCAAAGGCAACATATTGCAATCATAATGCAATTTTCAAGAGGAATTACCATTACCGAGCCAGACAGCAATCATTACAACACAATCGGCAAGATTTGAACATGCAGTCAACATTGTAACATCGATTTCTCTGACTGTTAAGGTGTGACACTTGTACGAATGGATGTTGCAAAGTCGTTTAGTTTCTAATTTGCCGTTCAAACTAAATTATCTCGCTGTTTGGATGGCTTGCCAAAATATTATTTTTAAATTATATGATATGTTATTCTATTGTCTACTGTTTATGTAGTATTTTTGCATTTAAATTCGCATGCATATCTAATATCTAATGAAGATCAGGTGGTCCTTTATGGCGGAACTCGTCGTTCTAATCGAAATCTTAAAATATGCAAACAGTATTTCGCATTTCGCTCGAAGGGGTTTTTAGCAAATTGTAGTTTATTTGCATGTTATTATTACTTTATCCTCGAATAATCTTCATAGCAGGAGAGATAATCAATATAAGCTCAAAATGTATGCATTTCTACTGAATGTTTAACGGTAACAAATTGCATAGAGGAGGATAAATCTTGAAATTAGGCGGCTGCTGGTGCTGCATGGCTTTGGAAATCCTGGCAATAATGCATACACATCCAGACACTACTGTGCTCTACTAAGTAATCCCATTCAAAGCAAACCGATATAATTCCGAAATTCAATATTTGTGTACGAGGATGCTAAGCTATAGATTTTTGGCCACAAATATGCATACAATTCCTTGATGACGATCATAACTTTTGCGCGAAACAAAACGCCAATTGTTGGTTACATTACATATCTACCCACCTTCTTGTTCCACCTTGATTCAAATGCTAATTCCTTTTATCATTCAGCACAATGATTCATGACAACATGAACTATGACCCGAGTATTTTATTATACTGTGTGTTTTATGTGCTCAGCAATAACTCGAAACGGCATGTGCTGAGATGAGGACTGGAGAAATTGCCTCATAAACCATTAACAAAAACAGAATTCGGAATAAAGGTTGAAATATTTAAATTTTACTAGCTTTTAGTGCTAGTATTATCGAAATATAAAAAAAAAACTACATTTTGTTAGCGCGCCACTATAATTAATTTACTTCAATAATTATCGATTATATTAATTACAATATTAATATAAATGAAGCAGCTGCTTGTGGCAGCTAATCTAGAGCTTTTCGCCGTGCTCTATTAAACTTGCGTTTTTTTCAGCTGTAAAGCTTTTTTACAGCTTTCCCAAATTGGATGAAAGTACAGCTAAACAACTTTCAAATGGAATTTTGTTTTTGCATAACTTTACTAGATTAATCATAATTTGTATTTGAGAAAGCTGATTATTTATAATTTATTCCGGTATTATGTAAATGTAAACTAATGTGGAGTCGGAGTTGTGAAGGAAATTTTTCCCTCACATTATGAAGATTAAGATTGAAAGCATCATATTTTATTTTCCAGTTGTTAATCTATATGGTGAGCTTACTTGAGCTGTGTATTAAAATAATTCAATGTTACAAATAATTAATATTCAGGCCACAATATTTATTTAGTTAATTATATGGTAGAGAATTTTTAAATAGATTTTTTCGTGGGATATCGTGTCTAAGGATAATTAAAATTATTTATGTATACAATTTTTCTGATATCTTGTTTAAGGACAATAAAAATACACAAACACTTTACCATATGAATAAAATATCATATTTTATGATAATAATGGAACTAATGAATTTTACTATGAAATACATTTCCACATTAATTGATATCTATTTAGATTAATTTTCAATTGTTGTTAAAATTGATTAAAATATTATTTGTTCGAAAATGGAAAACACAATTTAATTAAATAAATTGCTCATTGTCGGTGCAATAAAATCTGGGAACAGTTCGTGGTAACACTACTGCTGTTTTCTTTTTATTTAACGTAATTGTGGTGAAACCCTCAAGCCCTATCCGCAACTATATTACGACTAGTTGGTTTGTTTTTGCTGTTGGATCTAACAAGTTCCGAGATAAAAAAAAATAGAAACATTTACTCGAAAAAAGGATCTTGTACATTTGATCGATTATGCTAAAGTTAACGAGCTCATTCATCAAAAAACGGAGACTACATCGAACAGAAGAGGCGCTGCGAATAATTTCATTTAATACATTTTAATAAATTTATGACACAGTTTTGAAGATTAAACCGCTATTATACGGCTCTTGCTTCACTCTTCAACCGTTGCCGAACAATTCCTTCAAACGATCCAAGTCGCAGGAGTAGAAGGACCATTCGAGATGCAAATTAGCTGTGCGCCGTTAAATTTTGTTACTGCAGAAGTGAAGGGCTGCTTTTGCACGTGATAGCAGCAGCAGTCGACGACGACATCCTTCTCCTTTGGCTCTCTTCATAAGCATCATGGCATTTTGCTCTCCATGGATAATCGCATTGAAATTATTTTAATGATTGCGCTTCTGTAATGCCAGCGTGTCAACAAAAGCGGGGAAAAAGAGCTTTTATTCGGCTGATTTACACTGAAACAAATGCAAGTGCAAACGGTGTTTTATATTAAACGCCACTTTTATTATAAAGAGAAAATAAAAAAGGAGCGCGCGCGAATGCAGTTAATTAAAAGCGTTGATTATGCGCTGCGAAGTTTTTATAAAGGACATTAACACGTTTAGACTTGCTATTTGTTGTTAGCGCAGGAAAAGCCTAGCCAGGTTATCTTGAGCTGGAGTACGTAACGACGACTTGTTTATTAGTCGTTTTATGCCCAGAGAACATTATGACAAGCTGCATGTCTCACAGTTTTAGATTTACGTAACTGTATATGCAAACGACTGACGGATTTGTTATGGTCTACTAAATATCCGAGCTACATGCTAATGTTATCCGTATATTGTCTGGAAATCCGCTTGATCCGCATATTATTGTTGGAAGCCTATGGAGACCAACTATTTTTACAGACTTAAATACATAAACGTAAAAAGCAAAGGACGACGACGTAAAGGTGGTGATTTCATGGTACGTTATTGGCGAGCAATTTCTTTAGCTTTTCACGTTAACGAGATTACTCTTTTGCTCGATTATTTCACAATTGCTTGTCTTTTATGACATTATTTTAAATGAACTTCTTTAATTTTCTTTTGCAAAGTGCTCATAATGGTACAATATCAAAAAAATTAAATATTACGTTTTACGTATATACCAAGTTTCAAAGAATTCGGACAACTGGAAGGTTTTAGGACGGTTCTAGTCAAAATACAGTCTTGAAACTTAATACACGATCATTATTTGATCGACGTATGGCAATAATTTATGCATAGTTTTGGAATTTAATTAAATTCCTATAGTTAATTAATTAGTTGACTAAAAAAGTAAAGTGCGGTTTACTTGTTGAGCTTCTCACTTTGAAAAATTGTTGAATAAAGCGACCAAAAATAATCCTATTACAAAATTAAAAATAATTTTGAACTGAAATTGAAAATGTGATGAGATATAATTTATAAACGCGATTATTTGTATACCTATGCTGATGGTTCTAACGAATTAGCATCATTATTTCAGGATTACAATGATAAACAGTATTAATAGCCATCTCATTAAGTAAATCACGGCAAAGTATATATAAATTGTTAATTAAAAATACAGATATTAGGCAGGTGGAATTAATTAATACAGATTTGCGAACTAAAGAGCGGCGCGCGAATTATTTGATTTGTGCTATGGTATTTTGTCAATGTCACTAGAATTTAACACGTTCCCTGCTTTGTCGAATAACTACGTCGAGGTTCTTTCTCATTTATAATCTAAAAACAGGGTAGCAGTTACCCCCTGGGATGAAGCTGCGCTACCAGATCAGCTCTGTTTGCATTTCGGCTCTTTTCTATTTATAGCAACACCAAATTCATTTTTAATGCCAAGTATTAAGAGCTATCTCGAAAAAAGATGACACCATCAAAGAATAATTAAATGAACATCCAGAAAAAAAAAATGGTCTAACAGATTTTAGTGTAGAGGAATTTCATTAGCTCGCGGTAATCATCAAAAACTAATCAACATAACTTACACGATTGGTGATGGTTTTTTGATGTAATTGGGAATTTTATTCGATTTTTTGTGGAGCAATCAGAAAGCGCTGTGCACCAGGAAACGATACTGAAATGGTTTGGTTATCAATTGCAGAAATCGCAAAAATATGACACCAGAATGGCGGTGTGGTATCTAAATTGGGGTGCAACCCTTGTATTTTAGTAGAGTAATAGAAACGTAAAACGTGTGGGTCAAAGGCTGCATGCTTCTATCTTGTAACATTTGCCCACCAAACAGCATCCAATAAATGGAAAATAAAGGACTCTTTTTACTGTCGTTGTTATAAACATGTTGGGGAGGATATTTTGACGCATACTTTAGAGGCGCGATTTTATACTATTTTTGTACGGGAATGCTTTGATTGAACATTGTGCGCTAATTTACATTTTAAATTATTATTGTTTTAATTAAAACAAAAATAGTGGAAATTTGTTTTCAGGGTGTAGTGTGCAAAATGATCAACATTGTTATAAAATACGTGAATTAACTAGACTAATATTTTATTACAATTTGTATGAACAATATACTACTTGGAAAATTAAAATTTTTGTTAATTTTGCATAAATTTACATTTATTTTTCATTAGGAAAATTCATAATTGGACCACTTTTAATGGAGCTTTTAATACTTTTTCAATTTATTTTTGTATATTATTGAATTTGATGGAGAAACTTTTGTATTTCTATGTATGCTGCTTCTTTCAAATCCTTAAAACTCATTTTATGCATTTCTGAAGGTTTTCTATGAATACATTTCGCCATTCAAATGCACAACTGAACAAATCTGAATAATTACAATTTCCGTATGCATTTTAAAAAATAATTCAACTGTAGGCACTTTGGTTAAAATTGAAGCAAAATATTTAGCAAATGTAAATATTTAATAAAGTATACATTTCTAGAAAATAGTAATTTGTTTGTAGAAAAATAAATATAAAATTGTGGCACAATTTAATTTAAACTCATACATACAATGAGTTCCTGAAAGCTCTACAATGAAACTAACTGAATGTAAATAAATATTTGTTGGGGCACCTTGTAAGGAGCCCCGTATTTAATTCAAATTATCATATTTTATTTAAGTCTACCTGTATTCATTTTCAAAACTGTATTGCATCCAGTTATAATAAATCTTTTCGTCTAACGAATTTAATTATATCTGAATCCTGATTGAATCGGAGCTTTTCAGATAATCTTGTTTGAAAAAAACCTAGTCTTAATTAATTTGCTCATAGCTTTCATTAAAAATGAATTAATTACATTTTCATTAGTGTGCAATATTAATTAATTAATAAAAATAGGTGCAAAATGAATAATTCACAAACACGTGTTCAGTATTCATAATTACCGGTTTCAGTCTTCATTAATTTCGCGGGCCAATTTATTTTAGTTTAGACATCGTAATTATATTTAATGCACGGAATGCATTAAAGTTTCCATCTTCCTTTATAATATCTATATATTCATAAAATAATCCTTAGCCAGTTAAAATTTTCTTTTGAAAAGCGGCGAGCGGCACGGCAAGATTCGTCGGGAAAACTTAAAGTGGATACCTTAACGATGTTAGTTGGGCCAAAATGGGGATGATGGCAACAGGAGGGTAGTTTTCGTAGTTGTTTTAAAGGTTTGCGGACGATCAATGCTCTCGGTGTGTAAATATATCCATACAGTTCTTGGTCGGATGATTATGAAACACATGATGCTTCTGAAACCTGAAACTAGACGTAATGCAATGAAGGCGTGATGCAATCTAAGAGATGTGGCTCCATGACATGACCAGGGGTGCTATTTGCTGCAAGATGCTTCCACATATTTGCCAAGCTCCAACACGTGCACTAATGCTAAACTCTAATTAGATCATAAGCAATTTTACTCTGAAATTTCATAGCCAGTAAGCACTTATGAACCTAAAACGCTTGCAACTTTGCTATAAATTGCCAATAATCTCAGGTTTATTCCTGTTATATGAATATTGCCCAATGGGGATCAATTTGACGCAACAAATCAAACCGAAACACCAAACAAACAACAACAGTCGTTGTTTTTTCAATTAATTTTTAATTACATTTTTTTTTTCTTTTAACTTGAGGACTAACTTTTTAATTATCGCTTTGTTTTATTAATTAATTTTATTTTGTTTTGTCAATCATACTTTTGCCTTAAGAATTATGGAATCAAATCAAATTATATTTTATTTGAAAAGTTGTACCCGTCATAGCATCCTGAATATTGCTGCGCTTTTTCAGCATCAGGAAAGTTTCAGATAAATTTCTCTAAACATTCATATTCAGTTTAATATTTCAATTTCAATATAGAATTTATTTACAAAATGCCTGGGAAATTTGAAACTAATGCATTAAAGAACATTGGTTGCCAAACTTTAGCGAATGCGGTTTATATTTTTTCCTATTCAACTCTCTAGCTCTAGCAAAACGAATTTAACGTAATGAAAAGCATTTTTTTGCAAACAACTTTCCCACAATTACTCATCCGCTATGTATTTAAATTTATTCACAATCGTTATTGTAATGTTGTGATTACCAACGATTTAGAGGTCGGGAAGTGGAACATTACATACCTAGGTTCGTAATACTGTCAAATAATAAATATGATTGTTTGACACTTGCAACAGTAGAATTTACACAAGTATTTAATGTATTTCGCTATTTCCACACTTTTAATTACATTTAAAGATTAATCTAGTCCAACAGCACAACAAATTAATGAACTATCGTAAAAAACAACACGCAACACTGTATTTTTGTTTTGAACTGGAGTTTTGACAACTGCAATTTCACTCCAGATTTGCTGATCGAAAAGTGCATTTCCACCACGGTCGAAAATGTGTTTTTATTCATACATTTTTAATTATTTTTTTGATAATAAATTGTTCGATTGTGAATAAAATAGTATACATACCTCGGTGGGAATTTCATTACAGCCTCGCGCTTATATCTGACCATAGATAATATACTTATAGATGGCAACCAGCATAGCTATGCGTGAAACAGTCGCCGCAAAATCATACAAATGTCCCCGCCACATCAAGAGATGTCGCGGACTACGCATTTTTCGTAAATTTTGGCGGGAACTTTAAATTTTTTAAAATTTTAAATTTAGAAATAAAAATCATTTTTTTTTAAATATATATTTTAACAAACAATAAATAACAAACAAACAATAACAAATATACAAACAAATTAAAATAAATCTAATAAATATATACTAGGTCAAACAATTAGAAAAATAAGGATAAGTGCGGCTGAATGTACCCATTATTAGTGGAAATAATGTATCTACATTATTTTCGCGAGAATAATTATAATAATAATAATAATTCTTGTGTTTCTGCGGCGAAATGAATAGTACAAATTCGGAAGTTGCTCCTTCTCGCAGGATCTATGTTTAGTAGATCCATTCTACCGATGGCGATACACCAACATTCAAACAACTGAAACATAATTAAGTTTAATAATTGAAGACATTTTATAACAGAGATGTACATACCTTGTCCTCACGAGGCATAGCATGTATTTTAACAAACTTGTCTGTGAGGGCAGAACAATGAGGCACTGCACAGGTACGACCCATTTTTTTAAGTCACAATTTTAAACACGCAAAAATCCTAACACTAAAAAGTCACTATCTTAAAACACACAAAAATCCTAATACTAAAAAGTCACTATCTTAAAACACGCAAAAACATCATACTAAAAAGTCGCTCTCAATATTCTTAAAAACACAAAAGCACAAAAACAAAACGAAGGAAACAAACAAACCACAAGTTGCAAGCACGTTGCAAGTTGACAATTGACATAATAACAAATATCATATTGACGTACAACTAGACAAAAAGTCCCAGATTCTAACGCGTGAATATCCTTACATTTGGCACACTGGTTGCATACATAACAGAGAAGTTAATAAAAAATGAATTCAGAGCCATCTGCCGATATGGCCGAACCCTAGACCACTGTTCAATTTCACACTACGGGTGCTTTCGGGGCCTGTATCTGACCTCGAGGCTTCGCCTCTCGGTCAGATATTAGCCCTCGGCTGCAATGAATATCATTCCCAACTCGGTTGTAATATACTATTATGCCCGTGTAGGCCTTGTAACCCTAAGGGGGTCACAAAAAAATACGTTCCAGAGAAAAAATGGTAAAAACCTGGTTGATGGAAAAATATGCGAGGAAAAAATGAGTTCAGCTGCATTTACATTTTCGACATAAATATTATAAGTTATCTAATTTCCATAAGGAGAGCGAATAAATATTGTAGAGATGTATTAAAGCTCCCTCTTTTGAGAGCGTGCTGGAGCTTTGAATTTCGTCCTGCAGGATTTCGCTTTTTGGTTGCGCGTATGTGCGATCGATTGGCTTTAGTGGGGAGGTTTTACGTAAAGAGGGCTATAATATATTATTTATTAATTTATTATTTGTTAAAATAATCAATTTAATTTTTATAGAAATTATTGAAACAAGAATTGTGCTATAACAGCAGGATAAGTTTGCTTTACGTTTAGCATTCAAAGATACTTCCGCAATTCATCATTTAGTTTTATGTTAATTGGCCATAACTGCATCTTCATGCAGCTATTGTTTCCTCTATTTGCCATCGCTATGTGCAGAATAAAGTTTTATGCATAAATATGAAATTATTATCGTTAGAATTATGCAAAGAAAATTGCCAAGCGCTTTGTTTCAACTTTTTGTTTAACTTGCAAATTATGCAAAGTTTTGTTAATAATGCTATAAGAAATATTATATTATTAGGAGGAGTTGTGTAACTTTTTAATAATATCTCATCATCGTAAACTATGTTTGTTTTTTATTTATTAAATTTTTGCCGCAGGATTAATTAATATTAAGGATTAAATAAGTTCGTAATTCTCTTATACCATAACTGATTTTATTTTCTTCATTAAAAAGTGTATATTTCAGGGTAACAACTTTCATTTAATTTTATGCCATAATAGAAAAACGGTTTTTCATTTTATTATTCAAATTAATTTTCACATTAGAACTCAGTCATATATAAGATAAATATATACCTCTCACATTTTTTCATTTTTTTTTCTTTTAAATAGATTCACATTTTGTTTTATTTATAATAATCTATATGAACAGTTTGACAACATAGAAAAATATTTATATTCTATATTACAAAATCATTTTGCCTTAATTAAAGTTTCCAAGGCACCTTTACAAAAGTATTTTGAAAAACGGTTTGAAATTAAGAGAAAAATGAAAGTTAATCCACAGTAGCTTAATATTGTACAAAATTAGACTTCTTTTCCTTAGAGTAGAACATAAATTGATTAAATATTAGTCGGTTTTCCTTTTGGCCACGTGGATAATATAAATAACATCTAAACTATATCGGCTAAAAAGCCATACTTACACCAATACATTTATCTCATATTGATTATTATATTAAGATAGGTATACTAATTAGCACTAATAAACAGTACAGATATGCCAAAAATGCTGTCTGACGATTATTGGTACATAAGTGAGATTAAGCACATAAGAAAAATTACGTATAAGGTGGAGAAGGATGGAAATAAGCAATTAAAGCAACAAATTAATAACAAACAACTTAAAATAACTAACAACTCAAAATTTTTAAATCACAATTAATAGATCACAATATAATTAAAAAACTATATAGTACGTAAATGCAGAGTAAATATTTTATAGATAAAGTAAAAATTGAAAGGGTGAAATAAAATACCTTGTTCTTTTTATTTTAAAGGGTATAAAAATAACATTTAGTGTTTGTTAGAGGAGGTATCTTCTTTCACGCAATTTTTATTCATTTCATTTTTGTTTTCTTTGACACCAACCGGAAGACTGTTTCAGAATGTTTACACGTTTACTCTGCACTTAACGATATCTCAATAGTATACTGAACGAGTCAAACTCCTTCTAGTTAATATGTTTTTCTACAGAGCGACAAGCTACCTTACCCCTTCCACCCACTAGCAATCGGTGGTCTTCAAGGGAGCGTGACTCAATCAGTATATCTACAGGATCTTTTACACCACTAAAAAGGTCAGTACAATTTTTTATTTTTATTTTGAGAATGTTTTTGAAAAGATCCTGCATTTTTCGACACAAATAATAAATATGATTGTGAAGATTAAGTCACATGTGGGTTGTATGTCTCCATGCGGTGTCTTCATAATTTTATTTTTATAAAAGTTTAAGATATTTTGTATAAATATTTCATTAGGATCAATAAAATAGATTAAAATTTAAAAACGATTATTCTGGATATCACAGAATGAACACTACACCTAGTGGCTCGTATAAAAAGTATTAGATAGAATATATTTTTAATTTGAAATTACTCTTCTTCCTTAATGCTAAGACATGCCAGACGACGGGTCATCCACATCCGTACCAAATTGATTATTGTTCCACTTTTGACTGACGTTCTGATCATTAGTTTGTGTATAACTAACTTCCGCTATCATATAATCGATATTGTCAACATTTTTCACAAACATCGGCTCCGTGTTCACCACTCGACTGCTATATCTTTGTTCCTCCGAGTCACCGGTGACCACTAATTGAGTCTTTTTGTCGGTCTCGTGCGCGCCTTTGCTCTGCTCCTTCTGCACAATCTCGAAATCCGACTCGACAATTGTATTCGCATTGATTTGCAACTTGGCAATCCGATTCTGCACAATCTGAAGATGACGCAGAATGTAGTCTTCACCTGGTGCCAATTTATGTGCTTGTTCCAAGCAAGTCTGCGCCTCCAGCAGTTTGCCACGCTCCACATGCACCACACACAAATTATGCAGTCCTTGTATATTCACCGGATCCAATTCCAGGATTCTCCGATAGCACTGCAACGAACAAAACAAAAAATCGGAATTAAATAATTTTTTTATTTCGCTGCCAAGACGAAAGACGGATAATAGATGCGCTTACATTTTCAGCAGCATCCAAGTCTTTGATGTTGTTGATATAAATATCCCCAAGTAGAATCAATCCTTTGACATGATCTGGATGATACTTGACAAGTTGATTGAGAAACGGAGCAGCTTCTAAAGGCTTCTGATCGTCAGCGAGTAACAGAGCTAAATTAAATAGAGCACTTCGAAAATCAACCTTTAAATGTACGGCTCGTCGGAACCAGTGTTCGGCTTCTTCGATATTTTTCTCATCCATCGCGAGCATCCCCAAATTAAAATGAACCCGTTCATTCTCCGGGTCTTTTGATAGCAATTTTAATAAACGTTCTCGGGCGATTTTACGCAATTCCGGCCGCCCGAATTCTTGCAACAAAATCGCAGAATTTAGGAGCGCTTGTTCGTGTTCTGGATCAAATTCCAGCGCTTTGTCGAGATATGCCAACGCTTGCGAGGCCTTACCCTGCTCCAGGAACACGACACCCAACTGAAAAATATATTTTCCAGATTAATAATTTTTTTACAAATTTTTTGAGGTATTTTGAACTTTTTACACCCAAAATTATAGCTTATATATATATAGCAGATATATATATATAGCAGAATTTGAATGACTGTTAGTTCGATTTCTTGCCGCTACCGGAAGCTACAGCGCTCAAAACTTGAATCTGAGCGAAGCGCGCGAAATTTGAATTTTATTTCAACTTTAACAATTTTTCTGAGCGTTTACGAATGAAATATGTTGGAAAAACTATATTTCCACCCTAGAAAAACAGTTCCAGCAATATTGCAGCTATTTTCAATACCCCCAAATCTACAAGTTAAATTTAGACAACAAAATCATTTGATCCGCCCATAAAAATTCCAATTTTATCATTTCTGCACAAAATCTTCCCGAAATTCGAAAATCATAACACAGTATAATAAAACAACTTACATTATAATAAATATCGGGGTTGTTGCTATCGTAGAGTAAAGCTCGCTCGTAAACTTCTTGCGCTTCCTTCGTGCGGTTGAGCTTGATCAAAATATCACCGCGATTTATGTAGGCTTGCGTATAATCGGCTCGCATACTGATTGCCTGCCTATAAAGCATATCTGCTTCTTCTAATCGTGTCGAATTCTTCGAAATTAAATTAGCCAAATTCAGGAACACATTCAGATGATTGGGCGCAATCCGCGCTTGATACGATTCACCCGGTTTCGCTTTCGGTAGTAAAGATTTCGCCTTCAAATAAGCCTCTTCGGCCTCTTTGAACAATTTCAAATGGTTCAAAGTGCGTCCAACATTAATATGCGCCCCGACGTCGTCTTGTTGTACGTTCACGGCCGTTTTGAAAAAATCCAAAGCCTCCTCGAACTTGCCTTGACTCTCCAAAGCGTGCCCCACATTGTTAAAAAGCTTGGCATTTCGTTGATTCACTCGGAGACCGGACATGAAGATGGAGTATTCATTTTCCCATTCGAAATTTCGCATATAAGTTTTGGATCCGTGAGATAGGAGCAGAAGGGATAGGAAAATGCTGCTGAGTTGTTTGCCGCGTTTTTCGTAGAGGACTTGCCATCCGTATGCGACCAGCATGCAGAAGCCCATGGAGGGCATGTAGAGGATGCGTTCTGCCACCACGAAACCGACGGGGAAGAATAAGTTTGATGCTGGGATGAAGGGGAGCACCATTAAGGATGTGCTCTGCAAGAAGCAAATTAATTTGTTAGTATTTTGGGTTTTCTAAAAATGTTGCACTCAAAAAACTTCCAGGCTTTTGTAAGCAATATTTTTGAACTTACCCCCATATAGCATTACCGTATTTAATTTGAATTTCGCGCGTCGACGTCTAGGGACTTTTATGTTAGAGATAAGAGGAGGGGTGAAAATAAAGATGGCTGACAATTTGATAAAATAGTAATGTTGTTGTTAATTTGTTTACAGAAGACGGTGAATTAACTGTGTATTGTTGCCCGAATTGGATTCTATTTGTGAAAAAGTGTGGACTTAGTGGTGTTCTTCAAGGATCAAGCGCGGGATTTCATCAATTTCGAAAAGGTAAGTGGAAACTTGAAAAAAACATGCGGTAGATTGCGGTCGAAAATGTAGTTGCATGGAAAATGTACCTTTTCAGTAGAATTATTCGCGTTTGTGTGACAGTAATCGTAATGCATAGGCTCGTTATACAGAGAGGAAACTGTGTTTAATGCATTGAACAAGTTGACCATGTATTGGTCAGTGTAATAAATGTAAATAATCCGGAGTCCGGTAATTGACAATATATGAGTCTCTGCATTTATACCCATTCGACAAATATTGTTTCAGTTATTTGATTTTTATGCAACCTTTCCGGTACAGTGCGAATTTAATTCGAATATGGCTTAATACAATAATAATTTTATCGCGAATATGTGCACGTTTTTTTTTCTCTGTCGGTGAAAATACTGCAATCGATACAAAACAAATTAAAATAAAACTCGCATTTTCAGGTTTTTTTTAATTTGTAGATAGCGTTCAATATTAATTGAAATTAGATTTGAAATATTTGAGTGAAAATATAAAAAACAAATATCGCAGAGGTATTTCGGGGAAATGTTTAATGTTTCATTTTAAAAATACATAAACAAGTCGAATTGTTTTGTTCAAATTAATTTCCAATCAAATACATAAATATTGAATAATCAAGAGTTTTTTGGCGCGTTTTCAAATAACAATAATAAAAATACGCACCGAATGAGGGGTTGCAAAATATTTGCTCATTTTTTTATTATAATTATTGCGAAGGGATGATGTAAATTATCGTAGACGTATAAACACCCCATTCCGACTGACGATCAAACGATCTTTTGATCCTATTCGAATATATTAGAAATTCAATCAAATAGACAAATTGAATTTGATTACATATTTCAAGTATACAAAGTTCAGACAACGGCTTAAATTGAAAATGGTATATTTATTTGCAGCCTCTTTGTTGTTCTAATATTACGTTCATATATTTGATTAATATGTCAAAAATTCCTCAAACAAAATTAATATATACAACAAATTGAAAACTACAAGAAAACTTTATTCCTTGACTTTTCCATGCGCTTTCGAACATAAATCCCCGAGTGACATAAATGAATTATTAAAAATAATGAAAAGAAAAAGAATCCTTTTCGAAATGTATATATAAAGTTTTCTGTCATCTCGTCGAATATATTTATGTGTTTCTGAAAGATACACGTTTACATCAGCGATATCTGAAAAATTAATAAACTTTCAAACCGGAGCCTCGAGCTTTTATTGTTCGATTTAAAAAAATTCACTACATAGACAACGCGTAGATTTATTGATTTGAAATTTAATCGTATTATTGTTATACTTGATAAAAACATAAGCGTTTTCGAATTATTACAGCAAACGACATTAAGTGCTTAAATGCAGTCGCGGCATATTTGCATTTCAATTCATTAGGGTCTAATAAATAAAAATGGGCTTTTTTGCGCTGATATAAGAGCTTTTGCGATAACTCAATTAAAAGCCATTAGGCTTAGAGTATAGAAGCTGAGGCTAACCACTTTAAACAGATTTAATTACAAGATTTCCTAAAATTAAATACGACTTTTCAAAATTTTCCCAAAAATAACTTATGAGCTTTCACGAAATTTAATACTACGACTTTGCCTAACATTGTATTGGACTCGAAATTTAATTACTCTCATCTATATGTTCAGGTCTACTTATTAATGGATAATAATCATTCTCAGAACTAACTTCTTGCTAGTTCACTTATAACTTTGCTGCATGACTAATAATCATCATCCAAGAACCCATTCAAAACTTTGATAATTTTCCTATTCGACCAAAAAAATGAAACAAATTAATTACTCACCATTATAATGACAACACTCTGTTGCCGATTCTCGGTGAGAAATGCGGTAATAACGAGAGCTAAGAGGAATGTGTAGGCCAAGATCGTGTAGAGATTCCTGACGTCCAAAAAGGACTCGACAAGTGGTACGGTGCCCATCGTCCAGTCGCAGCACAAATTGCAAGGAAATAGTAACAACCACAAGTTGACACTAATTAAATAGTGGTAGGTTAATTGGCGAGTCGGTGTTGGTGCAACAGATGCGGGATTATCAAATCTGGTAAAAACTGGCAGCTGAGAGCCCATTATTTGAAGACGAGCTAGAAGTAGACAAAGTGTGGTCGATGCCAGCACCAACAGTCGCTTGGTTGCTTTATTCGACCAGGGCAGATTGTATGCCGATTTGGCCGTAATTGCCGATCTCAGCAAATGTTTCAGTTCCAGTAATCGCACCTTAACAAAAATCGTTTTATGCATGAAGTGAGTTGCAGAAGAACTTTTAATAAGTTTTACCTTCTGTGCGACGAAAATTTCATATGCAGCACAAACTCCTGCAACTGTGATACCTTGTTCTTTGCATAACATTGCCGTAGCTATCGAAAGCATGGAGAATATTATGTATTTCCAGCCTGCAACATTTTTGGATTAATTAAATCAAATTGCGTAGGCACGGTATTTCGAGGGTTTAATTGTTTTATTGTAAAATTCAATTGAGATTTATAGGAATGTGAAAATCCGCTTTATTGCGGATGAAGTGCAATGTTATTGTTTAATTAAAATTTAGCAATACTATCTATATAAAATGTATAGCTTTTTAATCAATTATCCAGGATGGCCTTAATTAAGGCGCGCACCAGAAAAATCTAATGAAATAATTTTTAATCCACATAATTGAATTAATCAATGCTTGTTTAGAATGAGGGAAAAGTTTAGTCAGACATTTTAATTTTAATTTGAAAAATTAAAAGTAAAATACTAATTTTAATTATTTTTACAAAGTTGCTTGGGCTTTTTTGTTGTTGTTGTTTGCTGAAGTTGTAATTAGGAAAGTTGTGAATGCAATTTTCAATAAACATCTTAATTGCTTTTTACATTTTCTCTAATACGTATTTATTTTTCGGATTTGGTGTTTAATATTAAATTAGAACTAACCTGTGTGCTTTTTGCTTTTCGAAGCTTTCGAGTACAGTATAAAAGCTGCCAGGAAGAAAACGGACGAAAGCGTCTCAGCCCTTCCAACAACTCCGGTGACCTGTAAATAATTATCCAAAATAGAAGGAGTGTCTTTTGCGCATTTTTTAATTACGAAACTTGTTTCATACAATATTTATTTATTTAGCAACAAACTAATGAGGAAAGTGGGAAGAAAACTTTCCAACTAAGTAATGATCTCACAGTTAATTATGAATATAATATTTATTTTCGTTGTTAATATAAATTTATAATTAGTGCAGCAGTTTCTCATAGCATCAAATTAATAATTAGAGCATACATTATATAGTTTCAAGTTTCTTGTAAACATATATGTATAGTATGCGATGCCTAGAAAATGCCAAACTTAAGGTGATTTAATTTCAGAAATCAATATGATGTTGAATCTCGTAATAACGCATAAATTTAAGCTATATTGAAAGCAGAATTGAAATTACATTTCGATTGAAAATTGAAATGCAAATTGGGTCCTTCTCATTAGACCTATTGTCCTTGTTGCCTTTAAGGAAATCGAAAATCAATAGCTGATGATGTTTGTAGTGAAAACAAGGATTTGAATGGCAAATTCTATTTTGTTTGTGTGGAGGCACAACAACGCGAAAAAAAAATTACAGGACCATAAAATAAGTTATTAAATTGAGGAGAAAAGCGGTGGAAAAAAGTAATTAAGTAAACGCCGCTGGTTATATGAAAGCTCAAATGATGCTTTTTCGAATTAAAGCTGCATACTTCAATCATTACACATTTTAAATTAGAAAAGTTCCATGTTGTAGCCATGCATTAATTATAAATACTTATTTTGCATTTTTTTCTCCCCTCTTCTCAATTCATTTTTTGCTTTGTTTCGAGTGTACGCCGCTATTTATTTAACTTGCTAAGTAATTATGTGGATGAAGTAGAGAAATATTATACTTACAGCTTCAGTGTGAATCGGATGAACTGCGAACAGGATAGCAGCCACAAAGCTTGATAGTTCAGGCAGAAACATGGAACACATTCTGAAAATTTATACACGGAATTATGTCAAAAACTTAACAATAAATACTCGGTGATGATGATGCTTTTGTTCCTAGATGGAAATTAAGTTTCTTCTAAATTACTCTCAATAAACCTTAAAGCTTTAATTATAACAAAGATTTAAGTTTGCCAAGTTTCGCCCTACTAATTTCACATTTATATAGTTTTGGTCATAATGTTGAAATGCATCTGGCTAATATAAGAAGACATTACTCCAAAGTTCTATTTTTCATAATTAAATTCGCTCTCCGTCCGATCATGGCTTCGAATTACTGACATTTTATAGCATTTCGCGACTTACAATGGCAAATTTATTAAGCAAGTCATAAGACCTTTATAGATTTAATTAAAATTACCAAACAAAGAGTTTTTATTTTAGTAAGGTTGCAACTTTTTTTTTTTTTCGTTAATTTGGGCAAAGCTCGAGGTAAAAGCTCCGTTGAAAATTAAATTAATTCAATTTACATTCAAATATTAACTAACATATTCGAAAATTAATTACTGTTTATTTTTCGGCAATCATATAAAATGAAATTAATGTGGAAAATGAGCAGAAAAACCGCATTCTCCTTGATTATTCAAAATTATACAAATTTATTACAAATGGATATCGATTTTCGTCTAATGTACTCTAAAGCTTTTATAAAGTATTTGAGCGTTTTATACATTGTCTTTTTTCTGTGTGAACTTTCTAAATTATTACAATCCAATTTACAATTGTAATTTCGCTCGAAAATGGTTTTATAAAAGATACATTTTTCCTATTTGTTTAAATCAAAAGATTAAGCGCCACGAGAGAGAGGATTTTAATTGCATTTGTAATATTTATAGGCGAGCGCTAAAACATGATTTTTGTTTCACTACGAGGTAGCCAGTCAATAAATCTCGAAGAATACGACGAATGTTCCATGCAAATGAAAACGATTCGTTCGTTTTTTTTTTTTTATTCATTTTGCACCGTCTTCTTTAGCGTTATTATTATCAGTCTATTCATAAGCTTCGTGCTTTATTACAAAAGGGGTGGAACTAAATACCTCATTATATGTCGACAAAGTAACTAACCGGGCGACATTGTGTTAATATTACTAGAGAACGTTTTTTTCCCTCATCTTCGTCTTCCTCGTCCTCCTCGAGAACTGAAGACTTATTTTAGCAGCTTTCAAGATTAATAAAATAGAGAAGTTGCCTGCCGTATTTATTTCGACGTTCTTATGCAAATATGCACAGTTTCAAATTAAAAGTGGCGTCGTCCCCTTGATAAAATAGCAACTGATATTTGTAAATAAAAATGCAGCTCGATGTAATACATCTTTTCATATAAATGACACAGCAGATTCTGCCGCCGCCGCCGCCAGAACATTATTTATTATCTGGTGGCTTTTAATTTATAATAAATAGTAAATTGCTTATGGTAATAGCAGAGTGCCTGCTCCAGATAATCAACCCAGCATAACAGATTTAGCATTCCGGAAAGTGGACCTCATGACAATGTAATTTATCACACTAGATCCTAGTATGCTTTGATCCAAGCAAGCAAAATGTGTTTCAAATCAATTGGCTGGCTCAAAAATTGCAATTATCCAACTTATTTCGCAGTCACGCGCGAGTCTGAATGTGCAGCTTCAGCAAACAATTAAGTGCAACCATTCTAATTAAACAAATCTTGGAATAATTGTCTTTATTGCCTCCCTGAAGAACTGTCTACTCAAAATAACTCAATTATTCCTGTCGCGTTACAAGTAATAAAATCTTCATTTGCAATTGCATCTAACACACTAATACCAATTATATTGAGGCAAGCGAAACCCAACTCAGTAATCAGTGTCACGTAGATTAGGTACACTTTGGAAAAGATTACCCTCGTATTTTCAAATTTTGCTTAGTACTATTCGAGATAATTATTTAATAATTTGTAATTCATTGTGGTAGCAATAAAGTTTGCAATTTTATTGCTATTTTGTAAATAGCACAATTATGTCCTGAAAGAAAAATAAATTTCAACTAACCTGAAGTACATAAGACAAACAACAGAATGAAGTAACATGTTGACTAAATGATATCCCATGGGTTCTAGTTGCCACAATAAATAGTTCCAGCGGAATGTTAAAACGCACAAAGGCCTGTACGATTTATGGCTTTGTTCCTGTAACAAAAAAGAAAAAAAAAACTGTAACGTAAAAATTGTAATTATCCCGTAATTAAGTTGTAATTTCCACCGTAATTTATTGCAAGGACGATGAAGGGTTCATTTAAAATGTGATATGGATCAATGTATCAGAAGTATTCTGGTGGTAAGCCACAAAATCGAGAAGCCTTTTAGCATGGTGTGTATTTCCACACGCTTTATCAATATCCAACCCTAACATTTGCGAAAAACCACCCCGATAACCCATAAAATTGTGCGCCTTTTTTACTGCTCGTTTTATTCCACATAGTCTTATATTATAGAATTATATCTTCTTCCGTAACATCTATTTAATATCGGGGCTTGGAAAAACATCTACCGCTAATAATGTTGTGCTTCAGCGGCGTTATATTCATCAATGTCAGTTCAGACTAATCCGACACGTTATTGAAACCAAAATTACAAGTAATCCGCATTGATGGACAGGCATAAGGTAAATAAACTGCGCCAGTCTTTGGTCATGGATGAATTTTCGATTCGCATCGCATTAGCAGAGCAAAGCGTTTGAATAAAAAAAGAACCAGGGAGAGAAAGAGAGAAAAATCCGAGCGATTTTCGCACCGGCAAAATTTACTCTGGGTGAAAAAAGTTCAAGTGGAAAACTGGCACGTACATTTTAAATCTGTTACAACATAGGAAGTTGCACATAGTAGATAGATATACCGATATACGTTCTGCAAGCAAGTTAGTTTGGAATTTTAAAATGTTATTGAAGAAATTGAAATAATTTTTATAAATAATAAGAAATGGCGAAGGGTATAAACTATTGTTGCGCGAAGTTGGCTAAAAATTACTATAGACGTTGGATTTTGATCTTTGTAATATTTCTATCGGGATAAGCCATTTATGATTATTATTTACTCGTATTGTACGACACAAAACTTGTAATAGCTTTTAGACGATTACATTTTTTCATGAGAAAGCGAAGTAATTTATTAAGAAGTAAACTAATCTCAAAGTCGAAAATAATGGAAATGTATTTTTCTTATATAATTTTCCTGACACACTATATTTACAAATTAAATTGGAACAGAAGTTTCAATGTGAATTCCAGCAAAAATTATTAAAATATTGATAATTTTAAAATATATTATGACTACAAATTCATGCCAAATTCCTGGATGCAAAAATAGTTGGTGCAAAATTAAAATTGCACACATCTATGAATTAATTTAAAATTTGCATGATAAAATTTGCCTACAAAATTATTTTTAGATCCTTTAAAAATTTCCCCCATCATTAATCTTCTAAAATAAAAACTCTAGACGCTTCTGAAATATTTATAAAGCCTTCCCTCGACCTGTTTAAAAATAAATTAACTACCCATCTTTTAGCAACCAGCTCTAATTATTACAAGAGTCACCTTTGTATTTCCACTAATTCGATGCTGCTACTGAGAAATTAATAATGATTAAGGACATTTCAGGTGGTTTTAACAGTTGATCGTATGCATTAGATACGTTTAAATATTAAAGCTATATTCTGTGGTCATAATCGCAGTAATTTAGTCTGTTAACAATGACAATTATAATAAATTTGATAATTTGAATCTGATACACCCAGATCTGTGAAACATAATGCATAAGGTAATGCTAAGCCGCTAAAATAGAGTTTAGAGCTAGTTGTCCTGTCAATACAGATCAATTTGATTGTGCATTTAATTGATGCAATTATTGCCTGCTTTCCATAATATTCAAGCTCTGCGATTTTGCATCAAAACAATTCTTAATCAGCAGCGCTTATTTTTTAATTTGTACAGAAAGTGTATTAATTGGGGAAAAACATTAAATTATGTGTTGTATAAAAGAGTTTTGCCTTCATAGAGAGACGAAGAAGGAAAAGAGACTCAGAGTCGTTTCTATGTAATTAAAACTCAAATTAATTTCATCTTGAAACTGAAAAGTATATAATAATGAGTTGGCGCGCACTTTAACTGCGAAACTTTATATTTTTGACAGAGTCTTTCTTTGGAATGATTGTAATTAAATATACGACTTTATCTTGAAAACTGTTGGAAAACAATCCAAAGTTATTTGCCACAGAGCGAATAATGCCAATTATATACTTAATTTTTCTATTCGAATTCAATAGCGGTCGGTACATTATTCTTTGTCGCCGAGTTTATTAGAATATGAAGGGAATTAGAATTAATTAGCTGCCGAAATTGTATGCTTTTGTGTTCTGTTAATTAAAAGTCGAGGACATTTTGCACGACTGGCACACTATTCTTTAATTCCAAAGCGAGAAGCGAAACGAATTCAATCTGGAATTAAAACCGACAGATTATTTAGATATGCACCGAATTGTTTTATATTCGGATTTTATTTTTCTTTTCAATTAAATAAAAATCCCAGGCAAACTAATAAAACTGTACGACAAGCAGGTCTGACTGATCTTAAACGTTTGAAAATCAATTTCAAAGTAAACGTATACGAATTCGGCTTCTCATTTGAATTACGATCGCAGCAGTACCTACCTACATAGTTGAATGAGAAGCAGGCCAAATTCCTCTCCTTTTGCATATATTTCACCCTTAATATTGATTATTGTGCGAAAACTCCGGGGGTTAAGAAAATACTACTCCGTCTACTATACCAACTCCCCAGGTCAACCCTTACAATTCATCTCTACAAATTACTTATGCAAATATGCGAGAACTTTCAAAATTATACACATCAACAAACAGAAGTCAATCAAAGCATCAAGAGTCAAATTAAGGAAACTTCTGAAGGATTTTTGATATGAGAATCTTTAAGTTACCCAAATGCTCAATAATCATTGACGCAATAAAAAAGTCCAATCCTCGGTCCAATCTAAAGATTCTTGAAGGACCAAAAAAATTGATAATTAGACTCCTTAAAAAAATATATGCTTCCACATATCATCCAAAAGCTCGCCCGGGCGCAATGCAAATACATTACCGAATAAATTTAGAATTTGATGGGAGTTTTTAAGAAATTGGATAAAAGTTTCCTCCAGGATTCGAAATTTCTCCCAGCTAATTTAAAATTAGCACGTAAATTGTTGCCTCGATTGACGCAATAAAATAGTGACATAATTAACAAATTTTCATTAATTCTCCGTCTAGCTGTAGTAAAATTTTTATTGTTATGATCCGAGCACCATAACTTTGTTAGAGTGTAGGGCGCAAACAATATAATACTATGTGATAGTTTATTAGCAATAAAATGTTTTAAGAAAGATTTACACTGGCACATTTGGCATTTTCGTCTCTGTATGAAAGAGCAAAACGATTAAATTCAGCAATAGTTTCGTCTCGTTGTGCATCAACTTGCAATTGCAACACCAAAACCACGACTCGAGCAAAACAAACAAGTTTTTATGTTTGAAATAAATATCACAGACGCGAAAGGCCGTTGACATTGTTATTTGCTGTTCATTAACTTCTGATGTGTTTGCTCATTAAATTGCTGAATTATATAATTTTCGTAGCGGAATTCATTTTTAATTAATTATTTGCGTTAATTTCGTTTAAACGAAATTGGATTCTCAAGTCGTCGACATCAAGTCATAAAACTGAAAACTGTATTCTCGTATTCTGGGTCAGAGCAAAACGCTCACTTTTTGTTCCTTTAAAGTTTATCATTCGGTGCCAACTAGTCTACGATACTTCTATCAAGATGTTTTGTAATCAAATATTAATTGAGTCTACCAGGAGTCTACTGTGACAATTAATTCTCAAAATGTTTTTGCATGTTGAAGATTTAAGACGTCAAGCCAAGATTCGATGATTAACATTCTCCAATAGGAACCTTAAAGAGTCTCCTAACTTTTTTCCCAACAAATCCAAGTCAATCTTTTCAAGATGTTTGATTGAAGGGTTCATTCGTGTATAATAATCAATTATTAATAGGCCCGGTCACGACTATTTCACTACGTGACGATCAATTTTCCAAAAAGGTGATCGCGCTATTGTTACAAGTAGTGTTCTCGTCACTGGAGAGCCATCAGTGAAAATCGTGGTGGAAATACTCTTGAATGGTCCTATATCGTTCGTTTTCCTTTACTGCTCATAAACAATTTCGCACAATTTATTATTAAATCTGTTTAAATAGTGATGAATCGTTTTTGTTCGAAATCTTGTCTCTTTTCTAAAGAAAACTTTGTAAAGTATTATTTATTCCACCCACGGAATGAAAATAACGAAGAACATAATAATTACATGATGTTTTAGTAACAAGAGTTTCGTAAAATGCAAATATGGATCTTAGACAATAAGAAAAGTTTATGGAAAAAAATAACTTGTTGCAAGAGAGAGTTCCTACTACAATTTTATCATCAGACATTATTAATTCAGAGCAAAACTTTGAACTAAATGTACTACTTACAGTGAATTGGTAGAATTTGTAATTTGTATTCTGAACTCAAATGAATTAGTCAATACATTTACCGCAGCGATTATTATGGAGAAATATATCTTGGTAATTAACCCGATTAAATTCCGTCAGAACTAAAAATTGCATTTTATATTTTATAATTGTGACGATTAATTAATGCACCATTATAATGCAGTATTTTTACTTCAAATCTGATTAGAGTGTTGTCACATATTTACATTTTTGCAAACTGAATTCATCCAATATCAACGAATTGACGAGGGTTGCTTTCATTTGATGCCGTAAATATTTTAAAAAGCAAAACACGATTTTGTTGATTTTTTAGCTTGATTAAATTGGCAATTAACTAAAAATAGTTTGGAAATTAAACATCGGGAATAAAATGACGAAAATTGTTGCACCTTCCATAGAAAGCTAAACGTCGAGGCTTATGAAGGGTATTTTTATTACGAACACCTCAAATTTCTGAATGATTTGATAATTTTACTTCTTATCGAATTTGCATGCCATCAAAGATTAATTAGTATTAATGCTCAAATCAATTATTTAATCTAGCTTAAAGCAAATTACAATAATGGAATTAAGATCAGCTGATATTTATTTGATCATTGAATTATTTATTTGTCAAAAAGCGATATTCAATATATCGAAGGCTCGAGTTCAAGCTTCATTCAATGTGAACCAGCTAAACGCTCAAATTCTAGGATATTTTATTTATTAGGTACTCAAAAGATGAGTTAATACATGATTCCACAATATAGTAGTAAACTAATTTATTCTCGCATTACTGCAGACTAGGATATATTGCTTTCCAAATAAATGAAGCTTCAAATATTCTATTAAATAAAAATGATGTTGACATCTAAAGAAGGCTTCTTCTTTCTTCAATTTGAAGTTAGACCAGAAAGTCTATTATCGTTATTCAATATAAATTATTGATCCAAATTAAGTCACCTCTAAGCTGACGATTTTCTAAAGCTGATTAATTTTAATGGTCTTTCTTTTTATGGTGGTTGCTTCTAACGATTTCCTAATCTTTGAGTAGATTCTAGTAAATATTGATTAGGACTTAGGTCAGGACACCACGCTGGTCCAGTAACTTCTAAAATAAGTCCTAGAGATGCTTTCTTCAAGACGTTTTCTTTAGGAGAAACTCGGAAGAAACTTTTATTCCTTAATAACTCTTGAGAAGGTGTATGTAAAACATGAAACTAGTAAAAAATTAAATAGAATGTCACATAAAACTGATGTAGATGTCCTTTTTAGTTCAGTGGATATTTCAAAAGCACATTTATGATCAGATCATCCTAAACCTCATATTTACAAGAAAGCAGCCCATAAAAGCTCTGCCAGTAAAATGCGGATAGAAATAAGCAAAATGCATTATTTATTCCGAAATTAAGCCCACCAAAATACCAATTTAGTTTCAGTAGTATTTTAATTACGCCTCGGGCTGTTCGCACTATAATAAAAAGTACATTAGTAGACCTTTTCCCACGTAGAGAGGCTAAAGTTAAGATAAACACTACCTTGCAATTTCACTCAATTAGCACTTAATTAAACATCTGACGCATTGATCAATTGCTGGATGGTGGATGGGTAGGTAATGAAGACATTAAAATGGAATATGAACATTACCTTGTGCATTGGCGTGCCCCAAAAATCATTGAAAAAAATATTGGCCAACGGTGAATGTGGTCGCAAATCGCGATTCTCCTTAATTGCACTAATATCATCAAAAACAAATCCACAATAACAACTGTTGTAATAACAGCCGATGCATGTGAGGACAATAATTGCCCCCAAAGCATGATGCAAAGCCATTTTCGCTTATATATTTTTTTTCGTTTATTTATTGTTCATTTCTGGTGTTTTTGGTCATAAATAGAAATAAATAAAAATAAAACAACTTGATTTAAATAAATAATTTTAATGTCGCATTCAACAAAAAAAAAAGAAAAACATCAGCCGGAGCTTTTGGGGCGCACACAACCCAGTTTCGGCGGCGTTTTTTGCGCTAGTTACTCTCAACTCTCGCAGTCAATATCTCGCGAGCCACGCAAAGCTCCAGTTTCACATTTTCGATTCAACACGGATCATAGTTCCGGCGTCATTCAGACCAGAACTGAATGGAGCACTATCTTGCAGTTTAATAGCAGAAACATGACTTTCGAATTGATTTTGGTGTGACGATGACGAGTTGTACGTGTGCACCCAACGACGATTCTGCGAACACTAAAATATCTTTAGTTCTCTCAAAGCAAACTGGTTTTTCCGTGGCAGAGCCACCAAATGGCTGCCAGTCTGCGTCGGTGCTAGGCATCACGTGACCCGGTTGTTGGCCATCTGAAAAGGGTCGCACATGCGTTCTGGCATCGAGACCATCAAACAAAACGACACGACATCCCGAACGAAACGAGTCACAATCACAGATTATGCGCTGCTGCTTGCAAATGGAAATAAAAATTTGATGTTTGACATTGCAGCTATATACATATAAAGAGACTCATTCGGTTGGTGCTGGACAAGTTCTTTTTCAATTTGTTGAGATGAATGCAGCGGAACTGAGGCTGCTGAGATTAGCTGTACTTCAATTTCGAGAGTTGATGGAGCACAAAAAATATTATGACCGTTTTTTGAATTTCAATTTATTATTTTGGTGCCAGTTGAGGGGCTAATTTGGGAGTAATGTTAGGAGTAGTTTAGGTAAAGAATTGTTGCTTTGGAGTTATTGATTTTCGAGCTTTTAGTGAATCAACACATTGAAGATGCTAAAAAGCTCTATCGGAGCTTTTAACTCAGCGTTGTCGAACTTCAATTTAGCTTTAGTGTCTCAACTTAACTAAATTTTGTTATTGGTAGATAGATATTTGGATAAACTTCTAAAATAGACTATACGTTTTCTAAAAACGGAGTTTAAAGATTTTTTCACCCCTTGCCAAAGCCTACTGCTAAAAATACACTTCAAACATAAAAGATTCAATTCGAATGATATTAAAAGACCTTTTTAAATTTTAGGGAAGCATTTTTATTTGCAATTAAGCTGCGTTTTCATTTAGTACAGTTATTATTTGAAATAATGACTAAAAATGCTCTACTAGTGCAAACAGCCTTCAACCTTAGAACTTAGCGAAATCTTCCCTTACCAAGTATCTTAATCAAACTTAATTCTATATTCTAAACTAAATTTAATTCACTTTCAAGAATGACACAGTAAATTAGGATAAATGTACGGATTGCTTTGGAAGATACCAAAATAGAACCGAATTCCCCTTTTCTAAAAACAGAATTAAAAGATTTTTCACCCTTTTAAAGGTCTCCAGTGCTAAAAATACATTTCAAACAAAACTTTTAAGTCCAATGATATGAAAAGACTTTTGTAAATTTTACAGAAATGTTTTCAGACTTGTAATATAGTCGTAATTAATGCTAGAGCTTTCAGGGTGAATTATAACACATATAATGAAATAATCAATTTTACAGAGACACAATTAGAATTAGAAATAATACGTAGTATTCTATTATTTTGAAGTAACATTTTCCATTTGTGTCACACAATGGAGCGATTAACATAATTGTATGCACTTTAGAAATTCATTTCCAAGTCTTTTTATAATTAATGTAATTGAAATGCAATGTACAATCCGAAATCCATCTAACAATAAATTACACTTTATTAATATAGATTGTTTGGAATTAAATTTCGACTTTGATAGAGCGGACTTTTTTCGAAAGCTGAAAGGTAGCTTTGCATTATTTTTTAATCAAATCAAAACAAAATTAAATCTCGTCTATACATCACAAAAACGTTTTTTAATAAAAACGAAATCTGAATATATCAATTTCTTTAAAAGGCGTTTGTGAAGAAACTTCCAAACGAAGCTTTCCGAAGGTACGCATTTTAATTTTTGGGATTTTCCTCACCTATCAAATTTTCATCCAATCTATGTCAAATTTTCAAACATGCGACAATTTTGATTTCTCAATAGAGCATGTTATTTATATGCAAATAAATACTATGCGAGAGTAATGAAAAAAATGATAATCAGGATTTGGGGTTTAGTAAAAATGGATTTGCGCTAGCATTAAATAAATCTACGGGGCCTCGATGCGCCAAACGAATTTAAATATGCATTTTGCAAAAACCAAACAAAACCTAATAAACTAATGCAGTTTTTATGAAATTTTTAAGTATTGATTTACGATAATCTGATTTTCTAACATGCAGATGAAAAATGAATTGAACCCTGCTGGTGGTCGGTCGGCAAAAAAAACGTCTACACGCTATATTTATAAATAAATATCCAGCAATATATTACTCTATAATGAATCAAACATTATATATCAAAGGTGTACTAAGTTAATTGCAGATACCTATTAAAACAGTAAATTAAATTGATTCTACTGCATTATTAAGTTTCATTAATGATCAATTTGCCAGTGCCAGTTTTAAATTGCCCTTTTGTTGCTATTTGAAAGGCACGTTAATTTATATTGCAAGAGTTTCGTTTTCGCTTGCAATTATACATTAAGTACATTTTATTATTTTTCTTAGTTGCTTTGATGGTTGGAAAATCATTTTTCAATAATTGATGGAGCCGAAAAAAAAATGTTCAAAGAATGAACTCGAGAACGATGATGACTTATATTTCGGTTCGTGTATGGGGGTGTCGGTTCGCTATACACAATAAGGGGTGCTATTAAACGAAAGGCAACATTTGTGTGCTTCTTGTGTACCACAAACTATAACAGCCCTTATTATTTATGGCCTCTATATAATTACCAACTCAAAATTTATATCCAAATCATGCATATTAAGCTTTCTAGCCTCAAGCTTATAGGGGATGTTTGCTGACTTGTATTTTATGACTTGTACAAATATCATTTTATTTTTTTTAATTATTTCTTAGCAAGCGACAATGAAAAAATTAGTTTGCATCGGTGAATAGTGCAAAATTTGCATATTTTTTCAGCTCGGCAATCTAATTAGTGAATACATTAGTCTTTTCAGATTTCACTTTCGCATAGTTTCGTTTTTAATTAGTGGATTGGTTCAGTTAGTGCAAAGTTTCGTTAATTTTCCATTAGGAGAATCTATACCTGTCGAGTCCATCTAATTGATGCCTTTTTTGGAAAAATGTGTAGCACTTGAACAACAATTGATTTGGGGCTAAAGTGAAATACGATAGAAAAATGCGGCAACATTTGAATAAATCAGGCAAAATTAATTAAAACATGTAAATGGTATAGGCTGGTAGCCAGATTTTAATTACATTTAAATGTATATGGCATTTAAATTACACACAGAGAGAGAGTGCAGTGCATAAAAAACGACTAGTAGATTGCATTTGCCAGCAGATGTTAAGTTGAAACAATTGCATGTATAGGTTTTGAAATTGTATAAAACTTAATATTTTGTATCAAGTCTGCAGCTGAAGGGATAGAAAATAAATGAACACTCATATACCCAATGTTCTAGCCTGGCTATAGTGCTATATGTTCAAGATATAAGCTGTGTGGCAGTATAGCACAGCAACCAACCCCTTGTGCCCTTGTTAGATTATATTCGTTCGCTTTCTGTACGAGTAAAAGCCCCCTGCTACAACATTTCTATGTAGAAAACCGCATGTACCAAAGAGAACCGATATTTATGTGAATTTTGGTGATACACAACTCGCGCATTTTGTAATTTGATTTATACGTGTTCAAATTCAACTAATTTATTTCTCATTATTGGGTTTGCATTACAAATGTGCGTGCCATGTCTGATATTAACTAATATACAGGGAGATAATAAATGTACACATATTCCACTCGATTACAATCAAATTCGTTCATCAATTAATTGCTTTCGAATCAATCAATCTACTTTTTATAGAATATATTGATTTTACGAATAAAATTTAAATTTGGCGCTCTTAACCAAAACAGGAAGCAGACAGACAGACATACATTCAGCGCCATTGAAGCGTCCTCCGAAACTGCTTCTATTTTCTAAGAAGCAAAAATATTTTCACAAACAAATGAAATTTCTAATAAATTAATGTAGCTTTTGCCAACTTTGCCAATATAAAAACAATTTTGTTTTCCCAAAGAGAAAAGAGTTCTATTATTATTACCATATTATTTCTAATGAGAGTCATAACAATTTTTATTGAAAACTTTCTTATATGCAAAAGTTTCGTTAATTTTCAAAGTTCAGTTTTAAGAAAAGCCTCGCTCTATAGTTTTCCCAGGCACACAAATATACAATCGTTCATTTTTATGATACAGCCTTGTAAAATGGAAACAATGTTTAATTTATATAAATTTTTGGAACTGTTATTAGTTTCGTTCAATGCACATGTATGTTTGTGTCAGTTGCAATATCGCGTTTAGAAAAATAAAAATAAATTTCGTGTGGTTAAAAGGAGTTTCAGTTTTGAGAAGTGGTGCTATTAAGTCTGGAACAAATTTTAAGACGTTCGTAAATAGAGGCATGTGCTTTATTCTCATGTTACAATACCTCGTAAAGCTACCGTCGTTCGAATTGCTGCTTTCTTGAGCAAAAGTTAAGGTTTATAATGTATTTTTCAAGTAACACACAGCTTGAGATTAAACTTTCTACAAAACAAGTCTGTCTTGACAGACATCGAGCACAACGACGAACTATATTAATACATAATAGATATACCGTACGTTTAGCTCTCAAAAAAATTCTTCATTTCCCTCTTAATCCGAACCAGCATCCGCAGCTTTTGCATAATGTGATGGATTATGAGAGCGATTTTTAAAAAAGCACAGACCTTAGCGATTCTCACGACCGCATCTAGTTTGCATAATATCGTCGTCGTCGGTGGCTACATTTTTTGACGACACGAACACTTTTTTATACAAAAGGATTTTTTATACAACAAAAATTATTTTGTTTTGCATTATTGCGATGGGTAATCTTAAAATATGCAGTCTGTGTAAATTGAGAGGGTTCTGAGCTCGCTCGGTTCAAATTTTGGCGGGAGCGCCAATTTTTCAGTTGATTAATTGCGATGTAGAATTAAAAATGAAAAACTAGCTTTATTGAGATATTTAAACTGTGTGTAAAATCAGAATGAATCAGTTGCATGCAAATATTAAATAAACATGCACGTAAAAGAATTCCGAGTGGAATACACACGAATAATGAAACCAATTCATTATCGTGTACATTGTGTATAACCACCCTTTTATGAACTAGCAAAATAACCGGTAATAAATCTGGTTACACGCTACTTAAATTATGAGACGAAATTATTATACCGAGTGTCGCATCCTAATCCTAGCTTTTAAATATATTAAAAAAGTTCCCAACAAACTAATTAATATTCATATAATTTCTATATTGCATCGCTACATTCATTTATTATATCATGAAAATATACGAAGCTTTATATAGTTTAGTGAATGCAATTTTTTTCGAATTCATTCTAATTAACGTAATGAATATAATGTAATATTTTATTTATAGTTTATTATTTATATATCTATAATAATTGTATTAATTTATTAATTCGCCGGATTTATTTATCAAGAGTATAATGAAATGTACGTAGGCGGTATTATTGAATTTTATTTAATTGCTTTGTAAACAGCTTTGTCATTACATTTTTAATCTAAGCTAATAATTTATTAAAAAACAATACACTTTTATAAAAACTTATAAATAATAAAATTGGCATTTGAATTGTGATTTTTTAAATAATGATGAATGTTTGTGGGTTGGTTTCTTAGGAAATGAAGCTATATAATTTTAAGTAGGTAATACTTGAAGTCATTGAATATTTCGATCAATATCGGTTTACCAATTTTAACTCTAAATATGAAATATTATTATTATTAATATTAATTGAACAACTTTTATACGATACGAATTATTAATTAATTATTGACTATAAGTACTAGTACGTTGTTTCGTATTCGTAGGAGCAAGTTGATAGGTGTCCGTGTGATGCGCGTCCTCCTTGCTCAAAGCTTGCATCAGGACTGTCGAAAGGACTATGTTAATCACCTGAAACGAAAAAAACATTTTGAATTTTGATTTTAAATTACTATATAAAATGATTGAAATAGTCGAATAAAATTAAATGCGGATGATAGAATTCATCAAAAGAATATATTATATTATAAATATATTTGCATAATGTTTAGTCACAAATAATAATCCAAATTTATTATATTTAAATACTAATTATATCGAAATGGCAATTGAAAATGCGTGTACACACAGAATAATTATTTTAATGTCATATTATGTAAATATTTGTTTCTATTAAAACAAAAATATCATCATGCAACATTAATACCTTATACATAATGAAATTAATAGTGTTGTACTTGTAATCTCAAATTAATGACGAGAAATATCAAAATAAGCTAAAAATCGAAATAATTTCGGTTCCACGAAGCAGAAATTTTCAAAATCCATAATATGCCGCTATTTCTACCACCGTACATACAAACTGTAATTTTTCTTTGTTAGACTAGAATTTATTAGATAAGTCAGAGTCATTAATTCGTAAAAGGATATATTTATAGCAGTGAGCCTTGTGACGTACGAGTGTTAAACTGTACTTATATAGGATATCAATGGTTCCTTTGCGTGAGAGCGGGTTATCAACAAGAAGCGACTTTTATGGCGAATACACACACCTCGCCTTCGAAAAAACCATGACTCCAGTTAGTTTATTCCATGGAATTTGTTACATGTAATTAATTTAACTCGATAATGCCCTGGCCGGGCTCTCGCAACATGCGATTCCAAAGTCAAAACTATGTTGTTATAAAATCGCATTTAAATTATTCATTGAATCAACAAATAACAACTAAATTGATTTATATTGTCAACAGAAAAATGGAAATCATCAAATTATGTTATTACATAATGTTATGTGTCATGAATAAATTATATTTAATAACAGTTTGTTGAATATACATAATTAAATGAATTATTGCGAATATTCATTTTCTGGTCCGGATATTTTTGGTTTTTGAGTTCGGATACATTTTTTTTTCGCTGTTTATTTATTCATATGGTTAATGAATGGACGGTCGAAATGCGTTTTGATCATTTTTGTGCAACTAAGTGAATCGGATTCGATTTGAAAATGCACATGCATTTGAGTGAAGATTGCGTGCACGGTGGTTTTATTTAATGTGTAATTTTGCATATAGAGAAACGTCGTCTCTGTGTTCGTGTGCAGAAAAATTGCATTATCAACATATAAAAATAAGTATATACGGGCAAATAAGCAATATAACATTGCGTAAGTAATGCGATGCATAAAAATATAATAAAAACGGGAGAGCGAGCTATCTGATTTGAATATAATAAACATGCAAAAATAGGGTGGACTAGAAAAACCAGGGGGTGCATTAAAAATGCACAGAGATAACGAAAATGATTTATTTTCGAGTAGGTACAATTTTAATCGGCAATATTTCACTGCGGGTGTGCGCGACGCACCATTTAAACAAAAGCTAGATTTTAATCAGCTCTGAATTATAAACCAATGAATATAACACAGAGCAAAATTTCGCCAACTTATTAATAGGTCCTGCAAAATTCAATTAGCCTCGATGAAATATTAAGCAATTTCAGACCGCCACGCGCGAACTTGTTTTCATTTACTATACGACGACTGAAACACTGAAATCTTGCTCAGCGTATAAAGTTAATAATAATTCCCCAAATACATCTTGATAAAATCTTTCACTTATACTTTAGATGAAATTGAGGTACGAATTTGTGACGTTTTATTTGAGTGCTTCTCAGTGAACTAACATTCACAGAGATGCTATTTCTGAAGAGTGTGGAGCTTATTCAAGAACGTTCATGTGAAAACCTCGAAATTCGTTATGTGCAGGACTAAATTGAATTTTACTTTAAGTCATTTATTTTCCAAAATACGTGCCAGCAAATTTAACTATTGTGCAGCTAAATAACTTGGAGAAAAAAATAAACAAAACGAACTAAAATTGGATTGCAATTTTTGATGTTTTTTGATACAACTAAAGCGCGCTTGGAAAAATCGATCTATAGGAAGGAAATTTCAGGAAAGTTGTGAAGTTGTTGGAAATTCCGATTTGCCTTAATGCCAAAAATCTCAATTTGCTGAAGACAATGATGCCATAATTTTGTATAGTGAAGAGAAAGTATCTGGTCGTGACAGAGAATAGGTAAAACTTGGTCTTTGGAATTGAATTGTTTCATTATTCTCTCGCCGTCACCTCTAGTTCTAATTTGTTTCCTTTGAAAAGGAGGCATCGTAAAATTTATAGTGTTAAACATTGGGATATTGGCTTCGTTCGACTACGATAAGTTATAGGTAATAGGAACAGCAAAGTTCAATAATATTGTCGTTTTGGCCTGCTTTCAATTCAATTCATAAATTTGGCCGCATATTGATTTATTGCTTTTCCATGTTTGTGTTGGACAATATCATCAAGTAATATCCGGGTTGGTTTCGGTCAGAGGGGGTGTCTTGATTAAAGCACGTAAAAGATATACATTTACTTGTGCACACCCTTGTTTTCCTCTCTCTGTGCAATTGTCTTGGATTATTTAAATTCCAAACGTTGCATTGAGTTTCCGCAAAACATAACAATCGAATTTTAGTTATTTGCTCTTTCTTTTCGCAAGGAAATAGGAAAAAGCATCAATGCGTTTGTAAAATTGAATCAAATCCGGTTAGTAAATTTGCAGAGATATTAAATTAAAATGATCTGATGGGTCGCATATATTCGAATTTCGAAGCACTTATAGTGGTTTGTCTTCCTATGAAGATTCTCGAGGTTATGTGCTTTCAAACTTGGTTTTACTTTGTAGTCTAATATAATCATAAGTAATTATATTTGCAAAGAGGGTTTCTTAACCAGATCAATGCTCTATTCAGATTTAATAGAAATATTATTTCAAATTGATTGCAAAGCTTTTATATGAAACAGAACGTGCAACAATTAAATAGAAGCGCGCTTTTTAAATGTATGCCCCCATTAATTAAAATGCAAGTAAAAATGTTTAACATGAAGAATATAGTGAATAAAATAAATTGAACGTTAAACTTTTTATACGTGTTCCAAAACTCTTTTGTATTAGTGTGCAAAGTTACACGAAAACTTTATATTAAAAAGTTTTCTTTTCGGATAGAAACAGAAACTAATTTATTTTGTTCCTCATATGTAAAAATATTCATATTTCTCTCTCTCATAAAACATTAGATACATTAAGAGAATTCTGACGACCTAATTGCATTTTGTGCATTTGGAAATCACTTAGTGTAGAAATTTCGTATGAATAAATAAAATCTATACATTTCGAATTCATGTTTACAATTTTGTTGATATGATGACATGGAAATCACTTTTATAACGCTTGAATCGAGAAGCGAACAAGATGTTTGGCGAAAAAAATAAACGAACAAGATTGAAAATAAGGGGGTAGATTGAAGAAGAGGAAGTATGAATGTATTCTAAAAACCGAAGAGATTCATACACGTGTAAGGCATCTGTAAATATATACTTAGTAACATCAAATTTATATATTCAAGAAAATTCTTTTGTGGTTGAATGCGATTCGTTCCATTCAAATGGGCTGATAGAGCAGAGCTGGCTGAGAATATGGAAATTCGCTTTAAGCTTAATTTGCCACAACAAACTTATTTTTGCTTGGGCGAAAATAGTTTATTAATCTCAGTTGAGCCAAATTGGTGAAGTACACTTCAAGTTTCGTAAATTCAAATCCGCAGCAGCAAAACAAAAGATCTAGTAGCAACTTCTCAGGTTGATTTTGGTGCATGTTGAAGGAATCTTTGCATTAAAATTTATGCAACTAATTTAGGTCAGCCCAACTAAAATACCCCTTAGGTGCAGAAGAGAAATGGGAAAGTTTTCTTACATATATTACACAAGTTCACTAATTTTTGCATTGCGTGCGAACGCATAAAGGGCGAGAAGGAAAATTTCCGGCAGCTTTTACGTACGGGAAAAAAGTCGTACTGAAACGTAAAACGTTACAATTAATTTTCCGACCACCACAAATCGATATGATCGAGCAAAACAAGCGTATCGTACACTTTTGTTATCAGTGAAATACCGGTAGAGATTTGCGATTGCTTGTGTTAGTCTCGGATTTATGTTCCTCTTTATCTTTAAGCTGTACAATCGAGAAACTTTATACACTTTCAAGTGATTAATTAAGGCGGATTAAGATTTGTCGTAAAACTATTCTTTGAGGTAAAAAATAAAGCGCGTAGCTTCGAGTCTTGAGCCACGAACAAAACAGTTTGACTTTCTTTTCTACTTTACTTCAAAATAAAACATTCGATACAATTTATTTCCCAACACAATTGTCTCGGTAGAGTTGCACAATTTTTTATCCTGAACGAACAACTATTTTAAATATTTATTGTTAACAGAGCTTTTACACTTGAAAGCTCAATATCTGCAAGGTAAGTTGTTGCGTTGTTGTTGCGACATAAAAGAGAAGCAGCATCTAATCTTGTTGGGGAAAATGTAAAATGTTCATTAATATTCACATCATCAAGAGAAAAAAAAAGGTGAAAATCAAGGAAATTAAAAATTGTAGCATCTGCAAAACCACGTTCGTGCATATTTCATTTTCTTAGAGTGGAGTGGCACAAAACGATCGACTCTCTTTCTCCGTTCCCTCTGGCTTCTTCGGCTAAACAAAGGTGCAGATGTAATCCAATTACAGTGCTTTGCGAATATTAAAGTTCCAGTTTTGAAATATATTATTTCAGTTAGTGGCTGCGACGGTGTACAGCTTTTTCCATTGCCTGCCATTATTTATTTTAATTTTATGCCATATCCATTTATAATCATTAAAGATTACCACCGCGAAAATAAATTACGTGTTTACCGAAACGTAAACACGATTATGGCGATGTTCACTCTAATACCAAGGCTTTGGATAATTTAATTATTCCTATTTATATTTATTTCCACTATTTATCGATTTGCAGTGTGCAACTGCAGTAAAGATCCTTACAGAAGGCTTACATCCACCCAGCGCCTGCACCATTAATTTACTCTCCGGCAAAATAAATCGGAAATTACTTACTACGCCAACCATCAAAACGTATTTTTAATTTACCATTCTGAAACTAATCTGACATTGAGATGTTATTTAAATATAATAGCTTGTTTATAGAATTTAATTTCCGCTCTTTCGAAAAACTTCCCTACACAATATTATTAAGTGTATACAAATGTCTTATTAAAATTTAATTGAGTTGCAGGCAGGCAGGCAGACATAAAATTTGCATTGATCGGAATTTCTATACCGAATTCATTTTCACTTCCAAGAAGTGAAATTTATTGTTAATTGGTTCGTATAGAAAAATCCAAATTGTGGGTGTTTGTTTGTCGAATAACGCATATTTTAAAATATGTCAACGACGATTCAATTTAAATCCTTTATTGTTTGGCAGCATAGTATTTGCTAGATGAATAATGAATGCACATAAAGTTGTTGCTAATTGAAATGAAACACATGTAGTCAATTTATCTCGAGAGTGAGAGAGAATTGAAGCTTGCAATTCAAAGTTAAACCATACATGATGTACTAAAATACTCATAAATAATAGAAAATGTTGATTTTCCATTAACTTGGGTCCCCGTGTGTTAGGTTTATTCAAATTTTCCTAACATTTATCCACGAAAATTCGATAGCGAATTTATACTTTAAGCTAATAAATTGCAATGAATTTGTGATATGTTCGAATTTATTGACGTTTATCGTGTCGTAATGAAGATATAAACCTCAATTTAATTTGAAATTCAGCGAGAATTTCCCAAAGGACAATGTATTGTATATGTATGTGTTTGTCTATTATGTGTCTGACGACACAAAGTTGAGCAAACTGGAAATTTCTCAATGTTCTTCTTATATATACCAGAACGATACAATTAATCTAGTTGATATTTCTAGTCAAGTTTAGAGAAACCTTACGATAAATTTAACTTTATGCAACAATATAATTAATAATTTAGTTTCAACTTACAAAGAACACTCTAAACTCTTTAGATCAAGATAAAAAATATAGAGCCGAAAAAGGATAAACGTATCCTTCAAAACGGGTGCCAAAATAACTCAAAAACTATTCTATCTATTTGAAAAAATTAATTTGCTACGTATTCTAGAAACATTATTTTATATTCGTATTGGAACATTTTATTTAAATGCACTTTAATTACAAACTATATCAAAATGAAAAGCGCAATATAAAATTACAAACTCCGTCGACTATGACAAGAAAACAACAATTGATAATAAATATTGTACGAAAGTTCGAATCCATAGAGCTAAAAGTTTGTTATTTATTTTCGGTTCAACTTACGAAACACTTTAACATCCGCGCGCAGATTTTTGTGAATCGTGGTAGAACGAAGTCGACTGCAATTTCATTAAGCTTAGTTTAATTAATTTAGCAATTAACGCTTAATTAAACTAAAGTAACATTATCTAACCCAATAAGTTAAATCGAGTTAAGCCTAACAATCCTGCGGCCAAAGCCACCAGGCAATGGCAAAACAAAACAGTTGAGTTGTTTCGGTTCCGCGATGAACCGCATACAATATTAACACTCACGGAGTTTAATTAATTAATTTTTTTTGTGGGATACTTACATGCAAAAAGCAAACGGTCATCGTTAGCGCAGCAATCCATCCGCACTTCTGCTCAAAGAACCAAGTAAGCTCATCGACACATCCGTGGTAAAAAGGATTTCCGGTGACGGTGTCACGACACTCAGTGGGTAGAGGTTGTTGCAGTTCCAAATAATCACTAGCTCCGTCAGCTCCACAGCATGCAATCTGTCAACAAGTTTAAATTGCAGTAATTCATTGTTTTCGCCACTTGCGCTATATTATACAATTCTCTGATAAATGTTTCCAAGCTCACCACCCCCAACAACACCACCACCACCGCCGCCTTCGCCGCCACACAAAACAAACTTCTTTCGTTATATTCCGATGATTTATGTCTCTTTACGTTTTTCTTCTTCTTCTTACTCAAACCATCAAAATCTTTAAGAAGCCTATTGTACATTTTCTGAATTCAATTATAAACTGAGCTTTCAAATAAAGCTCCTGAAGAAAATTTCTACTAATTGTAGGGAAAAATTGATTTATTTAGTTAATTACTTGGACAATTAATTGATACTAAATTTGTCTAGTAAATATTCTTAAACCCCGTAATTTGAATTAGTCTGAAGGAGTCCAGATAGACCGAGTATATATACAAAGTAGAAGAGTGCTGTCACAATGTCCAAGAAGAACCAATATTTATCTATAGATTAGTCCATCGACAGTGGCTGATATAGCGAAAAAGGGGCATTGTTTGCTTAATACCTAGGCAGCAGGAAAAAAAAAGCTGGAAGTTTATTTTATTGGATGAAAGTGGTGCTGCTTTGGGGCGACATAAACATAAACACCCACTTCAATAATTGGAAAAGATCTGATTGAGTGTTGACTTATTTGCCTTTTAAAATGGCATATGATCAATAAACGTAAAAGGGAAGAGAAAAAAATGATTCGTGCAGATAAATTAATTTGCTGCTCGTTAAATACACAAGTTTGTATTTTTATTGGTGTTTGAAGAAAGGCAAAGTTGGACTTGAATTTTGTTTTTGCCGTACGATATTTATTTTTAATCTAACGAATGACGGCATCAAATTTTCAAAGCGCTTTTAAACTTGTCTACAAACATTTGTCTGCAATTACTTATTTACGAGACTGACACAATTTATTTAATAGTAGTTATATCTCATTTAATAATGCAAACGTGCACATTCAGTTCGAGCAGATCGAAGAATTTAATTTAACTTTTAGATGAACTTACATTTTCTTGTATCATGGATAACGTCTGACGGGATTGTTCATGATGCGCGTTCATGATAAGATTCCTCATACTTTCGCGGATGTGGGGTTGCAACTTGGAGTTTCTGGCACTGTTATCTAGCAAAACAGCTGCACCGGCTAATCCAAATATGAACGCAACGACTTGCGTGGCAATGTACTGCAACAACACAAAGAAATAAGTTAAATAAACATCCTTAATTAATACAATAATGTTATTTTACATTATACAATTACGAAGCACTTCTTCTTCCACAACAAGTTTAAAGGCATTAAATAAATTTCCACTCCAACCATATATACCCACCACACATATAAGAAACTTTGCTGCCGCATCGTCCTCATTATCTACCAACATTTTAACAAAGCTAATTTTAACAAGTTTTCGCTAATGCATGAACTTAACAACACGTGACGTTTCACAACTCTATATATGAATTTAACAGATAATGCACCAGCTAAAAACCTTCCTCTTTTAAATGCATTTTGAGCGGCTATTTAAATTTTCTACAATCCAATTAACGCCATTCAAACTATTTTTTTAACGTTTAATTCAAACACTTTTCAAATTATATGAAAAGAATTTCTTATGATGGAAATTCGGGTCCAAAAAAATTCTTGTTGCATGAGAACAACAAATGGAAAGGTAAAATAATTGTGGGGCTTCGGACAATTAAAGATCGCTTTGCTGAATAAAAACACTAGACGGTTCGTAATTATTCGCCATCATTACATGTAATTAGATAAAATAATCTCTTTTGTTACATTAAAATAAATAGTAGCGAAAAATACGAATGGAAGTATTTAGTATATATATAAACCGAACCAAGAGAAGCCCATTAAATGTTTTTTGTGCAGTACTTGTATATAGTAGAAGGCGGAAATAAGAATCAGATCGATAAATGCCGTTGTAGTAATTATATAGTGTGTAGGAAAAGCGCGCATTAATTCTTTTACCGTCCAAAAGCATGATTTTCCAGTCGAGTAGCTTGAAGAGGTTTCCATTAGGCTAGAGCCGTTTTCACATTTTCCCATATAATATGCAACTATATGTAGTTCGTTTTGTTGCAAGAATGTTATTACGTCGGTCGCTGGTAAGGGTAGTAACGATGTTACCACCCCAATCGCCTCTCTTCTTGTCTCGTGACCTCCTACATGAAATTCGCTTCCCTCTCAGAAAATCGTCCTCATATACAAACGACTCCTTCACATTTATTGTTATTTGAGAATCCAATCCCTGTTGCTTCTCTCTGATAGCACACAATTACGCGGAAGTAAATGTTATTGTCGTTTGCTATCGTGAATAACGAGAATTTGATGAAGGCAATTAAGCTACACGAATTTCCACTTATCTCTTCTTCTACTTCTTATATTGTTGTTATTTTTGCTTCCATCTAGATTACAAAAGTTGCAAAACTATTCTATATAGGGGGGTGCAAAATATACGAAGCAAACTAATTGAGAAAAATAAAATACGGAGTCGGGCGAGTTTTGGTGAAGGAGCCGGTTTACTTCTTTAATAATAATATTTTATTGATTTTAAATTTCTTTTATACCTTCTAACGGATAAAAATATATTTTGTCCGCAAACAATAATTCTATAAATAATATTTAATGGTATTCTGATCGTATTCTATATTCAAACTATAATGCAGAACGGTTAAACCGATTGTTATGCCATAATGGATCATAACCCTAACTATGACTATAAGTGTTCAAACATTAATAAAATAATGTTCCAATTTTTCTATAACTCTTGAACGAATCAACTAGGTAACCATAATATTTTTGAGAAATATCTGAAATTCAATTTCAGCGAAGTTGATATTAAAAGCTCAATTCAAAACGATCCGCAGCATGTAGCAAACATTGTCATCATGTATTTATCGATCGATCGTAAATAGATGGAAAGTTTGGTCTGTTAGCAGCACACTAATTACATAATAAAGTAACTTTATTTCAGTTTAATTAAACCTGGGGTGATATGTCATGGCACGCCCTGATCTAGGTGCGGTTTTATCTTTTGTCTGCATTTGATTCTGTGAGCTTTTCTCTATACTGTTTATCGCGTTTGTTGATTCGGTACACATGCGGGCTTACACAGACAGAACTAAAACAATCCGGGATTTTATATGAATTTGCATAAACTATTTTTCTAATTGAAGAAAACCGGAAGAAATTCCTTGATAGCACTATTAATCAAAAAATGTTTGCATGCACAAGTGTCCAAGCGGCTAAGAAAATAATTCACTTGGAAATCAGCTTCCATTAAGTAAGGGTTGCGTGTTTTTTATCGAATGGTATTATCTTTCGAATAAAATAAACAAACAAACGACTGTCATTGCAACAAACAATATGATTAATAAGTAAACCGTTTATCTGATAAATTAAAATAGTACAATTAAAAATTATTTGTATTTTTAGTGGGTGAATTATTCTCGAAATGACCATTAATCATTTTAGTTTATAACTATTCACATTTTATCTGATCCCATTTTTCATGTTAATTTCTGTTACTATATGAATATTCATTAAAACAAGTGTGATTAATGTACATTTTTTACTGCCACTATAAAACGCAATGACAACCTTTTAGAACTCGTAAATTTTTCTTGAATAACTTTGAATAATTTTTTGAATTCTTAGCTTTTTTAAAAATGGCCATTTTTCAAAAGGGAATTAGACAAAAATTTGCGTCTACATAAATATTTAGTAGCGAACATAATAGAAGGAAATAAAATTGTAGAATTTAATCCGCATATCGTAAATATTGTTCCATTTTTTGTGCGTTCTGCCTCCGGGTCGGAGTAGCAGATTAACTCTGATTAAAAATGACAGCTTTTTAAAACTGAGGATTACGAAGACGACAAGTTCAATTTGCCTCATCAAAACAAAGGGCAATTTTTAATAAAACTTTTATTTTCTACTCCATCTAATTATAGTCATCCATTTCTACGTTTTGTTAGACACAATTAAATTATTGAGTGTCGCATTATCTAGTCATTAGAGAAATGGAATATTATTTGTCTTTAATTTATGTAAATATAGATAATCTGTAATTTTCCCCAAAGAAATTCATTATTCATGAACTTGTTGAATTTTAAATTTCTTCGCCTTGAACTAGAGTATAGCGACCCGTGATTAAATGGAAAATGAGTAAGATTTGGATTGATTTCGGTTGGGAAAATAAATGCAGTCCGGAAAATGGAATTTAATAGGCCGGGTGACAATTTTTCTCTCTTCTCTCCGACGCCACAAAACGTGATGGTAAAACGGAAACAAGCAGCACACAAAAACGTGACAGTCTCTTGAATTTAACAACTCGTGTATATTTCGTTTGTATGCAAAGGACGCCTAGTTATTTTCGAGAATAAAGAACTCATATATTTTCCGTGAAATAAGTAGACACGAAAGTATATGAGCGTCTACTTAGTTACGGATGTCGCACATTTTGACTGAGGTTCCTTTATTTCCCCTCCAACCGGATATGTCCTAAAATGGACGACAGACGCACTAAAAACAGATGAGGCCCGATTTTCTGACCTCTCTTTGCCTAAAACGTGGAATAAAACGCCATATAGCTATTTAATCGGGACTCGCTCTTTTTTTATTATTTCAGTTGTATCTTTTTTATTTCTGGATACAAGTCAATCTTAATGACGTTTAAATTATTCAAAATGTCACGTTCTGCCCTTTTCATGTTGCTTGTTTCGAATACTAACAATTGAATTTGAACTATCGATTTTGTTTAGTTCAATCTGCCAATGAATATATTAATTATTTTTGTGAGCTTTAAATCAGTCGAATCAAAAATTCGCCACGCAAAAATAATTAGTGCCAATTAATATGAATTGCAATTTAACGTTAAAGCTAAAATTAAACAGTTAAATCTTTCGATAACGAGCAGGAACGTTTTAAATTTGCCGCGTCAAATCCCATACTTATAATTGGTAAAGCCGGTGCGTAACCATGATAACCATTGGCAATTATTTTGGGATTTGACGCGGTAAATTTAAATCGCGCTTTCCAATTATAAAATAAACCGTAGATATTAATTTAATTGTAGAGGAATATTTCATTCGTTTTAATGCCTTGGCGTAATGAAAACATGTTAACTGTAAATCTCTTTAATAATAAAACATTGATGGTTGAGATCATATAATCCGTTTTGTAGATTCTCGAGAAAACGTTAAGCTTTTACGCTAATACTAAAATGGTACTTTCCCTTATATATTAATGGTCAGTTTGATGTTGATACAGCTTTTATATCTCTTAACTTTTTGATGAGTCCATGCCATATATAATAACAGCATTCTTTATTAAAGTTCTTATTTATATTTGCTCATAATTTCCGAAAGGTTTTGTTTGTACGGGCAGAGGAGGGCGATTTAATTGAAAATTGAAAGGTTGATGGGTGCACATGTCGAATATATTGTTTAGTTTATATGTTTTGCGAGGAGAACCGCACAAAGTTGCAATGGCAGCAGCAAGCCAGGCATCAGGGAGAGAAATGGAGCCAACAACGTATTTGTTGTGTTCGGAAATAAATTAGGGTAAACATTTATCGCAGCTGAACGTGCATGTTGGGTTTGTGCATGGATGGCATGGGCGTGTGTTTCCATGCCTATCCTCGGGCTGCTTCTGACAATTCTATATAAATGTGCCTTTAGAGATGGATGGCTGTTTGTTTCATCGATCATTTTGATCAGGCTGGACCTGATCGCAAATTTCGTGCCCGAGGCGCACACTACATTTATGATTTATTTAATTTCATATACAGAAAAATGCTTTCTATATTTATTACACCACACACGACAAAAGAAGGGGTGGACTTAAATCCGGTCGTTCTGCCGGCCGCTCTATATTTCCTCGCTTTCTTCAATTTTTTTCGGCGGGATGCATAAAGTAAGACATAAAGCACTACAACCAAATGAATAAAAGTGGTTCTCAAGAAGTAGGCGCATAGTAAATCAATTGATTCCACACAATCGAATGCACCACATGCATGTTCCTAGTACGGTTGAAGTTTATATATTTAGTGTATCCAAGTGGATCTGAAAGGAAGCTACGGGCTGTAGGCAAGCCTGCCACATATCCGACTAGTCGAATCCCTTAGGGATTGAACTGTAGGTGTAAACTCAGGCTGGTTGGGTGTGATCCCAGGTGCGTCACGGATCCCTTAAAGTAGAACAAACCTCTTCTCAGCCACACAACTGAGCCATAACACCATCGCTCTCTGAATGAATTAATATCTTATTTCTAGTGTTGTGACAATCTGAATAAATTGCCAGATTATTGTCACTGGAATTAATGCCAGTGTGGCCTAGATACGTATGTTTTTAGTTGCGGAATGGAATTATGCATAGTGTATGTTGTACGTAATGCAAAGCATCCCCTTGTTCAACGCGGGGGCAATAGTTGTGGCAGGAGCTAATATGCTGTTATGGCACATGCATGGCACTCCATTCATCATACCAATGTTCCAATTACGAACAACATTTTTTTACTTGAAGATTTCCTCAAGTCGGAGGCCCATAAAATAAATCCAAAAATAAAAGGGAGATGGGGCAGTTTTTAATGCAGTAAACTTGTATAATATATGAGTGCACATAAAAACAAGCATCTTTAAAATTATTAAACCGTTGCCCGGAGCAGGTATTATCATACATAAATTGGACCGGACCGTAAATTCGAAATTACCAAAAGCATTTTCTGGAAATTGCTGAAGCAGAACATAAAATGCTATAAATGATGCGGACACTTGAGAGTTTTAAAATCTTCTAGGGGCGTCTAATGTTATTTTTCAAGAATCATAAAAGCTTTTTGTGCCCCAGGAAATTAGATTACTGCGAACACTTACACAGGGGTGACGAACGCACCATGATCTTCTACTGTATAGAAATAAATACTTTTATTTCAAGCCCACATAGTTTATTTGTAGCGCTCGATAATTTATTTAATTATCATAAATCATTTTATCTCAGCAGTAAGATAATTTGCACGTTTTATCGCAATTCCAAAAGTCTTGTAAAAATGTACCTACACATAATTTTAAGAAGTGGAGCTGCAACCGCGTATAATTAAACACGACATAAATAAACTCGCTTGGTCATTAAATGAGTCTTGTATTTGATTAATTAAAGAATATAAAAGCGCATACACAACGGCGAAACTTCATCTGGCTATACGTATTCAAATAATGTTCCACCTCTGAAGCGTATAATTTAAATTATATCTTGAATAAAATTGTTGTGGTAAAAATGAAGCAGTTTAGATAAAAAGATGTAATTAATAAGAATGAAGAATGCGCTGGTAATTAAGATAATTTCATTATTTTTTATTCGTCGCTTTCATTTCTGTTTTCTGTTTATATTTTCAGTAGCATTTTGAACCTCGCTCTTTAATTTCGCGTTATTCAGCTGTACAAATTTTTTAATTGCTCTAATCAAACTCTTGTAGATTGATTTTGATGTGCTATAACTGAATAATGGGAATTATTGTTGCTAAATTAATTTTATAAGGTCATGAAGGCTAAATTAAAAATGGTGGATGCGCCGGATTATACTTGTTTTTCAAATATCTTCTCGTGGGTTTATTTTTAAGGCCTAATTATATTTTTATATAATAGACAGCTTATTTATTAACATAATTAAATATTTAAAAGTATTTTTTTCGTATAGCAAATAAATAATTTAAGAGTTGCAAATGAAAAGTGTGAACATGTTCGGGTGCGTAGCTGAGGGAGTGTGTGTACGTGTGCATGATAATGGGTGTTTAAAGCGAAAGGTGAAAATTATGTGATTTGAAATTGAAATATAATTTTGCACGTCCCATGTCAGTTATCAAATAATAATTAGTGCACGTCACTGGCAGAATGTTTGCGCTGGTGCGGCCATAGATCATCGTTATGCACAGTAAAATTATTTGTACGAACTACTCTACATGACATCGTATACAATTCATTAAATCCGGGAGCTTGTTGTTGTTTAAAACTGTTTTCATACAACAAATATTGTAACAGAAATTTATTCATTGCATCAAAAAAAAACGGGTCGACCACTTTTTTTTCTCGTCTTCTGCAATCGTTAAATCTATGTGTGTGATAAGCCACATGTGAAACAATATTAATTCAATTTAATTGCTCCTGTTGGACTAATAAAATCTCTTCGAGTTTCAAATAGATTACACTTGTTCGACGATGCGAGTCAGGGAATTTCGTCGACAGCACCCATTTAACTGCTGCTCGAAAGAATTCGTTTCCAAAACCTATTTTATTTAGCTCTTCCAAACTATTTATATATTTAGCAATTTAAATTTACAATTTACTTGTGGAATTTAAATTAAGGCAATTGAAATTTTTTAAATATCTCTTGAAATAAAAAGTTCACATGGTGATAAATCGGGGAGTCCTGTAGGCCATCATACGTCTCCTACACCGCTACTTAAATATTTTTTTCTTTATTATATAGTTGAGGAAATAATTTAGAAAGACCACAACAATTGTTGCTCAATTAATTGCCAATGTTCGTCGAAGCTTGTCTCAAAATTCCGCGCCAATGGAATTAATTAATTTTGTCAACAGATCGATTATTTATCTAGCAATTAGAAAAATGATAAAACAAAACTGGCTAAATTAAGTTCTGTGGCACGTAAAAGAGTCGGGACTGGCCACTGAAGACCAACCGACCGAGATCCAATTACTTTAAAAGATGTTGACATTTCCTATGGGAATTCGAGGACTAGTGCACTTTCTTTTTGGTCGCGTACAACTATTATTCATCGTACGAGTCGACTTTAAATGAGAATAAACTGTCAGTTCAATACATTGTAAATATGGCTTTATTGTTACGCGTCTATGCAAATTTACTCTCTTCTTTGACTCTCTTGCCTTGTGCTGACATGTCCTTTTGCACAACTAAATGAAAGTTTTTATTCAATTATGATTTTGACTGGGAAATGAAATCGTTTGATAAGCGCGTTATTATTTTTTGAGGGGATTTTATTTAATATTTGTCTTCTAAGGGGGTGGCAAATGCAAATGTAGACAGTTTCATCTGACTTAGTTTTTGGTCGATTAAATATTAATTGACTAGTGATAGAATATTAATGCTGTTCTTCAATGCTAATTATTTATTACTTTTCGCTAATTAAATATTTATTTATTTATTGAGAAAATAATTACAATTGCATGTAATGAAAATTACATTGCATGGTTTTAGCATTATAATTAAAGTCTAGTGTTGTAGGGTGCTAGAAGCTCATTCATCATTAGGAAAATATAAAAGTAGCTTTCAGCTTTATGTATAATGTAGAACTAACTGTTTTTTAGTTAGTTAGAAATTCAAACAACTAACTAGCAAAGTACTGTGACCACCACCACGAAACAAAACAAAAACAATTCTGAAAATATATAAATCATGCACATATACGTTACACACACCGAGAGGGTTTAGTTTACTCTTTCGCTTATGCGAAAAGTTGGAATTAAAAGTTCCTTTTTTTGGGGGGCGCTCAATTAAATGAGGTACAAATAAATAATAATAATAAACGCTAGTGGAAAGCAAAACTAGCAAATAGACGAACGAGTAGTGAGAGGCGTCAAGAGAAATCGATTAAGCTGAAATGTTTTTCACTTTGAAGTTTGGGGCTGCTTTGAAAACGGCGGTCGCAATTAAATGCTTTAAGTTGCGACTGCGGGCTTCGGCGGGGGGGATGGAAAAGCTTTTGCAAAAGTATATAGGATGATGGGGCGAAAGGGGGGCCAACACCTAACCCCATCCCACCTTATTAATGCTTCGTGGATCCCGGGGCGAATTACTATAATCGCATTTACCGATTTAATCATTTTAATGCCTTTAATTATAATTTCCAGATTAAAGATGAATTCAGAACTACATATATGCGCTCTGCATTTATGGATCCAGTTCGGGAATTTTGAGGTGTTATAATAATGGGTTTTTTTATTCAAAAATAATTAATGGGAATTATTAACTTATTTTGAAATTAAATATTTAATTAGTGGGTAATGGAATGCAATATTGTCGTAATTTGCAAATTTGATCGTGATCTATGATTGAACGACGGTTATTGCAATACATCCACATCCAACTGTGACAATATTTACAACACGATGCTAATAATTTCATCTGGTACAATTTGGTAGGGTCGTTATTTAATAGAACAACAATATCAACCGGAATTACATTGGATTTACGACTGTGCAATTTGTTTAGTCTAATTAACATCTCTTGTATGGCACTTTGTCATTGTCTAATTTCCAGCATAGATACATCAAGAGGCCTGCTAATTAATCGACCTCTTATTAACCATTCATCCATTGATGAAGATTAAGTTTTGTTTAACCAGATGGAGATGGAGGAGGTGGAGGTGGATTGACTAAAAAGATTTGGAAAGAGGTCGTTGTGAAAGTTGTCGACAAAAGTGTATTGTTCTGTCGTTGTGGGAAAAGGCTTTGGCTGGATACAGCGTTCTTCACTCAGACTCCAGCCACACCATGCTTCATAACAAATCCCTGGGCACATTGTAATCGCCCCTGTGTCTCTCGGATTTTAATAGACTCTTAACAATGTAATGGGAAATTTATAAAGTTTGCGGATCTAGAGTGCATTTTCTATTCAGCTTAAGAGCGGAAATATTGTGTAAAAATATTTATTTAAATGCGAAATAATTTGCAATAAATCCGATGATGCCAGATAAATCCGGACAGATTTATACCTACAGCTCATAAAAGTCATAAAAGAAAATTGATCCAATAAAACTTGCCTTTTTCTGCATACGTTTGAGAAGCAGAGGAAATTATTTCGCGCACAAACAAAGGAAAACAAATTAAAGTTTATACAACTTTTTTTTCTTATTCGCTCGTTCATAAAAAATACTACTATTATATTTAATGGATTCCGCTGCGACAATATTTATTAGGCCGAAGGAAAATAGTAGATTGGTGCCAAATTCTTCTATAGAGACCAATTGATGTTCTAATATATTATGGTTGCGGTTGTATTTTTTTTATTCCCTTTGTGCCACACCGCAATAATAAAAAAATTGGGGAGAATAAAAAAGTTCTACTTTACTGCCGATTGTTGAGTACTTTACTGCCGATTTCGAACAAACATTAATAATGAGGCAGTTGAATTAAAATGCACGCTCCCTGAAAAAATTAAAAATCGATCTGTTTGAAAAATACATTCGGTTTGCTCTATAAAGAAATATCAACGCAACATTTTATAATTGCTCTCATAAACTGAATTTTTCATTCGATTTGTAATGGACTTTCATACGCGAGTTTGTATGCAACTGCGCCAGATAATTAAATTAAATCATCAACATTAATAAAAAACTACGCCAGAATTTCGAATAAATAAATAAAGCTGAAATTCAATTTACATTTGCAGATATAATAATAATGTTTAGGAAGTTTGTTCCAAATAAATAAAACAAGCTACGATAAAAGTTTCGAATTAGAAATTTAAATTTAAACGGAAAATTAGAAGCGCTATTATTTTAATTACTTACAATTTGACAATACGTTTCTTTATCGGCCCTATAATTGTCTAACAATGTATCAAAATTAATTACAAATTTAAATATACTGGCTGCGATAATGCGGAAATACATAATTCCAAAATCGCTCCAAATACATCTATTTAAAGCCACTTTTTCCGACCATTCTCAATCAGTCTGCAAAATGTTGGCAATCTTGCTGATGGTCATGGCTTCGCCAATAGCCAATTTAATTATGGCACTCCCAATGTCCGATTCGGACCGCAAATATCGCACTTCGATCAATTTGAGTTATTTGGGCGAGAATGTTTTCGGCCGACCAGACAACGAAACCGGCACTCGATTGGCTACCAATTGGAAGGAAGACATGAATCCGGAAGAGATGGGCGAATATATCGAAGGCGATATATTATTCCCAGAAATCAGCCGAAACGGCCTAATCGGAGAAACGTACCGATGGAAGGACGGAGTGGTTCCTTACGAGATCGCCCATAGTTTCACGCTCGACGACCAGCAGCAGATTAAGAGGGCGATGGACATCTACCATAAATATACGTGCATATCGTAAGTCGATAGATATTCTACTGCAAATCGATTTGAAATTTTTTCCTCGCAAGTTTCCGACACAAAACGTCTGCGGATAAGGATTACGTTTCAATTGTGAACGGGCCTTCGGGGTGTTGGTCAAGTGTTGGTCGAACAGGAGGTCGCCAAGAAATCAATTTGCAAAGTCCATACTGCACAACAAAGGTGGGCACTTCAATGCATGAGCTCATGCATGCACTCGGATTTTTGCATGAGCAGAATCGCTTCGAACGCGACGATTTCGTGTCAATCGCATGGCAAAACATTAAAAAGGGTACAAACCAACATTAATTAAATATCGTAGTACAAATTACTATATTTCTAGGGCACGATAACAATTTTAACAAGGCCGATAAGGACAAAACTGACGGTTTCGGTGTGCCTTACGACTATCGCTCCGTGATGCACTATTCCAAAAATGCCTTCTCCAACAATGGCAAACCGACCATCATTCCAAAAGTATTTCAATTATTTTTAATATGCAAATTGTTGGCATCTGATTTTTTTACAGGATGTAAGCAAAGCGGAGAAAATGGGTCAACGCGATGGATTCAGTAAAGGTGATATTACGAAGCTGAATAAAATGTACGGATGTCCGAAGAAAAATCCGGACGATGGTGAGAAAGAAACGAAAACTGAGGCGCCATCGGGAGGAGGCCGACCTGGTGGTCTATTCTCGTTCCTATTTAATTTACACTAATTATTTTAGAATTGATTTTATATTATCGGTAATGCATTAAATGGTTTTTCTATCAAGTACTACTCGTGTAGCTTTAATTACCTTAATACAAATTTATTGATCTTGTTTTGTCGGTAAATTTACATTAAAGAATAATTAAGTTTTATTTTAGGAAGCCTTGGCATTCGGCTTCTAATAAATTAGTGTGACTTGCACGATACCGAAAAAAATAGAACACAAAGATTGCTTTAGTTGATTAGAAAAAAAAATAATCAAGTACATGTCAGCACTAATGAATATGGTCGAGGCAAATCAGTTAATTCCAAAAAAAGATTCGTGATAATGGAATAAAATTACAAAAATATTCTAGGTGGAGCTTTTTAAATTTGCCGCGCCAATTCTTGTTATGTTACCATGGTTACGCACGGATGTACCACGCGACTTCACCATAAATGGGATTAAACGCGGCAAATTTAAATCGTTCTTCAGTTTTATCAAATAAGCAAAGTTTTATCTATTTTTCCTCGAGGAGTTGTTGTTGTTATGAAACCGGTACGGGAGCTTATGGCTTGTTGTCCATCTAAGTCTCGAAAATATTGTAAATTGCTCAAGAATTCCTTATCTTGACAAAGCGAAGTTAAGAAGAACAGTGAAAACAACGCGACGTAGAAGTTTTGTACCCACCGGATAGAACAAACAAGACAAACGTCTTAGTTGGCGTCGGTTGACTGCTCGCTTTATGTGAAATGAGATTTCTTCTAGTCGAAATACTAAGAGGAACGTATATAGCAGACTAAATTTATTTTATGACTTTCTATTACACAACTTATCCCGCATATTTTCATTCCACAAAGTGTGGCAGTCGCCCCATCCCCGAATTTTACTTACAATCAGAATGAAGGTGGAACTTTCATTGAGGGCGCTGAAGCAACCCAGAAAGGGCACAACCATGATTATGATAGCTGCAAAAATTAGCACGTAAACTCCGTTGTAGAAATCGGTGGCGTGAAGGATTTCCAACCATTCGGTGATTCCGGGCTCGAAGCGGAGCCAGAGGCACAGGGCCATGATGCTCACTCCAATCATCTGAAATTGACAAAAACAAATTGGTTAATAAATAAGGGAAACAGCTTGCATTTTTGTAAAAATGTTGAGTAATTTTTTTGTGCTAAAAAACAAGCAATTTAAGTTAGAGCCATTAGAGCAAAGTGTTTAACGTTTTGATCCACAATCAAATAAGTCGTTCTTTGGACGATCTAACAGAGAGTCGTCCTATTGTCGGTCGAAAGTGAAGCGATTACGCTTGTAATTACAGTTGGGGCAGTAATAAAGTGTGGTCATCGAGGGTAAATGAGGCGCACTATCGCGACATCAGTCCAGAGACGTACTGCTGGACCGCAACATCCATCAGCCTCCGGGATAGTTATCGAGGGGCCAAAACCGAGTATTAGGACACTGATGCCTATAATACTCTCTGTCTAGCTCCTTCTGCATCTCAATGTCGATACATCACCGCTAGACGTCTGTAAATCTAATTTCAGTTCTAAAACACCCACTTGGAAATGTTCGGTTCTTCGACTACATGAATGTTTGATTCTGATGGATGTGTCTCAATCTCGGGCCCCGTAACTATTTTTAGTGTGCGTTGGATCTAATTGAGCTTTAGCATTGCGATCATGTTGACATAAAGCTTTCAGGCGAAAGTTGAAAAAGACATCCAAACGGATAAATAAATTAGTGATGCAGCTTTAGGTAAATGTTGGATAAACGAAAATAAATAAACATAGTTGGATTCGCTAGTTAAATATTTAATTTAAGCGCTTTGATATTTTTGATCAATAATTTAAAAAATATGACTAATTACGTAGGTCATAAAAGTAAATGAAAAGTTTACGGTCAGTTTTACGGCGAAAATAAAGAAGAAAATTTTTAATGTGCGGTGGTAATTTGATTCGGTTAAATGAATCCATTAATAATACAATCGCAAAACAAGAGAGCATATAAAATATCAAAAGCTTGGAAAATACAATACAATACCGACAAATTAAAAGCATTACTGATATTAATAGATTGACATCCTTTGTTTACAATATCTCGGGCTTTTGAAAGCAAAGCACTTTTTAGATTAAAGTAGTCGTGTATATGCTCTCTTGACAAAGCTTTTCCACGATATAGCGGTATATGGAGAGTAAAAAAAGCGCCCCATCAACATTTTGTGACGAATAAAAGTAAGCAAACTCGAATATGACATGAAAAATGAGCGTTCGCTGAGCATAAAGTGACGATAGATTGACAACACATCAGGAAACTCTCTTACTCCGCTTTTTAGTTTTATATTTTCCCTCTAAATATCGTCAGGTAGAGAGCTTAATGTTGCGAAAAAAATACCAAAACATTTTAAAAGACTTGCAAAATTAGGGCGTTCAACAAAAAGGGGGCGGAAATTGAATTAAAAGGCTTAACAAAATAGACAATAAATGATTTGTAGTGATTTGAAATTCTTCGGCAGTGTTTAAAGGAACTTGCCACACTGAATTAACAAACAAAACGTGCCGGAAATTGAAAATTTGCTATTTGCTCAGATACCCCACTTGTGATGCCTTTTAAACCGCAAAACGACGTAATTAAATTCTTGCGATTTCGCGTGTAACCAGTTGGCAAGTGACCCTAAAATTCTGGCGGGGGATGCGCTTTTGTTTACACATCCCCATATACGGACCGACGGGGAGTCGCGCACGCTGCACTCAACAGTTTGATTTGATAATTGCGGGCGGCGGACTTTCCATCCAGTTTCCACGAGAGAGATATTTATTTGGTAATGTTTAGAATAATTTCATTAGCGAACCATTTGATTCGCTCGTTTAACCACTTTTATGCCTCCGCTCCAAATCTAATCTGGCTACCAATTTAAAATTCTTATTTCAGGATATTTTTGATTAAAATTGGAGCAGCAGCTATTTTTTATAATTAACAATTTATCCTAGTTGGTCAATTAGATAAGCGCAATTGTGGAGCAGCTTTTTGCATGGGAAGTGTTCATAATATCCAAACTTGCAGCTTGATGGATCTTTAATTGGTGGCTGGCTGAAAAGTACATCTAGTTAGTTCAGTCTGTGTCCTAAATGATACACAACAGCATTTGCCAAATCGAGCATCATCTGCCGCCTCACTTATAAATACATCAGACTTTTTGCTCCATCACAAAAAAGCTCTAACGTTTTTTTCGTGGTCGCTTTTTTATCTGCAAATATACAGCAAAGCAATCGAAAGATTTATTAAAATATCGATGGTTTCTTTGCAAAGCGAACTAAATTGAAATTAATCCCGATCAGTGGTTCTCATTCGAGCAAATAAAAATAAATAATTCTTCGTTTCGCAACATATTCGCTTCTATTGTTTCCGTTTTCTTTTTTGTGCCCGAAAATATTTTCGGTCGTCCAATAAATCCTGTCGGATTTAAGGACACACTGCCTGCTGTATAGGCATGAAATATATCCAAATTTAACAAAACGTTTCCGATCGTTATCGAGATAGCAGCAGGAGCAGGAAACGTTAGATGCAAGTCGAGGAGGAGGATGGACGACAGCAGCAGCGGTCAGTCTGCAATATTGGAACCGAGCGGAATTACGATAAAAGATTATATAAATTATATACGAAGTGAAATTGTCTCTTTCTCTTTGCTCATATCAATCATAACATTTTTCATTTCGAAAGTGGGAAAAAAGCACACAGAAGAGGAAAAAGACGCCGGACGCGTTCAATCCAATAATGCTGACGCGGCTCGCTGGCTTTTTAAGATTGAGTGCGTTTTTTTCATTTATTTTCATACTTTTTCAGCGATTATTGCACATTTTTTAATTTTGCAAATAAGTTGGTGCGATCTTGATTAGAAAAGTGTGTCATGTGGATGTTTGTTGTGTGTTGGACATAATTTATTTATCGTAAAATATATATCTCATTTAGCTTGGCAGGATACAGAATTTAACGGATTTACTACGTTAACTCGTTTTACCCTTAGTGCTTTCAGACATTAATGGTGTACGTGTCGGAATTGTGAACGCCGTCACTTTTTCCTCATCCAGTCTTAAGCCCCATAGGGCTCAGCAGAGACTTTTGGTCAACGGCTTCCGTCTCATTATTTAAGCTCTACAACTTATTGAATCAGATTCGAGTTTCTAATTAACTTTTGATCGTCTTCCTCCTCTTCGCCAAATAAATAAAATGCATCTCGATTTCATGCAGGGCACATCTCGTGTACACGGATCCGTCTTTCAGCGAAGGTCTAACTCGGTGTGTAAATAAACGACAAACAACTCAAGCTACTCTTCACAGGTTACATAATGCCTGGACATTGTGGATAGTATTTGTGAGGTGGCGTGTTTGAACAAGCGCTTTGTTTGCTCCATTAATGTGGAAGGAAGGCCTGGCAGCGATGTTGGCCCACACTTTTCGCTCTCGATATATCTCGCAAATAAAGAACATGATCTCATATTCCTTCCTTCCGATTTCTGCAGATCAATTTGCCAAGGATATTTTCGCCGGCAGCACTAGCGAACCGAAACTGTAATTCTACAGTTTTAAAAATAGGAAAAATGGCAAAGCTCTCCGATATTGAATTAAGGCAAACTTTAACAAGTTTTACATGATGTTCGGACGTGGTCGAGAATATCCAGTTTAGCTCTAGGAATCTGACGTACTCTGCATAATAAATTTCAATAATGGACAAACATTTTGACGGGCATTTATCTAAAAATATCATATAAAAGGATGTTTTTTGATAAGGAGCTTTTATCGTCAAAATTTCAGACCAAAAAACACGTTCAGATGTCCTTAAGCTGTCTTAACTTAAGTAATATTATTTTTCGAAATAAATCTTCTCATACTTTTAATAAGTTCGCGCTTTTTATCAACAAAAAGCTCTTACAAGCATCCTTTTCAGTTTTTTTTTGCTGGAAAAAAATCTGAAAGAATCTGACGAATTTCTATAGCTGGAAGGAGTTTAAGAAGTATAACTGTTGCCCGGGTGCAGTGTTATTTGTCGCATTATGCATGATATGAGCCGCGGTCCAGCACAGCATCGATCGGTCCTCTCGCTGGTATGCTTGTGCGCCCTTTCCGCATTTCCTTTACATCGTTACAATATCCAACACCGCCCCCGCTTAACTATGTGTGCACTTGATGGACATATACACAAAAAAAGTGCATCTAACTAAGTCGAAACTTTACTTATTGACTTAAGCTAATTTGGTTTGAAAATGTGCTGGCTTACGATTCATAAAGGGTAGATGAAGAAAGAGTGGAGTAAGTGGGATATATTCCTGTCACGCACACTCACAGACTGGCCCTCGGATGTTTATTATATCAATTCCACGTAAGCCGGAGCGCCTGGACCCGTACCGTCCTGTCGACTCCGCTCAAGGCATTTCCCAAATGAGTGAGGATGAGAATAACGTCAGGAATGTATTGGGGTTTATGGAGATACTTTTCGATTGGTTATCATATCTTTGGAGAATTGGAAATGGTCTGCGATGAATTACAATTGACCCGCTTACCGGAATGTTTATTTTGAGTCGGTACTTTGCGATGGCGAAGGACGAAGCGAATAATTAACGAGGATTTGTAACGGAGGACATCAACAAAAATAAAAATTAGCTTAACTAACTGGGATTTGAGTTGAGGGTGGCTTGTAGAGCTAATCGCAATCTGCCCTATAAAAGGACTAAACTTTCTAATTGGATCATAAGGACAATGTCGAGGATAATATGGTAATTGATTTCGGGGCTTTGCCGTGGAGCTTACGATTTTTAATTTCGACGTTCAAAATTAATTGTTAATTATTTAGTTTAATAAAATATCGTATTTTATTTAATACCTTATGGTTCTAAATTAAGTGACACAATTTAATTAAGTCGGAAGGAAAGCTCGATAAGCAAAATTTTTATCCTCCGCTCTTTATGTCGGGAAATAAAATAACTTTTATGAAAAGTTTCCCTATTTTTCAATGAAATAAGCTGCAATATAATGTAAAATCTTTAACTATCCTTAATTTAGAACAAAAGCCGCCGGGTAGATTATAAAAGTGGTGGCACCCTGTGTAAGAAGATTAATGCCGCGCTTAATTCGGGCATTAAAATTTTTGATAAAAGCCCACCAATAAAGTCGGCTAATGGTTCTGCTGGTTAAAACTTGAGCGTTTTCAAGAAGGAAGATTTAGTAGATTTATATATAAAATCGTTCCGGCGGTTGGTGTTGTGTTGTAAGGGTGCAACGCAACAATCAACCCCTCTGCTGTAACCTTATCAGCAGAGATGCGTCATCTCACACGCAAGAACGCGATGAGAACGATGGCATTGTCATATGTCAACAGCGGCACACTCGATTTATCTTTCTGTATATATTTTACCCGAGAGGTTGGATTCGTGACGTTCGTCGACGATGTCGCATTGAGAAAGTGATGACCTTTAACTCTAAGAGGATTTTCCGCAGCTAATCCGACTGCCATAATCGTGATCCTCTTCGATAAGCCGTTTTGCACTTCAATTTTTATATTTATGCACCGAACGCTTATTTCTTAGTCAATATTGACGATTTTTTTGTTATTTTTGTCAAAACTAAAGTGTTGTTAAGATTTCATCTGGTGCAAAGAAAATTCCAATGGGACTCGGAGGAGTCGTTGCTTCATTATGACACCGGGGAGTGATTTTTTGTTATACTCTTAGCTGTTGTAAATAAAATTATAAACTTGGAGGTTTAATGCAAAATAAGGGAATACGTGCTGGGAGTTGAGAATTTGACAATTTTTTTACTCATTTTCGAAAAAGTTCTTTAGGAAATTAAATTCCCCAGTAAATACTTGACATCGTCTATTAAAGAAAAATGCAAACAACATTTTCGGTTTGTCTTTATAAATTAATTAAATAAGTAAACAAATTAAATTAAAGTGCTCAAAAGGTTTGTTTATCCAAAAAGCGCTCTATATTTAATTATCGCTATGATGCTGTAATAAGGTATCTTTCTCAGATGTTATTCTCTGTGTGTTGTTGCATCCCAGTAATTAACGTGTACTACATTATATGATTTTTATTTCCTTTAATGCGAAGCTGGAAAATTCATCTAGGAAGCTTTGTACGTCCTGGATGCTAATCCTTAATCATCTCTGTCTGTGTATGATTGCTTAATTAAACTACAACACAAGTGGATGAATTTATTATAAATTGAAAATGCAAGTGTCAGTTAATCGATGATTATTTTTTAATTCTGTGTCGATTTGGCCCGTATAGTACACAATGTCAATCGGTGCTCTAATATCCTCGAGGGACGATTTGGCAAGTCGATATTTAAATTTGTAAACACATGTTACATAATGTAGAGCTTTATTCCATTGCTGAAAGACAAGTTCCAACTAAGGGTGTATTAGACTTGGTTTTATCAATCTTAAGATGTAAGAGGTAACCTCGACACATTCGCCGTTTCTCCACCTATTAAACGAATTCTCTTCGTCTAATGACATCGTTGTTTTAGTTCGGTGTAACCCTTGTTCTATATTTCCTCCTATATCTTAATTCCTTCCTCTTTGCTGCTCCGTTCGTACTACGTACGTATTCTCATTAAGTCCGCTTTGTCGCCGCACAGTTAAGCTTCGAATCACTACAACGCCACCTTCGACCCGAAATGAAACTAAGATTATTACGTCAAACCAATAAACTGTCCCAATTATTTTGTCGGCGATAGTAATTAAAATTCGATGATTGTTTTTCGTGGCCAATTTGATTTGCTAGCGCGGACTATTTACTTTACTTTCGTCGAAGACTTAATTTTGCGCATAAAATTTGCCTAAAGCTATTTACGATGTTTTGCTGTGTGTTTCAAATAAGCCTTAATGTTATTGGGACTAAATTTGCATGCATTTTATTCGTGTTGGTACCTTTAGCTTTCTAGTTTATTCTTAGCACCCACACAGTGAAAAGGCTTACTACACGTTCGGTTGTTCTTCATTCATATGCAATTCTATTCCACTAAGAGCTAAATGTGGACGTTATAGGATAAAGGCATAGAGCCTCAGTTTCTTCTGTGCTTTTACATTGTATTAGCGAAATTTCCTAAATAGCATTTATTCAAATTTTAAATTGAATTTTGAGCGGAAACGTTAAAATTGCATTTGCATAAACATTCTACGGATTTATGAATAAATGTCATCAATGATAGCTAAGCTAAAATTTTAATATAAAATTATGAATTCCTTGTGCAATCATGGCTTAAATATACATGTGCAATCTATTTTACACAAGTGTTTCAAAATCTAAATAAGCGTTATCTGGTTTGGAGCGTAAATAGACGAAACAGATAAGCTTGACGAATATTTTTCTTAAATTTTCGATTAATTGTGTTTTTGATGTCTTAAAGGAGGAGGCGGCGGAATGCCGCGATTATGCTTTATTATTCCGTATGCAATTTACTTTGAAGCCAAATTAAATTTTCTTCTTGCAAAGCGCGTTGGAGAATAACCCAAATAAACAACGTATTATTTCTCGTTACAATATAATACTTAGTACACTGCGGCGCTTTTGGATCTAATATCTTATGTATTACGTTTTCCTGCTAAATTATTTAAATCAGCGTTTATGGATCGCTCTTTATACAAGCAAATTGGTAATATCTCATTTAAGTACACAATTCGATAATCAATACAACTTAAGCTTCTATAAACATGTACTATGTCAGGCAAATCTGACTGGGACAAAATTTGGGCGCCAAATTTAAATTATTGTTTGTTCGGAAAGATTTTCATTAAATTGGAGCATCGCTTTCATAAAGAGTGATTTCTATTGTGCTCGAAGGCGGGTTTGGTTTTTATTAAAAATGAAGGTCTTAAATTGCACAAAATGATATAGAAGAAGAAGAAAAAAATACAATTATGATTATAAATAGTGACATAACCTTTGAACAACGTAACTGTCGGTGGCGGCTATAATATGCTGGTAGAAAAAAGTGCTTCTAGCACGCCATGCTATAGTTTAGAGAGGATTTGATATACGACAGGATTTTGTGCTATTACGAGCCTTCATCGTATATTTCATACGGTGGCATCCAAACACGAAATTTCTGCACAAAAACCTCAAGACCAATTAGTTATTTAGTTGGCTGAAAAAACGAGGGGTAAATATTTTTAATTTCAAGCAGGCGCTTAAAATGCAAAGTCTACATTGACCGCCGCCGCCGCCACCGCTGCCGCCCGCGCCGTTTATAAAGATTACTTTAAGGCGATATATACTTTCTTGAAACCCGTTGCTGCCTTGCATGCTTATTATCGCGTTTACCAGATAATTTATTTTTATTTATGGAATTTAATTATACGAAAACTCGCAACAAGGGCGAGACGCTTGCTTTATAAGGTTTAGCACCGCGTATATTTTCCATTCTCCTGCTTTTGTACACTATATAAATAAGACTCTCTATTCCAGGCACTTTATTGAGCTGTTTTCTAATTGATAACTTTATTTATCGCCTCTTGCATAAACTCACTGGATGACTAATTTTCATTTCTTATTTGCTAATCAATAATTACAAGGAAAGCTTTATCATTATTTATTTTTAACGCGTATTACTCATAAGCGAAGTTTGCTTAAGAATTTTATCTACATGGCCCACTTTTTGGCTTTAATTGCACAAAAGACTTCAAAAATGTAATGCTGGTTGCATAAAATTGTCCCAGTTGCCTTTGCCAGAAAACGCCTTAACTTACCCATTCGATGCCATTCATCGCGCAAATGATGTACTTCAAAAGCGAAATTTGCGATTCCAGCTTCAGGAAGTTCTCCTCGCCTTCGCCATAACCTTTTCCGGCCATTTTCACACTCAAAATCCAAAAAACTAGTCCGCAATACACTAAAACGACCACTCAATGTTCGAACTGATAAAATGAACCTGTAACATGACTATGTGCTAGTTATCATTATTTGTTTATAGATAAGATAAGATTAGCTTGAATTGTTTATAGAGAAATAGTTGACAAATTTATTTGCTTTATTAGGAATTGGAGACAAAATTCGAAACGTTTTTTCGTTGGCGTTTTTCGCGTCAAATTCGATCCGACATGTAATTAAACTAGTCGATGATCCGTACAAGATTAATAATATAATCTCCCTTTGGAGCATCGGATATAAATTATATTTATTAGAGGGCGAAAATAAAATTAGTTCGGAGGATTTTAATTAAATGCCACTCGTAGTCACATACAAGGCCAAGTGTCATGAGATATTGGAGCGCGAAAAGTGCTTTAAAAATTCAAGTTGTTTGTGTAGCTCCGACAATTTTCCGCACCTGTTTCTGAATTTTTCATAGGAATATAGATTGATATTATGTGTTTGTAGGTTGAAAAATTTTCATATTAAAGTCTGTTTATACGGCTCGATGCTTGATTAAAATTTTTAATACACCAACCATCATTTCGTTGGTGCATTTTCAAAGAGCGCTCGCATTGATATTTTTTGTGTCGGATGGTTATCGATCGATTGAATTGCGGCAAATACAATTAAGTGATAATTAATTATAATATTTGTAATAGAGAGCAAAATTTGGCGAATGGAAAATTGCAAAAGTTTTTCCAAAGTGAAACAGTTTTCTTAATGATGAATCGCAAATCCTGAGTTGCTGAGCGGCTTGTGATAAAAAGTTTTTCAATCAATAAATTTAATTTCATTGTCAGTTTAAAGGAGAAGTGGAGGAAGAAGAAGAATACGAGTGGAAGAAAAAAGCGGATTGAAAACAAAACGCGAATTCGTGAAACACTTAAAACTCCACAAATTACTTAATTTTCAAACTTCATTATTCAACTCTATATATTTGGAAGGAAGAGAAGAGAAAAACCATTTAAAAAGTTTGCATGCATATAGTGTGCTGGAAAAAGGACTATATAAAAGCACTTGGTAGTTTCTTGGCATACATACAGCTAAACTCAGCTGTAGATTTATTTTAATTACGGCTTAACGAGAAAAACTTGGAGCTCAATACACAAAGAGAAAATGCTCCGCTTGTAGTTTCTGTAGGTGTGATGTGAATACGGCGGCAGCGGCGGCGGCAGCGGGGGGCAGTACTGCCATGTTCATAAACTTTTCCACCTTAGCTGTTGACAGAAAAACTTTTTAATGAATTATTATCTTAGCAGCAACAATTTTATCATCCACAAATATTATTATTATTGATTCCATATGATTCGTTTTCTTTCAAAACAACACACAAAATTGCTTGTCAAACTTCCAAATAATGCAAATTTTCTTCGTCTTATCGATACGTGAAAGATTGTTGCCGGAAAACCATAAATTCTTTGTGTTACCTTCCAAAGTTTATTCCGTACAAATAAGACATCAAACATTTTATGGGCTGTCTTTATGTTGCATACGTATACAATACTATATTATATATTTCGTTTCTTTCCAGTCATTGCTTTTATGGAGCCATTTTTCCACTTTGATTTTATTCCTCTACTCTACACCTATTTTGAACAAATAATAAATCGCTAAACAATTAACAAAAAAAATCTTTGATCGTCAATTTGAAGACTGGCCCAGTTCTTGGGGCGTTCCAATCCAATTAACTATTCATTTACACAAGATTATTAATTAGGTGAATTAAAAAATGAAATTCGGGGTTTGGATTTTCTTTGATATGTCCAAAAAGTTGGTTTCTATGAATAAGCGATATAGCGGCCTCAAGCAATAAATATAACTTTAGTAAATAGCTGTAATATATCCGATTACCCGAAAGCCCCTACAACTCGAATGCAAATTACGCCAATGGTACACAAAAAACTTTAGCCATTCCCGAACTGATACTGTAAAGTTTAGATTGCGATAAGGAGTATATCGGAGCTTTTGAGCTGGAGGCGATCTAAAATAATCTGCAGATATTTTGGCTGGAATAATTGTAGCTCTATGGAATAGAAAAAGCGCCGCTCGACTGTTTCTTTTATTTTCAACTATAATCAATGCGGTATTGATTAGGTATGGAAAGAAAGGAAAAGAGCAGTTTAGGAATAATAGGATTGCTAAAGGAAACCATTATGGAAGAAAATGTCGCATTCTTGATTTTGTCGACTGGCTTTTTATCTCATAGTTTTCCTGCGATAAGCCATTCGGATTCGCCTATCGATTTCAATTCCTCAAAATTTATTTTCGCCAAGCTGCTTTCGATGATAACGCGAATCAACTGCACAACATTTTTATTACTGCAATTTTATTAATCTGGATTTATGATTCCGAAGTAGTATGGATTGCCGCTTGTTATATGCGAATTCAACATCCCAATTAAGAAAACTGAACGTGATAGTAGTAGACGGGTTATATTTGGGAAAAAATACACAGACGAACAAAAAAATAAACGTGCTTTGAATTATGTTTGCATAACTTTTTACAAGGAAAAATTCAGTCGAGTGTAAACAAATATCTTGGCTAATGAACTGTTTGCTCTTGAAAAAAATACACTTTTTACTACTACTTCTTGTTATTATTTCCATCCATGAATATCGACTTGTTTGATTTCCAGGAAAACAGATCCGATCCGACGAACGCGAAAAATTTCGATTTAATTTCCCAGTTTTATTTACTGATTGCGGATGTAACGATCGATCCTCCTCGCGCCTTCGCCATTTATGTAACTATCGAACGATTTTGTGCATAATAAATAGGGGAAACATGCAGCTGTCTTAATATTTAAGTTATTATTACACTACTGGCAAATTTGCATTTTAAATGCACCTGGAAACTATTCTTACTATTATGATAAAAATAAAAACCTCTAGCGCTATATTTTATTTTTTATTGCAAATATATAAAACTATAATACAATAATCCTTAACGCTAACATAACATTAATAAACTTAATAATAAATGCATTTTTGAAACTATATTATGTACATCTATCATAAAAATTTCCAACTATAAATATAATGAGCTCAGTTCAACATAACTAACAAAAAAATCCAAAAATTAAACAGTAATGATTCATGTAAATGTTATATATACAAATAAATGATTGCACTTGAATAGTCCACTTTCAAAACGCACTTCAACCTACATACGGAAACGGTGGATACGGAGCGGGGAAATATCCCGGAAAAGCTGCAGTCGGCTGCACTTGCACCGACCCCGTCACATACGTAGTCACCACCGTTGGCACAACGGTCGTCTTATAAACGGTAGTATGCGCTGTCTTAGCACCGAAAGTGAGCTTCAGCACTTTACTATTCGTCTGAGTGACGACAGTTGTCTGCACAACGGGCGACGTGGTCACCGCGTACTGCGGCTGCTGCGCAAACCCGAGTGGATTCAGCTGCGGTTGTAATTGTGGCAAATGCGGTAAAGCCGCTTGGATCGTACTCGTGCCAAACTCGTAATCCGTCTTCGTAATTGTACCCTTAATCTTCGAAATGGTGCTCAAAATCGTATTCTGCCCTTGCGTCACCGGAATAATATGCGACTCGTAAACCGTCTCCAGCTTGATAATCGGCTTTGATGTCGTTATAACTTGCGGCTGGCCCGGATTCAACAGCCTCAAAAGAGCTAATTGCTGCAATTGCTCCGGATTGAGCGCTGGCGGAGCCAAACTGGGCTCACTAACCGTCGGCTTGGGAGCCGGTGCATGGGCCTTCTTCAACCGCAAATGACCCTCGAGGATCCTCGACTTATCCACATCCGAAAGATCAAAGTCGGATCCGACATTGGCCAGGTCCAGATCGGCGGGGAACGCTTTCCGCAACCCGGCCTCATCATCCTGCTCATTCTGGTCGCCAAACTCCAATTCCAAATGCAATTCCGAACCGGCCTCATCCAAGTGACTGTTAAACTCATTAAGCGTCTTGCTCGGTATGAAATGATACGCTTCCATCGGTGGGAGGGTCTTTGTCGCCGTTACTAATCTCGTTACCAAATATGTCTGCACTAGTGTGGAGCTAGTCGTGTCATTTCCGCCGTGCCGAACGACTGGCAGAATGTGGGTCTTTAACATTGTTTGTGTCGTGCTGAATGTCTCTGTAAGTGTCTCGAGGGGTGGAGTTTCCATGTCGGATGCGAGATAAATGGGCGGCAGCGTTGCAATGCTTGAATCCAAGAAATTGTTGTCCTTTGCATAATTACTGGACGTGGCCAGGATGTTTTCGGTCAAGGGTTCAGTGCCACTCGCCGAAATCGTGGTGGGCTCTTGCGTTTTTTCCAGGCTCTTCTCGAAGGTGGAGGTGACGGTGATGTAGCGGGTGTTGCGAACGCTACCCACCTGAGAAATAAAAATTGATTTTTGGAAGAAACTAATTTTTTTGTTAATTTTCAGGTCACATAATGTTTTATTCAAATTCCCTTGCGGGATTTAATCACATAAATTATGGGCACTTACGCCGATTATTTCCCGGTGGGAAATTAACAACTAAAAGTAAATTATTGTCGCAATTGACATAATAGTGTTGGTGTTGATTATATCACCTTTGACTGATTATTTCCCTAAGGATCTAATGCAATTCACATTTACAAAAATATTTATAAATATCGACTTAGTGCCCTAAATAAAATCCTGAAAAAGCAACATCCCCAACATCCGCAAAGTAAAATCAAATAAATTGTTACCTGGAACGTGTACGGCGACTTAATTGTGGCAATTTCATAATAGATATCCTTAAAATCCGGCGGGGTTGAAATTTCCACCTTCAACGTCTCGAGCGGATTGGGAGTGTCTAGTTTGTTCTCCGTCGCACTATCGTCATCAATAATTGAAGCAATTGATTCGGAGCCTTCGAGGCCATCGACATCGTCAGATCGCGCCTGAGGTGTGACAATATCGTTATTGCTAGCCGGCGATGCAGCAGCCTCTTGTTGCATCGATGCAACCGTCACCCCCAATGATGTCTCGTTGCCAGCACCGGCATCGTCGTCGTTTTGCTTCCGGATCGTCACTCTCGGTTTGGGAGTTGTCTTGTATTGCCATCGACCTGGCGACCTGTTTAATTTGAACTTGTACAAGCTGGACGAGGCTGAGGCTTGTTCAACGGTGGATGTTTGAACGCGCGGCTTGTAACCTCTTCGACTGAAACCAGAATTGGTGTTAGTGGATGATGGTTCTGAATTTGTGGTCGACGACGATGTCGTGCTGCTCGTTCGCTGTTTGTTCCTTCGGGATTGGAAACGTTTACCGTTTCCAAATGATGGAGGAGCTTCTTCACTGTGTGCAGATGAGGGTGTTGTAGTAGTACTAGTCGTTGTTTTTCTACCCCGACCAAATTTGTGCGGTCTTTGTGAAGTGTTACGTCTGTGTGTATTTACAAGTGTGTTAGTGCGCTGTGTTCATGCAATTTTCATGCTTCGTTTTTTCAGGAAGCATTCAATTTCATTTTTATATACAGATTAATTTTCTACAAATTCCATGCAAATCAAATATATCTTTCAGGCACAATTAATCCTCCAATATATCCCGCAAAACATGCAATTAGAGTACACGCAATATCTCATGACACTCGTCCTTCCCCTTCCTGCGGTAGCTCCAAGTTTGTTCAAGTCCAAGTGCCACGAGATATTTGGCAAATAAAACCCCCGGAGCACTAATTATAAAATCGCCTGTTCAGAGCGGAAAATGTAAAGAATGAAATCATCCCTAATGAGTATCGTTCTATTTAAGATAATGTTCGGTCTAATGAATTAATTATGCCTGAACTAATTATTCTGCGCCATTGTATGGAGAGAGGATACAAAACGAAATATATACTCACTTAGCATTATTGCGAGTGGGCTGATGGGCTCTGATGTTTTTGTGCGCCTTTTTATAATTGGGCTGCGGAGACGAGTCCTGTTCATTGCTACTACTAGCACCGTCGTCAACATTGTCAGCTTCTTTTTGTCGGTTTTTAAATCTCTGCTTATATCCGCCACCACCGCCTCCTCCACTTCCTCCACCCGGTTTTCTCGTCGACTTGATCGCATTCTGCGAATTAAAGAGAACCTCGACGGGCAGCGAATTCTCCTCGTTAACGGATCCAGCTGGAGTCGGCTCCAAGTGACGATGGTGTTTATTGTGATGTTTGTTGTGCAGGGCGGGCGCGGCTGTTTTGAGGATACGCAGCGTTGGCGACGGGTGGATTTTGCCACCCTTAGGCGGTGGATGGTTGTAGGTGTGCGAGGTGCTTTGCAAAACTTGCGCGTACTTGCCGGAAATGTACGTTCCAATAACACTCGTCTCGTGCACAGTGGTTGTGCCATCTTTTACGACAGTTCCCCCTAATTTAGTAACTAATCCCGTCGGGTGTAATGAGTCTGCTGCTCTCTTCGTTGACGCCGCTTTGTTTTTTGCCTCGACTGATGGACGTGGCTTTAAATGAAACTTGCTGCTCGGTTTCAAGTTTATTACTTTGTACGTTTCCTCGACTACTTCGGATGGCTGTCTCGAGAGGAAGTCGTATTCGGGATCGCCTATATTATTATTTCCTATTATTACGGCCGCCGCTGGTTCATCATTCTCGGATTTCACGTGTACAATGCTCGATACAACTGGTTCCTTTGAACTGGTCACAACTTCCACTTTGCTCATGATGGCATGCGGTGCTTCCGAAGACCCAGTCACAATCTCCACTTTCGTGATAATGCTCGGTCTAAGTTCCACTTTGCTCGATGGACTCGATCCGACGTCTTCTATTACATTAATTTTTGTTAATGGAACAGATTTGATTTGCTGCAAGTTTGGCGTATCTGATTGCACTCGTACAACAACGGACGATGATGATGATACTTTTTCCAATTCAGACCCCTTTTGATTTTCATTCGTCTGCGTTCTACTCGGCTTTATAATAATCTCCTTCTTTGTTGTACTCGGCTTTGTTTCAATCACAATATTTGAAACTTCATTTTTCTTTTCTTTGGAAATTTCTTTAGAAAATGCAATATACAGGAAAATTAATTGAAATAAAACTAACTGATCCTAAACGAAATTCTACTCCACGGACGGTTCTTTCAAATGAACACATTTCTTGAGTGGTGTTCGCTCTATATTTTCCAATTCATTATTTTTTCATATTAAAATAGAAACAATTATTTTCCCTGCACTAAGAATTGAGTATAAAAAGGATTGAGCGAAATATAAATAAGGGATCACGGGCTAGAGTGGAAGGAAACCTACCTGGTGCAGCACTTTGTGGAGAAAATACCATTATTGTATTCCCAATAGTGGTAGTAAAATCGAGAAATCCATACACTGTCTGGGTGACATAATTTTCTTGGTTGGCAGGAGGCGGAATAGTTTGCGGTGTCACTGATGCGATGCTAGGATTAATAAAGACGGGCCCAACGGCACATGACACCAGATTTACTGTAATATAATAGAAATGATGTCAATAACTTGAACCGAATCAGCTTCCGAATTAATTCCGCTATAAATGCCAGGCGCATCCACCACATTTCGAAAAACTCGGAGGGGGAAGCTTTTTCCGGTGTAAAACTAACAACTCGTAATGTAAATTACTGGCGAACAGTTTTCGGAATAAATGCAGTTTGCAAAAATAAGAGAATCGAAAATCATATAATGTTTCTCTCTCACACTGCCTGTGTGTTGTTGAAAGTTTCACAAGCTTTCAACTTTTAAAACTAAAGTTCAGAGATGATGTTAAAAATGAATTTCCACACATCTACAATGAAAAACCGAATGTATTTTTACTTAAACACACACACACACACATTTCTACTTTATGTGAGTGTGATGTGCAGTTTAATATTATTTTAAATATATAACTTTTTTGCCTCAACTTCTTTTTATCTTTGAGCGCATTAAATTCGAAACCGTAAAGATCCACCATTGCAAGCCTCTATGGATGTGTAGATAAAATAACGCTCAAACGAACACAAAAAATACATCATCTGACACATGTACTATCTATATTTTATTTTATTTAATACATATATCGCCTTTGAGGCTTAGGAGCCGACTCTATTTTATACTTTAAATGCATTGAACACATAAATCTGATGGATTAAGGTCAAGCCAGTCTGCTGGTCTGCTTTTCCACAACACCATTAAATTTTAATTAATTATGTTCGGATTGAAAAATTCGCTAGCACTCAAAATTAAGCAGTTAATCTTCACTTCTAGCATATTTACCTTCATTAACATTACAGCTTTATTATTTTGCGAGCAAATCCTTTATCTAAACAAACAGCGCGCTTATAAAAATGTGTGTTGATTTGTGCGGGTCATAGTTCAGCCGGTAAAAGTAAAAATAAATTGGAAAATAGTGAACTTTGAATGGCCTTTATCGCTTGCCGTACGTGTAAGATCGTAACATTGAAAAAGCACATGTGTGGGGGTGGCAAAACATTGCAGTCGGTATTATAGTATAAAAGCACAAGAGAGGCGAAAGCAGGAGCTTGTGACAAATGAGATGCAACCAGCAGCCTGTGACTAGGACGCAGGAGAGAGAGTAATGGTTTTAATAATCGTGAGAACAATGAGTTTTGGTATTCACGCCTTCCCATATACTATACACATTTATATATTATTATGTCGACGTAGATTGGAATTAGGTACACAGTATAAATCTTGTTGTATCAAAGAGTTATAGGCGTCAAATGGCGTGCTAGTGGAAATATATTTTCAAAGCACACATCATATTCTAAAACCATCGCTAGTTTACGATATTATAGAGTTTAGCAGCCCACACACGTTTATTTGCCCAATGTGTGGTTGATTTTTCAAAGGGCAGCTTCGTGAAACATTCATCAAATGCGATGCGGCGCGCTTTTTCTAACGCCCAACATTTTTATAATTTAAACAATAGCAAATATTTAATAACATTTTTAGAACAATTACACATTTAGCTATGTACTGAAGACAAAATATTTCTAGTGCGCTTCAAACAGCGCAAATATTTTTGGAAAAATATTTTTAATTAATTTAATGAAAGCATTTATTTTGTTATTATGCGAAAATATGGAATGCAAACATTTTAATTAGTATAATTCACGCTTATTATATCGTATTAGTGGATTAGTTCAAGCTGCATGCTCAAAAATATCATTTTATTACAATGCTAATTAATTCAGTTGATGCATTAATTATTGGTCAAATAAATAACGGCAAATTGAAATTTATGAGCAAGATGCAACATATTTCAATTATAAATTAGTATCAACGCAAAATTGAATTATTTAGTCTAATTAACTCAGTGCAAAGTTCAGCGGCTCACGTCTATTACATTTCACGCCAGACTAAATTCATCTACATATAAATACTTGGCTAAATAATTAAAATATTTCAATAAATAAATAATGCCTTCGTATTATTACAAATTCAACACCTTTTAAGGCGTTGTATTAAACAATGTCAAAGTTTATAGGTGTTATAAATTATCCCTTAAGGTTCAAAGGGTGCGTTCTACTACTTCCGAATGTAATCCTAAATCACAGGACGAACTGAATTATTTTCCAGGTAGGTATATGGCAAAACGTTCAAACAAATCTCTCTATTGTCAATCGAATAATAATTCGCATATAAATTCCAAGAAACGTGACTGCACAATAATAATTAAATTGATATGAATTCCACTCATTCATTCCAGCTCAACTTTTTGATATGGTCATACATTTTGCCCGAATAGGTAAAGTTTCGCAAAATGCTTGCTTGTTTCGCTTTACTTCTTTCTGTCGTATTTCATAAAGTTTTACCTCTCTCTGAAGTATACATCCTTAACAGAATATAATCGCAAGGAGGAGAAGAAACATGTTTCGCTCTAGCTTAAGATTGATCGCTGAACACGGCGGCGGTGGCGATATAGTCAATATTTAAAGTTTTTATTTTGCAAAACAGGAAAATTATATATTTTTTCAGGTACGGTATTTTTCAAAAAGTAAAAGTCGTAATGCCGTAAATCATGTCAGCGACGTATACATTTTCAGCTGGTCTCATTTATCGTCTTGAAATATTACAGACATGCACCTGTGACCGAAATTTCACCCTAGTGCATTTTCTACATCTATTTATCTTCCGGGGATTGATTTTTTTTCGCTGCAGTTAAATTATTACAATAGGCATTCATTTGTTTAAACGGTCCTAGAATATCTTTTCATAATTGAATATATTTCTAGAGATTCCTGAATGATTATCATATTACCGTTGCAAATTATCCTGCAATTCAAGACGCTCCTTCAATTATCGCATCAATTCAGTCGAATCAGTTAAGACTAATTAGCTTGTTTTAGTGCAAAATTGATATACGCAATTGCTTGTACATCTAATATGCTTACTAGGAGAAATTATTGAGCAAGCAATAATATTGTGTGTTATTGGAAACCTTTTTCCACCTAATTGAAATTCTGTTTAGATGCATGATGCAAAGCTCATATTGCACCGAACCAATTTAATTTCTATGCAGGAAACGACGACGACGACGTCTTTTTTTCGTCTACATAAGTGCAACTGCTGCAGCTCCAATATTAAATGTCAATCATTCATTTAATCATATGACTTAGTTTTAATCGTTTTGCAATACGAAATACAATTAGTTTAGTGAATGCCCATTTTTTGCGAATTTATTATTGGTCGGGTAATGATCATAAATTGCACATGTATGGGTACAATAAAACTTTTATTAGCTTGAATTATTTTTCTTCTTTAAATGAGTAATGAAAGTCATGTTTGCTCTCTGTCAATCAATTACAACCGTTGCCCATAAATATTTCCATTTCCAATGTGGAAGGAAAAAATTGATTGATGAAGGTATAAAAAATAAGTCAAGTAAATGTTTTAAAAAAGCTCACCGTTCAAGTATGTAGTATGCGCTTGTTGCAGCAGGACTTGAATTCATAAAGCTTTGTCAACAATTTATTTTTTAATTAAACATTGCTATGTGCACATAATAATCAGCAGGCACGTTCGTTTATAATTAAGCACTTTTTTAAAGCCTCACTTTCATGCTTTCACCGAAAAACATTTTTTCAGTTAACATAGATTAAGGGTTATTATTATGTAAATTGGTATGTCGCTTGTTTTGCCGCTCGCCAAGTGCATTTAATTTTTATTCTTCTCTCATTGACTGGACTGGACTAGGAAAATTGCAAATTGTATCCCTGTAAGAGACGTTTTATTGATTGTGCTGATAAAAAGTTTCAGCATGAGGTTTGTGATAAATGTAGACGACATATCGGTTTACTTGGAATGTTATCCATTTAATCCCGCTTTTTCCCCGTTTTCCCCAACTTTGCCGAATATAATCGGGTCACCCTCCTCCTCCTTCGCCATCGAAAACCCATGTGTGTAAAATTGTGAAGGATAAAGTTTCTCTGCCTTCCACAATGCAGATCAATTACTTTCTGATCAAGCGATTAGGTTTAATCTTGGCCTTCCAACACAGACATCTGACCCGCGTCAACACTGAATGCTTTTTATTGCAAACATGTTTGATTAAATTTTGAAAGTTTCCCAATATTGTGTCTAGCATCATTGCAAACTTTATGCAATTAACGCGAAAGCGGATCAATTTAAATACTTAGTTAACGTGAATGCAGCACGAAATTACACTTTTTTATTAAGGATAATATAGATTATAATATAATATCCTGGAAAACGCCTTTTCAGCTCAATATTGACTAGCGTTCAATAATATTTCATTACTCGACTTGGAAGTAATGGCTATTATTGAACGCTCTTTGAAAACATAGCATTTTCTTTGTGAATTTGTGCATTATTGATGTTCCCTCGTGTAGATTATGTGTCTCTCTATTGCATCCGTTACAAATGGTGCTTACAATTAAATCAACCATCGCTATTGCATGTTCAACTCTAATCTACAAGTCATTATGCTCTCCAACCACCAGAACTCCACCACACCAGAGAGCCAGATCGATTCGAACTCATGAATTTACGCATCAATAACGAATTTTCCCATTATGCTAATAATCATTATTTATTTTGCAGGGCACAATAGTGGTGATAATAATAATAAAGTTGTTGGAATAAAAATGTCTGTTTAAGGAAAAATCAATTGGCATTACGTTTTGGAATGTGCAAACACAATAAAATAAAAGCACAGCATCAATTCTTTCAACCACCTCGCCACTGCTGCTAACTAAGCGATTGATATAAAATTTTATGGCATACTTAAAGATTTTGAAATTCTACACACACACACACACACACTCAAACAATCTAATAAAAATTATATTTTATTTTTCCCAGAAATTGCGTTTTCGTTTGTCTGAATCTAATTAGATTTGCTCTGTCTATACTTGTGCAGATTCGTCGTTATATTAATGGTCTTATATGGCTTTTGCGTAATGCTTTATCATATTATTGCCGTTTGCACAAAGAAAACCACGCTCAAACCCGTAAACATTAATCTAGATCATGCAATTCCACTCAAAACCGCTAAAGCAAAAATCAAAATTAATTTAGCCGCTTGGAACTAGTCCAATTATTCGATGCTTTATGGGATATCATGCTGCAACACGAGTTCCTTTACAATTATTGAAAGTCTATTATTATTGATCTGTCCAAATTAATTTACCAAAACTGCTTTGAATCATGAAATTTCAAAAAATAGCCAATTTATTTCGTTAAGAACTATACGAATTTATTGCGCACTCGTCAAATATTACACTGCGCGTTCTAAAAACATTAGTTTACATTATACAGGAGAGTTTGTTTCATTCATTCATTCCAATTACGTAAAATATTTAAAAGGCGAAATAAATAACAATGTTTATGATGAGAACGAAATAAACACGCTAGAGGAAAAGTGAAAAAAGCTGTACATAAAAGAAAGTTTTAATTAAATTTATGTCTTCCCAGATGAAGAAGGAAGAATACGAAGGAGGAATAAAAGTCGTTGCAGTGAAATGTCCTCTAATAACAAACCAGAGAATTATCCAAGGAATAAAACGATCACAAATTCAAGTAATCGTAAATATACGAATTGTTTCAACTTGAATGAATATTCATTTTCGTTTTTACTAGCAAGTAAAACAAAAATCATTATTCAGGCATTCCTTCTTGGTCTACGATAGGATAGGAAGAGCAATAAGTTTTCGTAGTGACGTTTTGGAGGTAACGTTATAAATTAAACACACACACAGATCCTGCTGCTGATGTAGATAGAATAGAAAAGGGGCTTGTCGGTAGCACCGAGGGTCAGCAAAAGCCGGCGCCTGGAATCTGGCTCACATATTCACCACGTTCGATTTTTATATTGTGTCAAAGTAACTTTCAATTTACTATTTTTCAAAGTGCATGGAAATAAATTCAATTTGCTTGCACGTTTGCAGGGCGGCTATTAAATCAAAATATATTGGCCATTAAACTTATTTACACAATTCAAATCAGTCGATGCCAATTAAATTTGAACGTATCTAGTCGTAGTTCTATTCAAATTTGGTACATGTTGCATTTAATCTATTGTTTATATCGAAACCATGATGCATGTTCGCCTAACAATTATGATTAGTAGTTGGTTTGCATTAAATGTGAAAATAAAATTTCTTTTATCCCATCCATGATGATAAAGGATCTTTTCAAAATAGTAGTATTAAAGCTTTAATGGAATATCCCTCTGCAAATGTTTCCAGTTTGCTCCATTATTGCTATTGTATACAAGCAAACACATTGCATTTCCAAACCAATATCGCTCTAAAATAATATCTGTCTATATTTGTAATTTATTCCACTAATGGATGTTACAAATTCTAAATATTTATATTTCATAAATTATCAATATTATAAACTACAACATCATAAATAACAATTTATCCAACATATGCAAAGCAAACGTGCGTTTTATGCATACATAAGTAATTAAAAAACCCCACATTAATTATTACATTGTTTTCAATTATAATATTAAATTACACCTCGAGTGTTGACTGGATAGAGAATGCATTAATATGCAAGGATGCTATAAAATACTATAAAGACTACAAATGTACCTGGTGATTTTCTTTATGTGCAAGCTGCATTGCAGGAATCGATTTTCATAACAAAAATAAATAAAATATAAAAGAAATTAATTGGAAGGACAAGTTAAGATCTTCCAGGATTTTTTTAAATTTTCGCATCAATTAAATATTAATAATAATATCTTTTTAAACTCTGTATATAATAATAGTAGGTGTGGTATGATTAATGTACTTATCCCATAATATAATGATTGCAGTCCTCGACTGCACTATTCTAACGGTTTGTCTCGTATTGCATTTGCAATAAAGAAGTAAATTAAATAGATCCAAGGCTAGGTGTGTTTATAGTATGCTGTTCATCGAAATATGCTCATATCGGTTTTTGTTACAAGGCAACTGCATCCAACAAGGTTACATTGCAACTAGATGCAGCTCACATTTTTTCCCGACATTTTCACCTCAGTGAAAATTTATTAACCATACCGTAAATGTCCTTTCGTAATTATTATTATCGATTAGCTTTTACTGGGCTTGGAATGCCCATTAATTGAAAATTATGCCTCCTTTATTGTTATTATTAATATTAATTTATTGCTTATTGTGCGCCAAGATTACAAATTCGAAATTTATTTGGACGAAAAAAAAATCTAGAACATTTTCAATTGATCCTTAAAAGGAAAAGCGTATATTTATCCAGCATTATGAAAATATCCTTCCTCGCGCACACAAGAAGCAGGTGTTAGAAATTCATATTCCAGTCTATGGATGATGGAAATTGAAATTCGCGAATACGCTTTTCAAAAAAATATTTCTCTATTGTCGAATTAAATTTTATGTAAGCCTTTTCAAAGGCTTTTCATACCTGATTGCATTATTCATCCTCGAAAAAACTCATTATACATATTACAATTTAAATCCCGCCCGTCAGTTTCAAAATATGCCGGCAACGAAATAAATGTGGCGATTTGAATAAAATGGAATCACAATATATGTATAAAAATGCGTTTTTATTATGCAGCTACATCAACGCATATGCCGAAAGAAAAACACAAATGTAGATGCGAATGGAACCACAGATTTAGCCGCCGCGCTTCCACTTTTACATTATTTACTATCTCATAAATCTAAACCCACATGTACGTAAGATGGGAAAGTTTAGCGCGACTTCAGGGAATTGTAGAATTTATAAATCATAAAAAAAAATCTAAAGTTTTTTGTTTTTTCGGCGTACACAGTTGAAAAAAGCTCGAGACCAGCTTTCGGGAGAATAGATACTCGTATGCTGCTTCTTGTTCGTAAATATGCTTTGGATTAGCTTAACTGGAAGAGAAGTGGTGAATTTTTTCATCGAGAATTTAAAAATAATTATTAAATTTTTTTGTGTTTGTAATTTTCAAAAGATTTTTAAAAATATTTGTCTAGAATAAAATTCCGCTAATTAATAAGCCGCAGCATGTGCATTATTAACGTTATTTATTCCATGTAATTTTTTTCCGGACATATTTGACTTTTGCTAAGTATTTGAATTCAAATTGAAAAGCTCAAAGATAAATAGGATTTTATAAAAATAAATATCAGTGCTGTTCCGCATCATTTGATTCCTGGATATGTAAGAGGAAAAGGTATAGTGCATCCGTTCAGCAGCAAATAATATAAAAGCTCTCTCTGTAGGTGTATTATATGAATTCAATCATTTTTGATAGATATTTCAAGTAGAAAAGTTAAAAAACAAATTTTGAAGTTTACATAGTGGAACTGGTGAAGGCGCTTGTGTAACAAATACTTTTGCGAAATATTTTGTTTGATATTTTCCATATAGATTGATTTTATAAATACCTACCATACTTTTTTGTTTGAATCTTTGATATGCACATCACAATAACGGAATGTGTTTCGAATAACATAAATAATTTTATACCAAATTCAATATAAAATATGTATATATCAATTCGTTTTTATAAATTTCCTATATGACAAAGCATTTTCAATTCGAATAATATTTATGCAATATGTATTTTAAAATTAATTCATTTAAAATAAAATGATATATATTTTTATAAAAACGCGTATCGACAAAAAGTATTTTCAAATAATAAAAATAACAACATATTTGTTTGGAAAAATATATGTTTGAACTTTTACGTAAAACTTTTGCAATATAGTGATGCATCTACCTCCTATCCGAATAAAAATATTGTTATTTTATAGAAAGAATCCACTTAAAAAATATCATATTTTATAAAAGTCCACATTTTATTCTCTAGGGAACAAAAAACTTATCGCCCTTGGGCGGAAAGCAGCAATTTTGACACACTAGTGCACATTTGAAATAAAATCCTTTAAATCTCCTCAAACGCTATAAAATTCTTGTCTAAATAATTTACGTGATAAAAAGCTCGAATATCTGTAAATCAGTGAGTCGGTTATTGCATCAGGTGGATGATCTCAAAGAGCCTGGCAATAATATGATTGATTTATTGTCGAAGTGGGCAACAGGTTCATAATTTATCGGGTGTGCAGTAATAAAGTGAAAAATTGAATAGCCCACTAAGTTGAATAGAACGAGCAGCATATAGGGATGAACTCACCCGTAAGTAGGCAGTAAGCTAGTAGTGTAAGATGTCGACAAGAATCCATTTTAACGACCGATATCTTCTTCTAATACATCATCGAATGCACTACAGAATTTACGAGGACGAGCGCCCAGCCACACACACTCCAAAAAACTGGAACAAAAACATTTTTAATTTATTACATCATTTAATTGAACGTCTACAACAGAATTTATATGATTTTGTTTTGCAGTGCGAAATTTATGTTGTCTTGGGGCATTGTAAAACTTAATGATAGGATGGATGGAACTTTTTACTCCGGAGGGTGTTAAAACAATCATATATCCGTCTTTGCGTCGTCGCTTATTGGATTGATATTTTTAAACTATCTGTCAATAAAGTTGAATGGTACTGATAATAAATATAAATTGAAATTGTTATTGAGGGTGCACTATAAAGTCTTTCGTTCAGCCAAGAGAGGAACGATTTAAGGCTTCTATGCTGTCGGGCTATGAATAATAAAATATTCAATTGGAAGTAAATTTAAAAGTGAGATTAGAATATCGAAAAGTGTCACGCGTAACTTTTTTTCGGTCTCTGCTAATAGACTATAATGAATCAATGTGTATTTTTTGACTTCATTAATGGCAGCAGGGGCACGTCGAAACGAGGGTGCGCAATTTTTTTTCAATTACGATCAAGAAAAATCGTAATATTCAACAACGCCTCCGCAAATGGATTTATTATTGCATTATAATGCGCCCTATTTAAAATAATATCAAAATCGTTTATAAAAAATGAGGATTTTTCGCTCATTTAACTCAACAACAAATTGCAGTAAAAATTGTGATTTTACTCCACATTGTGTGCGTTAAGTTTTGTGCCCTCAAACCTTTCCGAGTACAAGTACACTTTCCGAGTACTTAATCATAATAACATCAGGAAAATTTAATTAAATCGTCTGATGATTTGCTTCAAGTATTTCCAAGAAAATGAATACGCACTTATATAACTTTGTACATATACAGAAAACACACACATATAGGGAGGTGGAATTTAGCAGAGCGAAATTAAATGCAAAAAGGGAGAAGTACCCTTCTTGTTCGGTTTTAGTTGTTTATGCGAATTTACATAGAATTTCGATTTTGAGACGTAAACCCGTTGCGACATTATAACATTTGATCAATACAGCGAAGCATAAACATATACGACTACTTGCAGGGGATAAACAAACTCGAGTGGAGTTTGCTAGCTAATTCAGGCCAAATCAAAACAAGATTATTAGACGACGTAACTGGATAACTTAATCACCACTATATATTTGGTTGAGGAAATTGCCCTGCAGTCTCGCTGCCATCCAGAGTTTACTTTCGACAAGCAAGCAGCACTCTTACTGTATGCAGAAGGAAATTTATTCCTGCAACAACACGTGGTCGTCCATGTGAACTACAAGTTCAAGGTGTGCTGATTTCAATTAAATGTAGGTGTGGAAACGAAATACAATTTTTTACCTCGTCACGAATTCGAATTGTAAATAATTCATTAACACAAAAGTGTTTGTTATTATTATTTAAATGGAAGGCAAGACAACAAAAGGCTTTGTGCTGGTGAAAAACTCACAGTTCAATATGTTTTTTTATTCGTATTTTCGGTTTTACAGTAATTATTCGTTATTCCTTGGATGAACGTTAAGTGAAATCAGCGGGCGCTATTGAAGCAAAGCCATCAGGCGAATATTTGCATCGTACGGGGAACGTTTCTATTCCTAATTCCAATTTCAATCCTACCAATAGCTTCCCGACTGCGAGATACCATCTATTACATTAACTTTAGTTTACTGCATATTCCTTTAGGATTTCGACAGAATTTGCATTTTAAGAGTCGCGTTTCTTTATGCAGATGGAAAATATCTAGATTTAAATGGCTTCATTTTTTTCTCTAACTAACGTTCGCAACCTCAACATGATATCATCATTTTTATTCAGACCCTTAACCGTAAATCAGATATTCATTATATTGGAGTTTATAAATTCGATCTATTGGGAGTTTTATCTTAATTAAAAACTGACTGCGACGCTACTGACTTTTTATACCAATGGCAATACAGAGTTGTGAAGCTTTGCGCTGCCATTGGTTCGAAATTAAATCAGAGCGTTCAGCATTACTTGACTTTAAAAAAGCGAGCAATAATTTAAAAGTGTCAATCAAGTGGAGAATCAATTCGGAATCTGTCCATTTCCATTATAATTAGTAATTAAAAATGCTAGCAAATGCATACTTTAAGTATATAAAGCTTAATCAGAATAGACAGATTTTCATCAATTTGTAATATAATATTATACAATGCAAAACAACGTTTTGAAATTTGGTTCATTAAATTTTCCTCGATATATTTCAAATCAATTAGTAATAAAACTATGTAAAATTAATTAAATCATTGATTGCGGTGTTTTATTTCGTATAATAATCAAAACAAATTAAAATCTAAAATTCAAATACGAAATTATTAATTGTTGAGCTGCTGGTGTTTTAATAGTTTGGAAAGCGTATGTCCATCTTCCTGATTGCATAAACAGTAACAAACGTTTATTGTAAATTACTATAACTTTCTACCCGCACGAAATTACCCTCTTCATTGCAAAACGCGCAATAACAACAAATTCCATCATTGCTCGGCAAAAGTCTTCTCTTCTTGTTCCAGCATCCAAGCCATTATTACTTGAAATTATGATTTTCATGCATGATAAACAAAGCGTGCATGCAATCTGATTTTATTGTTATATAATTAAAAATATATTAGATTAGAGAATGCGGTTTTCAATCTATAGGAAGCAAATTATTTCTGGTTTTAAGAAATAATAAATCGTGCTGTTTATTTAAAAAAAAAATTGTGTGGAACGCTGATGGAAAAATAGATGAGATTTCGTCGTCCTTTTTTTAGTGCAGTAAGGATAAGGTGTGGGGGCATTTATGTAATTGTATTTTCCGGCCAATTGTGCACCAAAGTATAATGCTATACAATGTGTATAAGTTCACAATAGCAATTTTCTAAATGTCATGAAACGTGTGTTTCAGTGGTTAACTTAATTTAGACGACACTGGAACTTTACTAAACACTAATCTGTTTACCTACTTACCAAATTGTATACGAAACATTATTCTCTAGCTTGCACAACATTATTTATTTCCATTAAATGCGATAATTTAAACAATAATATAATTAGTTATGCCAGTTATTGTTGGGAATTAAGTAGTCGCTTCAAGGAATAATAGAAAATTATAGTTTCCGCGTAAAAATAGAATTTTTTTCCAATTTTATCAGTACTACTATTGTTCGTATATAAATAAAGTGCATCTAAATAATATATTATCCAAAGGCGACGTTTAATGTCAGACCTCTCCCTCGCCTCAATCATTTAAGGAATGTAATAACCATTAGAAATTAGAAATATGTGGAACATATGTTACCCAGGGTCGTTGTTCATTCCTTATTAAATATTTTTTAATTAACTCACCCAAATCAAAACTGATGGCGAAGACGGCTTCGGCAGAACTGGTGGTAGCGCTAGACGTCCTGCAACAAACATTACGAATTTAAATTTAAATTATTTATAACCAGACAATTGTTCTTTAGTTATTTAAATATAAACAAAAGCGTGAAGGTTGCATTTTTCTCGAAAGACATCATCATAAGTACCGAAAAAAACGCCTCATAAATTATTTAGTCCTTCACGATGAGTCTTACCTATAGGGAAATATCTGATCGATCCTGAAGCGATACAATGTTCAATTATTAATTAGCTGAACATTCAAGGAATACAATCGAATAGATTTAATTAAGCTGGATTATTTGAATGGTACCCTCTTAAAAATTCCTATTATTTCGCTTAAAATATTTATGACTAACAAAAACAATTTATTTTAAGTGCACAATTGTTCTTTATATGCACAATAAAATCGAAGGTTGCATTTTTCTCAAAAACAAACCCAAAATTACATCATAAGTACGAAAAAATCCTTGATTAAAGGTTCGTTTATAGTTTTGGGTATAATTATTGTAATTTACACCATCAGACCACTTGAGAATATTACTATATACAATTGTGACAGGGTAAAGGACGTGTTAAAGTCTAGCACAATGACTAACGGTGTTTATTGTTTGACAGCATCCAGCTTTGGATCCTATTGTAATATATTAAAATGTCCTTCAAATAATGTAAGGCTGATGTTGTTATTCAGCGTGTCGGAAAATTAATTATATAAAAATACTACTACTATATTGCATAGCAGTAAAATCGATATTTATTATAATTGTGTTGAGGAAAATTTAATTGCATTCGATATTAGAAATGTGTGGTGTGTGAGTAACAAAGGATAGGAAAGAGTTAATGTTGAAGGGTACATTTAATTTCGCATTGTTTAGCTAAATTTAATTTACGCCTATAATGGCTTCGTTTATGATTAAATATTATACAAATTTATTAAATTAAAATCAACATATTTTTTTCCTCAAGCAAATCAATCCTTTCGCTTGCAGGAAATTTAATTGGCAACAGAATTCGCTCATATTTATTAAATATAAATTATTCCCTTTACGTTTCCATTATTTTTTGTTTGGCTTGTATTATTAGAATGGTAATATAATATTTGCTTTTAAAACTAACTAAGTGCTTTGCATGAATATATGAATACGCATTTTCTATAGACTGATAAATTTAATAACAAAACGAATGTATATACAGGGGTTGAATAAATCCAGCTAATATTTTACAGGATTTAATTCCTTTATAGTTCAAAGTAAACCTGGTATTTAAGATTTGTTTTCATATTGCTGCCTGCAGGATATTTGCGAATAGTACTAAATTTATAATATAATAATACATCATTGTTGTTGTAATGTGAACGTATTATAATAAAACTCTATGTAAAACCATTTAATGCCAGAAGTGTTATTACTATTGATATATTTCCATTGTACTATTTATGTAGCGTAATTTTATTATACAAATCAACCATACAAAAAATTACTAAGCGTTTTATAATCTTTTTCCGTTTATTAAATTTGTCTAAGGTGTTTTGATGCAAGAAATATTAGCGCCCACACTAATTGTCCTCATAATTAGGAAAAATATTGAATAAAAACACCAACGCGTAATTATAGGCTTGTTTTATTTCATCAATCCGCCCACACTTTTAATATCTGTCCAAATTACATCAAAATCAACAAGTTAATCTGCATGAAAGCTCCATTATTTATTTAAAATATTGATTTGCGCTCCAAAAATAAAAGAGGAATGAATGTTGTCCGTGACGTCACACGCACAAATTTATTTTCCTGAAATTGATAAAACAAAAACCATCTATCAGCCCCAGAATTTTAAAGCCTCCAGCTTTCTGCTTTTATATAATAATAATATATATTACAGAAACATAGAAGTTATCCTCTAGTGACCCAACGTGGCCAGAAATACTTAGAGGATATTGGCCCTTGGGTGACCGTAATATTCATAATTCGCTGGCATAGCCTGAAGGGCTCTTTACACCCAACTCTACCCAGTCAAATGAAATATGAATGCATATTTATCATCGCACACTCACAGAGCGAAATATTTTGTTAGCATTTCGCAAACATGGATGGAAACTTTCATTAGATGGATGCGCGCTGATAAAAAGCGACTTGCTTTTTTCTCCGCGAGACAAGAATCAGATAGATGCAATTACGTCTCCTATATTTTTTTTTTTGTTATCAGATCCTAAGCTTGCATCCAACTCGCAAATACAAGAGCTGAGCTAGAATATATTATATTATTTGTACACAAGTGTTTGTCTATTGTTTCTATGACATTTGTATTGTTTATACGGACCCATTGTTATACAAAAAGCCGTTTTCACCGAGTACGCTTCAGCTGGTAGTGCTCCTGCTGAAACTGAGCTGATAACGAAATATTTCGAGCCTACATCAGCAAACTGAACTGGGTGGGTGGTGTTGGTTGCATGAATTGATTCGCAGGCCTTTTTGTTTCATTATTTTGTCCATATACACATATACAACATAGGTCGTTAACTTCAAAGCGTTTAATCATTCGATTTATCAAAATTTCAATTAATTCAATTTTGACGGCAAACGGGGGACTTTTTGTTGCCATTCCCATTCAAATTGCTTGTAAACGGCTACAACCTTAATTAAATCGCATCTTTTTTCATAATGTTTAAAATATTTTAAACTAAATATATGAAATAAATTGCTGTGCACATAATCAAGACAAATAACATATTTATGTACGAATTTGTGTAAAACTGAAAGCAAAATTCAGTTAGTGCGTTTTTTTTTTCGCTTCCGCATCAGAAGTGGTGCACTTTTTCAGGCTGACTGGTCCTAATTCCATTACAAGGCCCCTCAAATAATGTTATACACTAATCTAAATCAAAATCCATCAAGTTTGAAAGCTCGCAGTAGCATCAGCCAAACGAATTGAATTTCTGACCCTCTACTATACTTTCGTGATGTATGGGGGATGTTGAGAGGTTTGGCTTCCCAGTGATTCAGATTTTGTCGTCATTCAAAATGAATATGTAATATGTTCACTCACAACTCGACAAATGAATAGGGCTGGCAGCGAATACAATTATCCTGGACAGTAATTTCAAATGCCAGACGGACTAATAAGCTAATCAACAATTTCCTTTTTCTGCGCTCGACCCGAAAAATACATACAAACTTGCTGACATTTACGTCCGCATCGATAAATCCCTAATAGATTGCACTTAGCGCGTTAAATTGCCGAAAAAATATATAAATTGGCCAATTTCGTAGTCCGATATGTTCATTTAACAGGAAGAATTGTGTACGTACAGAATAAAACTAGATTTTTTAATTAGCTCCACTTGTGTGTCCACCCCAGCTTTCCGGGTTCGCAATATGCAAATCATACACAAGTTGCATTTGCTTGGACACCCATACAGATAAAGTGGATTTTTTACAACGAAAATATAATATCATTTGCATATTAAAAGCTGAATGGCACATGTTGAATTCAACCAGCAATTTTTTTCAATGCAACGAATTTAAATGAAGTAAATTAAAAGTAGGGCGGAAAGTGGATTTTTCCACCCGCGTGCGGTAAATAATTTTCTGCTTTAAAATAAACAAGAAAACCTTAGATTTGGCTAAACTGGAATAAAATGAAATGGTTAAAATGCAAGTAGAGAATCCTGCTGCCATACTTTGCCATTGATTTATCGCGCTTATTGCAAAAGCTGAAATTGGAAATGTATTCGGAAAAGCATTGAAAGAAACTATACAATATTTCAGTGTGGTATAGTTAAAAAGCGTCAACTTTGCTTAGAATATTTGTTTCGCAGACGGGTTATAAATTGATTATTTTTGCGAGCGCGCGCTTTCGGCGGCGGCATAGAAAAATATTGTAAACGTACTACTATATTGTTGAAAATTTCATAACACTTATAACAACATAATATCCGTGTATTGTGTTATGGTTAAAAGCGCCATATTTGAAGACATTAATCATTCCTTATACCTTCCTGAAACGGCGCGGTATTGTTTTCGGCGAATGCGCCAGTTATTCATTTTATATGTTTATGGCATCGTCCATAAACACATAGTAAATAATTTTATTGGTCCGTTTTTGCGTCGCGCGAAATTTCGATAATATTTAAGGATGCTGAATTGTGAAATATGCGCCCATCCAGACGCATATTTTCGGGCTTAATTTATGTGGCCAAAAGAGACATAAAACGCATTCGGATTTATAGATATATGGACATTTAAAGTAGTATTTACGAGCATCCATTTGACAACTGTAATTCATATTGGAAAATAGACTGACGATGATTTACATGCCCCCGAAATAGATAACTGAAAATCTTCATTCAAACAAGAACTATTTCAGCGAAAGTTAGCATCAGCGCCAGATTAATGCAAATTTCCGTGTCTTAATTAATTAATCCTCGAAGGGGTTTACGATTATCCATTTAATTTGTTTATCCGACATAAAATAATGATAACATTGTTTTGCTCTCTATACGAAAATGTATATGTATGGGCCAATTAAAATTCAAATAGATATAGAACCAGGTCGACTGGCTATCAAAGATTCATAATACAAAGCTTAGGTATTAGCGTTAAGTCAATTAAGGACATCTGCGGCTAGTGCTATAACTCATCTCATCACCATCCCTTAATCTTGAACCCTAATTATAATTGCACGAGCAAAACTTAAGCTGATATACTATACTATTTAATTAAAAAGAAAAATGTCAATCTAAACAGTTAATTACAACAGCTAATGCAAAAGTAATTGACGTCTGGCTAGAGAAGAAAAAAACCCATACTTTTATTGTCTTTTGCTTTGAAACGCGAATTCTTTATTGCACACGATGTGAACAATTTGATTGTACATTGTTAATTAAATTAGTTTCAAACTTAATGAGGATGAAGCGTTCAATTACATTATCGATAGGATATTGAACTTTCGACTATAACTGCAACGCAAATAAATACATGCATTTTGTAGTTCATCCCCTTTTATCCTAGCAGCAACGTTATCATATCTTTGTATTTGTATTTTCGAAATTGGATTGCGAAAATACAGGAATAAATTTGTAACAAATCCAAGAGCGAGCGAGCGGGCTTTCGCAAATTAAGATGTTTACCATCCTATTGCAACATAGTGTTGAATGTATATCAGTAATGAAGAAGAGTCAGTTGCTTTTGCTCGCACGTTTGCTAAACTGTTTCACTCACATCTCTTTAATTGGGATGTTGACATTCTGCGAGAAACGCAATTACAACAATGCTTGTCTGTTAACTCTGTTTATAAGTGACGACGACAAACTTGACACGAAATTTAACTTCTCAGCATACTAAAAATACAACAATGAAGGAGCAATTTGCTAGCCAATTATTTCACCTCAACTGAAAATTGTCTGGAAAAAAATGCAGCCATTCATCACACCTCATTTAAATCCACTTGATTATTTACGTCATAATAAAAGCGCGCGCGCTTTTAAAAAACATCCCTCCCATGCAATTTATTTCCGTAATGGAGCCCGAAAAATGCTGATTAAAAATTCAATTAGCAATTAAATTGCGATCGTAAATATCTCATAATTGCAGGCAAGTTGCAAGCGAACGTTCAATTTAATAATTTATATTTTTAAGTGTTGAGCGAAACACATTAGTTTAAGATAATGATAATTTTTTGGTTTATTCCATGCAGCTGACGCCACATTTCAAATTTAAAATCCTTATTTTGTTTCGATTCGATGTGTGAAAAAATTACATAATGCACCAAACGGGCTGCATATGGAATAACAATTATTTGCAGACTTTTGTTTTGTGTATGGAATATGGAAGGCAATTACTTTGACATGCTGTCGAAATAATACGAAGAGAAAATCTTGTCGTATAATTATGCCTCTCTAAGCTCTAATCTATGGTGTAAAATAAAAATGAGGATTTCGAAGTCAAGCAGAAAAAAGTCATTTCGTATACATGCCCGGTTGAATAAAACATTATTTTTTGAAACTAACAAGCCTCCAATTCAATTTGTAAAGAAAGTCGCTCTCAAAGTATTCCGCTCATTATTTTCGGATTTATTATGTTTTGTTTTTTGCAATCAATTACTCTGTAAAATATCTTATTAGATTTTAATTGGATCGATTCGCATTCAAATAAAATAATCCGTTCAGAATACAATTTTTTTTCAAAACTAGCCCCCCGACCAAATGATTATAGAGTGGTTGTTTTGGAGCTAGGATCATAATAGGGCATGCCTATCTGATAAGACAAGTATAACATGCACGCAAACCATCAAACCCAGCCCGAAGAGCAATTCGATAATGTTGTTAGAGCCATTGTTCCCGACTTAGCACCCTGTCACATTACAAGCTTTTGGGTGGGACAATTAATAATCACCATCTTTGCACTAGAGGCAACACGACTAATCTGTAATAATTAGTTTGCTGGGTGACTGGATAGATGGATGAGATGATTAATTGAATATTCGACAGACGACGATAATTATTAATCGAAATAAATAATAATATTACCTTTAGATGGATGAATTGTTCTGCGGCTGTCGGTCGGATGTGGATTTAGAAATCTGCAACAATTTATAAAAATTATTACAAGTTTCTAAACATTGATGATTGGTTTATTGAGGTGTCACTTTTACCTTTTTGTCTTATTACTTGTGTTATTTAATAATAATAAAAATTGGAGCGTGAAATTATCGATAATTTTGTAAGATCGATAATTCATATAATTGCGCAAAATATTGGGCTTTTGATAGGAACTAATATGCAATCAATAAATATTATTAGAAAGTACATATGTGTGAGATTTTCGTTTCGAAGTAAATTCACACTTACATAAGATGCCTTTATTATTTTTAAATCATTAACTCATACCTGTAATTAAATTGTTTATGAAATTAAATTCCCAGATTTGTTTACAGACAGACATTCAAGGATAGCTATTTCGGGAGGAACCAGTTTAATTAAAATGATGCACAAAAATCAATTAGAAAAATATTTTATTTATATGATGAAGAATTTGTAATTTATTTAGATGCAAGTCGACATAAATTTTTCCGAGTGACATTGCTCGATAAATCAAGTCATGTCAAGAACGACCTGATTGTAGAATGTGAATAAGTAGTCGAAAAAAATGCATTATTATAATATGTATAAGTTTCTGCAAAACAAAACAAAACAAATGTATGTAATGTGTGCAATAACCTTGCTTGAACATCCCTCTACCTTTCTATTGTACACATCACCATCACGGGTGACAATAATTATAGGCACATTATTTATTGTCTTACCATTAAACTCTACTAGATTCTCACGATTTGAAAATAGGGAGAGCCTTTGAGACCAAGATCGTGCCGTCTATGTTATTATACATGCATTTATAAGAACCTTCAACTTTACTATATAATAATAAATGCTATTTATGCCGAAAAAAATACGACAGCGACCTAGTTTCCTCAGCATCGATCATGATTTTTCAAAAATTCATTATTATTAATCCATTGTGCACTTTCAAACTTCCCGCCTGCGCACCTGTTGCGCTGTAAGGCATGATTGGAACGAAAAAAGCTCTAAAGCAATTATTTTTGCGTTTAAATATAAATTAGAGCAATTCATTAGAAGTGGGGTGGTTTTTCCGCAGCAGTAAAGCAACAGAGTCCAAGATATGAATCATTAAAATTTGCTGCGTACATGGAATAATGTTTCTATAATAAACGGGCCATCTGTAGTTTGTCAAAGTTGGAAAGCGGCGTCGTCGCTTATCCACTGGCACGTAACAAGGGTTTAGTTGGTCAATGGGCGTTATGAGCTGCGTGAGCTGTAACAGACGGAAACTTGGGACCCCCTGACACATCATTTATATCCACCCCCACACACACACTCACATATATGATGGTTTCGTTCAAAAACCGAATTTGCAAACTTTATTTACTGGAAAATAGAAAATTATTTAAATTTTTCTTGCACATCGCATTTTAATACGTATCGGTGGTGGACCTACACCGAGATGCATGTTTATTGATCCAAGAAGCAGGAATGCTTTATAAATACACTGCTCCACGCTCCTTATCAATCGTGTTCCGGCTTACCGGGAGCCTAACGACTATTTGATATTCCATCAATTCATCACATTGATGCCGAAGAGGAAGGCAGACCCTGATCTAAACCAGCGAGAGTGTTATTCACGCATTGCTCACAATTTATCTCAATCTGCAGGAAATCGTATCTCTTTTCGAGAAGAGAAGGTGTCGAATTGCTACCGCTTCGCGTATATGTGTGCCTCTTCTCTGTTATAAATAAAATACCTTTCTCCGCATATCAAAATGTGAATACGTACGTTTTTTGCCTATTGTAAACTTTTCCAGGCCAACATTCATCGATAAACATTTTACTAAGCCAGAATATTGCTCTGCTTCATTTAATTTGAAAGAAGATTTACAGCGGAAGGTATTTTTTTTTAATTATACATTTTCGGATGGCTGATCAAAATATTGCATAGCAGGAAGTTTCATTATTAACTAGGTTAATTAATAGTTGAATACACTTGACAGTATTGGTAGAAAAACATAAAAGGCTATATATATGTAATAAAATTTCTGGAATGGTAATAATTTGTGTTTGGAGCGTATATTTGTAATATTGCTGTAGCTGGGAGGACACAATGACTAATTGCATTGTACAGCACACAGTATTTTATATGTATTTTAGTGCTTTTCATAATAATTTATTTCTATAGTCTATTTTATAACAAAAAGTTATTTTTTAAATTTACCGCGCCAAATTACAAATTGGTGGATGCGCCAGGTAAATCGATGCGTAACCATGGTAACAATTTGAAATGTATCGCCGTAACTATGGTTACCTAGCGATTTGACCAATCACAAGTTTGGAATTTGAAGCGGCAAATTTAAAAAAATGGAGTTTCATCTTAGAAAATCTGTTGAACAGCTATAAATATTGATTAATTTATGATGATTAATAATGCAAAATATACAATTGAGTTCGTGAATTATTTATGAATTTATTTATGTTCACTTTCACATACTGTTATAAGAATGAGAAAGCACCACGCTCATAAATAAAACGTAAGATTACAATTAGCATCAAATCGCACTTATTTCACTCTTTATCATAGCATAGAGAACATTAGCTGCGTTGAGGTAAATTAGATAAATCATTGAATAATTCAACAAATAAATTATGAAATGCTCGTTTTATATGATGCTTTTATTTATAGCTTATAAGAGGCGAGTAATAAATAATTAAATTCATGGCCAGTTGCCAAGCACGCCAATAGTTAATTAAACGTACCGAGTAGTATTAGTAATCGTCGTCGTCGATGTCAACAGAAGAACTTAACATGATTTCCCTGTTAGCACAACGTACTATAAAGAAAAGCATTATTTTCAATTATTTGCAAATAGATGTAAAATAATTTATACGCATCGAGCATAAGTTTACCATGTTAGGAAATTATGGCTAGATTTACGTGACAAATTCTTCAAGAATTATGCATTCAAGCACACTCACATGAAAGTACACGTTATTTGTTAAGATATTGCCTTGCCATACAACAATAATGTTTAGCAATCAGTTAAATAAGCATTATGGTTTGACTAATTGGGGGGTTCGTGACTGTGGAAATTAGGCTTGTTTAAGGGCGTGCGTATGCACACTTATCCCCTGCTCCTTCCTTCTTGATATCATCGTAGCCCTCAAATGCGTGTTGCATATAGAAATGTTAAACTCATTAGAAAATGTAGTATTAACCTCTTCTCCATGCCAATTTCACCTGGGTGGAGCTCAACATTTCTGAAACATGGGACCCGCCACATGGACGAGCCTCTCTGCACAAGAATGTGAATACTCTGCCAGTTTATCATCGCCCAGGAGTGTCAGCAATTTCATTATAACGAATATTTTGAATATTACACGATTTTCAACTACCAAAATGTAAGAGTAGGTTGGGTACGACTTTTTCGAAAATATTGAAACTAAACTTTTCGCAGCAAAATAATTACTAATAATTATAATCCGTCTTAACATTATTTAATTTTAGTTAAATGTATTCAGATTTTAATCTTTTAATTTGCTCTAGGACAAGCTTCTTACTTTATTTTTAGTTTTATTTTAAAAGCTTCGCTGAAATCTTGAAAGTTGTTAAAATTAGTTTTAAGATAAAAAAGCTTGAAAGCTTGCTTAATAATTTAAACAATTCTACATATATACAAGAAACTTCTTTCAGCGAAATTAATAAAACTAATATAATATTTAAAAATAGATTTTTCAGTGAAAGCTCTTAAGAAGTTAATGTAATCTTTGAATGATATTCAAAGTAATTCAATTTCAAAGTTCACTAATAGAGCTAAATTTTATTCTTGTTTTGTAAATGTGGCTCCTCCACCATAAATTAAACTGCAACACAATGTTTAAAAATTGAACTCCATTAGTGAAAGCTTTTTTCCAAAACTGATAATTATAATTGCATAGCAAGAGCTTTTTAGAAATGTCTCTAAATTTATTATGAAAGCATCAAAGTGCTTAATAATTTTCAAACTTTTGTGTTTTACTTTTTCGTCCAAATAAATGATTGCTAATAAAAGTTCAAAGCTTTCCCTGCTACTCTTAAGTAAGAAACATTCTCGAACTTAGTGTCTTATTTATCATTCAACATGAATTAAATTACAAGGCACAAAAAAATGAAAAAACATATATAAAAGCGCAGCTTTGATCTGAAAGTTTATGGATTAATTTATGAGTATTTAAGCTAACGTATATAAAATTTATTAGCATCGATTTAATGTGAGCTGTCGTAAACTCCCAATAATCCATTAAAAACTACTGCAAACCCTTATTCGGACAAAAGCTCCGGTTAATATGCACTTAGGGATAAACTGCATAACATAACACTGCAATAAATACACTGTCATTAAATTTTTATATTTCTAATTCCACAACTAACTTTTATTCGTCCTATCAATCATTAATAATAATAATTGTAAAAAACCTTAAATACAGAAGGCTCATCGTCGTCATAGTTCAAAAGTTCGATACATTACTTACGCTCGTTATAATAACGACGACCCATTAGCCGTAACTTTTATATTTATGAATATTATCTATCATAAAATAAATTAAATATGCTAATGCATAAAGTTTACGTGTATACTATTAAAGATGTTCTTGTACTAAATTTATTTCTTATAAAATTCAAAACGGCAAATATAATTTAATTGTAACGATATTTTCTAAAAAAGAAATCAACCTTGATATACAATTAGCATAGTTGTAATTAATTAGATTAGTAGCTGTACAGGTAAATTTGTATGCAATTAAAATTTAGAATTTTCTCTCATTATTTCCTTGTAAGTAAATCATCTGTGAACCCGGTGCAAAACGTTATAAAGTGGCGTAAAAATAAATTCAACGTAGTTGGATGGCAGAGAGAGGATCCTGAAATTAATGAAGCTTGTTAAGTTTTCATTAAATTTTCATTAGAATTATTATCCGGCCGTATGATCGTTATTAACAGTAATTTTAGATGTCGCCATGGCTTGTATTTCATTACAAGTGCCATCAATAAGTGTCCTGTCAACTGCAGAACCAGAACCACCCTCAACGACTAGACACGACGTTTGTGTTTAGGATGGTTTCTTGTAACCTCCTAGGATTACAAGTGCCATCACTTATATTTTTAACTATTAATAACTCAAAAATATCTTGCAAGCCTTGAACCTGACCGCCAGCAGGAATCTTGTTGTAGGTGCAAATAAAAACAACGGTTCATAAATATATGCAGACAATTTAGTAAATTCGCACTTTCTCCAAGCAGCTGGTTGTATTTTCAGATATATTCAATATACAAGAAGAAAAGAGAACTGGTTTTAAATATGCGGCCTCAACCGTGACCTCAACAACTTCCAGTCACCTGTATCTTTCTTCTTATATCGCGACATTGCAAATTAAATTGAAAATTAATTTATTTTTCGTTTTCTAGCCCAAGGAAAAATTCGATATTAGAGGATGAGTAATAATTCGTAGCCTTGAATGAACGTTATTTTTATCCTTACACATATTACGTATAAGTAATTATTTTGTATCCGCTTACGTTGTTTATTGTTGTTGATGTTTTTTTTTTCCTGAAATGCGCTCTTGTCGTATATTAAAATTCGAAAAGGCAATAAATTCAGCTATTTGGTTTTGTCATAAGCACGCTAGAATACACATACAAATTGACTTATCGATAGTCAAGAGAGATGCGCGCAAAGCAACCCCTATATATAGCTGAAGACCACTGGAGACCGATTTCAGGCACTGTTTCCAGAATTCCACATCAGTTACCCACTTACAGCCCCTGAGAGTACTACAATACAACAACCCCAGCAAATAACAAAATTCTCTATCGACTCATCGCTCTTTATTGATACACTCTTCTAGTTAGAGTATCCACTTTTTTATTTCAAATGAGCGACTCAACTATTCAATGAAAATTAACCATTTCAGCAATTTTTGATAATTAATTAAATAGCCAGCCAATTGTCCAGACCTAATGCATATTGATTATGACGGACGTTTTTAAACTAGAATTAAATTAAATTAAATTTCGAAATGGGATCCATCCGTCACAATGTAATTAGCGTGACATGCATTTAAATCAATTATTTGAATACTGATTTTATTCTGCAACCTCTGAAATTTCGCATAATTATTTATTCACTACGTCGACAAGCGAATTATATGAATTTTATTCAAATACTACCGTTCTTAGATAACTAGCGCAAAGTAATTGTTATAATTTACAAGTATTTTATTTACACTTTAGAAATGATGTAACGTATTTGGTTCTCAAGCAGAAAAATTCACATGCTATAATTTTCAAAGATGAGACGCTAAATTAATTTGGGTTAAGCTTCATTAAGCGCGCGAAAAAGAAACAAAGCTGGAACTTTATCTCGCCGATTACGTATAGAAATTACAATTGCAAATAATTTGTTAATTAATAGTGTGACTATATAGAAATTTAATTAGATCGATTTTTCTCCCGGAGATTGCATAAACTGAAAGAAAAAACTTATGTAACATAAAAGGAATCTTGTTTGTTAGACTAGAAGAGGAAAATTAAAAGAACTGCACCAGCAGGGAAATTTTCATCCGAGCTAGATAAAAATTATGTTTACATTAAAAAAGTTGCAATGTTTGTGACAGAATCATTTAAATATTTCCAGATAGAAATCTTGAAGGCATGTAGCGTGAAATGCCAAGCATGGAGCAATATTAACAAACATCCAGCGGATATTTTATCTTATCTGGGCAGTCTTTTCAATGTAACTTCATTCTTTTGTTTGTTCATCCGGGCACTTCCTGGATCCGACTATATTTCAAATTGATTTTGATTTACATGCGAAATGAAACTCGGAACAAGTGCAAAACAATAGAGCAATTTGTCTGTTTTGATTTTGCATTATTTGTTTAACATCCACTTTTATATAACTCTTTCACTTTTCACTCGATGTCAGGAAGCGAAACGTAATTTCCAATTATCGAAACGATCTATTGTTTGTACAGGGTGATGTTTTATTGCCAATTATGGCGGCAAATCAAACAATCATAAACCAATGTTTACATTTAAATCAAGCGAAGATCGCTTATGTAAATATCTGCATGCGAAAAATGCTGAAAGGAAAGCTTTACTTTTAATCAGCTTTGCTAAATACTTTCGATTTTTAATGCAAGCTTTTGATTTTGACTATTTTTGACTATTTATTCGATTTGGACGTAGGTGTTGTTGTTATTCTTTGCGATATTTTTGAACATTGAATTCAAGTCACGGTCCACTTTCTATCCGACTTCCATCTGTTGTATACGAGTTCCTCTTATTGCTCTGTCACAAACGTTTGCGTTATTTCACATGTTATCAAGCAATAATCGGATGACATCTTTTCTATTGGGAAGCTGTAATACATTTTTGCCTTTTTCCCCCCATTCAAAAATTATGGGATCGAAAGTTTTTCAGAGCATGATGCATTATTATTAATTTGGAGCGGAGCAAATTAGAAAAAATATTTGGATGTGCTCATTAAAATATAGAATGGGTTTTCTATGTTATCGCGAAGCAAAAGAAGACTGACAAACAGAATAAACACATATACACATAAATATTCGCATCCATTTTCAATTTATCTTTCATGATTAATGTTTTCATTCAACATTTCATTGAATCTATAAACAAAATTCGGGTGCATTAATCAAAAAAGTATCCAGCATATATAATAATAAAAAAAGAGATGGCAAAACTGATACGTTGCTGTATGGAATTTAAACATAGATATATATGGTTCTTTTCACATGACAACATCACGATAAATAAAAGCGTCTAGTGATGCATGTGCCGAAAATATAACGTGCCTAATGATCTATTGTGATTTCAGCGATTTAAAAAACATTCTACTCTTTTGCTTTTTTGACGGATCTTCTGTCACCACTACAAACTAGCTCCATTTATTTATGGACAATCCGTATTTTTGCTCCTATTTGTCAAACACTTGGTACTTTATTTTTTTGGGGGTGCCTAAAATTATTCCCAATATTATTAATTAGCGCTGAATGTGCGGAAGTGTAGTGAGAGTTTATAAACAATTAATTGTATCAAATTACCGAGATTTAACACTATGTAGAACAAACCTTGAAGGCAAATTTTCAGATACAGTATTAATGTTGCTGTTAAAGCAACAGCAACAAGATACTTTCTTTTGAAAGACATTGAACTTAATACGTTAACCTTAAATGCGATTGCAATTTATAAACAATTTCATTATTGTTGTCGCTTTGAAGTGCGACTTAATTAAGGCATTACAATTACACGTAATTAATTTCAAGCAACTATGATCTTATCTTGATAAATTACTTAAAAATTGTGAAATTTTGTTTGTTTAAATTAAATAATTTTAATAATTTGTTTGTAAAATTTTATTCATAATTTAATTTATTCAAAATAAATTAAACAACACTAAAAATTCAGTTAATAAAAATTATTCAATAAATTTACATTTAAAAAATGTTTAAATCACACTTTTAATAAATTATAATAAATCACATCAATTTAAAAAATAATCCGAGAAGTTAGTGTCTTGACCGCGCGTTGAATCTCCCGAGCTACTCGAGAAGCTACCAGTAAAACTTCACGCCCGCTCAAATTTCTACTCAATAATAGATTAAATTATTAATAATAATAATTTAAAAAATAATTAAAATAATATTTAACACACTTTAGGAAAATTAATGTTTTCCGATTTTTTTTATAAAACTTCATTGTTATCGCGTCGCATCTTCGGGAGCAAATGATAAGTGCAGCTTGCATCAGTGCACTTTCTAGGCATAAGATAGGATCGTTCACCTCGACAGGTCGTAGTGTCACTAACGATGGGAAAAAATGCAAGTAGTGGTAGAAAGTGGCCTGGTAGGGTCAAAAGGGCGCAGAAAAGTAGGGAAAAATTCTACTCACCAGCAGGATGCGGGGAGCACCAAGTAACAACTAAACAATAATTAAAACCAAGAAGAAGAAGAAGGAGTAGTGGACGAAGTGAAGTCTGCTGGTCGACTGAACATTCACGCTAAGCAAGAGGCGCTCCAATCCCAACGGCTAAGTTTTCTCTCTAGGTCATACTTAAGCATTCCGTATCTACTATTGTCTTATTGTCAATCTTGTGGTAGTAAATTTGCGTAATTTTCGACAATCACCAACGAAAAAAACTTCCAAATTGAAGAGCAAGGTCATAATTAGGCACCACTCCTCCACGAAAAATGGGTGCACCAAAAGCTCTAACGCTATTCAATTAAAAGAAATGAGCCAACCAACACGTTTATTTGTGGCCTGTCGAAAGGTGTAATAGATTTTTGATATCGAATTACTCAATTGGATTAAAACTCGCGCTTTTTATTTTAATTTATTTGGTTCATTGATCTACAAGATATGTGATTTATGGTATTGAGGCTTTATTGCACCGTTTTATTAGTCAACTTATTTTGTAATTGCTATATTGAAACAATCGCGAATCAAGGATCTAGATCTGAAATCTAGCAATTGTCAGCTGGGAGAAGAATATCTTCGACGATTTGAAAGAAGATTAAGAAGAAGCTCCTTGAAATTCTAGCAATTCGGTTTAAGCGACCTCACTCTAATTTGGGACTGACATGAAAAGTCCTGGATCTAATATGGTACTTTTTCTTGTCAAGGGAAGATCGGAGTAGGGTAGCCCCAAAATAATTCGAAATATCCAGTAAAAATCGATCTTACAATTCAAATTGCAGGATAATACAAGAAGATTTGAAGAACATCTTCGATTTAACGCATTTTTAAGATAATATTGCAATATTGTCATACATTGTTTAATTAAAAAAGTAATAGTTTTAATTTATTATGTAAGTTGCATGTTTTACATCTCTATTCCTTTTCAGCTGAATGTTTAGCATTGAAGATAAATTAGCTTTTATATAATTCATCGAACGTTTACGACTTATTATTTTAATACTACACTTAAAAAACGCGTATAATAAATAATTATATTTTATTTTTCATAAATACTGTAATTAAAAACCCGTCTCTCGATAATTATTTTTCATTTGCTGAAGAATATTTCGTACATAAAAAATTCATATATCAAAATAGTATTTCTCGAGCTTTCTCTGATTGAAAGTATTTATTAATTTATTGATCGAATCAATAATCATATTTCTTTGTACTAATATTGTATTGTTCATTTATAAAAATTCCTTCAGCATTTATATTAATGATTCCAATTTCAGTTTAATAAGATTATATATTACTTGGGTTTAGTATAGCAAGTAATAAACTCGATTGAAATTAAAGTGGAATTGTGCAACTGGTACTAATTCTATTAAACTATTTAAATTTAAGTAGCGTTTATAATTTAACATTCGAAAGATGATTGTACAGCAAATTTATTATTGAGGAAAATTTTCTAAAGAAGCGCTTTTCATTTCCTTATTATATGCTTGATGCTTGTTGATGTATAATTGATGAACTTCGATTTCGTATACTATACATTCACATCTATCGGATGAAAGCAAGCTTAATTATAGTTGAACATATTGGAATTTAAACATCTGTAACTTAATTGCTTTTATAATTTCCTGTTAAAACACATCAAGCGTGTAAAATACTTTGACAGGAAGATCTTCTTCCGAATCACAACCAACTTTTTCTATTATAATTTTATGTAATTTGGCTGCGATTTAATTTAATTGGGAAATTGCCCGAAAGTGCGATGATGAGTTACATAAAATTATTTAACGTAAAAAAAGTAAATGTTCCAATACTCATAATAATATTACTAAAAAAAAAGAGAAACTAAAGCAATAAAGTTTGTCTATTTATTTATCTAATGGAAAATAAATGCAACGTATGTACCAATCATAAATCTTAATTATAAACAATAAACCCCAACAATGGGTGTTAAGCGTAACAAATAAATAACATTTAAATGAATAAAGAAACAAACATTTCCTAATAATATCCACACACTAAATTAGTTCTTCATGAATTCGTATAGTATATTTGATAATGGCATATAACAATAATAAAGACCCGTAAATCTCAATAGTAGGTGAACTTTCTAATGACAATTTTTTTATTACTATTATTATTGTTAACAAATTATTAAATTTGCGCAATTAAAATGTTAACACTTATTGCTAACCCTAATACGCACAACCTTCAATAAATAAATAAAATTAATGATTTCTGAAGTTCAAGTCTGTCCGATCATCCGTCCGTCCGATGACACGCACAATATTTTCAGCACGCTATCTTAAATAAGAAATGCCAGTCACTGATTTGATACTTTTCTAATAATTTATATATTTCGGTCAAACAAATCGAATATTTGAGCAAATTTTCAAAATTGAGTTTCATAGTAACTTTCTAATGGCAATTTTTTTATTGCCTATTATAGTTAACAAATTATTTTGTTTTATTTGCGCAATTAAAATGTTTAAAGCTTAGAACACAGATAACCTTCGAGAGATATCGAATAAATTGGACCAAATTAATTTTTCTTTCAAAATGCGAATCAATTAGTTACAAGCAAAAGTTTTTCATAAAATGTCAGCTTTTAAGAAAAAAATATCAAGCGACAGAATATACAAGAAGAATGATTGATGATTTATAGGGGTAAAATTTCAATGGCAGTTATAAATTGTAAAACAGTATATTTTTATATGTGCATAATTTTGTTTGTTTCGCAAACAGCCAACGTACCAAATAAAGAATGTGGATTAATTTTCACATATCAAAATCATAGATTTTAGCAATGCCGCCGCCGCAATTATATAAAAAATTATTTATTACATAAAAACTGAAATATCTTAAATATTTTCGCAACTGAATTAAAAAAAAAAAAGCGTACGCCAATAAATAATCTGGTTGCAACAACTAGACCATAGTATAATATTTAAAAATGCATACATACATATTCAGATTTTAAAATCCATTCTAAATTTATGATTCTAATCTTGTCATGTAACAGATTTTAATTAAAAATTCATCATTCATATGGAACAATATGTATAGTATGCAGTTCATAATAAATAAACATCAATAAACAAAGTGCATGAATAAATCATTTTTCGTTAAACCAATTAACAATTATTTTATCATTAGTTATTATTTATTTTTCGGTGTGTGAAAACAACAATGCATAATCATTAGATTTGGTGAACGGTTTTCGTTGTTTAGTAATAATTATTGTAAATCAGCCTTGAAAAATATAGTTTCATTATCTGCAGTTTCGTTTTTTATTAAACTATTCGAAAATTAGATAATCTTTCAACAGTAACGGTAATTAAAGCTCCTATAAGGAAAAGTATACTTTTCCTATGTGCATCTTGGTAGAACATCTCAATTTAATGTGCAATAAATTTAAAACGCGTATTTTGATTTTAAATGACCTAATTTCAAAATTCGCCTCTCTATATCTATTAATTGTAATTTCAAAACTGCTTTAATTAAGCTCTATTCAAAAAAATATGGCCTGCGCGCCCTAATTGTCCGTCTGTCCGATTCCTGTGGTACGTCTGTCCGCCACTCTTAAAGAAACACGTTATAAATGCTTCTTATTTATAGTTCCAATTAGGAAAATTTAATTCCTTTATAAAATATTGTATACATAAATATTTCGCAAACAGTTCCGCACACGGAAAAAAAAGAAAAAAGCATTTTGATCGATGAAAGCCATTCCAGTGCGACATCATCGTGGCCGTATTTCTTGGCTGTCAATTATTTTAAGGTGTGCTATAAATCGTATTAGAAGACGACGGCTCCATGAATTTTACATCATCCCCTGCTGCAGCCGAGGCGCACAATTACATGCACTTCCTGTGGATTTACAATCGCACTTTTGCGGCGGGGCGGCGATATTCAAAATAAATGTGTGTGCATGTATAATGCAGCCAGATGGGTTCCTTTGATTTTCCGGCATTTACCACCGAGTCCAATATTATGTATCTCTTGGATGACTTTGCGAATGATGGAACGGAGGGTGGAAATATATAAAGTAGAAAAGAGGGTTGACGTCGGAACGGGGGCCCTCTTCATCGTCTTATAGATTGCGGACATCAAAGCGTCTCCGGCCTTATGAAATCTTTGTTTTTATGAAGCTCAGACTTTCTGATGATATAGAGAGAAGTTTGCTATTGAATCTGCGCACCTATTTCTATAGGTACATCAAAGAGACTGGCGGTCACAAAATTGCTAATATCTTTGGGGCCCTCAGCAAAATAACTTTTGCAGCTCACCGACTTCCTAATATACTACGACTCCGACGACGAACGTCTCAGAAAGCTTTCATCGCTCAGTAAATATTCATCAAATATTATTTATTAAAAACAGTTTAGCATTATTCATATTGTTGATGCATCAATTCGATTCTATTATTACAATTAATTTAATCCAATTTATTACGGTTTTGAATAACAATATTAATATTTATTCGTGTCGGTTTTAATTATATTAATACGTAATGAATTTAAACACATTTTTTTAATTGGCGCATTATTATATTATAAAGTTCCTACATTAGGTCAGCTTTTAATTAAATTACGCCAACATACAATTATTACCGATTGATTAAATTAGACGCTTTTGTATTGAAAATAAAAAACATAAGTTGTACTATGTGTGTCAAGCAAAATTAATAATTAATGACTTTGGAGAAAAAATTGGTCCTGATATTCAAAAATTAATTAGGCAACGAAAACAAATTGCTTTTTTTTCTAATTAAATTAATTTTAATACACAAAAAAGTGATACAATATAATAAACTTCAAGGTTCCACTTATGTGCAATCTGAACAAATTTGCGCGAAATGCTAATTGGCTCAGTAAAAAAATGAATTCAAAATTGTGAAAAGAATGTGTGAATTCATTTTACAACTTCCTGACAATGATGGATTTCTAACATGATTTTATTCAAGTTTGCCCATCATAATAACAAGCTGTCCATCAAAAAACGTAAACTTTTTTCCTAAATTAATTATAGGAAATTTAAGCTCTAATTAATAACGGAACGGATATTTATAGAATATTGCACAGCAATTATGGTTCGGAAAAGTTCACTTGTACAATATGAAAATATAATAATATTTGCCTTCCTGATTATCTAGACTTTCAATTTTCCGTGTGTTTGCTTTCCGAATTGATTGCTGTACACTTTGTTTACATTATCAGACGTAATTTTTTCAAATTAGGGTAATTGAGGCGACTCGTCAATGCAAAAGTTGTGCAGTTAATTAATTTATTGATATTTTTTTCTATAATAGTTTGTCAAATTTTCCAACTTGCATAGAATTTAATAATTATATTATCAACGAGGTATGGAAGAGCGCATTCAATTAGCAACTCATAAGAGGAACACATAGTTTTCCACCCTTAGATCTATAGAAATAGTCGTTCGACATGTAGTTTGAAATGTCCAACGATCCTTTTGTGGGAAATTTAGTTGAATGAGGTGAATGTATGGCAAAGGAATTGTGCAGGCATGTTTGAACAAAACAAGCAAATCGCAATCAGATGGCTGATGATCGAAATTACCAACATCAATATTAACTGAAAGTTATATTTGTGATTAACTATCCAGACGTAGGATAAGTTATTCGGGCTTGAAATCAAGTGTGTAATCAGAAAGGTAAATGGGAGCGAATTAGATGAAAGTCGGAGTCACATGGAGCAGGAGCGAACCACCACCACACACATGCATATATGGCTGCTACTACGTAAATAACAAATTAATTTGATCCCCGATTGAGAATCAGTGACACACAAACTGGGAGATTCCCGCAGTTTATTAGCAAAGCAAATATGATTGCAAATTTGCATTGATAGCCGTGCGATCCACACCAGATGCTTTCAGTATTATCTCACATCCACCTGGATATTTTACCACGCTTTTAAAATTACACTCTTTGGCCATTCTATGAGCAAATCATGTTATGTTTTCCCGAAAAAACAGTTTATTATTTTTCCCGTCCACGATGGGATTCAAATTCATCATTATTCATTTCATTGTTTTGTTTGGGCATAAGCTCGAAATTAAATTATATTTAAATTTACTAATTGCAATTGCGAAATTAATGGATCTAAATCATTAATACTAGTATTAGTTGCGAAATCTCAGATGCACTATAACTATTATAGTTTGGATTAGCAAATTCATCAACATTGGAGAGAGAAATTGCTACAAATAGGATATAGTTCGTGTATCGGAGTTCTAGTGCCTGCAAACTGATAAGATAACTAAAGCGTTACGAACAATTAACATACAAGAGCTACGTTATATCAGATATTCACTCAATATTGAATTGCATATTCTACAAATTTAATCAACTCGAAACGAAACTCGAAATTAAATTTCGCAAATTTTCACGTTCCTGCTAAATATATGTGGCACCCACTTATTACCCAACTTGTGAAACTAAAACCAAATCATATTATTTTGGTTTTCTCTAGTCCCTCCCCAAAAAGGTGAATGTATCAGTAAAGACGCAACGCTGCGGTTTATTAAATTGCTGAAGTAAATTTATGTAATTTTCGACCCTAAATCGGCCTCCTCTTTTCGCATTTATTTAATTAACGCTTGAAATAAAATCTATTATGGTTTTTGCTCGCGGAAGCAGCGCAGTTTAAATGCAAATGTAATAATATCCTGAGCTTCTGGTCGCCTTGGAAAGCTCAGACACACCTGAATTATGACAGCAATTACATTGCCGCCGCCACCGCTGCCGCTGCCGCCGCTTGGCCAAATTATTTCCCAGCAATTATCCGTGTTCATCATGTGTGTCCCCGAACCGCATGTATAGATTATAAAGACCCAATTACGATACATTGTGTTTTGGAGGTAAACAACGTTCTCCGAACTGGCGACATGCCGCCAATTGAGCAAAGGATCGATATTCGCCGCCGCCAACCATTCTATTCGTTTGATGGGCATTGATTGGATAATACTATCAGACATGGTTAAGCAGATTGAATAAATGCCAAACTTGAACTACAAAAGCCGCTCCTCCTATCAGAAATTATGTTACATACGAGCACCAATTTTTTTCTCTTTGCTCTCCTCTGTGTGAAACTAAATCTGAGCCACATTAACAAAAGCCTCTTTTGTTTGCTAACCACTCTCCTGCTAATTCATACTAGCAACTGCCCTTTTTTTCCTCTACTTCTCTTCGTGTTCTACACACAATACTGGGTGTAACTTTGTGGAACTATACGTCCGATTTAGAAAAGTTGAAAAGTTGGATCGAGTGTATATTGGATTAAAAGAATTGTTTTGTCTTGTTAGTCCCTTCTTTTTTTGATATTTCTTGTAAAAACATTTTTGTTTTCATATAATGGCAGAAAAAGTTTTAATAATGCGATGACGCACTGAAAAAATAGACCAAAGAGATGAAATAATAATCATCCAAGTTTTCATGATGGACACCAATTCAAGGAAAACTTTCAGCAACTCTTTAGTCCACCCCATAACGAAACAGTTGTCAGAATTCGGAATTTTTAATAAACTGCAAACATTTGATAAATGTCCAAAAAAACAAATAAAGACAAGACGAAAATATAGGAGCTGAAATAATCAGCTAAAGTTTTTCTTGATGGACCAGTTTGAAGGGAAAAAAAGTTGGACAGAATATTTGGAATATGGAGAAAGCTTGCTAATTTTGATGATGGACACTATACTTTATCAGCAGTGATCCATTAACAATAAACTTTTTATGCCGGACTATTTTCCATTCATTATATGAAAAGGAACAATACAATAGCTGAAAAATGAAAATACCATTGTACGAACACACCTAAAACTTTGACATTTGATTGTATTCTTCGGCATCATCATCGTCGTGCGGTGGATATCGTGATTATCCCTGATTGTGGTAAAAATATACTAGGCAAATGCAAAAGCCAACCCTATATTGTTTGAAAATGAAGACGTGTACGCCGTTGCGTGATCTAGCATTTAGCATTTTGATTCCTGCGGAGGATGTCGTGATGCAGAGGTAGAATAATTGTTAGATCGTAAGTTAACTGAGTGTAGTATACGCTAACATCACGCCTCTATGCACACGATCCGCTCCCCAGAGTGCAATTTCAGGATGACGTCGTTTCGTTGTTACATCCTGCAAAAACAATAATCGCTTGTTTGGTCAGATCTTTCTGCTGACACTATCATGTTGCACAAAAATCCATCAGGAAGTTATTAAAATATTAATTTAATTCCTAAAAAGCAACTTTGTCCCTTTTCCTGCTGCATGATCCTGAATCCTGATATAAAAATTGGGGTATTTTTCTTCGTCGATCAATACGTTTTATGCATCATTAACAAGCCTCTCAAATTTGTTAATTGCAATTATTTTGGAGGACTTTTTTGTATTTCAAACCCGAATTTATAATTGTATTTTTAATAAGGGATGAAAGGTCAGCTTGAATAAAAAATCGTCCATCAAGAATTTTTCCCATCAAAAATTAAACGAATTTTTATGCAAGTAGGTTACCATATAAATAAATTGAAAAAATCCAATTATTTGATAAGCGATAATCATACATTTCAGAGAGACACACCTCGCATAAAAGTTGTGCAACTGTTTGACAAAACTAAAGCACATCTTGAAAAGTGGGTAAGTACAATTTAGCAGTTTGCTTTGTAAGTTTTTGGCAGCACGCTTACGCCAAATCGTTCAGAAACGAGAAAAATAGTTTGTGTGAAATCAGCGTGTAATTTCATTGCAGCTTTTCGAACGAAGAAGATTTCTCTACCATGAACTGAAGAGGTCTCGTCGTAGAGATCTATATATATGATGTCTGCCTCTGTGATCGACATTCATGTCATGGCTTTCATGCTATCTAACTTTGACCATTCATGTCAAACTATCTTCGCGCTGGAGAGACACAAGTCTTTTGTAATAGAAAAGACAATTCATGCAGAAAAAATACTTTGCTGACACGTACTTCTGTGACAGTTCAATGTTGTTGAGGCAGCTCGCAAGAGAAAAATCCACATGCGCCTCCTGAAATGTATATTTATTGCAGGAGGGACTCCTCATCCTCATCCTGCGTTTGCCGGATGAAGGGAGAAATATTATGAGGACCGGATATGAGTGACAGCTCGCGAATAACTGCTTTTCCAATTGACAATTTTATTTGGCTTTTATTAAAGTATATTACGTAAAAGTTAAATGCGACAGAAAGGATGAGTGCTCGACATGGCAAAAGGAGCAATAAATGTACAGTTGCTGCTGCTGCTCTTGGATTTAGCAATGCAAATAAATATATCATCAAGATACTGGGCAAATAAATAAAAAATGTTTGCCTTATCTTTTCGTTCTGAAATATGTATGATTCCTGAAGTGTGTACTTTAAAGGGTTGTAAAATTTATGCAGCTGCATTATTTCTATTCATAAAAATATAAATAAAATTTAAAACGATATTATTGCTTTTCAATTTGTATAATTATTTTTATCACCTTTAACAATGGTTTCGAAATCTATTGCAATCCTATTATTCATATTAGGCAATTGATGCTTAAAATATACGCAAATAATCTTAATAATTAATATTACATTAAACATCTAAATTCGCATTATTCATTTGCACTTTCTAACTTATTGAAGATTGCTTTAAATAAAATTTTTACACCTACATTGCGGGTTTATATTGATGTTTTTGCACAAAGTATCAATTAAAGGCGGTTTAAATAAATCCTAAGCAATTTTAACATTTATCAAAGTGTATAATCAGGCTAATTTCTATTGAAAAGCATGTTCGCAAACAATTTCCGTATTATAGCACCTTTTCTAAGAAATTCATTCAGATAAATCAACAACATCTTGGATGAAAAAAATAAAATGCAAACTTTCACGTGTATCAGCATCTGCTAGTAATCGATGAATGCACATCCGCTATTTACGCTCTTTTTCAATTAATAGACTTAACAATCGATTACACTCATTTTCAACCATGACATTTACGACAAAAATCAATCATCATCTTTTCCTCGACAATAATATACACTCAAAATGTTTTGACATTCAGTTAATAGCGAAAGAATGAAAGCATGTATCTGAAATATCGAGGATGATGATGATGATGACGAGGAAGAATAGTACGAAGAAGAGAAAAAAATGTGAAGCAGAATATTATTGATCTTGGCCATCTTAAATTATATGAAACTAATTTCCTGTAACACAAAAGAAACTGATAGAAGAGAAAACACGAACAGATTACTTTGCACTTGAATTTGCAATATGAAATGAAAATGAAAAAAGCAGCATATATATATATATATATATATAGAGAGAGGAACCTTAATGAGGAAGGAAATATTTTTCCAATTTGTTGCGCAACATCCAATTCAATTTATAAGCAGTTAAGCTTGAAACACTCTTAATGATTCTTCGTTAAATTTCCACGTGCTGTTTCGCCGCCCCTTTAGGCTCTCGTAATGTTTTCCATCGTTGATCCTGATTGACTTGCCCTCCATGTGCAACCAATAACGCAACGCCAAAGAGATTTAGCAAAGAGGATTCTTCCGTTCGTTTCTGGTCACATTAAATTAGAACGAGGCATTAAATTTATTTCCCCATCCATATTAGATAAATAAATGCAATTTTCTACACGGGGTTCATATTAAAACGAACGAACGACGAACAAGTTGGAAATGCAAATAATTTACCATTCGGTGTATATGAGCAAATATATACGAGCGATATGCTGAATCCCACAAGATCGGGCTAATTAACAACTTCGCTCAAAGGGGAATACATGCAAACGATTTTCATAAGTAATTAGCCTTTGCGATTTCGTTAGGCGAAAAATGAACAAAGTTAAATATTGTTAATTGGACACTCGGGCATTTATATGCAATTAAATAATGACTTTCCTTAACTCACAACTACATGACACAAAAAAACATTCGAATTACAACACAATACCCGTGGCATTACAAAGATGATGAACTTTTTCAAATGTCTTACAAGATCAATCATTGTTCAAAAGTATAGGCTTGATTAGAAGAACGAACATTGACACAATTAAATACTATCAAATTGTTATTTAAAATTCAAACCAAGTAGGTACTTTTAAGGAGGATTTTTGAAAGTGCTCCAAACTGCTCTTGACAAGTCAAATCTCGTTCAGATCAATCATATCACGACTTCAGTTTACAAGTAACATATTTAATATTTAATTATGGGCGCATTGCATACGATTAAAAATTTAAAAATTATTAAAAGTTCTACATTTTGGTATATAAAGAATTTAAATGAGCGTTTTGCACGTCGCCATACTTCACAAGAGAACTCTTTTGAAGTATGGCGCCTACAACTGCCCATGTGCTTTAGCACGTGTTTTTTAATCACGTGACTGGTGACGTAGTATCGCATCATCTCACTCGCACTTGGTAGAAGATAGAGAAAAATTCGGCCAGTCAGATTAGATACATTATTGGCCAAAATGGTTGGCAAAAATAAAGTTTACTATTAGAGGAGTGGTTTGTTAATAGTGCTAATATTACAAAATTTTCCGTTTTTATGTTTTTTGCTATAGTTACACCTTTAATAAATTAGAACCATAACATTGCATTTGGCATTTGGCAAATTTACTGAACAAATGCATAAACTTACTATCGAGAAATATAAATATAAATTGTAATTAATTATTATTGCAACTGTAATAAATTGGTTGTATATGATAAATATTAATTTCACGTCTCATAATTTAACCTGTTGTCAATACAGACAATGTATACACGCCTAATAATAAGTTAAAATCTAATCAGAATGAAAATGATATGGTGGGCGTGGGCCGTTTTTCCAAACGATAGAATTGATAAACGACCCGTTTCTGCCATTCCATCCTACACGAAATTTATGGGATAAATGTTTGTTTGCTGATAAAATTAAGGTCAAAATGTATAATATGGAAAGTGGATCGATTTTTGCTATCGATAAAAGTTAGTTAGATATTCTATTAGATTTAAATTTTGGTAATATTGTCACATCCAAATCACGTGTGTTCGACAGTGTGATTTATAATGGTGGCTGGCGGGCATCGCAGGCAGAGGGTCTATCTGCAAAACGGGGGTGCATATATTTTAAAGGGTTCACAAGCGTTATGGGATCGCGGTCGCGCGAATTTTTCCTGTTTCATGCCCGAGGTAACAAGTCTCATCTGCACAGACTATGCGGCACCAGGATAACGTCTCATCTGAATGTGCTAGCAATTTTCTTTGATGACGACATCCCGTCGCCATTGTTGGATTGCTATCATTTAAATGAAATGGAAGTTGGGATTTGTGGAAAATACAATATCAGAATTCAGCCAGATCCACGTTTCAAATTACCATATCCTGGGATTTATTTTCAATCGCAAAAAACATAAAAATCTAGAATAAATAGTAGTGTAGCACTGTGTCGCTGTATTTTACGTAATGGGATTTCGCATTTTAAAAACAAACACACAAAAACAATGCTTTATCTGGAAGGACGACTCTATGCTGAAATACAGCGCACTGAAAAAGGGCAAATCAAATCAATTTATTGCCATCCAAATCAGCTATTTTACCAGAAAATCACCAAATTTTACTATAGACATTTTGGTAAGTAATTTATTTAAAATTACCATATCTTGGGATGGCAAAAAAAGCGTAAAAACTTGGAATAAATAGTGGCACTGTGTCGCTTTATTTTACCTAATGGGATTTCTCATTTTAAAAACAAACGCAAAAACATTGGGTGGTATGAATAAAAACGAAGTAGGTACTAATGCTACGATGCTTCGCAGTACCTACTTCAAAATATGAATCAGAATGCTACACCCCGTAGTAGGTAATTCTTGTAGAGGTAGGTACTTTAAATTTTCCGGAAATTGCTACACCTGTAGCATCTTTCAATGAAAATCTCGTAGTACCTACTACACAATAAAAGTCCTACTCCCATTCGTAGATACTTCGAATTTGCGTTGCAAATGTAGTTCCTACTTCGGTTTAGCGAAGCTGCTGTTTTGACAGATTCGATTAAATACTTCGCCGTTAACTGTGTATTAAAAATAGTAGAAATGCAGTGTTAAAATTTATAATGTTAGAAGGGATTATGATGATGTAACATAATGCTTAATTTCAATTAATTTAGAGGTTAACAATGCACCTGCACTATAGCCAATCAATCAAATATATACAATCAAATGTAAGTAGAAATTAATCTTGATTGATTTTTTTTAATTTAATATAGTTTTATATAATTAAATACATACCTGGATTACGTTCAAGAACTAGATTATACTTATCCAGGTTTCATATAGAATTAAATTTTTGTTACCATTCATTCAATTTGATTTGTTTATTTCCAGTCCTTTTTAAATCCGTAACTTTTTTTATTTTGCCCTTCATATTATTTAGTTTTTTTTAAAACTTGTTTTGCTGCCAAATTTTGCTTGGTATTAAAATTAAAGACTTTGGTTAATTCTTCTAACGCAGCTTCTTTCAAAATTTTGATTCCGGGCGTCATTCGTTTATCAAAAAGGACTTTTTTGTTTTTCAACAAATTAACGAATGCCATTTGTTGGCCCTGCTCGTCTTGCCTTTCTTCATCAGAAGACATCTTTTTATAAAATTTTTGTATTGTAACAGTTTACAATAATAATAATTTTGATCACGTGCTACGCAAATGCGATACAAATGAATCATCGCGAGAAGACAAATTAGATGCTACAACCTGAGGTATCTACTACGCCGTGGAGTAGGGACTACAGACCGTAGCATTCTTATTTCGGAAGTGAAGTAGGTACTTCAGGACGATTTAAACCGGCTCCATTATGAAGTAGGTACTGCAAAGCATCGTAGCATTAGCACCTACTTCGTTTTTATTCATACCACCCATTGTTTTATCTAAATGTCTGAACGCTGAAATAAAACGAATAGGAAAATGCTATCAACCATCCAGAATTCTAAGAAGACACTCTGCAGTAATTACATTTTACATTCCAACTCATAAGAAGATTACAAAAATTACCGGAAAAACAATGCTCTAACTGTGACGTAGAGTTCAAGATGCAAATAGTACCAAATAGCGTTATAATTACAAATGATAGTGCAGTTTATGAGGCTATTAATATGAATGTAGTAACTTTATCGCCAATAAATCCGTTGCAGTGGTAAAATGAAACTGTAAGCAGTTAAATCGACTTGAAATTTGCCATTTCTACCATTACGCTATTTATGTATGTGATGTAGTTCAGTACAATATTACACTGACGACTGATGCGATACGGAACATCCTCCTATAGAGGTGTGATAAATTGCACACAGTTGAATATCTAATCCAAATCTGCCGGAATAATAAACATGAACTTTGTGTAATCTAGCATGGCCAAGTTGAAAAGCCGACACATTTTACTCCACACCACAAGCATTTGATTTCCTGCTCTACAGGGTGTTTTATGATTATGAGCTAAAATTAGGATTACGCCAAAACTTTCTTGGCATCATTAAATTATTTAAACTAAACCAAAAGAAAATATATTTAATATTTTTTTGCTTTTGTTCCTGAAACAAATCTGTTTGCTGAAAGATCTGATAACATAACACTCTGTACCATGCATATAGTATATTCAGACAATTTGAATTCCACTAGCACTCTGGCTGGGTCTAATTTTCGTGTAATGGGCGCCCAGTCATTACCAACTCTAATTCCGGACCCGGGGGCGGTATTGTTATAAGTAGACTGTCTTAATTGCAACAGTGTTGTGTGTGCTGAAACAACCCCGGCTGCAGCTTGCTGATATCAACTCACGTTATATGCCAAAAGTACACTGAGGCTAACTCTGTCATGTGAAAATTATATCCTTGCTTCGAATTTTTACAAAAGAATTTCGTCCACTTAACATTCCGCTACTGTTTTAATTCAGTTTGGGAAACTTTATATATTTTTCGCTTTATTTTCGCGTAGGAATATAAAATGAGTGCAACGTTTTATGGCCTTACGTGCAATGCCATGCAGTTTTCTGTCGTTTTTTCTATATTTAAAAATGTTTGATTTAGTATTAGCCCGTAATCCGTAAAAATTAAAAATACTGTTATGCTAGGATATATTAAATGCACAGCTAAGCCTGCCTTTCACGGAAATTTTAATATTCGTCGTCAACATTAAATCCTTTGAAAATTGCTTCGGGCTTAATGCCGTATTTGCAGCATCAGGTTATATTTTCCAAAAAGAATAAAGAAAATACAACCAGAGTTTTCTCATTTGCATTTTCTAGTTGATTTAGTTTCAATTTCATGTAAACCGCACCTTATGAAGCAATAAATATTCTACAGGGATTTATTATAATAATTATTTATAGTAATCGGCCTATCTTAGTTAATTAGATTTGCTAATCAAGATTAACATCGCCCTTTCAAGCATCACGAATCTCATGTAAAGGAAGAAAATACCACATCTTTTAAGTACTAAATGCACAAGAAATTTAGTTAAGAGTGCTGCAATATCTCATGGTATCTGACCTTGAGCTCAAAAATAATAATTAATATCTGTGTTAACGAATCACGAATTGCTTGTAAAATTGAATAGAACATAAGTTAACGGATATAATTGTATTTTTGATGCAATTTTGAATGACATTGACGATAATGAGTGCTACTGGTCCAAGACACGTTGTAGCACCCGTGCTAAGGAGCGGCGGTTTTGTTCCATCGAGTCATATTATTAGAATAAGTAGTAGGTCGATTGGTTCACGGTCTTTCTGAAGCAATTCTTAGGCTTTTTCCCTCCCGCACAAACAGACACTTTCTATGCCAATACACGCACTGTTAAACTCCAACACATAAATTAATAGTTATTAATTAAAAATGTTTTGTAATTTCAATTTGAATGCCTAAGTAAGACGAAATATGTTGGTTGGTTTCACTCGTGCATTACTCAGCTTGGGCTAAATATAAAGCTCTTTAATTCTATATTTGGCACAAAGTAGCAGAATTAATTAAAAGTAATGGTTTTGATATAAAATGGAAATTTTCGTGTTGACAATTTAATTTGGAGTATTTTTTAATGTTAATTAAATTGAAATTTTATACAAAGTATATCAGGAAGCAAAAAAGTTGCGATATCTAGCTTTCAAAAAGCTCAGATAAATTAAATCCATCATTAATAAAATAAAACAAAAAAACGTAACGTTAATATATCATCACATATTAATCTTTGCCTTGAATGTGTTGGGCGCTCCTAATTAGAAGAAGGATTTGATTGTTTTGAGCTTATCAGCTACAAAGTAATTATTTTTTAAATTTATGACATAATTACAGTTGCAACCTTGTCAATGAAATTAAATAAAACAAACACAAAGGCTGGTCGATTCGATTAATTAATTATGTTTTAGATTCCAGGATTTGATAAAAACGCAAAATATTATTTGCGCAATTTATAATTATTTTGAACGGACAATAATAAATATTTGTTTGCATTTTAATTCGATATAAAATATGAGCATTGATCAAAAAAACTAATTGACCATAAAATTGAACTTTTCAATAGTTACACATCAATTAAATAACAGCAGCCTTGCGTTAAATTATAACAATTTTTTTCAACTGTCATAACAATTATTATTACAAACGAAAAACGAAATAATAGCCAGGAAGTGTAATGATTGATTTAATTTCGGCTTTTGTTTTAACGACCTCGCTAATTGTTTTATTTATCCATCAGGGAAAAATAAAACGCGATACAAATTCATTTGGATGTCATATTTTTATCTAATTTAAGTAAGTGAGGCCAGATTAATAACGATTAAATTGTGTAGGTGTGTTAAAAATAATTATGGTTCTATTTATTTCCCGGTTCAATATTTTACTGTCAGAAAATTAATATGCTGTTGAGTTGAGTTGATAAACAGAACAAGAAATCTGCATAAATTTCTAGTTTTTTTTTCAGTTCTGCTCAAAAGACTCTCAAAATCAGCAAACCAAAATTCAATTTGTATGCAAATGAATAGAGGAGAGTTTAGCTCATCTTTTTTATAGTTGTACTTATATATTTTTTCTATAAGGCATAACGCATTGCATTTTATATTTAAACCGAGTATATGTAATATCAAAATTCGGTGAACGGGCGGACTATCTTATTTTTAATTTGAATAATATGCAAATCTTTATAATACATGTAAATCCACTTACATCAAGCCCAAACGCGCTCGAAATAACTGATAGTTTTCAAATTGTCGCAAAAAGAAAATAAAATAGTTGATTCTAACCTCAAATAAATCCGCGGCGAGCTGTTTCCCACCGGCTCGATTTTGCGCTGCACATATCCAGGCCAATGGGATTATTTTTCGTCTCGTAGATGTTTTCTTGTATATAATGGGGCCTGAAACCACCCCAAAAATCACAATTCATCCCTATTTTATCACCGTTTTTATCACATAAGTTAAACAATCAACTACATGACAGCTCTAGTTTCAATTGCACTGAATTTGGTTACGCATGCGTACTGAATGTCTTCTTTATGGTTGAAAATCGTTTAACAGGTGTGACGTAATACTATTAAGTGGTAGTGGGTCAGTGGGAGTGACGTGCGAGTCGCATCTGCATTGGAATGCGCCAATGCAACTAGGAAATGCGTGGATGCGCTCGGGGTGAATGACACTATTAGTTAATCGTTCCGATGCATTTACTCTTGGCAAAATTAAATATGCGCCGATTTCGATGAAATTTGGCACAAAATTGCAGAAAAATACGTAGAATCCAACGAGATAATCAGTTTTTTGATTGGGTGCTTAGTTTTTAAGTTATTTATTGTTTAATAAATTAATGATAAAATGTTTGTAAAAGAGAGTTTAGCTCATCTTTTTTATAGTTGGACTTATATATTTCTACTATATGGCATAACTCATTGCATTTTATATTTAAACATTATTCACACTATATTCAATGCGAAGATTAAACAAATTTGCATAGAAAAAGCTGCAGAGAGACTGGGTTAAAGTTTTCAGCGAAAATTTGCATTGCGAACAGGTCGACTGTATAGAAAAATTTAAAAGCTGTTAGATCTTTTGTAGTTTGGCCTATACAAATTTTTATAAAGCGCATTTAAATTATTAATTCTATTGATTAAAGATTTATTAATAAAAAAATTACTAAAAAAATCAGTAAGAAATAGTTTTTGCCAACAATATGCAATCGCAACTATGTCAAAATTTTGGACATATGAACAACTACACTCCATTAATTATCCATCTAATATGTAACGTCCGAGGCAATGCATCATTCATCGTGGCTCGGTCATCCTGTCCATTTCACACATACAAGAAACTTGTTTCGCATAAACCAACGATGATTGATTTATCCGCCGCATTATATTAATTCTAATGTAATATTTAATTAGCGATAATAAATTTTCATCACCATTAATACAAATTTATATAATAAAATTATGATTATGATAATTACACCTGGAACAGCAACTTGGAATTCCTTCCAGTTGAGTGTTAACTTTCAAGGAGTGATAGATGAAGGAGTTTTTTGAAATTGAAACAAATGCTTGCCTGGCATTCTATGTACAAGATGCTAAATTGCTATTATACAAAGTGTCCGTTGTGTTGTAGACATTACATTATTTTCGTGACATTGAGCTGTATGTCTTTTCATAGTTACAGCAGAGTGTAAATCACTGGGTGCGTTTATGTCATGTACATTATTTTATTAGTATGATTATTTGTACGAGCAGTACTATATAGATTAAGAGCAAGGATAGATATTTATATAGGAGATTATGAGTAGGCATTTGTTTCTATAAGACGCATAATTATCCTCGTTATGATATGTCAACGTTTTGTATGGCAGAGAAGGAGCAAATTATAGATCATATTTTTCATACCATATAAGCGATGACAAATCATTTAATCTTAGTGGTATTTAATAATAATTGCACCTTGATCTGAAATTTGTTGCTTCCACATTTTTATTTCAGCTGATAATAAATTTAATTTATATTTAAAATGAATTGCATGTCCAAAGCTTGTATTAATTTGCCATATACAAAATTATCCTGTATACTATATTAATTATTTACTAATGCATACCTGATAACTAAATTCCCATTACCGCATTTAATTACATTAACATAATGCTTTTCAGATAATTGTTATAGATTTATTTTGAATTAAATTTGTTCAATTAATAGATGGACTAGATTTACTTTAAATGAATCTAGCAATAATTCATGGGATCGCAATCAATACATAATTTGACTGTGAATATTAGTTTAAAATTTATAAAGAAAATTTCTACGTAGCAAACAATCAAAGTAGATTATTAATTGAATTCGCTAAAAATAATTCTCATCTCTATGATTCAATCCAGCAACTCTATAATACAATAGAGCATGCATCACAAAAGGTTGGAGATAAATTGAATTTTGGTAAATTTAATTAACAGAGAGTTAATACTGTAAATTGATTTGAGATAAAGTGGCATTATTTTGCAAACAAACTTCGACTATTACAACATCGACGAAGAAATCAAAGTGTGTTGTTTCTTCCAATAAATACCGTAATTCGGTCGAAAAAAGGGGTTGGAAAAGGACCCTGACCACACACGTTCATAATTAATGGCACAGTTTTGCCCGTCCACGCAATCCACCGGTCTCCGGAGAAATCTGCGAGTTTGTGGAGCTATTACATTTCTCCAGTACGTGTTCAACGCATCCAACGACGCTTTTTTCAGCTCGCTCGCGTCCAAACAAGACAAATGCGAATAATTGATTTGATTGATCATCGAATGCTTTTTGCTTCTCTATCTTTGATATAAAAGTTGAATTTTATGTTATTACCAGCAGAGCGCTGTGTATATTTATGTTATGTGATTTGCATGTGACATGCAAGGAAGTATAGATATGTGGATATATATTACGGTCAGTAATAAAATATATACCGGCAATGTAAAATTTCTTTTACTTTTATCGTGTCGTAGTGTAGCCTTGAATATTATTAACATTTAAATTTTCAAGCCGTACAATGTATAAGCGAGTGCATTTAGCAATTGTTTCTAATAAATTGATCCTTATCTGGGTACTGGCTATACGGTTTTTTGAAACTGCGATTTCTAGCCAGCTAGTTGAAATTCAGGTGTAAATCAATATTATTGCAATGCTATACAAATAGAAAATCCATAAACAATTAAATTTTGCATACATAGAGAAAAGTTAGTCAAATAAATTTAGCAAGTCCGACAGGAGGAAACGTTGAATCAGATTTATGTAAGATATGCAATTCTATTTACCACAAATAAACTGCATCGCTAAATTTACCAGAAAATATTCGATTTTTACAGAAAATATTTTAGAATGTCCAATTTTCAGCCGAATTTAAATGAATTGACTAGGAAGTCACTAATTTGACCGGTTCAATTGAATTGGCTATTTAGACAAGTAATTTTTTCACTAGTCGATTTTCCGCTCGACTAAATGTAATAGCACTCGAATTTCAGGTGTAAATCAGCCAGGTATTGCAATGCTATAGATTACAAATAGAAAATCAATAAACAATTAAATTTGCGCGCATAGAGAAAAGTTACTTAAATAAATTTTGCAAGCGAAAAAGAAGGAAACAGTAATAAAATGTATAGAATTTTTACAGTCCGACAGGTAATCGTGAAATATGAGAAAGTGCAATAGATTTACGTAAGAGATGTTTGAGGAGAAATTTCTACTGTCCGTTGCTGTTCATATTTTATGATAATAACTGAATGATGGTAAATAATATTTACAATAAAAAGAATAAGATCAATAAACTTTGAAAATAGCATGTCGTATTATTTCGTTCGTTGTCAAAAACTTTTCACATTGTAGCAGGTGTCGTATTATTAGCAACCCTTTTCACATACTTGCACCCTTGATGCACCCGACATGTATTGATTCCATATTTCAAATTTCAAAAGTGCCTTTTATCTCTGCATCTATATTCTCAGTTTCTGTTTATTTTCTACTTATTTATTCACTTTAATACCATTAGTTCCATGTGCATACATATAAAAGACAACAGTCGCAGGAACATTCCCTTAAAATACCTTCGCGAGGCTCAGACTTTTACTTTAATTAAGTTAGTCTTATTTTCGTAAAGGTGACATAACTTAGAATAACAAAAGATAGAGCTAAGACTAGAAAATGTAAATTTGTATTTTAATTAAAGAAAATTGCTTAAGCATAATTATTCGGATGCCCTCTTTCCCTTTTGGCGCTCTTTTGCAACAAAAACGGATGCGCGAATATGTTAATAGGTTTCAACTATAATTATATAAATTTTCATTGCCCAACATTGTGTGATTCCACCTGGAAGATGAATCGGATCAACAAATTTCACTTGGATGCGTACTTTCTATGTTTTAAATTTTAATGTTCCGTAATTAAAATTGGATACTCATGCGTGCATTGTTTTAAGCCACGTTCACATTAATGCAACTAGTTAACGTCCAGGAAATATCTACGAGAATTTATTATTTAAAATCAAATTTTCCAAAATATTCTGTTGAGATTCCTTAAATTTTGGGATATTTTCCTTGAGCTTTCACGAATTTTGTGCATCAGCGTTAATAATAGAAAGTGTGAACAGCCATTAAGTAAAAAACTTTCAATTGTAGCGCAATAATACACTTTGAAATAAGTTTCATGTTGAGTGAAGTGATATAAATTTCAGTCGACTTTCAGTTATGATATTCAGGTTTTCTTTGAAGTTGCATGGAACCGCTTGGAAGCAACAATTAATCAATGTCTGTCTTTATATACGTTTCCGCAGAAAACAACAATTAATTTTCGTGAATAGTTAAAATGTACAATTTTACATAATTTAACTTTATCGTTTTTAATCTAAAGTTTAACTATGTTGCGATTTAATTAGACGAAAGTTTTTCAATAAAACTAGTGGTGTTTTGCATGCAAGATTTAAATGACTATCATAGGATTATGTGTGGCTATGAAAATATTTTCGTAATTATGATACTGGCGGATTATTTATTAGACGTTTTTTTTTTAATTAAAACTTTATGATAAACTTTTTAATTATAATTTTTGCTGCCATCAGTTCGCAACAAACTGTGGGATGTTTGTTTTGCCAGTGCGAGTATTATAAATACCTACAGTCAAATTTAATTATATTATAATTCAATTTCAACTTTCAGGACTCTAATCATGTAGGTATCTGAAAATGTATCTTGCTGTAAATATAATGTCGAGGATTTATGTTTGGGTCTACTCGAGTCTCATATATTACACGATTCATCGGTTTAAAAAGGAAGATAAAAGGAAAAACGATGCTGTATCAAGTATAAACTGAAATAAGTATAATAGATTTATTAAGCCATAAATAAATACAATACGAGTGTACAGCGTATATTTTTCCTTTTGTTGCTTCGATTTCGAATTAAAATTAAAGCAATTTTATGGCACACATCAATATGTGCTGCTCCTTTTACGATAGAACCCGGAAATAAAAAATATATCTTTTATTATATGAAATGATATTAAAGTTTGTCGGTCAAGTGTGTTTATCTGAAATGCAATTCGAGTTAGATATGCGAATATAAAAATGTACGCTACATTTACTTTTCCATACAACACGAAACGTAAAATTTATATTCCCATATATCCGTATTTAAACGTTAACCAAATGTTATTCGACAAACCAAACGAGCTTAAGCCACAATATATATACCAACTTTACAGATAAATAGATTTCTTTGAATTTAAATGGCAAAATAACAAGGGGGCGCCGAATTTTGGTCCAAATCTAGGAGCACCAGTCGTAGAATCTAGCAAATAGATTTAAAAACCATTATGTTTGAAGAAAAATAGATTAAACGTTTCTCTGAGGTTGTCTTTCAAAAGACAGATAAGATGAAATTGAGAGCGCACGTATGTTGATATATTCAAAATTATTTCCGAAAATTCGCGCTATAAAAGAGACACATGTAAACATCCCCATATGAGTTTCCAGGCGAATATATTTGCGATCGATGGATGATGCTTTTGCTTACATCTTTATGTTGCTTCACTTGACATTCTGCTCGAATAACTCTCGGCATATAGATCCTCCACCCAAAAACTAAAATATGCGACAGGGAAAACTTGATGATTTTCAACTCCAATAAACACAGTCATTAAGTGAAACCTATGCCTGAAAAGCGACGTAATGAACTAATAAACTCGACATAGTGAAATATTCAGAAACGAATTTTCAACAATTTTGCTAATAGTTAATGTAAAAGTACAATTCCTGAATACCAGATTAGGGTATTGCAAATAGAATGGCTTTTGCGAGTGCCACACCTTTTTGGTCAAACTTTTTTCGCATACCAAAAACAGAATTTCGTAAATGGTGCATGGTAATTTTCATATGTCCATTCCATACAAATCGATGTGGAAATCGCGCCGGCGAAACTTTAGCGCGATTTTTTCCATCATCTAGTCAATATAGTAACAATTTCAAAGGTTCATATCGTTAAATAACGAAACAATGTATATTGTTTATGTAATTTACGATCATACACAGAAAAATTATATGGGTACACCAATAATAATAATAATTATGTTTCGTGCATGCTTTTCAATGAATGCTATTGAATTTGCTGTTGCTGGTGTTTAGAATTGAAGAGAAATGGTAATTTCAACCGAGAGAAGGGTGAATTCGAAATTTACGCACAAAAATGTGTTTCACTTATTATGGTCTCATATTACAAACAAATTAATTGGACTCAGCATTTCGAGCACGCAATGTTGCGAAAATTATTATTTTTGAAGGTGTCTGTCTGTCTAACACCATCAAGTCTTGAATAAATTGGAATTTGTTTTTCTAGTCAAGTGCAGCAAACACGTATGATTAATTTGCAATTAGCGCTAGTTTAATTCAATTCTAATCTAACATAATTAGCATCTATGTGAAAAGGAGCTGATTTCCCACATCCAGCTGACATTTCCACAGTCACGTGTCGAAACATGAACTACTCGAAAGGGAAAAAACGCCTCTAGATGGAACAAATGCAATAAGACATGATCTGATAGCAATCCGCATTTCCGCATCTCTCGCCTGGAAATCAATTATAATAATCTGATATAATTAGAACTAGTAATTATCAATTTCGTGAGTAAGCGCTAATCCATTCATCTGAAGGCTGCAGCGACTTTTCAGCTATATAAAAAAGCGAAAACCCGTTAAACGTAATCGTTATAGTCTATTGTGTGGCAAAGAGTCGCGTACCACAACAAAACGTGAGGCTGCTGCATAAAGATTGTTTATGTCACCTGCTAAGAATGCAAGTCAGGCGAGTTTGCACGTGAATCGGCGGCCCTCCGCCGCATATGCAAACATTTCTTCCAGCAAGAGCAAATTACCAGCAGCATAAAGACATATCTTTCTTTATGCAGCATCTTAGAAATCGAAGGAAAACATTTTGCTCTCACATCTTCTGCTGGCATTATCGCACACAAACTTCCAGAAGGGTAAACTTTTGATATACAACTTGGAAGTTGAGCCGCCGTTATGCGAACCAAATTTGCTCTACTTAACATAATACAGTTATTGGTTCAAGTTTCAAGAGCTACTAGTAACATTTACCCTTTAATCGGCGGGCCATGTGTTGCATCCACCAGCCAGCATATAAGGTATTTCAGTTTGTGCAGACTTTAAGCATAACCGTAAAGTTTTGTGCACCTTAGCAGGGTCGTCGGCGCCAGGTCAGGCGAATTATCAGGGGACGAAAATGCGGGAGTCAGTCCTGCCGCTCCAGGATTACCCTCCCTAGAGGCTGTCCTCCCATGCTTTCGATAATAATTATCTGCTCTTTACGACTTGCCACAAAATTTCGCCAACATTCAACAAATGCGAGGGAGGGTCCATTTCGAAAATTGTTTTTTATTATCATCACCGGAACTAAATTAATAAATTGCCTAATAAAGAATTTATACATAGTGCGGCCCATTTGAACCTGAACAATCCATTTACTCCGGAAATGTTATCTTTATACCTTCGTTATTGCTAATAAATGTTGATGTATTTTTATTTTTCTAACGGCCACTCAATTTTTATTAACCCACTATATTCGCTTTTAGCCAACAGTATTATAAATAATTAATTTTGCTTCCGCAATAATTTACTAGACTCATTCCGACAGTCTAGCGCTTGGATCTTGAGCTCTACGTTACGATTTAATTTTGCAACATCGAACTGATCCGCTTTGAAAAAGCCTTGACCAAGTATTAATAAACAATAGAGAGAAGTAATTATTGGAATTGGATCTAATCGAATTATCGATCGCCAATATCCGGCGATTTGTCTCATAAACTAGAATTGTGACCCCAGCATGTGGTGCATAAATAGCAACTATTCGAACAACGAATTGTACCGCAATCAGTTTTTTCTCATAATGATTTCTGTTCCAATTCCTTACCAGATTTTTCTAATTTCAGTCTGCGATGGCATTTTATTTATGTAAATACCAAGCAATATCAAAAATATCAATCAGATATAAACATTGCATTCTCTCATTTCCTCGGTATGCATTCGATTGAAAAAGAATATATTATTTAAGCTCCCGTATTGAAACCTCGCCCAGTTATTCCTTTGTCAACTTTCAATTTGTTGTCTAATGACCAACAAATTCACGTCTTATCTTGACGTGCTCATTTCGAGCTCTTTGCAATAGTTTAATTTAAATGTTTGAAGGTCCTGTAGAAAAAAAGGACTTTGCGGGGGTTGAAATCCCGTAGCAAAAAATGGGAAGATTTTTACATCAACAAACATATCATCACAAATTCTTGTCTCACAAAAAGCACGAGCAAAAAATTCCCAGCCTACTTTATGCCCACTATAAAAATAAATATCAATCGATAGCGAATTTTGAGTGGGTGGTCCAAAAACTACCCTTATAGAGACACCCAGTAGAAATATAATCACTTTACTTATTACATTCTATCGTCTGGCGGTGTAGGAATAATTATGTTAAGTAAACCGGGGCTTTTTTGAATAAAAGCTCTTTTAATAATCAAACATCGTGATTTTCAATGCAAATGCAAAACCCAATCAATAATCCGGAATTTAATTTATTTGTGGCAATAGCTATCGCAGCAAATTGAATCAATGCCATTAATAATCAAGCTTAATAATTTATAATCCTTAAAATAAATTTGATAGAGTCAAATGAATTAATTTAAATCCTAAACAACCGTCACGGCGGTATTTTTTTTCGTTTTCTGCGGCACGTAAAAAGCTCGTAAAACCATTATTCTAATACGAAAATTCGAATAGAAGAAGAGTGGCATTAAATAAAAAATATGCTGTTTATGGACCCTTATAGAGGAAGATTGTGTCACTCGAAACATGAGCGGAATAATCCTGCCGCTTTTTTATAAGCTGCTCTTCGCATTTCAAACAATTAGAATTATTGAAAGCCAAAATATTAGTCATTACGATAGCACGGTTTGAAATTTATGAAGACAATTGCCGTCACGAAAATGTGAATAAGATAGAGCACGATCGTCCAGCTTCCTTTTTTTCCTCCCCAACACCGTAAGAATTTATATGTTGAATAATTTAAAAACGTTATGTAAGTCTGTAGGGCGTTCATTAAAAGTTGATGTGAAAAGTTGTGTTTGATGCTGAAATACAATAATTATTAATAAAATAAAAGCAGCCGCAGGAGGATAAAATTCAATACAATGCCATTAGGTCGGAACATCATTCTACCTAGTTGTCAGCTCTAATTTACAAAGCAAGAACAATAGAGAGGGCTCCTGAAAACTTCTGAAATTTAGGATGCCGATCCGGAAGTAGATCCGGAACTAGACATCAATTTGATATTTTAAATAGAGCGTTGGTCTACTATGTACTATGTTCATTTCAAAATATATATTAAATCCGCCCAGTTGTCCGGATTATATAATTATTTATACATACACGTAAGCATGAGCATATATCTAACACCAAACGTAATTATCATTAAATAAACAGCACGTAAATTATATGCAAAATTGCATTTTAATGGAAAAGTGTTTTACGCTGTTTGCGTTAACTTTAAATTTGTACAACGGTTTTTTTTTCTTCTGGCATATTTGAATGCATATAATCTCTGAACAGACTGCATTAGCGAATACAATGAATAGCCGATTTAGCAGAATATTTCACTATAATTGCAATTACAATGCTATAAAATTTCGACCAATGTGAAATATAATGCAATTAGGCAATACTTTTGGATTAAAATCCTTTTTCTCTCTGAAATATATTTTTAGAGGACTAAATTTCCTCGAAGCTAATTAATTATAAATCGGATGGTGAAGCTCACTCATCAAACATTCAATTAGATATTGATTTCAATTTTTTTCATAAAAGTAGATGAGTTACTGGAATAATTATAACGTGGCAAACAATTTAACAGTTGAAATTCGAAAATTATGCACCTTTATACCGGGAACATTATCCTATAACATAATAGCTCAGCACGTAATTCAAAGGATCAGCAAATTACAGCACAAACGTAATTAGTAAAAGTTGATAATACATTTCAAAGTGAAATTTGATGTCTGGCATTAATCAAACAATTAATTTTGCAAATAATTATCAACAATTAAATAAAAAATAATGTACTGATCAATTTGCAATTCTTTTAATTGTACAGGTAAGTTAATACGTGCAAATATGATTATTAGTTATTGAATGTAGCATAACATTATTGACTAATCTAAATAATTTACAACCTGTAGGAAAATAGGTCGCCAATTTATCAATGAGATCAAGCGTTGAATCTAATCAAGGTATAAATTACGTCTCGTCATATCATTTATATTGCTTTGCATATTATGAGAATGAAATAATAGAGTGTTTGATTATTTTTGCACGACTTGCCCACACCGCCCAGACGCCTGATCAATCAGATGGAAATGTGTCAATTTTTTCCCATTCGCAAAATAAATACACATAAATGCGAGGTTATTTCTATTACATTTTACATAATATATTTAAATGTGATACCTACATTTTTATCAAATTCCTTTTGTTTCATCTAGATATCAATGATAAATGAGCGCACATTATAGGTGTATATGAAAAACCTACACACAAGTTTGTTGTTAGGGGGCTGCGTTTTTTATTTTCCATTTGGCCATTTGTACTACAGACCAGTAAAATTTATGTTTTAATTATGCTAGATTGGGAACAAAAGGCTTTGTACTGAATCAAGTAGGTGTTATTAATGACATTCTACTTCAAAAATGCTTTGCCAAAATACAATTTCAAAGCGCTCTACTTTTACCTTCAATAATAATTTTTCTATTCAACATTTTTAAATATGCAAAAATTATTCCTATCATTTAATAATATACTGTACGAGTCAGCGCTTTGTGTTGTTTCTCGAGGACGAAATGCTACTACTTTCCACCCTAGGGAGGTAAGCGCTCTTCTATTCACTTTGGATCGCATAAAATTCTAGTTAGTTTCTTAATAAATAATTTATTAGATAACTGGGTGACAAAAGTGTCGTTGCAGAGTCATAAAATGAGTAATGATGCACATCTACATGGTCGTATAAATGGCACATGAGATAACAAATCACCAGCAGGTATATATCTGCATGAATAATCTTGTTTGATTAAATTTTATGAATTATTGCGATTAAAGCGACTTTTTTCTGGCAGCCAGTGCAGAAAATTTCGCGTTTAGCAAAAACAGGATGGTAAATTAGAATATTTAATGCGATAAATAATGTATCTATTGTCGGAAACTTAGCAACTTTGCTCACTAGGTATAGAATTTAATTATTATCGATTTATTCATCAGGCTGGAACAGAACAGAGTGAAAAGCAAACTTTGAGGATTTTGGGTTTTGTGATGGAAAGTTTCTCTTCTATCAATAGGAAAAGTTAATCCTTGCATGCATGCGGATTCTTTTCAAGCGAAATACATTTACAAAAGGATATGTGTAAAAGTTTTGCGCTCACAATATAGATGTTAAAATGCTGTTTACACATTTTATACCTCAGTTGTGATTTAGGCAAAAAAAATAAAATAACGTGCACATAAAAATGTCGCATTAAACGTAAATTATGCGTATACCGCATAATTTATCTAGTATACAATTTTTAAGCTACATATGCACGCGCTAATGTTATAAAGTGCTAAAGTGCTGTCTTCGTGTATTGTTATTAATGATGATGGTATTTTGTTACTAAATTTGCGAAAAATTATCAACTCGATGAGAAAATAGATTTTCTTCTTCGGTTTGCTTTAGCCTATAGTTTAATGAGATTTAAAATGACGTGGTGGTGACAAAAGGATTACAGGCATAACTGAGACCGTCCTCGTAAATACATCTTTTTGCATTTGCATTGCTAATGTGGGCTACACTTTCCATCGTCTCGGGGTGGTGGGTCTACACCATCACTTGAACAAGAAAATACCAACTGGGGCGCCCTTAAATAAAACCTTATAGCCTCATCCTGCATTTTTCATATCAGCATATAGAATCAAAAATTCTTTTATAATCGAGAGCTTGCGTTTTTCCTCTCTCTTGAGAAGCATCCTCAATGTTCTATGTGCGTATTTTAAGTAAAACGTCAACAGAAATTTATTTCATCTAAGAGAGCAGCACCAAAAGGACGAGATAAGGCTGGCTTTCATTGCCTTCAGGCTCTTTAATATGCAATAAAACAAAAAAATCCCGTTTGAATTTTTCTGGTTATTTTTTTCACATACATTTACATACCTATCAGATAAAACGACTGGATGTGTCTTGATGTGGAAATTATGTTCTATTTTAAGCTGCAATAAAAAATATATGTTTCTTTTTTAATAAACAACCGCACTTCATTTCCCGTATTTTTGCTCGTCCTGCGAAACTCATTCAAACGCAAAAATATATATTTTTTTCAGCATAAAACACATTTCGCCACATCCACCCCACCTGATGATGAATAATATTAAAGGCAAACAAATTTTAATTGCAAACATCCTCATATGTCTTCACTAATTGTAATTATACGACGACAAACCCCTAACAAAGATTATATTTAATATGGGGGTGCGTGTATGTGAAATAAAAACGCTTTTATTTATGAATAAAATGTCGCCATCAAATTTATACGCGAGTACATATTATAATCTTGGGAAATTTATTTAAGGCGAGCTGATTTAAATAGGACTCTGTTTCACAAAGCTCTCGCACATAAAGTGGAATTAAGACATTAATTAAAAGACCTGGGAAATATGAATTTAACATGCTGGAATATTTAAATGGGTACGAATGTATATGCTATTTTTATTTCAGCATAATAAAAAAAATATATCTTAAAGTCTATAATTTAAATGGCAGTTGGAGGACAACTTTACAATAATAAAGAATTAGTTTGAGTATAGAAAAATGCCAGATGGAAGGACTCATTTATAAAACTGCGCTATAATTAATTTTTATCTGTAACATATAATTTAAATTGTAGAATGAAATGAAATGTTAATAAATACACATTGCATCCATAATCTAATGGTAGTAGGTCAACCACTTGATGGGCTTGTCTTATAAAAGCATCGCAATAATTATTTATAAATATTGCATGAAATAAACTGCATTTTTCTATGCAAATTCCAATAATAAATATTAACCCAAAAACGCGACGGAATAAATTAGATGAATGGCAGTAACAATGATGTTGATGCTGAAAAATCGAGTAAAATTCAATCAAATGAATTCAATATAATTACCATTTACAGCAAAATGCACTTTCAGCGCTCCTGCACGAGTTTTCGCAAATTGTACATGATTGGATAATTAAAATTGTTCAACATGTACAAAATACACCAAAGCATTTTATGTGCCAGGTATAATACTAAACTTGTCAATTATGGGCGACAAGTTGAATTAAATGTTTAAATTATAGATAATATGCTCATTACACCCGATAATCGATATTTTATAAAATGATTAGAAGCAAGAATTTTCGCATTGTTTGCAAATTTCTAGACTAGTCACATACGGGATTGCCTTTTGCTGAAACTGAATCACCATCACGGTTCAACATGACCAAATTCAAAAGGGTCTTGATTGTAAATTAAGCGAAATTGAAATTTCAAAGTTCATGGCTGGTAACAAATTAAATTTTCTGTTAACAAATACATATATTCGTACTATGTGCATATATAATTATGTGCTCGTTGATTACACACCGAAAGACCATCCAAGCGAAAACTTTATTCGCTCTCGAAATATATTAGACACTTTTAATTAAAATATTAATAATCAAACTTAATTGCGAAATAGTTTGTGCCAATATTACTCAAAAATTGATGCTGAATTTTCGAGATGACGAAGGATACATTTAATGTTTATATTTATTCTCATAATTGGGAAAATTGAGATAGAAAAGAGAAGTGAGAAAATCTCATTAGAGCTGATTTCCCCCGATTTGATACAAGTCATGAGGCTTCCTATGTGCATGTTGGAGCATTGTTAGCCCTTAGCCATCAGTGTGTAACATAGACATAAAGGAGCGAGCGAACATATATCCAAAGGGCGTTGTCCTAACGAGTTGCTCTGACCAGGAAGTGCTATAATGACGTACGTCTTTCGTCGAGAGCAAAAGAGAAGCCGCGAACAAAGCGGAATCCAACAAGTGAAAATAAAAAAATCGTCCCACAGAAAAAGAGTTCTAATAATAATATCACTTTAATGGAAATGGAATTGAATTGTCCTAATCAGGACAAAAGCGCGCCTTTAGAATCCCAAAATATTAAACGGTGTACATAAGGCAAAATGGGATTTAAGCAGGTTTTCAAAAGCAAATGCACATTCTTCCTGGCAAATCCACTAATTTAAATCCTTATTGTCACATTGTTTCGTATTTAGTGTTGGCACAAAAGCAAATAATTTCTCTATTGTCTTCCAACGTGAGCCTCGACCTCCAAAAGCTCCAAAAACTTCCTCCATTCTCTCGCTGAACGCGGTTTTAAATTTTATTGCACCCAGAAATAGAGCTTATCCTAATTTTAATACTGTTGTGGCAAATGCCAAAATTTCCTCCACTAATTTGCGAAATACTGATCGATTTAAAATGCTTTTTGCAACATCAAATGTGAGAAGCTTCAAAGAAGTTCAAGTTAATTTGCTTTTTCGAATTGACACGATGGGCTTTCGCTCACAAAGCTCCTTTTTGTAATTCGCTACATTTTTAACACCTGTAGGTAGCCAATTATTTTTCGTTAATTTTGTGTACGATAAAAAATTCTATTCTATTCCAAACTAAAATAATTTAAATAATGTACTGAAAGACACTCTTAAATTCAGGAAGTAATTTGTATAAAACCGTTCTTGATGAATAATTTAAAGCGCTGTTCGGTGATTTTCCATTTCCATTGTAAAATATTAAATCAATACTAATAGTCTATTAGAAAAACCTACAGGAATCGTTATTGTTTCTGATCATCAGGGACATATTAATTTAAAAAAACATATAGATACAATTGAACTTAGGTGCGACCTGTATGAATCGACGAGGTCAATAACAATAATGCATATTAACAATTTTTCGGAATTTTATTTGTTTATTTATAGTTAGTTATTATTCATCGTACTGCCTACTCTTTTTCAGTTCGATTGATATGTTAACACGTGAAGGATTACTGAAAGGATAATTACAATAATAAATTTACACTACAATTATTCTCAATATAAATGCATTACTTAGCGAGCAGGAACTATTTTTATGAATTGATTCGAATTGATTTCAGAAGGTTATAGATTACGAAATTATATGTGTAGTTAGCAAACAAAAAGTGTGTAACGTTTGATTGACGCTTAAGCGCGCCCCTTATTTTTTTTAAGGGTTGATAAAATCTTTGGTAATGGAAAATGATATATAAAAATCAGATATTTTGCTGGAAAAGTTTCATGCAAAAATAATTCTAGATTAATAATAAATGTTTGCAATTTTGAGTGCAATATTTTATTAAGCCCATCTCGAGTGAGTCAAGGCCTATAATTCTATAAAGCACTGTTCACCAAAGTAATAGTAAAATGACACACTTTTGATTGCCAAATATAATTTTTCTGCAGGGTGTGTACTAAAAGTCTTCGTACAAAATGTCATTATTGTTTTTCGCGATGCAATTTAATTAGCAATTGAAACGCTGAATCGAATTGAATCGTGATTGTAATGCAATCTGGTATAAAGTATCGTATAGAAATGTCCTGAAGGCAATGTCATAATGAGCTGAGAAGAACAATTGCATGCAGACATCTTTTCTATGTTTCTGTCTCTGCATGAGGCAATAATGGAAAGGAACTGGAACAGATTCATCTTTGCAACATCTTGAAACAATGCTAAAAATAATCTATTATGCGACTGCTACATGTGAATCCCACAATTTATTGCTTCGGAATGAAAATCTGATTATTGTGCGGTGCTCCTGCATGTGTGTATAAAAGTAACAGAGACTGACGCTGATGGTTCGCGTTTTTATTCAGCCAGAATACACCCGCGAGACGCAAGTTTTAATGGACGAAGAACGAATATGAATAGCAAAATACGATAATATAATTTTCGCTTTTCATTGCTTTGATATTCATATATTTCTTGCCGAAGTTTTCGGATACATTTTCATCCTCCGCGTTTTTTAATACAGTTAATTTCGCATTCGCTTGATACTATTTTGGACTGAAATAGGGGTCGCCAATAAACATGATGGAAATCCACCAGGCAGAAATATATGGATCGATACAGAATTAATAGTTGCAAAGTAATAGTACGTGTTTAGACTGATAATAGCATCATATTTTGCATTTAATGTCATGTATTAGTATTAGATTAAATGAATATAGTGTAAGTATGCCTCCACCTACATCCCAGTAACACGAAACTAATGGTCGTTGTCACGCATACTTGACATACCTACCCACAAATTACGATCTTTATCGCTTTATTTTATTTCCCAACAATAGTTGAGTCATTATTTGCATAAAAATTATGCGTTTAAACACCAAACTCATCTAAATCTTTCAAATTAACAATACTAGGCAACCAATCATACACGCTTTTTTAACAAATTGACTTTTTACCTTATTCAAACTTGGCGCAAACTATAGTGGCGCCCCGTACAAATGATTTATAAATTAATCCCTTAAAGTACGTAGGCAACCAAACATACACAATATTTAAACAAATTGCCTTTCCTTTTTGTTTATAATTTCTGAATTCAAATTTGACGAACGGTGTCGCCCCCTACCACTCGATTCAAATAGCCGCGTGCTCTTAAAGCTAATGAAAACAACACATCATTAAATTTACATAGACGTGCTGCAATTTCAGAGCAAATTGCTAGGCTTAATGGCCCAAGTCCACTTTGGAAATAAAGGGCGTGCGAATAAATGGGAGAATCCACACTTCACTCAGGGCGAATGACATTTGACTGGAGCCTCTTATCTTAAAACGATGTCAATTGGGGCAGAGACACGAGACGGTCATATCGGCCGTGAGTGAAATAATAAGACAATGGTTTAACAATCTTTGCAAAGACCGTCAGTCTATTGCATTAAAGGGCAACCTTTCCGCTTTGCCAGTAAACTGGGTAATCTAAATGTTAAAATTGACGACGACCAAATAAACTGCTGACAATTTTCAGTTATAGCCCGTCGTTTTCTTAAGTGGTGCTTGCATTACTGATACTCTTTGCATTATGATAGAATTGTTTACTCACAGTTTTCCGGATAATAGTCGTCGTCGTCGGGATTTATTTCAGCGAGTGATCCGTTTCGCGTCTTGTTTGGTTGGTTTTATAGTCATTATAGTTCTGGATGGAAATAGAAGTTAGTGCTTTAAATAAATAATGAGGAAAGCACTTGGTATTGTATTAGGATCGGTATTAGTCATAATGAGGCACTATTTTCACTACACAATCTTTATCGCTGAAACTGAATCGAGCACTGAACACTTTACGCACTTTTCGAATACTGAATGCGTGGGTGTGAAGTTAGCCGCGAAATATTAAGCAGTTTGGCCAACTAATAAGAGTAATTGCACTTTGGTTTTTAAATAAATTATCGCATAATAATAAATGTACAAATTTATCAGAAATCGCAAGTTAAAATTCAAATCGGAAATTGTAAATTCTAACCTTAAAAACATCCGCGACCGTTTCGGGCCGGCTCTATCTTGCGCTTCACATTCCCACGATATTATTTGCCTCGTAGGGGTTTTCTATCATAGTGGGGCCCTGACTGGAGCCCTAAAACTGTCCATAATTTCCGTTTTAACACTTTTTAAGAACACTTAACACTACACAGTTGTAATTTAAAAATATTGTAGCGAAGACTGAACTGTCAATTGATGTTGGGTACGCAAGCGCACTAACGCTGACGACAACAGTCATTATGGTCGAAATTCCCTCACCAGAATGACTATTAACTAAGTGGGGCAGTGCAAACGCGCATTCCTCGATTGCATATAATTGCATCACGCGTAATCGTTTTGTCGTGCGGGGTGAATGACCGATTAATAGTCTGGTGCACAACTGCATCGACGCTCTCTTGTAAAACCTAAACTTTAATTGATTTTGATGAAATTTGGTACACAAATATAAAAAAATCCGTAGAATCCAAAAATGAAGTCATTTTTTGACTAGGGCTTATAGTTATTGAGTTATTCATTGTTTAATTAATTAATATTATTAAATAATTTCCACAATCGTGATAAAAAATACGACTTTACTGCCTTGATATAAATAACTATTATTTATTAGAATACATTTTATACCTTCAACAAGTTCAAAACTATATATGAGATAAATGGACTAGTTTTAAAATACAAGTCTAATGTGGGCCACATAGCAAATTTGAATTTGAAAGGCGCAATTTAAATAAAAGTTAAATTTAACAAATCATCTCAAAAGAAGAAGGATAATAGACAATCCTAATCCAATTCCAGCAGCATTAATCGACGGAGCAGCATTGCAGGGTCTATACACCCCCGAATCCGACTTGCAAACGCACAATTCAACGTCGTAACTTTCAATTTTCTGTTTATAGCACCCACTAGTAACAGGACCTTCGTTCATGGCCTGGACTTTTGTGCACAAATAAGTAATATTGCTTACTAAAATACAAATAATTTTAAATGGGAAAAAAATTACACTTTTAAATCTTACTTAAGCCGTCATAGAAATAAGTATACTTGGCGCAAACTTGATCCACCGCTCTTTTGCAAAGAATACTGGCTTGATGGTGTTCCCATAAATAATCCATGTCTGGCAAAGTTCCATCATCTACGAATTTAAATTATAAAAAAATCGTTTGGGGCATTTTTCAAAATACTTACATGATATTACAATTGGGGGGCTACAAGGGGTGCCTGTGGCTCTTGTATCGTCCAAGTAATCCGTACAGCTTCCATTATACATGGATACATTATTATAAGAGGGGCCAAGCCAGGTAAACTCGAAGCAATATTCCCAATCCTGCGGCAGGTTTGATTTGGTATCCGTAGTCGTTACATCTTGGCCTAAAGTGCAACAAAACATAATATAAAAGTAGTATATAAAATAAAATTGACGACAATTTACTCAAAGTTGGTGCAAAATAGCAAAAGAAAACTACAATGCATAAAATAGAGTAGAAATTCATTTTGGATAAAAGAAACTAATAAGATAATATATAATTATTGTTCAGTTAATATCTTATCAATAAATTTAAAAATGCGATAAGTAATCGCATTTAATCCCTGTCTTAATCAATATCACTAATCAAAATTCTTGAATTAATTTAAATCGTTGTTTTACTGGTTGCCTACCCTCCACTACATATTTCTTCTTGGGGAGTTTTATTTTTTTGTGGTGGTATTATTTGACAGCAGTTGTCAAATTGCTCAGTCTTCTAATGTGAAATGTCAATTATGCTCGTATTTTTGTAAACAATCTATTTAAGCTATGTTAAAAAAATTCTTAATACCACGTCACTTCTAGTAAACAGCATTAATTAGAAATGTATGTGAATGTGTAAATCAAGCAGGAAGAACCACCACTAGTGCTCAATCAAAAATTCAACCAACCTAATACCTAATAAACGTTTACAGTTACCTAATAAGTATGTCTCTCACAATTCAACAAATAATTACAGATGCAAAACGGCTCGCCAGTCGTTTAAAAGAACGGGACGTAGTCGCTGATTCCCTTCTGAACGAAACGCATGCGATAAACAAGAAAATTGATGCAATGAAACAAGTAAGTTCCTCTGCACATGCAATCATTCATTAGTTAACTCGCGATTCAGTTTCAGGAGGAAGTAGAACAATTGAACGAAGTAGCGAATCAGAAATCACATTCCCAAATCATTGCCAATATTCAGAAAGAGAATCTGCGAGAGATCCAGCAGGAGAACCGCGATTTGCGTGCTGCTTTAGAAGATTACCAGCATACGTTAGAACACATCATGACCAAATATAGAGAGCATACAACCGAACAAATTTTTGCATCGAAAATTAACTTCAAATTGTTGCATGAGGAGACCTACAGTGAGACAATTCGCAAGCAGAATGAGAAAATACAAGAAATGGCGGCTGTGATGGCCAAAGCTGCATTGCTGGACGAGGATAAGGAGTTTCGCGAGCAGGAGCTCATTTTTATGCTAAGAGCTGAGAATAAGGTACATTTTACTAAACGTTTTGTTGCATTTGATTGAAATGTGTTCGTAGGGTTTGCGAGAAATGCTGAACATTTCGCGGAATAATGGATCGCTGAATCGAGAAGACAAAACCGTACAAACTGAAACTGCATGATAGAGATTTGAATGTAAATGTCGATGTAATTAATTTTTTTAACCGTATCTGTTAATATACTGTTTATTTTATTTATTTATTCCTTTAATTACTATTTGGCACTGTTGATTAGTTACTTTGTATGTATAATATTAAAATTAAATTTTTAAACACTAAAAATGCGTCTTATTTTGTGCGTGGAACAAAAGAAAAATTTCTGTTAAACAAAAGTTCGTTTACTTGGTATTAGAAAAATTAAATATCTAATTTATTACATTAAAGTCTGCTGGTGGTGTACTCCGTGGGAAACTTGAAGGAATGATGCCCATTTCCAAACACGTTCGGCAGCAATCCCGCATTTGGTATAATATTCCAAGACAACGTTAAAGTAATATTCTTATTACCCCTAAAACCATAAAACAATTAGCACTCCAGTTTTACAACAAGACATTTATTTATACCTCAAACCATTACCATCGTCCCAAAAGTAATACTTGGTCTGCACATTCTTGAAATCAATCACAGCATTTTCGCCACGCAATATAATTTTATCCCACAACACAACCTGATTCAATTTATTGCTCGGCGTTTTATATTCAGCGGTTAAGTACAAAAACAGCTGCTTAACGTTCCAGTTAAACAAATGCGTCAGATCGGTCTGCAAATCGAATGTAAGCTTACCCAAATCGATGCTCTCACTTGATATACTATAATCCGGTATGTTCTTACTGCAAAAGATGCATTTTTAATTCAGTAATGTTGGAAAAAGTGTGGTTGAGTTGGCTTACACTGAAACTTTGACCGTGTTGATTTTCGTTTGGGTGCTGTAGTTTAGGAACACTGTCGATATAAAACAGGCAAATGTTAGACAGCCTAGAACACTAAGAGCATAAGCTAATATCGAATTTCCTCGCTGCAATACGGAATACATTTTTCGCACTTTTAACCACAAATTTAATTGATTTGATGGAGAAAGAACGGACACGTCAACGTCAAGTACCGACAAACGTCAAAACGCGGAACTACAAATCTTAAGTAAATCTTAAATTGTTTTACTGGTTGCCTACACAAAGTACTAAATTTTAAATCAATAGCGCAAATTTTAAAAATTAACTCGATTCAAGTAATTTGTTTAAAATAAATTGACAAGAATAACAAATCAAGCTTACTAAACAAATTTATTTAAAAAAATTACACAATCATTTACACACTATTCGATATAAGATCACAATAATCTCATGATTGAATATATAATGATAATTTAAAGTTATATGATAACAAAATATATATTTACAATTCCTATAAAAAGATTCGCTTTTGATGCATCAATACAAACAAAGAAAACAAAAATCATTTTGAAAATCAACAATTTCATTTTAAAACCTGGTCCTCATCCTCATCCACTCAACCGAACTCAAAATGCACAAGAACCAAAACTGCGATACACAAAAAAATTACTTATGGTGCTTACGGTACTGTTGCAACTTCTCATTGAAAAGTTCTTTACCGATTCGCGTGATGTTCACTTCAGCACTCATCATCCGCCGAATTTCCGGACTCGGCAACTCCAAAGTATCAAACGTAAACTTTTTATAATCCACTAGTGCTTTCACCTTCGATTTCTTCAGGGGCACGAGCACGGGCTCAATCTCTTTAACTGGAACAACTTCTTCGGGAACGGGTTCTTCTGCAACGGGCTCTTCCCGAACGGGTACTTCTGGAACCGGTTGTTCCGCAACAATTAGAGGATCGGGCACCACAACTTCAGGCTCGGGAACCACAACCGTAGGTTCCGGAACCGCGATAGGAGTTTCAACAACCGGCACTTCCGCAACAACCGGATCTTCCACCAGAGTAATTTTCGCGGAGCCGCCGGAAGTGGACGGAACATCATCGGGAATTGTAATGCAATCCGAACTAACCGTCTGCAAATCCGAGAACGACTTGACTTTGAGATACTTGAATGTCCCATCCGGTGCAGTTGCGGGCACACTATTACTTTTCCGAACAAAATTCGTCGACCCACCGTCGGTAACTTGACGAACAACTTTCGGAAGCTGCTTGCCCGGATTCACAATGATAACGTCATCGTCGTCTTTGCGAGCACTCGTCGACGGTAGGGGCCGCATGGGAACCAACTTTGGTGGCGGAAAACGCACCGACTTAATTCCAGTGATGAACTCCTGCCGCAAATTTTTCCGGATTTGAATTAACGAATTAATAGAATTGCTGAGACACTCTTGCAATTTATTATGTACAGTCGCCAGCTCTTCGATACTAGTCGCCGCCGCTTGCGAATTATTCAAATTCGTCAACGTGAACGACATGTTCGAATTGACACGAGCCGCCGCTCGCACCGTTTTCTCAAACCATTCGTTTTGTTTATTATTAGGATCGGCCGGGCCCTGGTTGATTTGAGAGTGCTGTGCTCGAATTACCAATGGTTTTGAAGCCCCGCTTGTATGGGGGCCAGCTTGACGAATGCCCATTTGACGAGAAACGGTCGTCGGACGAATGCCTAGTTGCGACGGGCTCATGACTCGCGTTTGTGGTCGAAGTTGTCCGGGAAGGACCGGACGAGTTTGGAAAGTCGCAATCGTCCGATTAGTCGTAAGTGTGCGATTTTGGGTAGTCACCACTTGGCGAACTTGCCCAGGACTCACTTGGCGTGATTGTAGTGCCATTGGGATGCCGGCGCGATTCAGCATCAAGTTTTTCCCGCCGACTCGGATCATCGTTGGCGCTACTTAAATAAATTGCAATCATGTACAAATGTATTTCTTTTACATGGTGTAACTTACCACTATTAATTGCCGCTTTCAGCATAGGCCGCGCGTTCGCAGTGAACGGCCCAATCTTCTGTCGAAACTGAGTGTTCCCAATTCGTAACGAGACCATTTGATTGCCCATTTGATTGGTACTGAACGGGTTGAGCATTATGTGTTGTCCAGCTTGAAGCACTGGCGCGGGCTTCGGCAGTAAAGCAGCTGGCAATGTCGTAGTTGGTGTGGGCAATATTTTTATTGGTTTCTTAACACCTGATGTTGACGGTCGAGACGGTAAGTCGTCCATAGTGGGTACGAAATCGGGATCGAGATCTTTTTCCATTCGCGGCCGTTTTGGTTTGCGCTCGTCCTTTCCATTGGAGTGCAACGAGCGTTTGAGCGACTTACAACACGTTGTGTGATCGATTTGCATGAAATCCGTGTCGTCCAATGTAGCAGCGCGCCTTAAATTTAAATTAAACGTAAACGCAATTTACTATAAAATGGATTTGTCTTACATAGTCTCGCGGCGGACGTATTCGAAGAATTCCGCACATTTGACTCGCAGCATCGCTAATTGGCTTGGATCGCAACGAAAGCATTTCCATTCGTCGCTGTCGCGTACTGCGATCAATTTCTCTTTACCGAAATTAGTGCGGATGCATTTCTACAAAAGTTAAACGCATTAGAAATAATCTAATATTTATATGCGAATATTTACTTTGCAGAAAACGAACTCGCAAGTGAAACAGCATAAAACTTGTCCGCCTTGTCCACACCATCGGCAATACAACTCACTGCCGTCTTCGTCTTTTTCAAAATCGCCACTCATATAAAAGTTGTAACAATTCCGGCACACTAGTACTTTTAATAGCGGGTGCACGAAGCGATTTTTTTGGCCTTCCAGTGAGCTGCCTAGATGAAGGTTGCATGCCGTGCAATGCATTTTGGATTCTTGGATTGGGATTTCTGGATCTGATTAATATTTAATTAATTTAAAACAACTCACTATTAAAATGTATGCTTACTTTCGTAGAGCTTAATTCGGAGCTCTTGCTCTGCAGGCGTCAAATCGAAATTAACTAAAAAAACAACGCTTTAAAAATTGAAATAAATTATTAATGAACTCACTTTCTGCGCCAGTCATTTCGTCCACAGCTGTCGAAAACACCGCAACGGGACTCAACCGGCCATCCTCATCATCCGGCAATTTATCTAAACAAATCATTGACAATCAAAAAAACAAAACACAAATGTCACAAATTACAATCATTTGTTATAACAGAAGACTCGTCAATGTCCATCGACATCTCCGGACATAGTAGGCTGGGATCAAAATCATCGTCACCCATAGCCTCGTCCATCGTTTCATTTGATGAATTCCTCGCGTCAGGACACGCGATTTTTGTATCGGAATCCAACAATAACGGATTATGCAGCAACTCTTTCAAAATGAGGCCTTTAATTTGGTCCGCTTCTAAAGCTCTTTCGTCAACGGCATCGTCCGATATTTCGTGCACGACGTCGGCATTTGGATCGCGGATCTCGACAACGTCATCGTCGTCAGTGTGACTATCGTCCAGTTTTACTGGCTCTTCGGACTTTTCTGGGGATTCCGCAGGACTTGCATCGTCGCCGGATTTTTCCGCCGGTTTTTCATCTTCTTCCGCGGGTTTCTCAGCGTCCTCGGTAATTTCTGCCGGTGTTTGACTGTCCGGTGTCTCATTGTTCTCAAGTGTCTCTGCCACTTGTTCATTTTCTTCGGGTGTTTCTGCTGATTTTTCATTATCGTCTAATTCTGCCGGCTTTTCTAAAGAATCTTCACCGGCCGCACCTTCACTCGATTCAACCGCAGCCTCAACACTTTCCTGCTCCTCTTCGTCGTCATTTTCCGCTTCGATTTCATCAATCGCCCCGTTCGTTTGTTCATCTGGATTCCTCCCATTGTCTTTCCCGTCCGCATTTAATTCTACGGAAAGCCAGCATTTTACTCAACAATACTAATCAATTAAAATTGTACGAACCTTCGCTTGATACAAGAGTGTCGCCGTTATTTAATTTATTAAGAGTGCCCGCCCCTATAATTATAAACAAAATAAAAACAATCTTGACATTTAGGCAACACTCTCACCTTTTGTCACAATTTCGCTGAGGCCATTCAATATCGCCGAGTCCGTCGTTAATGTATCCCCTAATTCAACAAATTGCTCATAATCTACCCCTTAACTTAAAGCTTGTAGCGAAAATGTTACCTGTCTCGATTTGTTCTTCCATTTTTTCTAGGTTATGTTTGGCGCTATTTGCACGAACGGTTGAAATTCACATGAAAAACTTGTGTAAAGTTTCCGGATTAAAACAAGAAGGAAATGCACACACACTCACTGAATCTAAACACTCGCGACTTTTCACTGATATTTGAATCCACAATTAATCCAGGATCGTAATACAAATTAAGATATTTCCGTTTAGGAGCCGCGCCACCTAAAACAAACGATCAAGAATGTTTGTTGCTTCGTTTCCAACAAATTGACATTTATGGAAAGTGGTTTTGACTATTTGACGGCGACACCAGCGATTTTTATTATGTAGAGGGCGCTACTGTAGATTGAAGTGCGATCAAGTGACAGTTGGAGGGTTGTTCGTAAGTTGTTTAAAAAGTGCTTAAAACTGTGCTAAACTACTTAATAAACTCAAAATTAAGTTAATATAGTAGTGAATAGTGATTTGAGCGTACCGAATGCAAAATTTCGAATCGGGAAGAAAGTATAGAGTTTAAGCGGCAAGCGCGAGCGACGCCGAGTTGCTGCAAATCGGGGGTTCGGTTTTCCTGCCTTCGCAATCCAATAAAATCCACCAGTTTCGTCAAAGTTATAAATTTAAGGCGCAGTTCAGTGATAGTGAATGCGCAGTTGCTAAGTATGGCGCGCAGTTTAAGACATTTTTTGAAAAAACATTTTTTTTTAAGGTTAGGACCGGCTAAGTAAGTTTAACGCTAGTTGTATAATGATTTATTGATTGTAATTGGTTGCATTATTCTCGTATTAGCGCCATTTGTAATAACGGGATAACGGAAATCGAGCTCAAGTCTGCTAGAACTGCGTCCACGTTTTGCAAAGTGCTGACTTTCATTAAGTTGTCTTTTCGGAAAATTATGATGGTAACGGCTAGTAATGGCAGGATTTCTAAGGAATCGTACGCCAGGATTAGATCCCACAGGATTAGAAGTTGTTCTGGGGGTAAGTGGCCACTGAATGCTCGCATGATCCATTTTATCACGATTCTTAACCTAAAAATGAAAAACCACTTATTATTGCGCTTATTAATTTTGTCAAATTAATTTTAAAGTCAATCATAGCAAATTTGCCTTTTATTTAATTTATTTTGTGGAGAATTGTGGACTTTTGATGCGCACTGGTCGAAAAGCCAATGCATTATGCGATCTAAAAACGTTCGGCTATTTTTATAAATCTCCGTTTGACTTTAATATTAATTGGACAAACTTATTAAACAATTTTTACGGGTGAATGCGGCATTTCTTGAAATGATTCCACAAATTCGGCTCATAACACTGCAGCATTTTTTCAAATTGCAAACTGAGCGAAACAATTCCTTGCGAACTTGCACAAACGCGATGCAATCGGTGCCAATATCGCAAATAAAATGCACGAAAGGCAAAATATAATTCCACTGGCTTGTCAAATAAGTAACAAAAAGGTACCGCTAAAAATAGGAACCATCAAAAAATTTCCAAAATTATTGAAAAACCCAAAATTCTTACCATACATGGTAAATCCATGAAAGGGGATGACGCCACTTGGTGGGAACACTAGGGAATTTTCAGGATTAGTCGGCTTGCCTTTTACGACCACTTGCATAAAAGCTGGCTGATTGGGGAGGTTTTTTAATATTTCGGAATCTCGCGAAAAGCACAACATTATCTAAATTAATAATAAATAATAATTAATTAATTAAAGCTAGCCAAATAAATTTTGCACTTGATTTATAGCAAAAGAAGTGCAATATTTAGCTGGTTGACTATAAGAAAAATCGTACTTGGTACAAAACGTCCTCAAAAACAAAATATTGATCATCATTTGAGGCAGTTAAAGTGATATCTTTGATGATCAACTTATCAATCATTAAATCATATTGCAAGACATGATTTTTCAGCGATTGAAAATATTCATAATGCTAAAAATATTGATATAAATTAATTAATTTAACAATTCGAAAATTTGTACCATTTGTTTGACATCAGAGCCTAAAAGCAAAGCCCAAATTTTCGCCCTTAAGCATTTAGGACATCCGCGTTTTAGGAACTCTTGTGCAACAGGAGCATAATTTTTTGACAGGATTTTTTCTCCCAGCAAAATTCTTTCAGATTCTAAAGAGTTGGAGTTTATGCTCAAAATTTGATCGCCTCGTGATAATTCCAGATAAAAATAGCGCTACAATTGTAATTAATTAATGGAACAAAATAAAATTGAATTTAGTTACCAATTCGGTTAGACTTTTAACTTTTAAGGGAATTTGCACAAATTCCCAATTTAATAATTCACTGTAAATTAATTTTATGACACTCAATAATATTATTTAAATCTCAAATACGCACCTTTTGGTTTTTCCAGAGCTAATCGGCCCCTTTAAATTAAGTAGCACTTCAAGGAAGTCCTTTGGTGCATAAACTGGTCGGTATTTATGAATATCCACCTAAAATCTTACATTTACAAAAAAAATACCAACAAATCAAATATTATCAACTTCAAGTTTGCTCAATTCGCCCCATTTGCTCTCCAATTCTTCGCGCTCGTTCGTCGTGCGTAACTTTGCAAGACAAATCCCAAGCTCGCTGCACATAGAATTCAATGATTTGTGTATGCGTTTGTCCCAATGGATTTGAGCTTTTCGGAAAAATGAATCGTAAACGCTCATTTCCTTCTTTTTCGTTTTCATCCAGCGATAAATGTTATTCTTCAGTTCTGCTTCCAGGCCAGTTTCACGCATGGATTTCAGCAAAGTCTCTTTGAAATCATCGTGTTTAACTGTAGGCAGTGTCACTAATTTCTAGATTTAAAATTTGACGTTATTTAAATAACGAAATATTTGAAAGTAATTATTGCTTACTTGGATGTCGTCGAATAAATTTTGGAAAGACGGGGATGAGTTGAAATCTTCGCATATTTTTATGGTGGTGTAGTGGATGCTTTTATCTTTGTTGTCTTCCATTGGAAAATGTTTGAGAATATAGGAAAATAGAGGAATTTGGTCGGAATTATCGATAAAACTGTTTGAATTGTTGCTTAGGGATGTAGGTGTATTGCTGGTTGCGTTCAAAATAATATTGAATTTGTTAATATTTCTTTAGAAATTTAATAATTAATTTTATTATAGCAATTTTAAATTATTTAGTATTAATATAATATTTAATTGAAGACAATATTTGAATTATAGAATGGTTAATTTATTTCATCGCGCAATTGCGAAGGCGCGCTAAATATTTTTAAATTTAGGTGTATTGCTGGTTGCATCTGAAATATTCATCAAATGTAATAATTTTAATTTTTCCGTTCTATTTTGAAAGAAAACGCTCTATTTGAGTAAAAATATTTATTTCTAAAATAAAATTGTACAATCAAAAATCGTATAAAACAACATTAAAATAAAATCATTATAAAAATATCAGTTAAACGTGTTGTAAAAATTTTCAAAAAACAAAATCACAAAAAACTTGAAGCCAAAAATAATAAAACACATAAATTACAATTAAAATAAACACGATTGATTACATCATTTAATATTAAAGCTGCGACAATGTACACATACATTACATTACATACGACAAGTTAATAGCATAAGACGAGTATGACTAAATATTTCATAAATATTTATACAAAAAAATGTACACTTATATAAAAAGAAGCAATTCGAGCATATTTAAATTCTAAACAATCTAATATCTAAAATGTCCCTTCTTTGCCTTTCCATTGTGATACACTCTTAAGGGAGTATAAGACCCATTTCCATTCATACCTGCAACAAATAATTAATACACGAAAAACTAGCAATTATTTTGAAAACATACTTTGAACAACTGACGGTGCTGGATCTGGCGGTAATTGTGGAGCAGCTGCACATTTTGGTTTCATATAGAAATGGTAAGCAAAAAAGTAAATTGTTGCAACAATAGCGGCGGCAATTGTGAACCATTTATGAGCGCTGGGAAAATTCTCAGGGTACTCGGAATAAGCGATAGCACCCAGAAGAGCACCAATGCAACGACCTATAAAATTATTAGTAATAAACAAATTAATTAAAAATTATAATAAATCTACCTAAACAAAAATGAGCAACAATTGGCAGTCCTTGTCCACAAGCAGTCAATTTCCTCGGCACCAAATGACGCAAATACAAAACGGCAGTGATAAACATAATGTGCAACGAGAAAACTTCCATAAATTCGATGATTAATAACAATTTCGCATTTTCTATCAGAATTAACGCTAAATGATGAATAATGTAATTCACGAAGCAATAGATCAAAATATTGGAATGACCGCAATAGTCCACAATTTTCTCCGCATAAATCAGAAAGATAACCGCAGGAATGGCTCCGACTGTTAAAGTCAGGCCGATTATCAACGGTTCACCATCCTGGATTTTAACCACATGCCTATAAAATAAAATATAATAAAAATTAGTCTACTTGGAGAACAAAAATTACCAAGGGAGGAAGGCGTCGATGGAGTTCCAAAACACTCCTAGCAGAAATAGTACCACACTGAGCGCAATCGTCTCCAATCCGTACTTCCGCACTGAAGACATCGGTAAGGCCAATAGGCCGCATCTGGTATGCCACCACCATTCTGGAGGACTTAGCGGCATTTTACTAGAAACCCTTTAAATTAATACAAAAATATTAAAGCTCTAAATAAAATACTTTTCGAAAATCAGGATCAACGCAGCAAGCACCATCAAAACGCTGAAGCAAATCATCGCGTCAATAAACCTCCCATTAGCAGCTCCTCCAATAATCGGCGCGAAAATCGCAAAACCAAGAGCACCAGCTGCAAATTGCTTCCCGATATCACCACGTCCTGTAGAAGTCTCCCGAGTGGCAATCACCACAGCTGTGGAGAGAAGCGCTACAGCTGCAGCTGGGAAAATATCTGCGACTGATCGTATGATCAAATACAGCCAGAAGCTTATATTATCATATCCGCATTGCGAACGCTTGAGAAGACTGTCAGTGTTGTTGTATGGATCGTGGATTTCGCACAGGACGATTGGATGACATCCTTCCGAACCGGCAGTTAGATTTCGGACGATTTCTGGAGTTATCCTGCAGTGGAAGGCGTCTATGAACGGATATTTGCAAGTGTCGTCAATGTTGGTTGAGTTGTCAAGGTTTTGGTTTGGGTTTAGAGATATTTGGAAGTTTATCGGTTTGGAGTATTCGGTGTAGACCTCGCAAATTGTGTCGCCACTAATGTTGCTGTAGCACATGTGTGGATGCGGCATTATCATGTTGTTGCTGTGGTCATGAACTCCAATTTCTTCTGGAAGAATGTCATCGTCTCCGCTTACGACTTCCACTTCGTCATAGCGGTAGTCGTCGTCCGTGCTGCTGATGTCTTCGTCTGGATAGAGAGTCGTCACTTCGCCGGAGTAGGAAGTCGAAGCGTTGCATGTGAAGATGCAGTTCTTTACCTGGACGGTACCTTTCTGGAATTTTACAAAAATTATAGGGGAAGTTTTGGGGATGGTTAATTAATTAATTACAGTTCCGCCCCAGTCGTAGCAAGTCCGCTCAGCTCCACATCGGTCTTGTAGGATGAATCCGCCTTGCTCGTCGCACATGAAGGACACGTTTGGAGGACTCCGTATCTGGATGGGAACATAAATTTAGTATCTGCGAGATGGGTGTAGTTTTTTGTCTTACAATTGGAGGGATGACGGTTAGAAGCCAGTAGAGCGCAGTGGCGATAAGTAAACTAACAGCGATCATAACGCGAAGATAGCGGCCAGTTTTGCTCCTTGCGGCACCCCCAAAGCCACCAGCCAGTCGGTCGGCTAATGGGCAAGCGATGCATGGTCCTAAAAGTGCGACTAAGGGTGCTACTACGGAAATGATCACCGATTCGTCTTTGGAGAGGCCGATTGAGTTCATGTGGAGCGGGAGAAATGGAAAAAGACATCCGATCGCTAAAGTAGTTAAAATTTGTAAGAAAAAATGTTGGGAAATTGATTTGGTTTGTTACCTCCAAAAAATAGGAACAGAACACATTTCAATGAAATTAGATTCGAATTTATGTACTTCATTTTCGTTTTTCGTAATGAAGATCAGTCGAGTAGTAATTATGTATTTTTTAATGGCATTTCTTCGGTTGCGGGTTCGAGGATCATCTAAGCCCGAATTTTCGCATCTGTAAGAGATCTATTTTTAGGCATGTTACAATAAATACCGGTTATAATTTAATTTCGTCTAATAATGATCTAACAACAAATTCCAATCAATAGATGAATAGAGCAAATAGGCTGAATGGAGTCACCGTCAACCTTGATTAAATCCATTAACAACATTTCAATCAAGATATACCGTTTGTCCCTCCAGCCAGTTCTTTGCACTATTTGGATTGGGATTTTTTTTGCGAATTATTGTGGGGGAGATTTGGCCGCAAAGTAATTTTCTCCCTTGACAAGTGCAATAATTAGTTCGTCCAGGCAGGATTTATAATTTAATTAATTTTCGAGTAGTTCTAGATTAGTTTCTATTTATAGATTTTTTTCCTTGACTCCAGAAGTATGGCAATTTTTTTTAAAAGCGCATCAAATAATAATTGTAGCGGTAATGATGAAGAATTTGAATTACTAGGCCGTGAAGGTTAGCTTAATTAATTCGTCTTGCCTCGTTATTAGTGAAATTCTCTCTTTTCTTCTAACTGAAATTCCTGGACTATTTTTAATAAATTCGAGATATTTTTAAATGATGTCACAAAATATTATTATGATTGCAAAATCAAGAAATGTTGTCATAAGTTCAAAAGGAAAACCCACGCGGACTAAATCATTTTATTTCTCTGGTCACCCACATGACGAGCATTTCGAAAGAACCCAGACAAGATGCATTTTTAAAACGTATAATTAGATAGGAATAATAAGTTCAAGCAATTAGTTCAACAAAACTATTAAGATAATGCTATTTATTTCGTATTGGTAGAAAAATTTCGAACGAAGGACAAGTAGCTTGATAACCCAATACGAATATCGCTGGAAAAACTATGTAGTTGGAGTTAACGATGCAATTAATTATACATACAGGCCATTTTTAATTAAGGTCAATTTATGTTCGATTTGAGTTTTGAAAAACTTTGAAATCGCCCGGTATGTTGCAAATTACATCATTTGGAGCCCAAGGCTGGGATGTATAACGGAAACATGAATTACCACTGACATAATCTAGGTCGTTGCCAAAAAGAACTTTTTTATAGTCGAAAAGATACAGCAGCATCCTCATGTGGTTCGAAAAATTCAAATTTTGCGCGAAATCTACGCTGTGTATTAAAGTTCGCGGAAGTAACATTTAAACAAAAAGACGAAATTTAACGAGGATTTTTATAGCTGCCATAAAAGTATAACAAGTCCAATAATATACCGAATTAAAATTAATGACGATACATTTTGTAATGCATTTTATGCTACTACTTTATAAACAAATTACTCCAGCTGCTTTAATGTAAATTAAATCAACGAGTCTGTGAGTTGAATTTCAATTCGAATTTAATGTTGCTAATTAATTCTGCAAATTTTGTGCCCATATTTGTACGCAATTATAAGTAGATTGCTATAAAAAAAATCGAAATAAAATTATGCGCACAGTAAAATGTTTAATGATTTCCTTTTGATTAGTGTTCAATAACCGGAAGCTGAAGTGAGGTACTTGAAATTACTATTCAAGTGTTTGTATAGTAATTTTATGTGTACTTGAGTTAAGTATGCTTAATATAAAAAAACTTTATAGCGCAGTCGAAAATAGAATTGTGTAGCGAATTAGCATTTAAAAATGAGGGTTCTAATTAATTTCCTAAAATTCTCACCGATGGAAGAATTAACATATTTTGGTCACAGTTTGGTGCTGCTTAGATTACTCGAAGCATAAACCTTTGTTAGGAAAAATAATATTAACAAAAAAGAAGGAAATTACTAAAATTAAATTATATTTCCGTTGATTTTCGGCTAACAAAGTGTAAACTGCATCATCAAGCGCAATATTAAATTGCAGTTGATCGAGACTGATTATAAACGACTCGTAATTATCGATAATTGGCATGTTGCTTTCAAACTTAAACGGTAATTGATTGTAAAGTTACCGTGGAAATATTAGCTCAACTGTTAATTTATTAATTCAAACGCAGTCGCGCTCCTTTTGGCATATCCATCAGACATAGACAAACCAATAAACTTTAAACAAACTGATTGAAATGTTTTTTATTTTTTCTTTCAAACCAGTTCTACGATAAATTATTGAACATCTGCAGTTTTATTGACGAAATTAAATACAAAACCGTTTAATATCAATTGTATTTCTTGAATTAAGGAGCGCGCGCTTCGAGTGCGCCCTCTTAAGAATTTTTGAGTGCCTTTTCTGTATAAATTTCATTTGCAATTCAATTAAACAATTTGATTTTTTTGGAGCTGGTTGCATTAAGAACTGGTTTTTTTCCGAATGATACAGGTGCATTATTTATTTCTTCAATGGATCTTCGGAAGATCTCTTCTCAAGCGCTATCGAACGCGACTCTTAACTTTTATAGTTTTGTTTTTTGCGTTGATACAAAAATAGTACAATGAATTAATTATTAACAATATATATTGTTGTTGGAAAGAGAGAGGTGACGTAATAACTAAATACTAACCGTCCTTGTATCGTTTTATTCATTTTATTTCACTTTTCTAGTATTTTTTCGCGTGTTTCGTATTTTATTTTTATTTATCATTACCTCACGTTTTAAATATTCGTTTGCCATGTAGAAAATAGATAAGTTTGCAAATTGTACGCTTGATCATTACCATAAATGGCATAAATGGTAAAGTTAATGCACATTTTGTCGCTTTTCTTGACCTCAAACGTATACTAGTAGGTGCGATCCAAAGAATTATTATGCAACACTCTTTTATAAATCGTATGAATACTAATGCAGTAGGTTTCATAAATTATACATTTGCCTAAAACGGAATTTATAGAATCAATACTATCGGATAAAAACAGGAAATGTTAATAGGTTTTCGGAATCTGGCAATATTGGCTTTTGGTCCAGAAAAAGACTTGATGCTGCAAGAAATAAGAACAGCTTCTCAAAGAATAAATAAAAAAAATCGAATATTTATTCAGTTTTGTATAAATAAATAAATAAAATCTGCAGTCGATACATAGAAATGCGCGGATGGAGCTTTAAGCTCCGGATGTGAATATTTTTGGGTTTTATTCAGAATTATTTTAAATTGAGTTGAAAAAAATCATTTAAAGCTGATTTATCTCGTAAAATATTAAATTACCTTCAGAAAAACCAAGATTAATGCCTTTTAGTGTGTGAGAAACGAATAATAGGAAACATCATGCATCAAGATAGAGAAATTTGACTGTATCTATGTTTGAATATTTTTTAATGACTTTTGAAAGTTGTTAGAAGAATAAACGAGTTTTATTAATTTCACTTTAAATAAAAAAATAGTAAAAACATTTTAAAATTCAAAATTACGATTTTATTAAATTATTTTCGAAATTTTTGTTTGAAAAATTAAAATATTTAACAACTTTCGATAAATATTTTTTAAATTCCGTTAAATCGTCTCAACACTATCTAATTGACCAAAAACCAGTGTTAATTACCAAATAAAATCCCAATTTTCCACGAGATTTGATGATTTATCTATTTCGCATCGATGGCCAGCTCATTATTATAAAGTTCTAAAAATATTCGGTTACGAATTCACGACAAACATACACACTAGTGTCAAATGTCACGAATTAGGCAAGATACTATTTATAAATACTTTATTTTACTATCATTAGATGACACAGAAAGTATGGTGCTACGCCTCGAGGGATGGCACCCGAGTTGGTACCATACTATCACAACAAGCAAATCTCTAGCTTGAAACAATACTACATTTGTTTATACAATTTGTAATCAAAATTGAGATTTAATTTAATTCGGGGGGACCGGGTCAAGTTAATTATTACTCACATCTATTTTTACAGCGAATTAAATTCATGTGCGCTCATTTATTTTTGAATAGAATACAAACAATACGCACCTGAAAATAATACTGAAATATTTCCGCGGTTCAATATCCTACTCGTATTGTAATTTTGTAAGTAAACTGAAAGTAGGTGGATCGATTTTTGCGGATCAATAATTTTCCTGAAAATTACTTTAGTTTAGTGTGAGCTCGAGTGTGAGTGACGGACCCTTAATTGCCGAGCGCAAATAATGAGGGAAAATTCTCCCAAAAGGGACGAATATGGCAAAATTCTCACAATTCTCAAATTCGAAAAGCGTTTTTGTTTTTCTAATAAATAATGTCAACATTTCCAGAACTTTATAAATATTAATTCAGCCGCGCAATGTTTCAATTGAACCGATCATAAATATTTAACTTACCAAAGCGCGGAATAACGAAAATAATCCAAAATACAATGCACTTTAAAAAACAAATCACATAAGTGTGGAATAATAAATTCACTCAAATTTATAACGGAACATGCGTATAATTTTATTTTCGTTTTTGATAAACGGATCGGTTTGAAACGTTCCCTCGAGTAAGTTGCGGCAGCAACTAGTGAGTTTAAACGTGAAATCGTATAAGTTTTTGTGGGGATAAGCCAGTTGCACTAGAATCCACTCTTTCCTTCTCCATGGAGACTTTTGAAACTACAATTATATTTTTAATTAATTCTATACGCATTGTGCATCATTTTATTATTCAAATTGTTATTTAAATTTATTACAAAGTTGTTAATTGCCGCGCAGGTAAACATCGCACCCTTCCATAGTGCTAAGGGTTGCTAAAAAAAATTATATTCCTCGTTAAATAATTTTTTTCCATACTATAATAATTACTATCTATTTAACTCAGATTCAATCGCTTAATTATCCTTTCTCGTGCTTAAGTGTAATTAGACAATTCTCTAATCGCCCATGCTATTCTATTTATAACAATTAAAGCGAATGAGAAACAAAATGAAAATAAATGAATCTGGCAGATCAATCAAATAATATTATTAAAAAAAGCCAATTTTATTTCGACTTCCCCTTTTTAACTGTCGAGTTTCTATCAATCATTTCGTTGATGGTCAAGTCAAAAGTTGTTTGTTGTGATTTTTAATGGATATTAGAGGCAGCTGTTCTTTTTATTTTCAATCCAATAAAAATTAATAAAATTGTCTAAATAATCCATTAAAGTGGTTAAATGTAATAAAAGTTATCGTAAATTTTTGCCGCAAATATCTATATTAGCGCCAAGGTTCTAAGATGTTGCAATAAAATTGCAAGTATTTATCTAATAATATTCATAACTGCAAAGTTTATAAATAAGAATGTTCTAAGTGATTGTTTTGTTTATAATATTTATAATTAATAGCGCTCAGACGTAAACTAGTAATTTTTAAACAAAATAATTTCTTAGTCCAAAGCTCTGAAAGCTTCTGGTGCAAAGAACCAGATTGCATCCGATTGAATCAAGGGGACTCGGTCTACAGCATTATAATAGTTCATAATACAAAACCTGGCCAGGTAAGTTACTTCTTGTACACCTATATGATACGCTTCCATTGTCAGAAATAAAAAGATGTGCGTTGATTCCTCCAAGTTGAACAACACAAGGACAAACTGGTCAATATGTAGTACCATCAACAAATAATTATTTGAAGGAGTCAAGAAAATTACGATTGGGGAAAAGGATGCGACGAACACGCAATTGCTAATTAACTTAATCTACCCACACACATGACCTATTTATTTTATTTTATGTCCTTTTATATGCCGCCAAGATATATGGCCAACCATTGCGTGTTGGAACAAATTCAAATTATTATATCGCGATCATAAAAGCAAATTTGCTTTGTCCAAGGCGAAAGGGTGACCAAATAAAAATCAATGCGTCTAAGCTAGCAAAATTACATTTGGTCCTTGTTCTTCCTCGTTTGATCGGGCGGTCCTAGCGTGCTGGAACCACTTCTTGTGGATCCCTCTGGCGATTGTAAGAGTGTCACCTAAAATTCGATAAAAATGCGTGCAGTTCACAATACAAACTTTTTAATTAGTTTAATTAATTTGACCCAATTTTTCTAATTTATTATTAAGTCAACGCCCAGCCTGGGTGAGGCTCTTTGATCTACTAATGCTCTTATAGAAATATTTATGCTCACCAGTAGGATTAGTCGGGAAAATTGTTGGGGAGACGGTGAATGGTTCTTCTACCAAAGAAAACATTTTTTCTCTTATATAAGCTTCATTGAATTTGGTGTTATTCACCAGCGTCTCGTTTGCGTAGTTTAGGAAGAGTGTCCATCTCGGGTCGAAAAAATCCGAAACTACCCCTAAAAGTATTGGAAAATAATTTTTTTATTGGAGAATTATTGCTTTGGGTGGATTTTTACCGGACCACTGTTTGTTAGCATAGTTCATAATCTCTCCAGTGGGCCCCCAAAGGGTTATTTGATTTTTGGCGTTATATTCAAATAATTTTTTATCCTGGAAAAAAAATATTAATTATTAGATCTAAAAAACTAGTTTAAAAATTACTTCTTCATTAGATGCACAGCTTTTTGCCGCTTCCACCCAAGGGCCCAACAAAAACGCCTCATTTGTCGCAAGAATTAATTCCAAATCCTTGAATAAGTCCAAAAAAATTATGGAAGAATTGCTATAGAAGTAAATAATTCTAATTAATTAATTTATGCTATTTAATTTAATTACTTGAAAGCAGGCACGTCTTTATTATTAAACGCGTTGCGAATTTCTTTAAAATAAATGTCACCATTTACTTGCAAAACTTGTCTGGTAATGTCAACTAAATCGTGCAGAAATCCAGGACTTTTTTGAAGATTCTCATCATCTTCGGCTGCTCTTATGAAATTATCGAAAGCTTCGAAGAGGTCAGTGTAAGAATACCAAGTCTGGAAAATTGTTGCTCAATTTAATTCGCTATTGAAAATTTAATTTATTACCCAGATGGAAATTTTGAAACTCGGGGTTCGAGTTATTGCATATTGGCCTCGCATTTTTTCCAGCCCTTTGAAATTGTATATAGATTTCTAGAAAAAAACATAATTAAGCTAGTCGCATAATTAATTAATTAAAGGTACTCTTAATATTTTCCAAGCGACTTGCACAAAATTATTGTCAACCCCATATCGTCGAATTGTGTAATTTGCGAACCATTCATCCAAATCTACACTTTCGGTTCGCCAAGCAGATTCCATCATTAGATCATATATCACGTAATTTTGGTTGATTCCTTCGGGTGTTAGACCGGTACCAATCATGGTGCTATTTGTTGCGCTTCTGGCTCTTATAGGTTCCTAAATATAAAAAACTCTTTTAATTTCTAATTTATATGAATTATTTATATATTTACTGTATTAATAATATCGGTGGAACCGTACATTCCTAAGGTACCACCAAAATTATGAAGCATGCACCAAATATACGCGTGGCCGAAGTATTGGTCCAGCTCGAAATATCGGGGATGCTGCTCGGATTGTAGATCGAGGATAATTAATTTTCCCTTAATATATTAAATATTAGTTAATTGTTTAGGCAAATTTATATTTGGTTTACTTTTGGTACTGCCGATAAAAGAGCTTCCGCTCTATCTTTGGTCCAGAACGCAAAGTCGTAGACGAAAAGCCATCCTTGCATTATCCTGGCAAATAATTTTTGAGATACAATTTTTTAAAGGGAAAAAATATTTACCAAACAGCTTTTTCGTCGGCTTCCTGCATCGAGCTAAAAATACTGGCGGAAACATTGCCTAAATAGCCCAAATCGGTACTAGAAGGGTTGATTTCGTTAAAACTGTCGCAATTGTAAACGTGATCGGTTCCGTATTCGGCAATTTGCTACAGAAAAAAATAGGTAAACAAATAATTACAATTTTAAACATAAAATACTTCTTCGATGAACAACTTCCCAATAGTGTGAAATAAGGGATCAGTAGGATCCAGAAAATACGGGCAACAGTAGGTGTCATTAAACGTGTTCCATCGTTGCGTTTTCACCATATTAACATCTGGATAAAGTCTACAGCAAAAAAATGTAGCAAATAATTTCCAAAGCGCTTTATTTATTTACCTTTTAAAGGCTTGTGGTAAATGGCCAGCGAATGCTGGAAGAACTGGTATAATACCAAAGTCGCGCATTCGTTTCAGAATTAGTTTTTGCAAGACTAAAGATCGTTCGTGCCATACGTCTGATAATGGGCCTCCCCATCCACGTAAATTACCCATTCTTAACCTGAACGAGTATAATCTTGAAAAATAAATACAATACAAGAAATAAAATGTACCAACCAAGATAGGAAAGCAGGTCCGCTAAATTGTTCGCTGATATCTTGCTCCGTGAGATTTAACTTCTGATAGACGCGATTCCAGATGGCTTCTTGTCCATGGAACGATAGTACCAAGTTGAAGGAGTTGAGGGCCATCCAGTCGATGTGTTTTTCCCATTGCGCCCAATCGTACCACACTAAGCTGTAGCTTACTGTGCAGACGTTTTGGTAGTACCGAAATCTAAAGGACAATAAATTATCTAAAGGACAAATTTATTGCTACGAAGTGGTACCTGTCGTTTAGATCTACGGTAATATTGACTGGTGGCAGGATTTTCGGCAGATTTAATTGGGAGACTTGCCAGGAAATGTGGGAAGCGCAGTAGTACTTCAGGTAGTGCTGGAAGCCAGTCGCTGCAGCTACTCCTGAGCTTGCGGTGATCAGGATTTTATCCTGCGCTTGGCTTTCAATCTGGAATATTTTTTTTGCGGTGAGAGAATAATTATTTATAGGACGTCTACCTGGAATTTATCCTTGCCATTATTCTGGAGTAGTAAGCTGGAATCGACTATCACAGCGAATTTATTTGCATGGTCTGGAACGAGTCGTTTAATTAAATCCTCCACCGCCTCTGTTTGTGTTTTGTCTGAGGTTTCTGTTCGAATTTCATCGAAACTATGCACTATAATTAATATTTTAATTAATAACTGTATTGATTGTGTTGGTGGTTTGTTACCGTGTTTACTTTGCACATTGAATAATATTATTTGTAGGAGGAATAAAATAATAAGTGCTTTATGCATGTTCACTCGCTTGAAGTATAATAAATTTATTTGATATCAACTATTGTGCAGTAATTTATATATATTTTTATAATGGGAAGATTGGTGCTTTAGAATTCTACTTGAAGATATTTTGCAGCTTTATCTTATGAATATTAATTGTTATTTGTTCGTCAATAAGATTGTGAATTATTTCGATAGGGATTATTTATTTCAATTGATAGATAAATCGCTACAAAATTTAAAAGCACTTTTATAATTAACGAGCGATCAATAAGCGCGGAAAAGTTTTGGGAACTTATTGACCACCCCTTACTTTATAGAATAAAATCAAATAATTAAATCTGATGTTTGTGGAAAAGAATTAATTAATTATTATTTTTATTTCCAAAGTAAATAAGTTAATTAGTTAAATTAAAACGAATAAAATAATTCAAAGAAATTTTTATTTCAATATTTAGGCAACCAGCATTACAATTAATTTTAATTACAATTATTCTTCAACATAAATTGTATCTCCCACTTTGATTATTCCTGTTTGATAAATTCCAAGATGTATTCCCATAACTGGACTTTTCTCAGGACCATTACTCATTTTATACCTGAAAAAAAATTATTGAGCGAAATCCTAGCTTAAAAGTGTCTTAAAAAAATAAATTACTTTTCCAAAGTCTTCAACGGTTCCCTATCAGTCCTCCTAGTCCCCAATTCAGGATGAATAGTCGTCATCATACATCTAGTGCAATCCATCACATTCCTCATGATCACATTATCACCCACTTTGATCCAATCCCATTTTTCTTCAGCATAAGCTTCAAGATTGCTGTCTTCCACCAAAATAGTGGGTCGAAAATTGTTATAAGTAACAGATTCATCTCCCATTCTTTTGTTAAGATCGTCAACGGATGATTGGTTGATCAGATGCATGGATGTAAGGTCGCTGAATAATCCCTGAAAATAATCCATATTTACTTTAATTCATTAATTAATTATTTTGCGTACTGTATCTTTGTTCGATAAATTTTTAAAATACGCGATATGCTTGGCATAGAGTTTTCGAATGTCTCGGGGATGTGCCGCATTATTGTAACCCATTCTTAACCCTTCGGGTTTATCGAGCAAATAATTGGAGATCCAATTGGCAGCTTCATCTCCACAGTCGATCATGAAAACTTGCTCGTGTTGGAATTGCCTATCAAGAAATAAATTAATTAATTTTTCTGTTAGAGAAATTAATAATAATATTGCTACGTTATGGATGAGCCGTTGGATTTATTCTCTTCAGGGATCTTCACAAATAAAGTCCTCATATCGGGAGCGTTGATGGTAAAATAATTCATATCATGCGTCTGGACCTCCACCAGCATCAATTTGGGATAATTCCGAGATGTTCTAAGTTCATGGTCTGCTTCCTTGTAAATTGCTAAAGATCTACAATTATTTAAATAAATACAATTATTACTGAAAATATTTAAATATTTACCTATCCCGCATTTGGAAACTTTTATCAAACTTTTCCAACTCCCTCAATCCAAATTCGGTGCACTCTGCTTCTTGCAATTCGTATCTTCTTGCACTTTTCAAAGGGTACATGAAAATTTTGGTCACTTTTGCGATGGGTTTCCATTTTTTTGGAATTTTGTCCTTCTTGGTTTTTAGTAAATAGAAGGAAATTATAAGGATTGCAGTCGATACACCTGCAATTACTGCAGTTTGTATCGCCGGATTGATGTTAGTTTGGTACATGCTTTTGTCGAAACTATTTTATAGTGCTGACTTTACTTAAGTAAATAATATGACGTCAATTTATTTATAGATTTAACTAACTATATTTGCAGGCAAAGGTCAACAGAATTTATCAACAAATGTTATGTAATTTTATCGGATATCTTCTTGGTACTTAGGGGAATTTTTGTGGAATTTTTATTGACGGGACAAATATTTTTTGTAATGAGCGGGAAATTTATTGTTGAAAAAGCGAATTCCAAATAGTTTGTTACTATTTGTAGGCAAAATGAACATTGCTGTTTCGCTGGTTGCCTATGGTGGACTGGAATCGCTTCAATTTCAAAAATTGGTTTTAATTAGTTACGTGCACAATTATTAATTATTATTGTTTCAGAAATATCTTATCTAATCTTAGCCAAAATCCTACATGACTTAAAATCTCATTAACGATAAGGAAAGTGTATTGAAATAGTACTTTAGAAATTGAATTATTTTTATTAATAATAACTAATCCTATAACAAAATTAAATCGAATTAAACAACTAATACACTTAATAATAAATACGTAACACAAATCCTGTACAACTAAAATTAACAAATCAATTTTTTATTGGTGCGATAATCTAGAGAAAAAAAATATTTGTAAATTATTTTAATTTAATCCCCTCAATATAAAAATTAATTACCTTAAAGGAACACAGTAGCTCCTTATTAATCGACATTACAGCCGCAGCATTATCAAACTGCGAGCAATAATTCGGCGCGGAAAAAATTGTGACAAACTTTCGCTTGGCAAAAAATTCGTATCCATCTTCAACCACCTAGAAAAAAAATATATCTATTAAAAATTCATCAATCTATTTTAAATTAACACAAACCTGATGCCCTCGACAAATTAAATCAAAATTATGCTTCCTCAAAAATTGCTCAATCACATCAGCTCCAAATTGGAAAGAAACACCCCGATCGTTCATAATCCACCCCCGCCCGTGATGAGGATCTGACCAAACCAAATCGCAAAGAAGTCCTTTAATCGGGATTTCAATAGGTCTAGGAATTTTATTTATTTGTCCAATGCTCAGTAAATCCGGACTTAAGCCTCCGTGGCAGCAGAAGATTTTCTCGTCAATTATCGCGACTACTGGTAGGGTGTTAAAAACGTCGTTGAAGGTTTTGAATAATTTTGTGTTGTGTCTTCTTTTACCTACACATATAAAGGATTAATTTTTTTTTTTGGTGGGGAATTTTTTTTACATTCGTCATAGAAGCCGTAAATTTTGCAAACGGCGTTTGTTTCGTGGTTCCCGCGCAGCAGGAAGAAATTTTCGGGGTATTTGATTTTGTAGGCGAAAAGTAGGCAGATTGTTTCTAAAGATTGTCGCCCTCGATCCACATAGTCTCCTAAGAATAAATAGTTTGCTTCTGGGGGAAAGCCGCCAAATCCAAAAATGCGGAGCAGATCCATGTATTGGCCATGCACATCGCCTGAATTTTTTTTTAATTATTTGCACCTTAAGTAATAAAAAAATATTACCGATTACTTGAATAGGGGCTTCCAGTTCGAGCAGCATGGGCTGAGACAAGAAAATCGGCCTGACTGCATTGCATAGTCCCCGAATGTCCGATTCATCCAGGTCTATCATTTTCATACTTTTACTATTTCTAACTAAATTAAAAATTAGTTTAATTATTGTAATTATTTAAATTTAATTTACCATGATCGCTTGTTAGTTTGGCAATTATTTTATCCACGTTCAACGTGTGGGACATTTTATTTAACGTCAACTCGCGTTCGATCACTAGTTTAATTGCAATAATATAAAAAGATAAAGCGAATCTAGATAAAATATTAATTATGGTGATCTCGAATTAGATAGTAAAATTACAGATTAGCCAGGTAACGTTAATATTTTATTTATTAATATAATTACATTGGATATAAAAATACAGTTTCAATCTTAATTAATCTGGTTTACAAAATAATTGCATTATTGTCATTCTGGAAGAAATTATTTAATTCATTACTTGCCAGGAGTAGTTTGTACGTATTTTTCGACGATTTCTTAAAGCGGACAAATTGCAGGAATTTTTTGAACCATTGGCGATCTGCCATTCCGGTCTGAAAATTAATTAAAAATATTTGCGCATAGTTAAAAAACTAAATAATTAATTTCTACCTCAATAAACACAGCCAAGCAGAAATGCACCACCGGAAACGCCAATAAAGTGTACCGAAAATTGTACTGATCCGTCGCGCGATGCGGTATATACATAAGATCCATGATCCTAGCCACATACTTGCACGGATAAATCATCATAATAGTGATCAAACTAGTCAGCACAATTGCGGACACCAGAAACCAAAAATTCGTGATCAACATTTGCCTGTACGGCCGGCCTTTCGAATAAACGGTCGCTAAAATTACATATTGAAAGCAGGATACTGTAAACAATACTGTATTTTCCCAAGAGACGATCACTTCCACGATACTGGTGTTTGGTATTGGTTCGAACCAGTCCTGCTGGTACAAATAAAATAGGGCCGCTAGTTGGACTAAGCAGCAAGTTAATACTTGTAATGATATCGGGACGATGTTTTTGGCGGAGAACAGCGAGCTCATTGGACGTTTTGTGGTTAGTCTATTGGAAGGACCTGCGAAAAATAAATTATAAGGGTGCTAAATAATTTTTTTAAATTACCTTGATGGCCTAAAGTTACAGCCAAGCAAGTCGTAATAATTAAATCGATGAACAGGAATTGAAAATCGCCCAGGATGGATCGATTTTGGTACAAAATGAGAATTGTAAAAAATTGTATTAAACTATAAAGCGCCATGTATTTAAAAATGGCAAAACTGGTAATTAAAGCGCATCGTCCTTCAAGCATTAAATGCACGATACAGGAAATATCTGGAATGGACGAAGTAAAAGGGGCTGCGACACTCGCTTCGGCGGGCGATAGGGACACTCCAACGTGGGCTGCTTTTAGCGCCTTAATTAAAATAATTATAAATATTTTATATCATAGTCAAAGAGACTTACTCCGCAATCGTTAGCCCCATCGCCAACCATCGAAACAATATAATCCAACTTTTGTAAATGCGTTATAAGTTGCGTTTTCTGGTCGGGCTGAAATCGCGCAAAAATTCTAGTTCGCACTAAAATATTGGGCAGTAGATCTGCATAATAAAGTTTCAGTTTATTCCAGGTTTTACCATCAATCGCAAAAATGCAGTGCTAAAATAATGTTGCGATTAGGTGAGTTCCGCTGATAGGCAACCAGTCATACACCTAATTCAATAAACATTAATTTAACGAAAATTGCACTAATTTTTTTTAAATTTTCGTTACTAAGATGGTAGTTTGTTACGGTAATCTTAACATATTAAAAATTCAGACACTTCTGTTAAAAATTGTTTGAGTTATCAAGGAAATTTAAAAAAATGTGTACGACAAGTTGCCTATCCAACAAATTTTTCTTACGTCGTTATTAAAATTAATAACAGTCGAATGGGTCCTCGGTTGCACCCCCGCTTTTTCCACAATTAATTTCGGGATAATATTACTTTCTTCTATATTTTCAGTGCTTAGCACGTAAATTTCCTCAAGCGCGCTCACCATCTCGCAATCCCTCGCTACAGAAATCGCTGTTAAAATATTATCACCTGCAATAAAATCACTAAAGTTTGCCTTAAATATAAAAATAATCCCCAACCTGTAATCATAACGGTTCGTATATGAGCGTTATGCAAAATCCGCAAAACGGGCGCCGTTTGCGCCTTTAGCGGATTTTGCATGATGAGAAATCCCAAGAAAATTAAATCGCATTCAATCTAAAAACCACAAAAAAATTATTTAAACATATTACGACTAGGGAAATCAATTTACAATATCGCGTTTGCTTTTCTGCGCTTGCCTCCATCGAAACTTCACCGGTAAATCCTTATAAGCCACAGCAATCACGCGAAACCCTTGTGCGGTGTACGCACTTAATTTCGATGCGAAATCGGATGGAATCGATTCGGATCGGCACATACTTTGCAACTTTTCAGGCGCCCCTTTCGTAAATGCTACCATATGGGGCGTTTCTAACTCGCGACAAATTACGGACATACATTGTAACGTCGAAGAAAAGGGAAATTGACGCAATATACCCAATTGATAGGGAAGCTATAAATAAATCACAATTTAAAATTCCCTATTATTAATCTAAAAAATATTTTACGTCGTCCGTATCGTCTTTGGACGATTTTTCCTGGTCGCATTTCCGGATCGGACTGACCACAGTGGGTGCCAGCATATCGAATCGTGCGTTTTCGTCATCGCCCGGCTCTTCTAATTCCTTAAACCTTGTACATAAGCAATTCTGCTAAATATCAATTGTCTTACCCAATTTGTAAATTCAAACATTTTTATATCAAGCGGATCGCCAGTTAATTCGCCATCAATTCGCGTCAGCGAATGGCAACTTGCCATACATTGTACGAATTTCGTCTTAACGCCCAACGGGGTTATTTCGGTTAAGGGCTCATTAAATGTGGCGTTAAATGATGGCATTATTGAATTCATGTTTAGACCGTCGTCTGTTAAAGTGCCGGTCTAAAAATATTTTTGTAAGTATTTTAAATAAGTCGCTCTAATTAATAATACTTTATCAAAACAGGCCAATTTAATTTTGCCACAAACGTTAATCCTTGGCGGACTAATACAAAATATTTTCAACTTCTTCAGGCGATTTTGGCTGTAAACTATACCGACTGCCATCGCAGCCGGTAAAGCGGGCGGTACAACAATCGTAATAATATCCAGCGTTCGTATAATAATTTCTCGAGTGGGCGCCTTCAAAAATATCAAACAAATAAATTATTTCCCACTATTTTAAATCGCCATACATTCCTGATAACGTACAAATACAAGCAATACGCCATCCCACTCGCAGCAATAAGGAACAAAACCAAAACGAATTTAAAGCTGTCCTTATAAAACTGCAAACCAACGGGCGAAGGAAACAGAATACTTTTAACAAGAGCCCCTTTCGTTGTATCGAAACCGGTGCGAACCACACGGGCTAGAACGGGTTCGCCGCCGTAGTATCGCGTTTGAATCACATTGGTGCCCGAATAGAGCGTTTGTCGTTTGTGCGCTTCGGGATCGTAAATTTCGTTGCTCGAATGCAGAGCGGCTTTTGTAACCGGCACACTTTCGCCTAATTAAATTATTTAATAGATTTGGTGGAATAATAAGGGATTGCTTACCAGTGAGGACGCTTTCGTTAACGATGCATTGACCGGTGATTAGAACGGCATCGCAAGGCATTATAAAATTGGCAGCGGGCATTACGATTAAATCGCCAGGCACTAAATCGGCAGGATCGATGGTTTGTTGCAAATCTTCGGAGAGGAGGTTTTGTCGCATCACTTCGACTTCGTTGCATTTGGAGGATTCGACGAGATCGTGCAGGGCTTCGCTTTGCTATTAAAGAAATTAATATTTTGCAATAAAATGTGATAATAAAATTACTTTTCGGGTTTGGAGAAGCGACGTAATGCCGGAAAATAGTGTGAGGAAAACTACGCAAGCTGCGTAAACCAGATAATCATCAAAGCACCAGAGCGCTACAGAAAATACTTGGAACAAGTAGAACGGGTTGAACACTTCTTCGATGAATAATTTCCAATAGGATTTAATTTCTACTTGGATTTTATTAGGGCCGTAAAGCTTCATCCTAAAAATCCCCAATAAATTAAATATTTCTTACGTAATGAGTAGTAAATTACATACAAATCGCTGTAGTCCGATTCGGGAAGCCCCGCAGTGTCGTTCAAATAATCATCGAGCGTATTGGACGGAATAAAGTCGTTTAACGCAACAAAGGTGGATGATTCATTCTCCCAGATAAATTTAGTATGCTGATGGTAGAAAAAGCGCACATTGAACACGCCGCGATTAGGTATTTGAATTCTTGCAGATTCAACAATTGCGAATGAGTAACAATCGTGCTTATCGCATACTGAAACGCAAAACATTGTTTATCTTTCGTTTCTTTATTGTTGTTATGATAGTATGCATACCTAAGATAATTGTAGCGTTGCTTAAGGAAGTCTTGGTGTACTTGGCAGTTTTCAAATTGGGAAACGATTGAAATATAAAGTATGGAATGCCCAGAAATGCAATAGCAAACATGTGGTACAGGATGAATCGCGTTTTGTGCTCGGAATAGCCGTAAATTGTGCACAAGACATCATCTTGCTTTTCGTTGTAAATGCTTTGTTGGTGATCGTCGTTGGAAGGCAAATATTCATATGCTAGAAATTATTAAAATTAAATAGATTACTTAATTATATTATTAGTATTACCATAGTTTGATCGGCTATCAGTCATTGTGTTAACTAATTAAATGATAAAACTATATCATTCTAAACTTCTGGATTAATCAAATTTAGTTTTGATTCTAAAAAATTCGCGTTATCGGAAAATATGTTTAATATAAATAACTACGTCAACAATTGAGCACATTTCAAAAGCAAATCTGGATTAACACTGACTGACTGACTATTTATTAATCATTTCCTTTTCTTTATTTACAAATAATCTACTTAACCTTCAAATTCAAGTTCGTTTAGGGTTTTCCATTTCCAACCAGACAGCCATGCTTTTCTTTCTGTCAAAACTGACGTTTTACATAACCTAGAATAACGTTGCAAATCATAACATGTCTCAAAGTGTGGAAAATTCGCCTGGCCAAAGGGCCATCGAGATAATGAAGAATCTCCAGAAGGATATAGTGTTTAAAAGACCAAAATCCATAATAGGCCGAAGAAGGAAGCAAAAAATATTGGACGAGGACACTTACGTTGAGGTACGTAAATCCAGTTGCATTTCAAACCTGTTGCAAATGTTTGTTATTCTAGGAAATTGGGAAAATAATACAACGCGATTACTTTCCCGATTTGGAAAAGCTGAAGGCACAAAACGAGTACTTGGACGCCAGGGAAAAGAATGACACAGTTAAACTTCGCGAACTCCATATGAAATACAGTGGGAATCGAACACCTAGAGAACGAAGTAAGTAAACTATATAAATGCATCTAAAACATATAATTATATTTATAATAATCTTCTAGTGGCCAGTCCAGCAACTTTCGAAACGCCAATCCGCGATTCCGAGCGTACCCCAAGCATCCGCGACCCACAAGAAAACAACAACACCCCAAAAGAGACAAAACTGAGCTTGGATCAATACCTAAACTCACACACCTCGCAAGATAATGAAAGCTTCGAGGAAATTCTCGAGGAATCCGAACGCAAACACAAGCAAAAATACAGCTACTTGTACAACGAAGAGGAAAGCAGTATCGCAGAACACGCTAAACTTCTAGAACTACCCACAATCGAGCAGCAATGCGCTTTACCCGAGAAGAAATTGAACGTCGACACTTGGAGCTACAAAAATAAGAATTATATTATGTACGTCCCAGATGGAGTTCCTCTAACGCCTGAGCAAGAGATCGAGTTGAATAAAAAGCGACAAGAAGTCGTGCTTGCGAATACAAGGCTGGTTTTGAACCCCTTTAATGACTCTCAGAGTAAAGTAACTATCAACGAGTTGGCGAAAACGCAAGCTAAAGTGTTGGATGGCAAAATTGGAGTGGATGGGAAGGAGATTGTTAAGTCTGATACGCCCAGAGTACGAGGATTCAGTATGGTGCGGAGTCCTTCGCCTTGTCCGGGGGTTATGGGCAGCCCGCTGATGACTTGGGGTGAAATTGAAGGGACGCCGTTTCGATTGGATGGTGGCGACACTCCTCTACCAAAGTAAGAATTAAATTGGGACTAAATTAAATTTATTTATTACGGAATTTTATTTTAGATCGCAAGGGCCGTCGTTTAAAATGTCAGAACCCCCGAGGCGCGAACAGATTGGCTTTGCTCTAGCCGAGAAAGTGGGTGAAAAGAATCGGGATCAAAAGAAGCGGGCGATGGATGCTCAACGAAGGCAATTTGCATCGTAAGTAGAGTAATATTATTTTTTTAAATTGTTTTTTAATTAATTATTTTTTGTTTAGACCTTCTCCAAGGCCCAATACTTCCACTATTGATAGATTGGCTACAATGTCACCAGCTGCTAGAAAATTAGCGACAACACAGCTTCGTCTAGGCGTGAATTCCGATTTATTGTCGTCGTATTCGCCTAGTCCTTTGCGGGCTAGAAGGACTCCGAGAACCCCGAAATCAGCTTCGACCCCCAAGCTTACTTTGGGCATTAAGAAAACAACAGAAGTTTCTACGGATGATTTATTGAAAATTAGTTTGCCGAAGAGGCAAAAGGCGTCTGATTTCTTTTAAATTAAATTATAATAAATTTAATTATATTGTAAATTGGTCTTTTATTGTATTACTAGTTGCATATCCAAGACTTTTAATAATTTTCCGTAGTGCAAAAGTTCACTTGTTGCCAAGTTCATGTTAGTCCTTTTCTGACAAGTGACAGTTAGTGAAAACAAGCTCCCGCAAACAAAACAGTTTTAATTAATTAAAAAGCAACAAATCTACTAAAAAACAGTGAATTTCCTTCAATAAAACATAATAATGGCAGTGCGAACTTACGGAGATAAACCCATCAGTTTCCAGCTCGAAGAAAATGGTGAATACTACTGTGTCGGCTCAGAGGTTAGTTTGTCGATAAATTTTCTAGCATTTCTTTAATTTCCACATAAAATCCTGTAGGTGGGCAATTATTTGCGCCTTTTCCGAGGTTCTCTGTACAAAAAGTACCCCGGCATGTTCAGAAGATCCATCACGAACGAAGAACGAAAACGCTTGATCGATTTGGGATTGAGTCAGCACGTCTTGGCTAGCAGCGTATCGCTACTTCGAGCTACCGAAGTTGAGGACATTATTGAAGGCAACGATGATAAATACAAAGCAATATCGGTGCATACTACAGATGCGCCGGCTCCAAGAGAAAGCAAAACGAAGAAAAACATGCAATGGGTGCCGTCGCTGCCGAATTCCAGTCATCTGGATGCAGTACCACAAGCGACGCCTATTAACCGAAATAGGGTGAACGCTAAGAAGGTTCGCACGTTTCCGCTTTGCTTCGACGACACCGATCCTCTAGTTAATTCAGAAAACGGCTGCCAGGGGGAGGTGTTGGTGCCGATTCGCTTGGATATGGAAATCGAGGGGCAAAAACTGCGCGATACGTTCACGTGGAACAAAAATGGTAATTATTTATTTGAATACACTAACTGTTTGTATTATTAATATTTTGTGTATAATATAGAAAGCTTAATAAGCCCGGAACAATTTTCCGAAGTCCTTTGCGACGATTTGGATTTGAATCCTTTGACTTTCGTGCCAGCAATCGCACAAGCGATCCGACAACAATTGGAGGCTTTCCCAGCCGAGCCGCCAGCTATAATCGAGGAAAGCTGCGATTCGCGCGTTATTATTAAGCTAAACATCCACGTGGGTAACACTTCGTTAGTCGATCAAGTCGAATGGGACATGTGCGAGAAACAGAACAACGCCGAGGAATTCGCGCTGAGATTGTGCGCTGAATTGGGGCTGGGCGGCGAATTTGTAACCGCAATCGCGTATTCTATTAGGGGCCAATTATCTTGGCATCAGAGGACTTATGCTTTTAGCGAAGCGCCTTTGCCGACCGTCGAGGTCCCTTTTAGGACGCCGAGTGAGAGCGATCAATGGGCTCCGTTTTTGGAGACTTTAACTGATGCGGAAATGGAGAAGAAAATTAGAGATCAAGACAGGAATACTCGTCGTATTCGCCGTTTGGCGAATACTACGCCGGGTTGGTAGAAGAAGTAGACTTTTAGGATTAAGGCTAGGTAAGTTAGATTATAATTAATTAGTTATGTTGTTAGTTTTAAGATTTTATATCGCTAGATCGTAATTAAGAATAATAATATTAGTTGAGTAATTAGAAGTAGAGTATTACAAAAATATTTATTAAAAAAATTATTGTTTACTTATAATAATAACTAATTCTAAGATTTACAAAAAAAAAATTTAATCTAAATGAGCAAATTTTCATTCAATAATAATATCTACTGCAATAACAGTTAATAATATAAATTAACACAAAAAGTCTTCAATTTTGTAATCAATTCAATGTACTATAATGTTTGAAATATAATAAGTTTTTTTTTTAACCGCACTTGTTCCTTCTATATCGATGATTGACAAATTCCCGCTACATACAAAAATACTAATCGCTTTACAGGTTGACTAGTCAAAAAAAATTACACCAAAATTGCTATCCTATTACAAAAATGAATTATTAAAAATTTACGAGTATCACATTTAACATTTTCTATGCTGAGCAAACAATTCGCTTGATTAGATTTTGTTGCAATTTCCAATAACTAACAAAATCCATCCAAACCAATCTATCACATTGTACCATTCATTTACTGGTTAGAAAACATTGTAAAACAAACAAAAAAAGTCCGCCACGAAATACAAACTATATAACAGAAATAACGAGTCAGACTTTTACATTTCGAGTCCATCATGCAAATCCAACAAAGTGTAAGTATCTCTTCGCGTAATAAACCGATTTGGTTGCGACACATATAAACTGCTCCGATTTCGTAAATTTTTCATCCCGACTTCGATCGTTTCTTTTGTGAACAGTAGCGATTTGTAGCCATTGATCACCACGCCGATTAAAATGCAGCTACCGATGAAGATGAACCCGTAGGTCATTAGGGGGCAGGCGATGTCTGCGAACGTGGTGGCCAAGTAGATCCATCTTCGGATGGGGGGCGTCAAATCGTCAATACCCTTATTACAAAATTAGTTAATTAAAATGAACTTTGGTTCGTAAAAATTAGTTGCGTGTCGAGTTAAAAAAATGCTAATTGAATAGAATTTATAATTATCTTCTCAGTTAAATTTAGCGAATGTTGCAATAAATAATTGACTAGCTTTAGTTTAAAATCTGCAAGTGTTGTGCAAGATTTCTTACCTCTTCAACCCACATTATGGGAAACATAATGCTGGGAAATTTTTTGACGGTGGCTATATGGGGTGCTTGGTCCACTTTCAAATTTAATTGCGCCCGGACTTTTCCTTCGATTGGTACTCCTAATTTCTGTAAAGGAAAATTAGTAAAAGTATTTTAAAAATTCGATTTAATTACCGGTTGAATTTTGAAGTAGGATTCATGTTTTTCTTTTTGGGGTTTTAGTCCTTCGAAAGGGACCAATAGGCTGGGATCCGCTTGGTAGAAGTGGGGGAACGATAAATAGACTGGCGCATCTAAATTAGGAGAAAATTTGTAATTTTTTTTAGCAAAATAATTTAATTAAATTACCAAACTGGCAGGGGCTAATATTTTGCAGTCCTTTAGGCGGGCAATATTCATTTCCAGGACAATAGCACTTATTGTCCGGGTTATTTTCGACGGTTTCGAACATGTCATCAGTTGGAGTGTACAAATCGGCACTAATCCCTACACACAAAAAAATTAGCAACCTACTTTTAATTAATTAATATGTAGTACCATTTTTTGAAACAGGCCCACGATACTTCATCGGCATAATGCGACACAAATCCTTATCATAAACATGCACAATATCCGCTTTAGTATAATAACGGGGTGGGAAAAAACTACCCTCACTAGCCCTTAGCCCATTGCAAGGAGCGCCGTCCCAATAGGGCAGCGTTTCCTTTCCGTTTAATTTGGCAATCAGGCCGAACTCATGAATGCTCGTTTCGCCCGTGTAAATGTTATGCACTTCTGGCAAAGTTCCATTTCGCTATAAACAATTATTTTGTTAGTTGACAAACATTTTAATTGACTTTAAATTACGTACATTGATTAGTAGGCCCATTTTCGACATGGGCCGCTTTTTCTTTGGATAGAACTGATGGGCTAACGAGACCAATTCGTCCTGATAGCCAAAAACCAATTCTTCAGCTGTGATCGTTACAAATGGGGTGAAAGATCGGACGCTTAGATATAGAGAGATAGATTTTTGAACGAAGAAGCTAAACGTGTTTAGCTGTGTGGCTAGTGTCTGCAATTAATTAATTAGAATTTAATATTTTTGATTAGGGGATTTTATTACCAAGAGGGGTATGTTTGGCACCGTTATTTTTAGGTTTTTATTTGCAGATAGTTCGGGTACGAATTGTAGGATTTTCTTGTGCTGGTAGGAAATTGTTCCATTATCGTGGAAAGTGATGTTGACCTTCTCCATATCTTCTCTGAAACGGTAAGTTATTGAAAATTAATTAACTTTGGCCTTGCCACTTGCCAGGTTTTTTGCATATTTGCGCGAAATTTTATTGATATTAAATACACTATATGTTTAATCATGAAGCAGACGAATTAACAAATATTAAATAATTTCGTCACAATCTTTTTTGTGTGGTATGATCCGTTATTTATTTGTTTATTTAATTTAATTGTCATTTTCGATAGATTTAGTCAGAAAAAAAATAAGGACAAGAGCATTTCGAATTTGTTGCGCAAATAACTTGTGCAGTATTATTACAGATTTTTCAAGCTACACTTATTATAATATTAAATTAAAATAATAACCTGGTTACGAATTTTGCAATATTACATTTGTTGCTGAAAAATTGAAATTAATATTTATAAAATAAAATTCTTGCTTCAATGAATTTATAAGTTACTTAACGAAAAAGTGCTCTGAATTAAAACAACAGTGCAATGCGATGGATTTGATTGTCTGATTCGGATTTTATTAGAAAATCTATTGAAAAAACAACTAGTTATCCATGAAGTGTGTATGTTGCATAATTGGTGAAACTCTGACTTTCTTTGGAATGCGACTCTTTGTTGGTACTTAGATGACAGCCTTTAACTATCAATCTATAGAATTATAGATCAATCAATGTGTCATGTAATAATCATCATGCAAAATATTTTACATAATAATATAGTGTCTAAAAAAAATATTTTAAAATTACGGGAAGTTCGCAGAATTTTAATTGTGTATTTTAAAATTTAGGTGCGCTTTATTTATTGACCACTAAAATTTCGAAATTTTAGATCAAGATCAAACGTCTGCGGTTCAGCGATAATTATTTTTAATTTTACACCTTCTAAATTTATTTTAAAGCCTTGTACCTCATTGAGCCGAAAAATAATTGAAAACTCGTTTTAATCTTAGAAATACAGCTAATTTATTAACGTTTTGATACATTTACAAAAAGAATACAAATTTGTGGACATTTTAGGCCAAGTTCAATAATAAATTTATAATTATAATAATATAGCGGCTACTAATTACAAATTTAAAGTGGAACTTGACCTTAGCAAATGTGGCAATTCCATTTCGACACTTTTATTTTTTTTTTTTTCAAACAGATCTTCAAATTATTTCCAAATCGCGTTTGTTGTAACGTTAATCTGCACTTAATTTGAGAATAAATTCGTCGTATTGGTGCAATAGCGTGATCAATTAGTTGGAATTAAATTTAACATTGTTAAATTGCATCAACATTAATAATTATTTATTTTTTTAGTTTATTTTTGAAAAATAATGTTTTTATTATCATTTAAAATTGCGCAATTACATATTTTTATTTTGCTAGATTGCGTCCAATTAAAGCAAGTACTTTTTTGTGTAAATAAGGAAGCATTTACATGATGTATTTACATCCAAGGATTTTTAATTTTTTTCGCTATTGTTAATTAAGTAAATAAGTTGGCGAATAAATTTTATAAAACAGGAAATCTGACAAACAAGAGAACTTCAAAAAATCTAGCTCAATACGATTCACATAATATTATGCATTTTCCTGGTGGACATTGGTCTGCCTGTTGTTTGACCTACTTGTTATCATTATATCACACACCAGATACCAGAAATTGCATAATTCCATCTTCGTACTCTCATTTTCTCAGAAGAAAAAAATTTAATCAACCAAAACGAACTCGTTTTTATTCAATCGTAAAATCAAAATCTTTCATTACGCGAGATTTTTCTGAACAAATTTTAGCAAAGCAACTAAAAAGTCGAGAATTGCACAAGTAATGCATTTTGCTTATTTATTGTTTTTCGTTTCATGAGAAAGTAATTGCATAAGAAGCCGGTTTTAAGAGACCAAAATCGGAAGTGGTAGGCACTGGATTATGTTCGACATGAATAGCAGCACAGGTTTTCCAAACATCAAACTCATCTACAATACCTATTATGTAAAAGTGCAATTAAATTTGAATCAGTGCAATCGAGGATCGTACGCTTTGGCCTTAATTTGCTGCTTTAAGAAAAATTCTTATATTACTTAACAGACAATGGAAAATTATTTTAAGACTTTACAACTTATTTTAAATAAATTATTGACGAACTATTTTTTATGGCACTAAAGAATATTTCACAAATTCTTACATAATAAAATATTTAATTACCTACTAATTGTAATTATTTAAATTAACAATATTATATAGCTTTCTTTGAATTCAATATTGACATATAAATAGCAATAAATTTGCAAGAGCATTTCTGAGGAAATATCACACGTGAAATTTTTAGACCCAAATTTATTAATATAGTGAATGTATCTGAACTATAAAATTAATTAAAAATAGTGATAGCTATCTGAGCGCTAATAAATATTTAGCAATTGCGACTTAATTAAAAAAATCCATTTGTACTTTACATAACACTTTCGTATATTTTTTTATTGATTCTATTGTTGTTTGAAATTGATATTAAAAATGATCTTTAAAATTGAAAGTGGTGATAGTCTAATGGACTCGAATTGATTTATGATTAAATATTAACTAGGACGGTCGTTTAGCCAATTCTTGCATCTTGCATTGTAATAAATGCACTTTTCTACATGCATGGATTAACACGCTCATTTTGACACTTGTATGTGGAAAATATCCTTACTTACATGCATGATGATTATTATTGTATAATAAAGAAAACAAAATATAAAAATAATAAGATTGCTAATAAGTGAATTTTCACGGCCTAGTAAATTTTACGTAAATTGCACCATTTTACGAGCTTGCTAATTATCGCAATGCAATTATTTACAAATAATTTGAACAACCAATTGCAAGGCTCTATTGTGGTCACGGGGTTCACGATAATCGTTTTAATTGGTCGTAATAAAGATTCGCGTCTTTCCTGCACTTCAAATGCGCCTTTCTAATTTGAATCCTGGAAATCTTATGTAACGCACTAATTGAAAGTATTATTAAAACGAGCAGACAAAACAAAAGATTGCTGACATTGACTTTGAATTGTCTGCAGAGAATTTCTAATTCTAATTCATCAAAGAACTGAAATAGGTAAGAGAGTTCCATAATAGCTGTGCAGCAGGTCATGGTATAGCAAGTGGATGATCTTGACTTAGAAATTAACTCACTTTTCAATGCCATTCACGCTGTATCTAATAACTTCCTTTAACTTTTAGCTATTTTATAGATCATTCACCTTTCTGAATTTCTTTCATTAGATTTTTATATCGATCCATTCATAATTTCGCTCCCACAATTCTATAGAGCGCTCTGCGTGGAATTGCCACGAGGAAGTTTTTCTTTTGGCTTTAATAAATTATTAAGTCATTTACTTTTGCTTATTAAAAGAAAAACTAGTACACCGTTCTAAATAGATTTCATGACGAGATTTCGACGCCAACGCGTCTATATTTTCTCTTAGAAATCAATTTGCTGAGAAAAATCGTCTCAAAGTATTCCTTGTAAATAAATATTGAACTTGATTTCTATTTAAACAGTAATGTTAATGGGAATTTAAAATTTCAAGCACCCTTAGCTAATAATTTTCCAATAAGAAGAGAAATTCGCTTTTTTAAAAATGAAAATTTTCTCTTATTGCCTTTTATATTGAATATAAAATTTAATTCGCTGTGCTAGATGCTTATGCCAGTATAACAAGTACCTTCCTAGTAAATGCACAGGTGTAACCTTTCTCGATGCAATTAATTACCATCAATCGTCGTCCTTGCTAAGAATTCAAAATTTCTATAAATGTTATGCATACCTGTAGACGAATGGTCCGATTTCTTGAAGTCGCGGCTTCTCACCCAGATTCAGAAAGCTCTCCGGATTCGTCACATTGAAAATGTACACTTTAGTTAATCTAATCACGCCTGGTTTCTGCCAGTATTGAAAACTTAACGAATTATTACTTAATTTTAAATTCTGGAAGAAAATATTTTTAGTAGAAACATTTTTAATTGAAGGGTCGCTTTAGTACCTTTAGAATAATGTAATCTAGCCATGGAATTGAAGACAAAATTATCCCTATTGCTAATGTGAAAATTCCCATCATAATAACCGCCACTCGACCTGAAAATAAAATTTAAACAATAATTAGGTTTCGAGGTGCATTATTGCCATTTTTTTTTCAGAAAAATCTACTAATATGTACATTGTACATACCATACAACTTTCCCTGTTAAATTCTAACCAGTTTCAACTTATCCACTTAAAAATAGACTTGCTTATTTTATTTAAAATAAATAGAAACTTATTTGAACAATATTCCCACTGGCCCAAAAATAATTCACAAAATCGAACTTTCTTTATGCAGCCTCTCTCATTTGATCAAATCGAAATGGCAAGCCAGAAAATTGTGTAACATTGTTATACAATTTTAATCGATTTTCTCTGTTATTTAACACTTCTTGGAAAAATGTTGGCTAAAGGAGGTTTTTGGCATGGTGGACGTTCGGCTTGAGGATGAAGGTGGATTAGAAGCATATTGTACCCACAGATAAATATCGTATAGAAATATTTAATACAAAAACAAATATATTGCAACAGTGAAAAATGTTGACTTTCCAATTTGAAATAACTCGCTTTGGCACAGCTTAATATGTGTTGGGAAATATCATTGGCAATTCTTGTAAACAAACTAGTATCTGTATTTAACGATAAATTTTAATACTACTCGTACTTGCAAAAGAATGCGTAATTATACAATTTAAAGTTCACTTATCCCTCCAAAAACACGTCGATCGTACTTCAAATCCAAAAAATCTAGACCCGTCCAACTGAATTAATTTTTGAGCAAAATACCGGCTAGTCATCCAATTTGAACGTTGAACCCGGATAGATTAATTATTCATTATATAAAATAAACCAAAAATAATGCAAAACGGTTTTTTGCCATCAAGCAAAAGCACTTTCTAGATTTGGAAACAATTTTTTTCCCAACTTGTTCTAAGAAGATGTACTTAGAGTTGTGAATCATAGGAGATAAAAAGTCTGCAAGGACGTTGGATGACCGAGTTTATGTAGTCTCTGTAGCACTGTTTAGTGAAAGTGGTCATTGGATTTTGTAGAGATAAACTAAATGCATTAATTGCACATGCAATGCAGTTTTTACTGTCATTTACTGAGCCAAGTTGCGGTCTAATGGAAGAAAATAGAGCTTAAATAGTTAAGTGAGCTTTCAGGATTATTTTGGAGCCTTTTTGATTTTTTAAGAAATTAATATTATTTTGTCTATGAGCTTTGTTGTCGCTACTAATTAGCAGCAATTGGTTCAATTTTTTGTGACCCACTTTATCGTCTTTAACCAAATTCCAAAATGCATTACATGCTTAAATAAACAACTAAAAACCCAGACTTTATGTAATAATAATGACTTAATAATTGTTCCACTTAAATGGAATTGCTGATCGCTTTCAATATTCCCAAAAAACCTTTACGCGCCAAATTTCACTTATCGAAGTTATTTAATTTGTGAATTTTGTGGGTCAAGTTTAGGTAAAAGTGAATTAATTACTTACTGTTACTAAATTGTCGAGATATGAGCATCTGTAACGGAATGCCATCATTGTAGCCTGATTTAACATTGGGGTTGACGCCGAAAATTTGTCTTCTTGCATATTGGGACACTCTGAAGTATTGTTTGTAGAGTCCCATCGTATTGTACCCTGTTTGGGTATCCTGGAAAAAAATGAAATTAATTAATTAAACAAATAAATAAATAGTTTGTTGATCAAATAAATTACGGCTATCTGAAGTGGTAACTACTATAATTTTGATTGTATCTTTGCTATTTGGATAATAAGTAATTATTAATTTATTGTTGCTATAATAATCTTTCATCTAAGCTATATTGTATTTTCTTGTGTTGTAATTGATCAGCTATAAAACTTGGTTAAAAAATCTTCCGGTTGTTGCACAATTTTTAAACTTTTGATGGTTGATTTCAAATAAATTCCATAAATATTTGCCTTATTAAGTACTTAGTATTATTTAAAACATTATACAACAGTTTTTCAATATTGACACTACAATATTACATAGTAATATTTGGTTGAATCTTATATAATTCGGTGTTTTAGGACATTGTTAATATTTTGTGATAAACAAAATAAAACAGCTGCAAAAGTTTCAGTAGTACAACGTAAAAATGCAAGGAGATAATTGCATTTTGCGAAATAGTAATTACATTCAGCATTATGATGGGATTTTGCAAGATATACAATATTTAAATGCAATTAATATTTTAAATGACATATTTAATGAAATATTATTGATAATGAATAGGGGAAAGTTTGATATTTATCACAAAGAAAAAATTACAATAATTTTGCGACACGTTTTTGTATTTACCCAAATAAAAGTCAAGTTCATATTTGAATGCGAAACATTAAATTGATTGAGGGTCGAATACCGCGAATAATTTTTTTCCTGATAATTTTATAACAAATAATGTTGCATTATAACTTTAATACTTTGTTATGTAATTAGTATTATAGTCAATGCTATGTATTACAATGCGTTTTATATAAAATCTTAATTATATAATTATACACGCATAATTAATGTGAATTAATTATTTAATTAATAACAATACCGTTGGATTCGACAGCAAAGGTGTCGAATCGTTACTGCTTTCCAAATAATCTGCCATAATTCACAAACTTTAATCATCAAGCTAAAATTGGGACTGATCGTTCAATTTTGAAAAATTGAGACTTGATCCATTTATCTGTTTGCCAATATTTAGTTTAGATAATGATAAAATATTTAAATCAACTTTCTCTGGTATGATTTAAATTTCCATAATATAGCAACAATAATTATTTAGCATCCGATAATAATTCCAACATAAAACAAATAATCGAAGATGAAAAGTCATTGCTTATAATATGCTTGGTTTATGATAGATATGCTAATTGAATCTGAAGGTAAATTATAATTAGTAAGGATAAGTTATTGGCGAAATTAAGACTTTTGCAAAAATTATTATAAATTAATGTTTGGATATTAATGTTAATTGAATAAAATCAATTTTCTCTTAGACAAATAAATTATCTATAGTTTAGCAAATATCGATAATCGACAAGAAGTCTGGGCGTTGCTTGTCATGTTTTATTGTTATTACCTATTATCTGACTCTAATTGGATTTAATTTCGATTTTAACAACTAAATTAATTAATTTAATTCGTACCTACAGTGACAATGTAAATAAATATACAATGTATGCTTTGTTAATTAAATCAATTAAAAGTCCAAATAAAAATTGTTGCAAATTAAAAATGCGCATAATAAAATAAACATAAAATATTTTTTGTACCCTATAAGCTGAAAATAAAAATAACCGACTATTTCCTAAAATTCTCGCCTATTTTGAGAGTTAGTTTACCTTGAAATAGTTTATAGTTATTGTTATTTAATAGATCCTAGCATAAATAACATTAATTTGAAAAACCCCGAATTTTTTACTTTTTAATTTTGTTCGGTCACAGATGAAATATCTTTAAAACCTATAATCTTATCTATTTATTTTATTAATGATTGGAATGTTGTTTAATTTGACCTCAAGGTGTGTCGACATCAATTTCGGTATATTCAAAATAAATTGCAAAAATCGAATAAAACAATAATTGCATACATTCCAATAGAAATCACTGTAGCAAGGTAACAATTAAGTTTTTGTAATTCCGTCCGTCTAAACCTGCACATTTTCTATTATCATTATAATATCATTTTCGTCGTATTAAGGTCAATGCAACTGTTCTGTTGCTGCAATGCGATGCAATATTCTTCTAATGGCAAATCAAATTCAAGCGAGAATAAGAGAAAATGCAATCTATAATGGTACGATATTAATTATCATCCAATGACCCTGAATTTCAAAGAAAACTAAAATAAAATCCACCGAGAAAGTTTCGGATGTTCATATTTGCTTTATTTATTTTATTTGGCATTTTGCAACACGAAAAATGTTTTAAAATAATTAAACACTTTATTTAGTTATTTTAGCAGGACTTAAGGTTAAGGTTACGCAATTCCTGCACCTGCTAATGGACCTTCGTGATTTTTGCAATTATTATTAATATTTTTGTCAAATATAATTATTATATAAGTGTAATTTTTTTCGCTATCGAAACACTCAAAAATTCCCATAATTTAAGAAATTTCTTAGATATAATTATGATATGCGTACTTGCACATGAAAAAAAGACATAAAAGCACTTTCATAGCCCACAAAATCCAGTATGTCACATTTGGAAATTTTTTTGTTATTATTATAAAGTTTTTTAAACAAATAAATAGTAAATAGATTTTATGTGGTTTCTAGGATTCTTAAATTACATAGCTTTCTCTCTTAGTAGTTGTTCTCATCATGCAAAATCTAATTGCACTATCTTGTCAATCGTACTTTTTTTTCCAGAATCTGATAACATTTGTTTTAGCATTAATAAGTACAGAAACATGACATGACTTTGAAATTGAGTCGCCTTTTTCTTTTTTACGATATTAAATATAAATTATTAAGAAACTGTGAATATTTGCTATATAAGCGTTATAAAAAATCCATCTAGTAATTTTCCAAGTGATATGTGTCGACATGTACTAATGACTATTCTTAATAGTACATTTTAAGATTATTAGGTCAAGGTAAAGTTATAAATAATCTACCGAATGACATTATAACAAAAAATCTTCGAAAAATTTATTTTAAATCAATTGTGGCCTCCTAGCACGCCCGATTTAGCTCCAATTAATTTTAGTTGCAAGCTATAATAAAACAAACGTGTACTGCATTAATTTTCAATATATTAAAAAGCGATTATTGTCTCGAAATCAAGGTTTTCAACAAAAATTCTATAAAAATTGTGAAAGCAATTTAGTTTAACGTTCAAAAATGACTAAATTGAAAATATAATTTTGAAAAACAAGTTTAAATCGAAAGTAAGTAGTGAAAACGTTAATATTATATCATTTAACTGGCTGAGCAACCCATTTAACTTCTAGTTCGTTACTGTTTCCATTTTTTTTAATCATCCATTACATTTGTTTGCATTATTTCCTGTGCTATTAAATGGAACTTTCAAAGTTGAAGTTCAGGGCTCCATAGAAACTTAATACCTTGTCATTAGAATAAGTTACAATAATTTCTTTCTATGCGGTACTATAATAAAAAATATTGTTTATTAGAATACTATTACGCTTTTTCTTACTATTAATAGTAATATACAATTAAATGGTTTATTATTATTTTTTCCGAAGTTCAAAGTAGTTGATATTGTTTATCCATTATAATATATTCCGTTGGTTTTTTACAAAGTATTCTTACGTACGTAAAATAAAATTGTTACCATTATTAATTTAATTAAACATTTGCTCAATTTAAACAGCGCTCATTATTTATCTGTAATTATCCAGCAATATTTTATTTGGTCGATTGCTTCATCGAAAACAATTTGGATAATTGTTGACCACTGGAAGTTTTTTATATAAACTCGTAGTATCTACGTAGATACTTAAATTATAATAATTATTTATTTATTAGATTGTTTATTTACGTTTTATTGACCTGTAGTGTAAATTATTTTTTTATAATAATTTCCATTAAATTTATAAACTATTTCTATTAATGCTGCATCATTACATATAGCAAGTAGATGAATGAATTGGCATTGAAGTACCGAGTGAATTAAATCAATATAATTGTTTACATTACATCTCACTGCACACTCAATTAAATTATATTAATACATTTTTAATGCATTTTACTAAGGCTGTTGACATTTAAATTTAATTTTTCTAGGAATTTTTAAGGCACTTTTATATCTCCTATAATTAAATCATTAGTGCAATTTTAGTGGTTTTTTTTTTGGTAGAAATAAAGTGTCAAGTATAAATTAACATAATTTAAAAACTATTATTAAATATGTAATGAAAATAATTGGTGGTTTTAAGAATTGTTTACTAAAGTCGTGCATTTAAAGATGGAAGCGCAAACGAGCGTACTATTGAATACTGCGTCAGGCGATGAACCCGAATCCGAAATTTTTCACCGAGCACGGGCTATAAATATTAATTAGACATATAAAATGATATAATTTTATTGCCTTAATTTACAACAACAATTTTTGATGCTTATGTGATAATTTAGTTCCTTACTATTTAAATTAGCATAATAATAATAAATTATTTTTAGAAGGAACCATATATTCAATTAATATATTAATATTACACAAAAATGCCTTGAAATTCAATAGCAATTCTTCAGAGTATAATCAATTAAATATTAAAATTTAATTTCGCAACAGTTTGTTATATTTTAGTGATATAATAGTTTATTGTTAGCTATTTACTGACTTTTCGAATTAAAGTTCAATAAAATTATATAATAATTTAAAGTAGGTCCAATTAATGATTAGTAAAATTTTCCTTAACTTTATATAATTTACCTTAGTTTAAAGTTGAATTAGATTATGCATTCCAAAAATTAAAATAAATAAAATCCAATTGGCAATAATACTAATTGTTTAAATAATAAACGTATGCACAAAATTAACACAATTTCACAATAAAGTCTAATATAAATTATTTAATTTAATTAAGAGGATGAGCTTTCGCGCGTGAGCTTTCGATGGTACTATCAATAATGTACATCGTCCTTGCATACTATAGTACTACTACGAGGTACTACTAATAGGATGGTGGCTAAATAAATGATAAGAGCAGCGTCGAAAGCGAGAGTGGACTGTTATATTTTGTCGGTACGATACTTGGTTGTTGAGAAATTGCACTAAGTCTATCATTCAATTTGCAGGTGGGGACTTTTATTTCAGTCCATGCATATGTGCTATTTCTAAAGAAAACTTTTTAATCAACTCAATTAACGCTCTTCTTTACAATATTATTGTATTTTATTGGAAACTTTTCTTTTTCTAAACGAAAAAAAAAACAAAAAAAGGTGAAGAAATCGATTGTGTGGTACGCTCGTTGAGAATTAGAAATGTGGCACAGCAAACAATAAAATGCACTTCCTTCGGTTAGCACTTGGAGGATAGGTTGAAAAAATCTGCTTGGTTTTCTAAAAAAAGTCTTGATATTCTACTTCCATCAAATTGCTGAAGAAGCAAGATAAATTGATGTGTGCCCGATTTGAAATTTATAGAGAAGGTAGCTTTAGGATTTTTAAATATACGAATCCGGGATTGATTCAAAAGATGTTCTTTATTTGTAATTTTTCAAAAAGGAGCAGAACATTTTAAATAGAGAATTTCTAGCTTATTGTTTTGCTGCACATAATTGCAATTCTTTCACTTACTCAAATTGCTTGTAAATATAATCATTAATCATTCCTAATGATGCTAGACGGTTGACTGATATAAAAATGACAAATTTATTTGCGCACAACAATATTTTGTTGCTAATTTAGCTAAATTATTGTTGGAAATATTTTTTTCGATTTAGGTACGGGAAAATCTGCCGATAATTAAAATTTTTAATTTACAGATTTAATGATTTGGTAATATTATATAATATTTGCTTTCGATCTGTTTAATTGTTATTATATAAACATGAATAATGCAATTGGCAAGAATATGTGTTGAGGTGTTTTGTGAGCTCTCCGTAATAATTTCCAAACTTCAATAATGCAATTGCAACATTTAAACTACAACAGTGGTGCTATATTTATTATTATAAATTATAGAATCGAATTTTTAAGCACATTTCAACACATTTCGTGTTGACAAAGAACAAAGTAAAAGTGAAAAAAATGAAAAATTACATGTTTATGTTCACAACTACGAACAACGAAAATTAAATGTTACTTATTATTAAATCAGAACGGTTTTAACAAGTTTTGCACATGTGTAAAATACTATGCGCTTACCAAAGCGACGTAAAAAAAAATAAATAGTACGTTAAATTAGTTTAATTAATTTAATTTGCAAATTAATAGTAAAATACTATTAATAGTAATTCCAGCTAAATTATTCGCGAGGAATTAAATTGGGATTATGACCTTCCAAAAGGGTATAATAAATTACTAAGAAATTTCTAATTGTTACTAATTATTTTTTTATTTAATTGCTATTTGCGTTTACATGTACGAAAAACACCACGCTACAATCAATGCCAAATATTTGATAAACAAATAATAAGGAATAAGCAAAAATAATAAAACGCTAATTTTTTAATTGCGCTTAGTAAGATATTTTATTGCTTTGCTTAACAATATTTAAATAAAACCGATAGGTAAAGAAATAAAAAACTTCTACCAAACTTGCAATGCTAATTCCTGAAATCACGCCACAAAGTCCACCAAAAAATCCTGAAATGTTTCGAATTAGCTGAATATATTTTTTAATTTTCAATTAATCCTAACGCACCTACTATATCGTACCAATATAACAAAACATCTTGTTTATTTAAAGTCCCATAAGGTCCTTCGAATGATACATGAACAATACTATAATTTAAATCTTCTCTAAAAGAGAAACCATATATTTAAAATTTAAATTAGTTTGCTCATTTTTAATTATTAATATATGATCATAACAAAATTATTTTAATTAAGCTTCCTCAAATTTGTACCTTAGCAGACTTGTTTATCAAAGTTAGCCTTCATATAAAATACTACTTGACCACAAATTGTAGTGCAAAATTTTGAGGTCAGTACAGTTTTTACCTGTTTGGCGAAAAAATTGACGATCTATCATTCGAAACCGTGTAAATGGTATCAGAGCAAGCAGGCATACAAGAATTACAGTTCAACGAATCCTGTTTTTCTCTCATCAGCTCCGAAGAATCCGTATTCAACGGATACAATCGAATCCATTTATCTTAATAATTAAATTTTTAATACGAATTAATTTCGATTTATTTTGCAAATTACCAGCGTAAGTGTTCAGACATTTGAGATCGGCTAAAGTGCATTGATCGTAATCGCGTTCAGGAAAAACGTGGATATAGTTAAACGGGATGCAATTGCAAAGTGCAAGAATACTTTTTATTTTGCAATCCATTATGCAGTCGCTGTAACTGTAACCACCAAATAAAGTAGTTTCTTCTTCGCGGAAGATGCAGCCTCGCTACATATAATAATTTCTATTAATTGCTTATAAAAATAATCAAAAATAATTTACTTTTTCGATCGAATATCGCTTCACTTCTTCAGTGGTAAACGTAGTGATCGAGTTGATTTTCAGCGACACTTCCGAACCATTCGGAATCAGCGTTTCAGTTAGTCCTCCTGAAGTCGTGTCGGGATAATCGTAAGGCAATGAGACTAGCACCTATAATTTTTTTGAAACGCGTAAATATTTATTACAAGAATGGCATTGGAGTTAAGGAGGAATTATTCCGAGACCTTCGTCGAGTTTTTTCTTTCAAAAAACCCATAATATTCTTGTTTACCGCGGAAGAAATACGCAAGTAGATTATTATTTGCTCGATTTTCTTAAATGTAGTTTGAACGCAATTTAAATTATTATGACGGACAATTATTAATTATTTGGCGCGCTTTTTTTTTATATTAGTCGACTGTTTATTAATTTATTTAATAAACCCCAAAAAGTAGCTGAATTTAGCACAACTTGCCCATAAAACCCAATCGCGCATAAAAATTAGGTAAATTAAACTTTTAATGCTAAGTACTTTCCATCAGGTACTTATACGAGTGATAAGTACTTCTAATAAGGTTGAACTTTTTTTAAACCGTGCCCACACTCGTGAATTATTAATGACTGCCTGAATTCCTGCAAAATAAAAATCCCTTTCCTTTGGATCGTCAATTTTTCGCTGAATTAGAAATCTTTATGGCTATTAATGAGCAATCGGATAATAAATCGCAATCATAAACATGTGTCCGGTTTATTTAGAAAATCAGGACAAATCGAGTGAATCGTTTGATTTTATAAATTGACATACTTTGCTGCCCAACATGGATAAAGTATTGTAGAAATAATCGGATTGGTTGAAAGCAAGGGTGACCCTTAATCCTTCGTACACCGACGAATAGTCGAGCTTTAAGGGTTCCAGATTATTGTCCCGTCTGCAAATTATCGCGTTAATTTTTTTTCTGTAGTTTTGTGCATTTTTTTGCATACACAACTTTGGACACTTGTTTTGTACTGCGCTCGGAATAATAATTAAAAATGCAACAATGTCCTTCCATCGTCAATTCCTCGACGAACAGATCGCCGCAGTCGTACTTTTGACCTTTCCAATAACAATCCGATATAAATTCAGGACATGTAATCGCCAACTGTAATATTCTTAATGACCATAATTGTTATAAATAATGATTATAATGCAAGTAACGAACCGCATACAAAGTTTTTTGCGTATTGAAATATCCATTCTTGGAGTCGTACTTTTCGAGCAAATTTTGAATCTGCAAGACCAATTCTTCCTCATTTGGTGCCAAATTATAATCGTACAATCTACCATAGAGTTTAATTAAATTCAAGACGTCCGTGTAATTTACGCCCGATTTGTTCGATCTGGAATTCTTATTAAATTGCACACAAAAAAAAATTAATTACTATACAGCTACGTACAAATTTGCAGCATACGCTTCCGCTTTTGATCGACTGATCTTATTAATATTGCAAATTGAAATCCCAGGCAAAGGTATCTTGTTAATTGGATAAGCATGAGTATCGAGGGTTGTTACAGTTGGATTTGTCATATATTGGTCCCAAGTTACCGAAATCATTAAGTAGATGCAGATTATGGTGGAAATGTGAATTATATACCAAAGCGCTCTAAAAATTTATAAAAAAGGGGGCGCTTTAAATTTGAGCGTATGCGAGCATTCGCTGGAGTTCTAATTTAATTTATATAGTTTTTAACGTCATACAAAAATTAATAAATGCTATTATTCGATTTATGTTTATAATTTATGCTAAAACTTTAATAGTTCTTGTTTTTATTGTCTCAATTTATTTATATTTTTTGCGTCACAAAAATTAATTCATATTTTTCGTAAATAATTTATAACTATAATTAAATATGGTGCTAATTTTGATTAAAAAAGTGACGCGCCCTCAATATTAATAAACTTTTTGTTTTATAGATTATATTTAACATAAATAAACAAAAACTTGATTTATGCAAAATTATTGGTTTGGAAAACCAGAAGGAACTATTTTTTTGAATCGCATCACATATAATTATTAAAATTTTGTTGATGCAGCTTAATTATTTTATTATTTGATCAAGTTTTCATTGACGTCACTAAATACTTTACTTCAGGTTTGGTCTGTTTTGCAGACTTAATTGACGGGGAATTATTTTTAACGTAATTAATAAAAAATCGTACCTTTCGGCGCTGTTCTTTCTGCTCAAATATTTATACCCTGATATGCTGGAATTGCGAGTGAATTCATCTAAAGTGACAAAGAAGCTGTCGATATAGTAATAATTTTTTTGCTCCATATTTTCAGCGTTCAAAAAATACAATAAATATTATTACAAGAAATTGCTCTATTTATAAAGAAACGTGCCGCCGGAAATTAATTTATGATTTCAAATCTTAATTAAAATTATAAACCAGGAAGTTGTAAATAATTAATAAATCTACTTACTTTTTAATATTAATTTGAAATCCTAAATAAACACAAGTAGAATTTTGCTTGTTTGTTTAATGAGCACTATTTACAACAATAAATTAATTTAATTCACTTTCAGGAGTTTGATAACAGTCCATCTAGAATTTGTTACAAAGTGCTAAATTTTAATTGTTCATATATTATAATAACAAATTGCAGAAGGTATACGCAAATATATTAAGGTACAAGGCTGGGGGGAACAACAATTTTTTTTATGCATTTTATAATGGAATTGGCGACTAGTAATTACTCAATTTAATTGTTCATTAATAATCTACAGTTTGGAAAAAAATTGACAACTAGTTTGATAAGAATTTGTCTCAGTAAGATTCGAATAAGATTATTAAAATTATTGGTTTTGTTCGTGATGTCATTTTTGTTTATTAATATTTTAATTTTTATTTATTCGAATACGGGTTTTTCTCTTTCTGGAATTTGTAAACAGGATGTTTAATTAATGTTTCTAAATTAAAAAGATTTGCCTATTTTTTTCCATTTAGAATTGTTTATTGATACTAAAAAACAAATGAAAAAAAAACAACAAATTATTTGTTTTAACAAAGTTTTGTTTATTTTATACAATGTATGATTAAAAAAACACAATAACACGTTATTCCTCTTTACAAAACACGCTTAATTATCTTACGACTAATTAACACTTAATTTTTTACGTGTCGAACTTTTCACATCCAAATTTCCATTTTTCTGAATATACCCAATCAATTCCGCCACATTTGTATAAACCCCCGGAAAATCCCCATTGGCGCATCCCAAACCCCACGAAACCAACCCATACAAAGTACCATTGATCACAAACGGTCCACCCGAATCACCCTGAATTAAAAAATAATTAAAAGCATATTAATTAGTAATTAAAAAGGAATGTACTTGGCAAGAATCATGGCCACCGTTCCGATAACCAGCACAGAACATCCTTGAAGTAATTGTCCTGAAAACCAGTCGATAATCACTTCTACAAATTTGATTGTCGATCACTGGAACTTTTGCTGCTCGTAAGTAAACCGCTTTGGATTTGCGATCGAATTTTTTCACAAGCCCCCAACCCGAGACGTAGCCAAGGGTGCCAGGCGGGGCCATTTGGCCCTTTTCGGGCAGATCGACCGCTTGCACTGAATCTGTAAAGCTAAAATATAGTTACTATTTTTTTTTCAAATTAACAAAAAAAATAATAGAGAACTTTAAAGGACGTTCCAGCTTAAGTATGCAAACATCACTATCGTGCATAACTTTATCGTATCCCGGATGTTTAATGGCTTGATGGACAGGTACCATGACTCCGCCACTGTGCGAATTTGCGGATCCTGCCCGGATCGTGTAGGATCCTGGAGCGAAAATGCAATGCGTTGCTGTTAAAATTGTGTTTGCGTCCACGATAGCTCCTCCACAAATGGGTTGCCCATTGTATAGCAATAGGACTTGGTAAGGGAAGTCTGTGATGTCCACTTTTTCGCCCCCAATAATTTTGGCATCGTTATCGTCCGATTTTCGCCAAGCCTCCACTACAAATTTATTAATGAAATTTTTTTATATAAAGGTCAATCTGTTTTTTGTAAAAATGAATAAGTAATGGGATAGTAGGTAATTTAGCATTTTTGTTAAATAAATAACAGATGCGCTTACTTTAACTTTCTTAATAATTAATGCAGTTTATAATTAGAAGTTTTTAATTATTGAGTGGAGGAAAAATTGACTTTCAATAAATAAAACAAATAATATGGTGCGTCATTCTATTGAAATGAATTAATTTCTTAGTATTTCTTTATTTTTTTTTGTTAATTGTTGCGCTAATTAATTGCCATACTTATTGCGTTATAATTGTATTAAAACATACCATTAAATAGTGTAAATGATGTAAATAGTATCACATAAAGTAGCATTATTTTTAACACGTGAAACTACAATAAAGAAAATTGCTTATCTATTTTGCTATATGCATTTTACTATTCTAGTAGACTGATAAGTATTTTGCATTACATATGTTTATGGAACAATTGCATTTTTCACTTGGAATTAACCTAAATTAATATTTATTTTTGTGAAAGTCGCATTTTTACTCAAAAGTAATTTTTTATAAATAATAACATAGCGTCTAGGAATTATTAGACTAAAAAAATATGATTCGCATTACATTTAAATATCAAATAATGTATTATTAATTTGGAATAATGTTTTTTTATTAATGTCATGACCCAATATCAATAAACAATTACAACATCATATTTTTTGCAGATTTTTAAGTTATACAATAACTGCCCTACAAAATATTTTTAATAAAAAATTGTTCCACATGTCAAAATGTGGGGGAAAAAAATTAAAAAACAATTTTATTACAATAATAATTTAATTAATAACGCTGATAAAATAACACATCAATAACACAATTTATAAACATATAAAAATAGAGTAATTGTTCGTCAATGCCATTCTAGGACAACATGACAAATGATTAAGTAAATTGTTACGACAAGTAGACTGGAAATCATCACAGGAAAGCCAACCCTTAAATCAACAAATAATTAATTACTAAAAAAATTAAAACTCGCAAAATTTACTTAAAAAACCGCATAAAAGTGAATTGATACCCGTGTTGTTCCGCCACTCCTGCACAAACGATATTCGATGACGATCCAAAAAGAGTTCCATTACCTCAATAAATAATATAATTAATTACCTTACACCAATAACGCAAATTAAATAGTAATTATTCAATTAAATTGATTTGTCGCCAATTATAATTAAATACCTCCAAAACAAGCGCCGAACGAGAGCGCCCAAATTAGGGGCGGCAGCGGCAAATTCAACTCGCGATTATTCGATAAATCCGTAGCCACCCTAATCATCATGGTGGTCAGCGGTAAATTATCCACAAAAGCAGATGCAATCCCAGACACCCATAGCATCAAAATAATCGCGATTGCCAGTCGCGATTCTGGACCAACCGACATTATTATGTATTGCGTTTGTTTGCCGATCAGTTCAATTAATCCCAAGCGCGACAATGCCTTAAAAAAGTATAATTAATTATTATGATGGCAGATGAAAAACTGGCCTTGATCTAACCTCCATCAGAATAAACAAGGAAGCAAAAAATAAAAGTGTCACCCATTCGACGCGCGAGAAAATGCCTTCAATACTTTCCTTGTCGTAGAGGAGTAGAAGGAGCAGTGCCCCTAGAAGGGCGGTCCAGCCCAAACCTAATCTGCCTAAAAAAATATATAAAGCGCCAATTTGGTGGAAAAAAAACCAAAAATATTATTTTTTTACTTGTGGCTGGAACCGAATGCAAGAAAAACACACAAATCACCAAAAACAGCACGATTCCCGACTTAATTAGCAATACTTTGTCTTTGATTGGATACTGAAATGAAAATTATAGGTTAGAATTTTGACAAGTGACGTTTTGAGGTTACCTTAGTTTCTAACTCTTTCACAGTGGTGGCAAAGCTCTCTTCGGTGATCGTGGTATTGTTCAAGGTATTTTTCAAAATGCTTCGCAATTTCTCCGATTTTTTGAGCAAAGATACCTTAACATGTTCTTCATCCTTGCTGTAACTACTCATACTTGCCGCGGTACGTTTCCAAACAGCTATTTCTCGTTTTAAATCTGATCAAAATGGTAATTTAGTTTTGTTTTGGTATTTTACAAAAGTCTACCTTGAACTTCTGCTGGTTCTTGGATCCGCAGATGCGAAACGTCCATGTTGAGTAGTCTTAATTGGATGTAGACCACGATAATTGCGAGTAGTACTCCGATGCTCATGTGCATGGTGAAAACCCCGAAATTAATCCCCTTGAAGAAATTTTGGTTAGTGAATTGATTAAAATTAATTTATTAGACGTACGGCTTTTATAACATCTTTGTTTGACGCGATGATTACATTCGGGGGATCCCCGATTGGAGTGATTGCTCCGCCAATATTGCTGAATAATAAAGTGAATGTTAGAATGGGCACTGGGTCCAATTTTACCACTTCGCAAAGTCTGCAATTAATTTAATTTAGTTTGGTTATTTTAAAATTCGAATTTGGCGCCACGACCTTCGCGCAAAAATGGCGCGCTATCCCCGCGGCGGCAAATTCGAATTTTAATTACTAAAAAGTGATTACTTTAAAGTTACTGGTGTTATTAGTAAAGCTGTAGTGACATTGTCCAAAAAGCAGGCCAAAATCGTAGCAATAAAGCAAAGACTGTTGAGTAAAGGCCATACTTGTCCGCCAGTTAGCTAAAATCGAATCTAATTAGTATCATTATTGATAAGCATTCTCTTTGATTCTCATTATTTTTCTTGCTAGATATAATCTTCGTGAATATTCATACAAGAAAATAGAATGAAAAATTGGATAAACACCTTTCATTTAATCATTTAGATTAAAGTAAAGGTGCAAAGTGCATTCAATAATAAGTTTCAATAGGAAAGAGTGGCAGTATACTTTCAAATTTGTTTTCATTTTCTTTGTATATGTAAAATAAATCAACCATTAAACCTAAATTAAAAGAGCAAGATCGAGTTAATAGACACTTAGGAGTCAGTTCTAGAAAATTTGCCCCGCAAAAAAAATTGTTTAATTGCAAATTAATTACAACAAACAAGACTCGTTAGTTAGGCAACCAACTATACATCAATTAATAATTATCTGACTAACCTTATAAGCAAGCACCGACATATAATCAAAAATCCCAGTCTCGCTCAAAATAGTGACCAAAATCATCATGGAGAACAAAAGTAGCATTGTTTCGACATCAATCCACGAAATTATTTCGGTCATCGTTGGTCTGGCGTTGTACGAAGCCAAAATTGCTAAGGACATGGTGCTAGCAAGCATTGCGGCTAAAGTTCTATGAATTATCTAACAAAAAAAATATTAATTCTCAAACAAAATTAATTAATGACAAACCCACCTCAAAAATAATCAAAATGTACAAGCCAATCAAAATCGCGCCAGCGTAAATAATCCCATCATCCGTATTAATCGGTTCTAAATTGTAGCCCATCGAAATAGGAAAATTTGTCTTCAAATTCGTCTTGAATTGAATTTGCAAAACGTTGTATGAAGTATTATCAATTTTATGGGCACTTAGTTTGAAGACTTTTTGGTATTCCACTTCAGGTACCACTCCGATGAGCTTTTCCGTCACTAAAGGCACGTACCAAGTTTCTGAAACATTCTACCGCGAAAATTTAATTTTTCAAGCATTTTTAAAAAATAAAAATAAATTACTTGGAGCAGTACTATAGTTGATGGCTTGATGGACGCTGAAGCTCTCGGAAGCTCGTTAACGACAATTAATTGGATCCAAATCGTCATCCAGTGCTCCGATAGATTACCATAGTACGATGGTAGCAAAGCTCCTTCGAGCATCAAGCGAATTTGGTTGTTGTTGGGTTTTTTCAGGATGATGTAGCCTGAATTTGAAAAATGTTAGCAATTTTGGGGATATTTTTTGAACAGTAGGTACTACTTTGAGTTTGGTTCTTCGGTATGCTAATTTGGTGCATGTCTTGCACGGTAACTCTGTTAGACATTAAAGAAATGCTGCAGACGATCCAAATTAGAACCAGGATGAAAATTTTGAAGTGCTTGGCGCACAGTTTCCATTCGGAGTAGCTTTTCTCGTTTTCATCATAGCTAAAAATAATTTATTTATATTTATTTTGAGTTATTTGAGGATTACCTTGTGCTTTTCTCTAAATGGGTGCTTTTGGTGTTAGGGGTTGAATGCGCCACGTAGATTTTACAAGAAGCGCCAGTGTTGAGTCGATTTTCCCGCAAATGAATTGCTTTTCTGAAATTGTATTAATTTTTAGATGGAATTTGAAAGGGATTTATTTTGTTACCTTAAGCAAACTTCGTTTTCCATTTTCATCATTTATTTAAAAAATATTTAGCGTTAGAATAGATTAAATTTATATTTTAGGCACAACATGATAGCTGTTCGGATTTTAAAAGAGTGTCTCTAGGAGAAAATAAAAACTACGACATTCTGGGCCAAATTCTTTTTATTAAATAAAAAATGTATAAAAAACATTAACATTTATTCGGCGTTTTTAGCATTTTCATACTTTTTAAGCCAGATGCGAGATTTTGCAATAATAATAATATCTACATTTTTTACACAAAATTTAATCACAAAAAAAAATTACTGCACTTTCTGGTCTTTACTAGTTTTGACAGTAAATCTTGTAAATCCAGCTTTAATAATATTTTCCAATGGCAATTCAATAAGCATATAAACGATAAATCCTAATAATATCGACAAAACTGTTTCAATAATTATTGCGATCATCTGAAAAAATATGAAATTACTTTCGATACCTACTGAATTTAAAAAAAATTACCAAATTTAATTTATTAACATATAATGCTTCGTTAGACTGGAATAAAATCAAACTCGCAAGCGTATAATGGAACATGTAAGTTGAATAGGAAATTTTGGCCAAATATTGCAAGAAATTGCTTTCCAAAAATGTCTTAATATATCCTGAAAAAAAAATAATCAATACAATAATAAGTTTAAATTGATTTTTTTAATTGTACCTCCAATATTGTAGTGCATTCCCAAAATGCTCATACTAATCGCAAAACTCAAGAGAAGCTTTATAAACGGTCCTGTAAAAGCTGCTGAAGTTCTGGTGTATTCTTCGCCTGCTAAATACATTGTTAGAATTGGGGTGCCAAACAAGATCAAAGCCCATAAAACCACAAAAATCTACGAAATATAAATAATATTTTTGGATAGAATAAAATAATTATTTATTACTTTATAATTTGGTAGGACTTTATTTTTGTGATGATAGTAAAAGCTCCCAAAACACAATCCCAAAATGTAACAGCTTGCATTTGTAGGGGTCGAAATGTACAACTTGTAAATCGTATGTTGGGGATCATAATAACTTGGCGCCAGTAACATACTAAAATATTAATTAATTAAAATTATTAATAGTTACAATTTCTTTTAATTTTAAATACTTACTCTGGATTATCGGGTCTCATAAGTGCCCCCAAATCATAATAGTACAAATATGCGGCATGAATTAAATAACTCGCCAAAAATGCAACCCCCAGCATTTTAGCACTCAATTTAAATTTAAAAATTAAGTATAAAAGTACCAAAGAAAGTGCTAACATTTGCGTATCGACCGATACCGACCAAGTTGTAGGATTGCACTAAAAATCACTAAATTAAATTATTTATTCAAAATGATAATAATTACCCACCTGGTCTTTATGATTATTGTAATTAGTGATAAACAATACAGTGGTCCACCAGTTAGTCTTGCAAGCATCCCGATGAAATTTGAATAAATAAGCATGAGGGCCACCGAATAAGGGTGCTGCCAAATAGGCATTGCTACTTAGAGCAATCATTATCAACAAAAGTGGTATCAATCTAATAAAACCCAATCTTAATACATATTTAACTAAGCGCGTGCGATAAGCGCTACTTATCGCACTCATCTTGCGTAGGATAAGAGGCTCTTATCTCACGCGCGTGGATTTCATCCCACTCACCTCACATATCTCATTGCAAATCCCATTAGTAAATCCTTCGCAGATAAGCTTTTTTTTCTCTCGATGGTTTTGTGCACTTGCAATGCAACCAACCAGGCAGACAAAGTGAAGAAAGTCTGCACCATTTGCAAGCTTGCACCGCTTGAAACTTGCCATAGATAGCTTTGCGTAAACTAAAATTAAAATAGTCAAAATTTGATTGGGATTAGTTTTTTTTTTAGTTACATATTCGAGATAGTCCGTATTTTCGACATACGCAACACTATACATAAACAAACAATGTCCAATTATCACCACTATCATTACAATAGTTCGCATGCCTTGCATGGATTTAATATAATCAGGACTAGTGTTTAGTTTGGTGAATTTGGTCCAATTTGACTTCAAGGAAAAAATGCTCAAAAACGCCGATTTGCTCGCATCACAATAAGTGGCGAATAAAATTAAAAGTAGGTAACATACACTTGAAACACTGCGCGGAAAAAATAAATAAATTATTAATTAGGGTAAATGCTACTACTCACATTACTATCGTATCAAAATAGTCTGTAACTAATTTATATTGACCATTGTTACAATCAATTATTTCGGCCACCGATGATCGTAATGCGAATTTTTTTAACTGGAGGTCTAACTTTTGAGTCACATTTTTGGAAATTCCTTCCGGTTTGTTAACGAATTCTTTGGATACGCAAACGCCAGTGTGTAAAATATCCCTTGAAAATAAGGTGAGGGTATCCTTTGAAGCCTAAAGGGTACGAAATTAACAAAAAAATATTAATATTAATTAATTAAAGAAATAAAATGATTAGTTACCTGAATTTTTTGCCATATTTTAGTGTCGTTTCTTAAGGGTTTTAGGATTATTTTCATATGGCAATAAATATCCTGTTGTTCCCTGCATTTTACGTAATCGTCCAGATGATATGGACCAGGAATTTCGGAAATAGAGTTTTCTGAAATTATTTTATTTCATTTAAATATTGTGAAAGTATTATTATTTTTATATTACCTGTAGATGCATATTTTATTAAAATAGCAACAAGAATAGTAAACTTGAACATTCTTTATCAACTAATCAACTTATTATGGACAAAAATAATTTTTGTAGAACTAGTATTAGGTAATAAAAATTCAGGGCCAATTTTTAGTCTAAAGAAGAAGTCGAATTCGAATAAATAATATATTGTTATAAAGTTCAATGTCGCGTTTCGTTAATTTATACTAAATTATTAATATAAATTAGTAATTAAATGACGTCAAAATTAGGACAACGTTTTTTGGGTCGAAAAAATACACGAAACTTTGGAAATGTTTATTTTCAAGGAGAAATTAAATATGTACATATTTTATATTAAGAAAAATTTAAGATAAATAATAACATTTAATTTAACTTTACTGCACTTTCTTGTCACTACTTTCTTTATTTTTGAGCAACCTTTTCAGCAGAAGATTACACAGATTTTCAAACGGCAATTCAATGAGCATATAACAAATAAATCCAGATAACATCGCTAAAAATGCTTGTTGAAAAGATGTAAAGAACTGAAAAAAAATTAATTAATTTATAATTAAATAAATAATTTTTAGGTATTTACCAAAATTGGACCACTGATGCGTAAAGGTTCATTAGAAGTCAATGTATTTACAAGAATAACGGCAAAATGAAAAACGTAAGTTGAATAAGAGATCTTTGCCAAATATTGCATCCATTGGCTTTCAAAGAGATTTTTAATAAATCCTTTTCATAAAAGAAATTAATTAATTATAAATTATATTGAATGTTCCATTTTAAATACCTCCAAGATTTTGTTGCATTCCCAAAATGCCAATCCCTGTACCAAAACCCAAAAGCGGCTTCAGTAAAGCTCCTGTAAAAGCTGCTGAAACTCTAGTGTATTCGCCAATGGACAGCACCATTATCAAAATTGGCACTCCAAACATTATCAAAGCCCATAAAAGACTAAAAATCTAAAAAAATATAATTTACTTCTTTGCGCAAAACGAAAAAAAAATATTACTTTATATTTTGGCAAAACTCTATGATTGTTGTAATAATAAAAGCTCCCAAAGCACAAGCCCAACATATAAGTGCTTGCATTCGAGATGGTTGAAAGGTACAATTTGTAAATAACCGCATCGGGATCGAAGAAATGTTGCAACATGAACAAACTGAAATAACTCGTAATTAATTTAAAAAAATAGTTAATTATTGAAATACGCACTCAGGATTTTTATGTATCAACATCAAACCCACATCGTGATAGTACAAATAAGCTGCATGCGTCAAATAGCTCCCCAACAAAATTAATCCCAATATTTTCATATTTATCTTATACTTATGAAGGAAATATAGAAGTAGCAAAGAAATTGCAAACATTTGCGTGTCGACTGATAAGTACCAAGTTGTAGGATTGCACTAAAAATTATTAAATTCAATAACGGGGCAAATTTAAATTAATTACGAACCATGTCTTTAACATTAATGAAATTATTAATAAAGAGCAAGTTTGTCCACCATTTATCCTGGCAAGCTTTTTGGTGCCACATTAAATAGTGGAAATACGGGCCATCGAAATAAATTCGCACATAAGAACTGCGAAGTGTTAGGATCATTACTATGAGACTTGGCAGTAATCTGCAAAGAAAAAAAACATTTAATGCAAAGAGCGGGACGGAAAGTAGATTTTTCCACCCTAGGGAGGAAAGTACATACTTTCCACTCTAGGGAGAAAAAATAGCGCTTTCCACTATAGTAGAAAATTGTTTAAATATTTTTAAAAAATTTAGAACAAACCTTAAATATCTATTAGCGAAAATAATGAACGCATGCCTCGCACTGAAGCTTTTGTAAAGCTCAACAGTTTTATGCACTTGCAGTGCAAGGAGCCAGGAGGACATTACGAAGAAAATCTGCACAATATGCAGACCTAAGCCTACGATGGACTGTTTTATGTAACTCGTTGTAAGCTGAAATTAAAACCGTCAAAATATTTTCGAAATTTAATTTTTTTAAATTCCTACTAGTTCGATATATTCCACATCTTTAATATACCCCAAAGTAAATAAAAAGCAACCATGTCCTAGCACAACAAACGTCATAATAACACTTCGCATGCCTTGCATCGATTTCAATTTGACGAAATCCGGATTGGTGCTAATGTGCGTAAATTTGCTCCAATTCGTCTTCAAGGAGAAAGAGTCGCCCCAAAAGTCCTGTTTTGTCACATCACAATACGTGGCGTAGATAATTAACGCCAAGTAACATGCAATAGACAAACTGCAAAATAATTAAATTAATTTGATAAAGAATTACTGTAATTACGGCTAATGCTACGCACAATAAAATATTATCATAATTGTCAATGGTAACGTGATACTGTCGGTTGTTACAAGTTATTTCCGCAACTGATGATCTCAACGAAACGTTCTTTAATTCCATGTCTAATTTTTGAGTCACATTTTGAGATATGGCATCCGGTTTGGCATCAGCGAAATTTTTGGATACGCAAGCAGCGCTGTATAGAATATCTCTGGAGTAGGATGTTAGGGTATCTTTTGAAAGCTAGGAGCGCAAATTTATTTTTTTGTTATTATTGGAAATATGGCTTACCTGAATTTTCTGCCATATTTGAGTATCATTGCGTAAAGGCTGCAGGATTATTTTCAGGTGGCAGTATAAATCCTGCTGTTGTTTGCACTTTTCGTAGTCGTCCATCTGATATGGAGCAGGAATTTCAGAAATGTTCAGATATTCTGAAATTTAGTTATTATTGCACTGTTAAGTTGAATTTTTGGCGAAATTACCTGAAAAAGCATATTTTCTTAAAATTATAAACGCTGCTAAGAAAGTGAACTTAAACATTGTCTAGCCCGTCACAAACTCATGTTGTTTAGCAATTTTTTCGATAATTTATAATGTTTTTTCATCAATTACAATACAATTAAAACATGAGTTTGTAATTACAATTTTTTGTATTATTGAATGAAATGTATAATTAATTAGTTAAGTTGATTGTAATTCAGTTCCGACAATTTTTTTCAAGAAAACTACAGTCAAAATTTGAGGTAAGCATATTTTTTATTAGTTTTTTTAATATTCGATACAAGGTAAGTCAGTTAATAAATAAATAATTAATTTAAATCGAGGGATTTTACAATTTTCAAAATTCCCGCGTAAACATTTTTTAAAATATTGGACCAAAAATATCTCTAGCGCAAATTAACGCCTCTATTTGAGTTTTTAGTGGCACAATTATAATAATTATTGTATCAATTTAAAAAAAAACAAGCATGTTGAACAATATCCACGACCGGAAGCACTAATTGCGAAAAATCATATAAAACTATCCAAATTACCTCAAATTTTTAGTAACCACAATGGGACTAGTACCAACAATTATTTGTCTTGCTGCGCTATCAGCCACAATTTTTGTAAGTACCCCGCAATTTAAATTAGTAATTAATTACAGACGATTTTTCAGGCCTTCCCGCAGCATACACCCTTTGGTGATATCGATGAGGGCCAAGTGGCTGAATGCATGCTAATTAGTGGAATGGACAAAGATGATTTGATCGATAGTTTGAAAAGACAAAGCGAACCAAGTGAACCGGTGCAATGTTTCGTAAAATGCCTTTTAGAAAAAAATGATCTCATTGATGAGCAAGGTGTCATACAAGTGGATAATTTTGATAAATTTCCTCTTCCGCCAAATGTGAAGGATAAGTTGGAGCCTTTGAAGGAGTGCCTTAGCAATATTGAGCCGATTGTTGAATGCAGCGATATGAAGCATATTAAGGAATGTTTTGATAATCAGATGTAATCGTTAATTAAGTTCCTGCAATTACCTTGTCCAAATAAATAAATAAATCCAAATAAAATTCTATTATTATTAATTTTAAATCAATCAAAAATTGAGCGAATTTTAATTAAAAAATTTACTGCCTTTGTTTTCATTAAATTTACAGCTTTTCAATTTGCAAATGCTATAAAATAAAGACATGAATCAAAATTGATATAAATAAAATTACATTCTTAATAAAATTTGCATAAAAACTTCGAATAATTTTAGTAGTTGCGTATTTCTGTGTGAATTTATCAACTACAATGTGCTCCTTGCTGAAAATCTCCTATTTCTCAATTTTAATAGCTCTCGGTGTTTGTCTAGATCTTGAAGTAAGTTATATAACTTTAAATGCAACAAGTGTACAACAATAATTTTTCTTTCAGACGCTTCAAACTGAAACTACACTGGAACAAGTGAACGAATGTAGTGAAAAATTAAGTATGAACATATCAGCTTTCGAACCCGGAACCGAAAAAGCGATGTGCTTTATCAAGTGCATTTTGGAAAAGCGGGAAATTATCGATAATGACGGAGTTTTCCAAGTGAAAAATTTGGACACCCTTAAATTGCCCGCTCACATTCATTTCGCCCAAACTTTCATTGATTGCGTGAAAACCGTCAGGATTTTGGAGTGCAAGGATGTCAAACAAATCCAGGAATGTACGGCAGCTTAGTCACAAATAAATATGTGGGTTTATAAGAATATTTTATGGTAAAAGTAGTTAGAGAAATAAAATGTTACCTTATTAACGTGTTTTAGTTTTATTAATTATTTACCTAAAGCTATTCTTTTTTTTTCTCCGGCAGAAATTGGGATTCGGATGATAAATCTGCTGGAGAAAAAAATATTTACATTTTTTTGTCATACTTTAATGAGTGATCTCGCACACAATCATGAATTTGCTTTAAATCACTGCATTCGACAATAGGAGTAACATCTTTGATGCAATCGAGAAACTCCGTTTTGGCGGCTGGACTGATCCAAGGAGCAAGCTTGCTTTCAATATTTGGACTAACTACTCCATGGGCATCCAGGTTTTCATTTTTTTCCGCCATGCATTTCAAAACGCATAGCATATTTTCAGATGGTCCCTTGTCCTTTTTGACTACATTTAACTCTTCCATGGTAGTGCCGGTTGCAAGGATGCATTCCCTTAATGCTTTTTGTTGCTGTTCTTTGGTTGGCATATTGAAGAAAAGTGCCTGATAAATTTTTGGCTAATTAAAAATTAGAATTATTTATTAGAATACTTACATTTGTGGATGCGACAATTAATAAAAATGCTGTCAGTTTAACAAACATATTGGTTTTGATGTAAATTTGGTCCAGTGTCGCTTTTTATATGCAGTTTTTAATTATTTCCTGCAAAAAATTGGGGATTTTTTCGAAATAATTTATTTATGAATTAAATATGTGAACAATTAATTGACATTAAAAGGAAATAGTTATCAAAAAATTAAGTTTTTAAATAACGCTGAAATCACAAGGTTCTAATAATTTTACTCCGAAGGTATTTTAGTGCGAATTAAATTAGCTACAATTTTTTTTTTAAATATTTATTTGCAAATCTACATTCTCTACAATACAATCCATCAATCCACAATTTAATTCTTCATCAAATTCGGTTTTATGCAGTTATGATATTGCCGAACATCCTTGCACTCCTTGACCGGTGTCGTTTTTTTCAGGCACTCCAGATAAGTTTCAATTTCCTTTTCAGTCATACTAGGGGATAATGCAGTGGTTGTCATTTTATCCTCTTGAAACACACCCTTATCGTCAATTATCGAAGTTTTTTCAAGAATGCATTTCAAGAAGCACAGCATTTCTTCGCAAGGTTCCTCGTTGGGTACCAGTTTTTTGAAATCCTCTTGAGTAATTCCAGTTGAAGTCATACATTCTTTGTTGATTTTCTCATCGAGGGTTTGGAAGATGATTTCGTAAGAAATTGCCTAATATTTTAATTATTAGTCGCGATATAGTGCTTTAATTAATTTAACTTACGTTTGAGTAGTTTATTACTGCGACTAGCAGAATTGCACTAAGCAAAATTTTCATCATTTTGATTGAATAATAATTTAATACTGCTGGTAATAAAGTTGTCTAGGATTTTATATAGTGTTGATTTAATATTAATTATTTCCGGTTGTCAAAAATATGGAACCTTTAGAAATGTATACTAATTGAATTAAATTTTGCAATTATCACTAAGCTTCAGCAAATAATATAATTGTTTCCAAATTGTGTTTTGGTGATTCCCAGTCGATGAAATCACTGTAATTATTTTTTTAAAAAATTAGCAGGTGATAATACAGGCACTTTTAAATCGCATATATCCACAAGTTCTCAAAAAAATATTTTTATAAGCGCTTTAATAAAATTTTGATGCTTTCATTCAAAGAAATAAAGTTTTTGACGGGAGAAATAGCGAACCTATTTTTGTAATCATCAACATTTATTTTAAACAAGCCACAAATACTACAATTATTAAATATAATATCAAAATAATTTAATTATTTTGAATCGACTCATAGCAATCGCGATATTGATTCATATCCTTGCACTCCTTCACTGGTTTGGTCGTTTTCAGACACTCAAAAAAGCGTTGTATTTCATCTTCAGTCATCGTCGGAGGTAATGTTTTTTTATCAATTTTATCCACGTGAATCACCCCGTTTTCATCAATTATGTCCAATTTCTCATCAGTGCATTTGAAGAAGCATTTGAGTTTGTCAGAAGGATCCTCATCCGGTACCATGCTTCTAATATCCTCCTCTGTAGCGCCACTGGAAGCCTTGCATTCGTTTATAATTTTTTCGTCGACCATTTGGAAGAAGTAGTCGAGAGCAAGGGCCTGATATTTTAATAATTAGTGAAGTATAGTGTTTTAATTAATTAAACTTACGTTGGAGTAGCCGATAGATGCAAGGAGCAGGATTGCAAGCGACGATTTAATCATCTTGTGTGAATATTGGATTTAATACTGATAGAGTAATGATTTTTTTTTAGTATTTTATATATTTTAGTACAATAGTAATTATTTCCTGGCAAAATTATAAATTGTTACTAATTAGAATTATTTTGAAATTATTATTAAATGCTTCAGCAAATTTGTTAAAATTGGGTCTGCGGGATTTCCGTATTATTTTTGTGCATTTAATTGAATAATAATAACTAATTAAACTATAGGAGTAGATCCAATATTTTATTTTTGAAATTTACTTGTCAAAAATTATTATATTCAAATTATTTTACGATTCTTTTTAGTTATAATAATTGACGGATCACTTAAATTTAATTACCAGGAAATTAGTGTTCCCAGTAATGTGACATTTTTTTTGTAAAATATACTAAGTACTATTAATACACCTGCAATTAACATAAGTACTTACTTTTAATTAGAATAAATTAATAGAATCTATTATATGTCCAAAAAATACATTGTAACGGCTCGCCAAAATTAATTCAAGGAAATTAAAAAACGAAAGCATTAAATTCGCACAAATTGTTTACTGTTATCAACAATTAAACCTACAATTAAATATGTTAAATCAATTAATTTGCCGCTATAACGCATATAATTGCGATTTAAATTAAATTAGTCCTCTCGATAATAAATTATCAGTTAGCATTGAAATTAAATTACTAAATTACATTTAAGAGCTATTAACAATAGGTAAAAACAATAAAGCACTGTTGTAATTAGCAACTCGTGACAGGATGTCTAGATATGACACCAATAATCAATGCAGTTTATAAATAAATGTAAAAAAACTGTCGATATATTTACAATATAATATAATTATTATCAATCACCAATAAATTTATTCATAATTAATTCATCAAACGTTACAGTTTTCCAATAATTGTATATCATTGCATTCCAAAAGTTTGGGCAACTCCTTGACACACGTCATATTAATTGGCGGCATGTCCGGGGAATGTTCGAATTTCTCGACTTGCACTACCCCCTCATCGTCAATAAATCCACCCTGAGTGAAAACGCAATGGAAGTAGCAATTCAAATCCTCAGAAGCCTCTTCGCTACTATCGAAATTCGATACGTCTTCTTCGGAAATTCCGGCTTCCTCCAAGCAATATTCGGAAATTGTTGCATTTCCGGAATATTCAGCTGGCGCGCACTGCATTAATTAATTATTTTATCAGTAAAATAAATAAATACGTATTTGATTATGACGAGAATGCAATTTACTTACGTTTATTGTCGATATCAAACAAAATACCACGCACAAGAAAATTGCGGAACTGCTCGAAAAATTCTTCATTTCAATCTATCTTAGTTGCATTTGCATACTGAAATGAGATGTTCGCGATAGCGAATTTTATATTTCTACTGTTATTCGGATTTAATTAAGGATATTAATGCGAAAATTCTCACAATATTTTGTTATTGTATAATTAAATTTAATTTTCTTTAAATTACCGTGTCTATAGCGGAAATAAGTGGCGTATCCGCTTTTGGAAAAAAATATATGCACGTTACATAAATTTTTATTTGAAGGATGGCTTTTTTTCAGTTTCCGAGTTTTCATGCGACGGGTTTAATTTATTTATGATTTCCACTCGGATGTATTTTTATTCTAATAATAATTTGGATTTATTTATGTATTTATTATTAATTTTTATAACAAGAAGAGTGATGGTGGAAAATTAAAATAAGCACCCACACATGGAAATATTTATTATTAAAATCCAAGAAACTAATTAGCAAAATTATTTCTCAATAACAATAGTATTACTACTGCTAGAAGCACTCAAGCATATTTTAGCCTTAACCACATCCTCGCAGGATTTAACAGGCCCACTAGCCAACAAACAATCGCTAATCTTTTGCGAAGCTTCTTCAGAAAAATTGGGCAGCAGAGGAATTTGTTTCAAATTTTTAATTTCAAGTGTTCCGTCCGATTTAATGAATCCAACTTGCTCCCCGACACATTTCATAAAGCATAGTGATCGAGTATCCCCCATATCGCCGGATCTAAGGGTTCCTAACTCACTTAAGCCTAGTCCTGCCGATTGGGCGCAATACACGATTGATGTGCTTTTTTTGATGAAGTCTAAAAGGGCCTAACTTGTTCATTAATAATTGAATTATTTTTTATTAATCTTTTTGACTTACATAGCTGGAACTGATTGAAAGCGATAAAAATATTAATAATTTGATTATGGCGCGCATTTTGATGAGGACTGATTTTATTTTTGCCAATGTAGGATGTGTTTATTAATTTTTATTTGATTTCGTGCGACAGTTTTTTTTTATGGGCAATTAAAATCTAGTAGAGAATTGGTTTTTCCATAGACGTGTTTGTTTGCGTTTTAAAAAACGGATGAAGCTTATTTTTAATTTATTCAATAGTAATTAAATTGAATAAAAATTCATTGTCGGAACAAGTAGGTTAATAGCTAATAATTAACATGCATTTTTCACGAAGATTACTATTTTAATTAAAAGATTATATGAAAAATAATTGATCTATGGCACTGGATTGAATATATTGCAATTTTATGTGACACGTTTATTTGCAGGATTAAATTGTTGAACATAAATTTTATTATAAGTGTATGTAATAATAAAATATTAATGATAGTATTCAATTTTTTTACGTAAAAAATACGCAACAATTTGAAAAACACTTTTTTATAATTATATTGGTACTTTAATATTTATTATGGCTAAATTTTTAATAATAAATAATAATATATATTGTTCCATGATCATTTTTACTTCTCTCGCGAGTTGCGCGGTGCAACTAAAAAAATAATTGCATTGTAATTAATTGTCGCAGATATTTGAAAATTGGTCAGATTATAAACACGTACTTATACTCTACAATTACATTTATTTTACTATAATTTAGAGGCCCAAAACCAAATTGATGCTTGTTAACTAATTGACAAGTTAAATTGAACTTTTGTTTATGCTTAAAATACCCACACAAAAAAATTCCCCGACGATATAACAACGTATTCTCGCTACATATATGCATCTTCAATTAAATTAGTTAAAAATGAATTAGATTAAAATGCACATTATTTATTTATTAAATAAAATAGAAAATCCGATTATAAATGCAAAACTAAATACTTTTTAGCATGAAACTACTCATGTGCTTGGATTGAAAGTGGGTATTTGTCTTAGTAATGATATAACAAACAATCCTGCCAAGTTTCATAAAGATCTAACCAGATTGAGCTAAAAAATTTGGCCCAAGATACTTTTTATTATTAATTCATTAAATAATTAATAACTTAAAAACTAAGTTCCCAAGAATTAATCTGATATTTTTTTCGGATTCTACGCATTTTTCTACAGACGTTCACCAAATTTCATTGAAATCGGTGGAACTTTCGATTGCGACCACGTGGGAAGGTTGCGGTCATTGCCCCAGTGCATCAAACCACTTAAGCGGTGCATCCGCGCTGGTATTCCATTATGTAACCTGATGCAAGCTATTAAAGGAGAACGATTATTAAAGATGACCGATCCATTTAGTACGGAAGTTCCCGAATACATTCGACGAGCGGCCATCATGGATTCAGTTTGACAACTACAGTGCAATGGAAGTGCTTGTGTCAACAAGAAAAGTGAAAATAAAACGGGAATGAAGCATTTCTGGATAATTTTGGAGCTCCAGGATCAAAGGAAACCTTTCCAGGATCTCAAAAACATAAATGGATCCTGCTGGGCAAATTTATTTGAGGTTAGAATCAACAAACAGCGGCGAATTTATTTGAGGTTAGAATCAACACTACTATTAATTATTACTCAAAAATTAGATAAAGTATTGCGCTGATTGAGTTGCAAGTTGGAAAATAAACAATTATTACATAAATATTTGAAATATATCTACTATGCAACCAGCAATAAGTTTTTATACAATATAAAATGCAATAAATAGATGCAACTAGCAATACATATAATTTTTTTTTAAAACTTTTTACCTTATCAGAAATATTGAATGACTAACCAATAACAAACAATAAACAAACAAATTCAAAAGCAAAACATATCAAATTCGCCATAAATTCCTAGTAAAAAGATCAAAACAACACGATCCATCGGTTGGTAGGGCATTAATGGCTCCCTCTATCTACTCCTTTGGTTGTGTTCTGTTATTGATTGACTTGTGAATTAAATTTAAGCCCATTTTTAGCCCCAAATTCCCGATTATTCGCATTTACTTAATCGCACCTGCTCATTTATCGGTAAGTCTAATTAATAATCAAACTAATCCACAAACAGCCACTCGAACAAACCCACCACACAGCACGCATTTCTGTTTATAAATAAACAATGCATTTGTTTACATTTTTTTCTTGCAGCAATTATGTCGAAGATGATTGCAGAACAAGAGCGGATAATCAAAGATTCCCTATTCGAATTCGTCAAACTGCACATACCCGACGGCGACTTGGAGCTGATCGACGAAATTGTTCTTTCGTACGTTGTGGCGGTGCTGGAAGATGTTAGCAGCGATCCGGTCTTCGATGTCGAAGGTAATATAACCAATATTGAGTTAATTCGTCTATTTATTTAGTAATTGAAGGCTTCTGCGAAATGATGTCGGCATACTTCCCGGAATTCGAGTCGATCAACCATGCGACCGTTTGCTCGTGGATGTTCGAACTGGAAGCGAAACTGCGAGTGGTCCAACCCCAAGAGAAGCATAATGGGACGTCTGTGATCGAAATACTGCTACCGGAAATTGTTCCCCAAACGCCCAAACCCAGGCAAGCCCTTAACACAAGCCGACAAACTTTAATATTAACTAATATTCCAAATAGATCGCACGATAAATCCGACAGCTTCGAAACGCCCAAGCGAATTCACAAGCTCTCCGAGATGAGCGATGGTGGATCCACCGACAGCTCCTGTTGCGACTTCCCAGACGAAATGGATATTCTACAGGAAATGTTTCCGACAGTTTGCTCCATCGAGGTAATTAATGCGGACTAACCTCAAACCTGTCAAAACTAAAGACACTTTTTAGGTTAAGCATTGTCTGACAATCGCAGTGGGCGACATTGAGCGAGCCACTCAGATCCTGATCGATCGTCAGGAGAACGGGCAATGTTTGAATCAAACCAACTCGCTGACAATCCACGTGAACAAGGCGACAATCGACGATGCGGAGCTGAAGAATCGAATCATCGAACGCTACTCGTATATCGATAAGGATGCGTTCAGCAAGGAGCATCGGCCCGTCGCTCCGAAGGTCGAGCCGAAGAAGATGGTTCGCTATCGTGATAATAAAATAGTGAGCTTGAAGGGCGAACGATTCACTGAAGTGAAAAAAGGTGAGGACGTTGATGACATTTCGTTAAAGAAAAACAAAAAGGGCCATACTCCGTAACCAAAAAGTACAACTATCATAAAAATATCAAAGGGCGACAAGGGTGGATTCAGTTTCGGTTTGTCTGATAGTTTGCTTTCCTATTTAGTTCCTTGTTTCAAACTACATGTAATGTTGTTGGTTGTGTTTTCTTGTATTATTGGTTTTTTGAGAAATCAAAATCGTACGATTTTAATTATCGTATTTCTTTCGTTTCACGTTATTGGGACCGCAATTAAATATTTAGTAGGATGTAATCGTAATGTATCTATTAGTAGTAGTTATTTAATGTTTCCGCGTAAACATGTACTAGATATTATTACCATATTTACCACTTTTAACTAGCTATAAGGAGCAAGTGTTAAGTTTGGATTAGTCTGCTTTGAACAACCAAAAAAAATTACTCTTCATTACCACTGACTCCTTTTCGTTTACCAAACCGGAATGTTTGTAGGGGGGTTGAATTCAAGCCAAGAATACTCAAGCTATGATGATATTAATTAAGTTTTATAGATTAAATATGAATTAATTTTTCTATGTACTAAGAGCAGAACGTAAATGTCTCCCTGATTAAATGTGATAAAATTTTCAAAGCAACCAATTCATCCGCTTAACAACTTGCTCCATATGTTAAACGTACACCACTGTTAGTATTATTAAGAAATAAGAGTTTAAGAACTAAAAGACTAGTCAAACAATATTAATTTTAATTTATCATGACAGTTTAATTTATATATTTTTTTTACTTTTTTAAATCCTGTGATTGATTTCTTTGAATGTTGTGTTGTTTCGATTGAACGATATGATTTCATTCGTATTTGTTTATTATGTACACCTCATATATTTATTATTAAATTTAGTTCTATCTAAGTTAGTTTCTAATTTAATGTATTATTATTATCAATTTTCAAATTAAAAATGATTAATTAATTAAATTATTTACGCTATTTTTTTCTTTGGAGGGAAATTCAATGAACACATTATTGACACTTGTATTAAGATCTTTATTAATTTGTACTATGTAGACTTAGTACATCAATAAAGAGGAATATAAAATTTAATAATAAAAAATATAATAATAGAATAATCAACAAAAATAATTTGGCCAAAAATGTAAACAATATAACAAACGAAATTGATAAAAACAACTATAACAATTAGCAGAGCTTACCATAATTGTATAACCGTTAAAAAACATTACAAAAATGTGGATTAAAAGCAGCAAATCATTTCCTAACAAATTATTACTCATCTATGTAATCACAGTCGGTTCGTTTCGACCAGTAAACTTCTTCAATTGCGAAATCTCCAAACCAACTTCAACCAAAGGCTTCAACATTACCTAACGCCACAAAATAAATTACCAACTCAAAAAAAAATTAAATTAAAAATCTTACCTGCGCATCGGAAGTAACATTATCCTTCTCATAACTATCAATGTAAATTCGAATAGTAGCACCACTGCTACCCGTTCCAGACAGCCGATAAATCAACCGGGAACCATCCGAAAACAATACGCGGACTCCCTGATTTTTCGTCAAGCTCTTATCAATCGGATCTTCATAGGAAAAGTTATCGGCTTTGCTGACAGTGTACGATTTTCCCTTCGAGGTAAACGATTTGCCAACGAAACTGTTACCCGCAATCAAACTTTCCAAATGGTTCATCATATTATTCGCAGCATCGCTTTCGCATTCCTCATAATCGTAGCGAGTGAAGTAATTGCGCCCGTAAGTTTTCCAGTGCTCTTTAAGTATTTGTTCGACGTTCATGTTTTTATGCTCAATTATCGAAAGCCAGGCTAAAACCGCCCAAATTCCATCCTTCTCGCGAATGTGATCTGAACCGGTTCCGAAACTTTCTTCGCCACATAAAGATAGTCTACCAGCGTCCATCAAGTTGCCGAAATATTTCCAGCCGGTTGGCACTTCGAAGATTTCCTTTTTCAACTTGGCAGCCACTCTATCGACGGCAGCTGCAGTGGGCATTGATCTTGCAAATCCGTGCACGCCGTTCTTTTTGAAATACGGAATACAATCGAGATTGTTGGCAATAACCGCTAAACTATCACTTGGCGTTACAAAGAAGGCTTTTTTCCCAATAATCATGTTGCGATCCTTTTGATTAAAACTGTTAGAAAATGTTTAAGTAATGACTTAAGTTACTTACACCATCGCCATCGAATGCAGCACCCAAATCGTAACTTTCATTCGCTACCACTTTATCAACGAGATCTTTAGCGTACGTTAGATTGGGATCTGGATGAATTTCGCCAAAATTATCCAGTGGAATGACTCGGCACACATTATTGTCTGGACTAGCGCCCAATTCGTCGACGAATATCTTTCGCACGTAAACTCCAGTAACTCCATTCATCGAATCCATAAGCACATTGAAAGCCGGTCGCTTATCCGAACCGCGGATTAACGACTTAAGCTTTTGGAAATCAAAAATATCCTTCATTAAATTAACGTAGTTTGCGGTAGCATCAACGATCTCCACCACGAACGGTTTGCCATCAACCTATTAAAGAATCCTTTATAATCAGCCCAAAATATCAACCAATTCGCTTACATTAAAAGTAGTGGTCCCAACTTTATCAATCAGGCAATCGGTTTCTAAACCAGGTGTGATTCTGTATTGCGTAATTTTCTTTGTGCGTTCGTAGATATCGTCAGTCACATGATCCGGAGCCGGGCCCCCGTTTTCAATATTATATTTAATACCGAAGTCGAATCGGATTCCGCCGGGATTATGCGAAGCGGTTAATACAATGCCGCCCAGCACTTTATGGTGGCGGATTAAACTGGACACTGCGGGGGTGGAAAGCAGCCCCAATTCGCCTACGATCAATTTGGCTACCTGAAAATTAATTTAACATACATTTTTGACTCAATTTAAACTGTTTTAATTACCCCGTTGGCCGATGCGATGCGAATGATAATATTAATAGCTTGTTTCGAGAAGTATCGTCCATCTCCCCCGACAATCAAAGTGGCCCCCTTGATTTTATTGCCCAACGCATCAAAAATGCATTGAACGAAATTTTCCGTGTAGTTCTTCTCCATGAACACTTTGACTTTTTTTCTGAGCCCACTTGTGCCCGGTTTTTGGCCCTCGAAGGGGGTGGTGGGAACCACCACGGATTTCAGACTCATTTTCTACTATTTTCTTGGAAAAGCAAACTTTGTGGTTAGGTTTACAATTAATTTGGAATTTTAATCGCTTACCTATCAATTTTTTATTGTTTCGAGAATCGTGCGTTTTCCTGTCGATTGATATTGTGAATATGAATGAATGATTTGTTTTGCGATTATCGGTTTAGTAATTTGTCTCTCGATATTTTGAACCCTCAATGTCGACTGAAGGTCAATTTGCGCGCAGTCTGGAACGCAGCAATTTCGGCGGCAAATTCAAAATGGCCAGAATTAAATTGGCAACTAAGCGATTGGCTTAATTTTGGTCATGTGGCTTAAGTCAGCCAATCAGAAAATTCGTAATAAATTCAAATAATTTATTTTTTATCAAAATTATTTTTTATTGTGTATAATAAATGCGTATTAATATTTCTTTATCTTAATAGTCATAAACTCCTAATCAAGGAAATTAAATGTTATGTAAATAAGATTATGCCAATCGTAAATTCTAATTGAATTTCAATTCGTACTAGTAAAGTTGCAAATTAATTGAATAATGATTCTCACAAATTAATTGCGAACTTATCGAAATTTCCGATATGATTGTAAAAATTTATTGTCTGCAATACATTAACATTAAAGCTAACTAAACACACTCATAAGTAACTTTTTTCTATAAAGCCACATGTTAAATCTGTTCTAATCCTATACATATGCTTCGTCTATCTTTTCGAATTCAAATCCCATCTCGACTTAACTTAAGTCACATCTGAGCCATCCTTCTCACTTTATCCACTTAATAAGAACGTCTTTCAATACATAAATTACAACAGCAAAAAACAATTTGACTAGCATATGATGATGTGTTTTCCCATATGATACTCATATTACTTGAAGAAATAATGCACATACAAGAAAGTAGAAATATTAGTTGAAATTTCATCTGTATCTTCTAAAGGAAGAAGATTTTTTTTCATCCAGTCTGTAATAATTTTAGAGCCCAGTTCAGTTTGCTCAAAATAGTCGTCTAGCTTCCTTGAAATTTAAATAAGTGACTTAAAAATATTTTTTTAGTGATATGAACAACTGTTAAGTCGAGATAAAGTGCAGGAAGTGGTGTGTTTTGTATTTGTAAATTTATCTTCAACCACCAGATTTAATTTGAGTAATTGTTTGAGTCAGAAAAGCGCGCAAAAGTCGGCCCTTTAAATTTTAAAGGCCTATAAGACAATTTAATAGGCGCCTTAATTTTTTTATTTAAATTAATTCAAAAAGACTTTTAAAGAAATATAATAATTCTAACAATGTAATAAACTATTTGTCTTTTGTGTGTATAAATTACTTATCTGAAAACCACAGTGACCATACCAGCAATCAACATCCTGTTAAGCAGCAGCCCTTATCAAAAATATAAAAGGAAAGAATCTTTTACAAACGCCTATTAATTGGTGTTTTGTCCTCGATCTGCACACATTCGAAGCCAGGATTATTTTCGAATTATTATGGTTAATTGCTAACAGGTTCTTCATTGGGTGTCTAGCTGAAAATTAGGTGCTAGCTGCCTTTTGAAGGACAAATTAGCAATGCCACACGCAACTATTCAGAATTTTCGGAATTTTAATGGTAAGTCATGTTTATTACTAATTTTTACAAAGAGGAATTATTTAACTTATCCCGCTACTCAATCAAAATAAAATTGATCAAAGAAGCAGCAATATATTAATTTTTGCATTTAATTTTAGTATTAGTAGTAAAAATTAATTTTTTAAATTAACTTTTATAAACATTTGATAATCTGATTCACACAATTTTATCTTATCTAACAATTTGTTCAAAAGATAGCATTCTAAATTCGACAAAACAAAAACTATGAATTTTATTACCGCTTTCTGCGTTGCTTTGGCAATTTTCTTCAGTTTGGTAAGTAGTTTATTGAATTATTATAAAATAATATTACTAACTTAATTTTTAAAAATATAGCAAGTTTTCGTTTTGTCTGAAACTGCTGAAATTTCATGCATTAGTCCAGAAAAGGAAAATGAGAGTCCCGAATTAACAAAATTCTTAGATGTTTCAAACCAAAAAGTACTAGACAACCCGATGTTAATAAGTTGCACCGAGGATAAATCATGTGATTTTGATCGAAAAAATGATTGGGTTTGGAAAGCAAGGTAAAACCATCTAAACCCCAAAAATCCTCTTTTTAAAATAATAATTACTTAAGACAATATTTTTAGCGCTAAGATTTATGAAAAATTTCTTGGCAGTGCTGGTACATCAGAACTAAGTTTTTACTTTTGCCAATGTAAAGAAGAGCAATCGGACCAAATTTTCCAAAATTGCATGATAGAATTGCGTAAAGCCATGACAGAAGAATATGAAAATTTTGATAACACAGTTAAGGACATATGTGAAGCAGAACTGAGTGCAAACTGCACTTTAATTTCATGGACAAACTAAAATTAAAAATATACCCAAGAAACAAATAATTTTTCAAAAAAATGTTAATTGCAATGCAGATGCATGATTGTTTTTGAAACAATAATTTTTAAATAAAAGGCGCATGAGCCACTATCTCTGCAATCGATATTAAGCCAGGATATTTGATTTCATTCATGGTTTCTCATATTCCTTATCCATCCTTCCTTATTGCGTGACTAACCCTGAAAATGTCCTATCCCTTGCAAAAAATCTAAACCAAATCCAAACCCCCTACGAATATTAAAATAATGTGCTAACTGCTGTGAAAAATCTACGAACATGGTACCTGCAGGAAGCGACTTGAACGAGAAGAGCTACATCTTGGACTCCAGGCAAAATTTCATCGAAGAACGAGTAAAATAAATTCAAAATAAATTCATATAATTTGCAAAACGAATTAATTTTTAGGGGAGCAGCATAGATTCGAACGAAAATGCCTTCGACGATATGAAACAATTGATTAATGTAAGTACGCAGATAAAATAAATAATAACACACACTATAAAATTGATTATTTGATCGTAAATGTTTGATGTATAGGAAGAAGAAACGGAAAATAGGTCAACGCTTCCATGGGCTAGCTTTAATTTTATTAATTCAATTATAGGAAGCGGAGTAATTGGTAAGTGCGCAAACTTTAATCTCAACCTGTTGAATACATTATGCAACGATTCCATCAGGCATTCCTTATGCATTTCACGAAGCTGGATTCGGATTTGGAATTTTTTTGCTAATCATTGTTGCCTTTATTACGGATTATTCGCTGATTTTAATGGTGCGAAGTGGACATATAAGTGGGCGATTCTCTTATCAGGGAATTATGGAGGCCGCCTTTGGGAGACCGGGATATATCCTGCTAGGGATTTTACAATTTTTTTATCCATTTATTGGTAATTTATTAATTAAGTGGACGGATTTAAATTTGTCGCGCCGAATCCCAAGCTTGTAATTGGTTAACGCGCTTGGTGCGTAACCATGGTAACGTAAGAAGTTTGGGATTTGGCGCGGCAAATTTAAAACGCTAGAGTAGTACTTAATTTTTTTGGATTTTTGCAGCAATGGTTTCGTACAATATAGTGGTGGGTGATACCGTAACGAAAGTAATAGTACGTCTAACAGGTATTGATCAGGATTCGGTGTTTGCAAAGCGTGAAATTATAGTACTAATTGCAACATTGTTAATTACGATTCCGCTCTGCTTGTACAGAGATATTTCAAAATTGGCAAAAATTTCGTTCATAAGCCTGGTGTGCATTGGATTTATTTTGTTTTCGATTTCGTTACGAATTGGAACGGTCAGCGATATTGTGTAAGATTTAATTTTATTTTGGCCTTAAAGTAGTGCTTTTTAAATTTTCCCCGCCAAATCACAAACTAAGTGCGTAACCATGGTAACGTTATAACAAGCCTTGGATTTGGCGCGGCAAATTTAAAAGCTCCTCGTAGTTCTCAAATAGCGATAGTAATTAATTAAAATTAATGCGGTAGTCCACACCATCCTGATTCTTGGCGCTTTTTGAACAAGGATATTGTTCCTGCTATTGGAATTATGGCTTTCGGTAGGGTTTGGAACATTTTGAGTATTTTTAGGAAATTTTAGACATTTTTTTTAGCATTCATGTGCCATCACAATACGTTTCTAATTTATGGATCAATTGAAAATGCGACGCAAAAAAAATGGGAGCTAGTCACCCATATCTCTTTATTGACCAGTCTAATTGTAGCGCTTCTTTTTGGAGTGGCTGGGTATGTTACCTTCAAGGCTTATTCACAAGGTAAGCCAAAAATCAAAAATATACTCAATGATCCAACTTTTTTAAATAATTTCTAATTAGGCGATCTATTGGAAAACTACTGCTGGGACGATGATTTAATGAACGTTAGTCGTCTACTCTTCAGTGTCCAAATTCTTCTAACCTACCCCATCGAATGTTTTGTCACCAGAGAAGTGGTCGAAAATTCTCTACTAAAAACCGATCCAAATGAGCCAATCTCAGAAAACGCACATTATTTACTAACGTTTTCCATTATAGCCACCACGTATTTAATTTCGATAACGACCGACTGCCTAGGGGTAGTTTTGGAGCTGAATGTTTGTATTTTAAATTTGATCTTGAAATATAATTGATAATGTTTTTGCTACAGGGTGTTTTAGCAGCAGTACCCCTCGCCTATGTGCTACCAGCTCTAAGTTACCTCCAATTAGAAGAAGGCCATATTTTCTCCCACAGGAAACTACCAGCCTTAGGGGTGGTTATTTTTGGATTGAGTGTTGCCACTTTTGGGGTGATTTTTCTTATTGTCGATTTTGATCAAGTGGATACTTGTTCGCATGGTAAAGTTATGGCTTATTGTTATCCAAGTAATTCTACCGTTAATACTACTCTTTCAATTTAATTTAATTAGTATACGAAATTTAATTACCTACTATAAAGTATTGAAAATATATATTTTTGTGCTCAATATTTTTTGAAAAATGTTTTTTCGAATTAAAAATGAAAGCATACAATCATAGAGCTTAAATGATAAAAAGACAGCCCTTAAATGAGCTTAAAATGAAATTTATTTATGGAATCATTGCCAAATAATTTGTGATGCTATTTAATTAAATTAGTCTAAGAAAATTAATAGTAATTTAAAATTTGGAATATTTTCTAGTCCAATTAATAATACAGCTTTTAAACAACAACTAAATTAAATAACTATTGCGAGCAATAAGTTACAATTAAAATTAATAAATAAATACCAGCCATATTTATTTATTTATTACTAAACTTTGCTAAACTTTAAAAATTTACAATTTAAATCTAGAAGGGTGAATTTTCTCAACAATATTTTTGTGTGATAAATTTTCTAAATGTATATTCATTCATTGCACCACAGTTGCCAAACAAAAATAAAATTAATTTTTCTGTGCACTTTTTTGTGATGTCTTCTCGTATGTGATTATTAACAAATATATTATACAATACAAGATATAAATATATGTTATATATTTAAATACAATTCTGGCGTATTATTTATCGCCGATCCTTTCATTTAAATATGTTCACTGAAAGTGCATGCATAAAATGCACTTGAAAAAAACTGTGCCTTGCATGAATTCGTGATGAGTTGCCGAATTTCAAAGCGCATAATATTTGCATAATTTTTCATAATTCGCGAATCAGTGCTAATTTGAATTTATTGTTTTAAAGGTGATATTTGTAATGTAAATGCGCTGGACCGGAATTATTTGACCATCTGACCTAATGCAAAAAACATAACAGTCAAAATTTGATTGTCCCATCATGATTAATATTTATAGACGAAATATAAATGAATCGGTTCGTTATGGAGATTACAATTATTTATAGGAAAAAAAGCGATTTATAACGGATTCAGGCAGGCGGTATACCATTATATAAATATTTAAGCAAAATATAGAATTTTATTCATGACCGTGAATTTAATTCCGATTTTTTAATAGCACGTGCATTCGACAGCAGATGGTCCTCCCAAATTTTTAAATTATAATGTTTAAGTAATTTTAATCAGCGATTTTAATTTGGGCGACTTACAAAAATACTTTGAGCTTTCAAAAGCTCCGTTAATTAATTAAATTAGTTTTTCCTGAAGAATTTGATTCATAAAAATAAAAATCCTGGTTGAAATAATTCCCAGTATTTTATAAATGTTTTTCAACGAAACTGCATTGAATTTCGAAGAATGAAATTGCATTCGCCTACAACTCGACGTCTTGGTGGTGCATTGAATAGAAATCATGTGCATTTATTTATCCCTGAAGATGTTTTTTTCGTATTTTCCGCTATTTTACATGAATTTAAATATACTACGAATATATAGTCATAACAGGAAATAAAAAATTGTGTTAATAGAAAATCTGTTTACTGGTGGACGAAAAAAAAATCACCTAATATATGATCATACGCATCATTTTATTTTTATTTTTGTGTACTTTGAAGGTTACCCATAAATAAAGAAATTGTGTAACACAAACCTTATTTGTCCAATCAAGCTTTAATACGAAAAAAACATTAAAAAATCGCCGCGGAAATTTATTTAAAAATTATTTCGCGCGCTAATTGCAAGTTAACTTAATCGATTGAATTAAGAGGCGATTCCTTCGGTTCGAATTAACTCAAAATGATCATCACCTTGCTGTCACCTTGACCTTGAAGTGATATTTGGGTTTTAAATTTGTTTTATGTAATTTAGGGGGTCCAGACGAATTTGATATATGTGGACTATGTTGATTATGTCCCATTCAATTTCTGGTGGTTTTAAATGTAAATTTTTAAAGGAAACTGTCACTCATCGTCTGATCGCTCTTATAACACTTACTCATCCTTATATTCATAGCCGAGAAAAATAGAAAAAACTGCATAGATATAATGCAAAATTAAAAGGAACCGAAATCGATGTTCAAAAAATTGTTATACCATGAATTATTCAAACTAATATTAATAGTGGAAGGACACAAAGTAAACCTATAGCCCTGCGAAACCGATCCGATTCAACCTTCTTTTATTTTTTATAGTCTAGTCTCTTGAAGGCTCGATGTTCGAGCCTCCGCACCGGTTTTTAAATATTGTTTTACTTTACTATTTACATTAAACCAATAAAGAAGTCTTAAAGTATAGTTAGAGTTTATATTGGTGATTCTAACCTCAAATATTTCCGTGCCTGTTGCGGGCCGGCTCCATTTTATTTTACATTTCCATACTCAACAGGATTCCTCTTTTCACCTCGTAGTCGTCGAGTTTTCCTTGGAAATGGGGCCCAAAGCTGCTTTATTCCCGTATTATCACGTATTTTATCACTTTTCACATTGCAACTTGAATAATAATTGACATTTGCATTGCACTGCAGCCGCGCACTGAATCTGACGTAGTTTAGAAATGAAATTCCCCTAGAAAATCCCTAACTGGAAAGTCGTATGCCCTTATATGGAGAGTGGGTCAAGTTCATGTATACATGCAATCAGTTGCAGTGGAATGCGCACGTCAGCAAATTCCTGAGTGCAGATGGCACATGCACGTGAGTGCACTTGAGGGAATGCCCATGCATGGGAATCTCCCTCGCTCTTGTAAATCTAAAGTTTCATCGATTTGGACGAAATTTGGTACACGGATAGAGAAAAATTCGTAGAATCCAATGGAATAATCAGATGTTGGATAGGGGGTATGGTTTTTAAGTTATTAATTATTTAATTAATTAACTACAAAACGTAAATAAAAATTAATTTTTGTCTTAAATAATTAAATTCGAAGTAGAATTGATTGATTTTGATAAGAAACTATTAAATACTCTTATTTATTCCTAATAAATGTGAAATTGTAATTTAAATTAGAACAAAATGTAAAATAATTATAAAAAATTAATTAAATTATATTTAAATTTATATTTTTACTAAATAAATTGTGATTGTGAAGTATTTATATTTAAATAGTAAATACGCAATAGTACCATTTCCAAAAAGGCTCAATACATATTATTGCTCTATTTCTTCCTTTCTGAATCTCTAATTTTGTTGTTGAATAACATTTTCTATTTAATTTAAATTTATTTAATTTACTTTCTTCAAAACTCAAAAATCCGACATGGCACAAAATTAATGCGGAAGAAAGCTGAACAAAAATCCCGCTAATTTGAATTTTGCCCTAATTTCGAACTCTTCTCGAAAACAGATGAGCGCCAAACAAATTGCAAAAGCGAATTCCTAAAAAAAATTTAGAAAACCTCATAAATAGTCATAATTTCTTGAAGAGAGCATTTTATATCCGTGTCCCAAAAAACAGTTAAATTTCCTTCAAACCCGCAAACAAAATCCAGCTTCGCATCTCTTCCAATACGATTCCGATCGGATTGAAGCAAGCAGGATGGAATGCGTCGACATTGTGTGAAATTCACATCGAAATTCAATATTGCATTTACAATTGGAACTAGAAAAATTCAAATCGGCCGGAATAAATGAATCTGATTAAATTGCTATCTCTATAAAAGCATTTGACCAAGCCTTCGATCTTCAGACAACGTTTGGTTTTCATCCCCCGTTGATCTCTTAACAGTGCCAAAAATTCGACCAAAAGTGCAGTGCTAAACCAAAAAATGGAGAAAATACTACATTTTATCACACCAGTTACAATAATTCTCCTTCTGCTCATTTTTATCATTCTTCTGGTAATCGCTCTCGAAAACCGCCTCCTATCCAAAAAAAAATTGGCCCTCCAGGAAGATGACGGCTTGCTTGAACCACCAAGCCCGAAAAAGTTCCCAATAATCGGCCATCTACATTTACTGAGCGGCTATGAAGTGCCGTACCAAGCGTTCACCGCTTTGGGCCAAAAGTACGGCAACATCGTGAAACTGCAATTAGGGAATGTTAAATGTGTTGTGGTGAACGAGCAGAAGAACATCCGGGAAGCTTTGGTCACCAAGGGCCACCACTTTGATTCCCGGCCAAATTTCCAGCGCTTCGAGCAACTTTTCAGCGGAAACAAAGAAAATTGTAAGTCTTAGTAACTTTCTCAAAAATAACTTTAATACGAATAATTATCTTCCGCAGCTTTAGCATTTTGCGATTGGTCCGACACCCAGAAAACCAGAAGAGACATGTTGAAGGCCTACACGTTTCCTCGCGCCTTCACCAATAATTTCTTCACGTTAGAAACGCTAATCTCCAACGAAACGCGCTCTATTTTGTCAAAAATCACTCCGGCGACCAATATGGAGTTCAAGTCGATCATTCTGCACCATTGCGCCAACATTTTCACCAACCACTTTTGCTCCAAAGAATTCCCAAGCGACCACCGAAATTTTAGAGAAATGATCGAAAACTTCGACGATATCTTCTACGAAGTCAATCAAGGATACGCAGCGGATTTCCTTCCTTTCCTAATGCCGCTACACAAGAAAAACCTTTCCCGAGTGAATAAGCTCACTCACAAAATCCGGGACTTCATTCTGGACGAAGTGATTGGCGACCGGTTTGAGAAATTCGACGTGCAAAGCGAACCAAATGATTATATAGAAAGTTTGATCAAATATGTGAAGAGCAAAGAAGCACCCGAATTGTCTTGGGACACTGCGCTATTTGCGCTGGAGGACATTATTGGGGGCCATTCGGCCGTTGGGAATTTTTTGATCAAAGTTTTTGCGTTCCTGGTGAAGGAACCGGAAGTCCAAGCGAAGATTCAGAAGGAAATTGATGAAGTTGTGGGGAAGGATCGCGAGTTGACGATTAATGATCGCAATTCCATGCCGTATACGGAAGGCGCTATTTTTGAAGCGATAAGGCTGATTGCTTCGCCGATAGTGCCACGAGTGGCCAATCAAGATAGTTCCATTAATGGTAAGTTAACGTTAAGTCGTCTTAAAGTCTTCCTTACTTAAGATTTTTTTGCGCTCCAGGTTTTCGCATTGAAAAGGATTCCGTACTTTTTTTGAACAACTATGACTTGAGTATGTCCGAAAACTTGTGGGATTGTCCGGAGAAGTTCCAACCAGAGCGGTTCGTCAAAGACAACCGATTGGTGAAGCCGGAATATTTTTTGCCATTTGGTGGAGGTAGAAGGAGCTGTATGGGGTACAAGATGGTGCAGTTGATCAGTTTCGGGATACTTGGTGGGATTTTGCAGAATTTTACCATAGTGCCCGCTGATGGGGAGGTTTATAAAGTGCCGATTGGCTCTTTAGCTTTACAAAAAGATACTTTTAAATTTAAATTTGAGAAGCGATGAAATTAATTTTGCAAATTATTTATTTTAATTTTTTTTAATTAAGCAAGTGATATATTTATTTTTCTAATAAAAGTATTTAATATGTATTATATTATAATTTATCAGATTTTTAGATTTTATTGTGTATCGATTTGTGCAGATTGTTTGGCACTCAAAATAAAACCATACAAATAATAAACTTTCTTCTTTTTGTCAAAAATGCCCCCAAATAATTTTTTCCGCAAAGAATTGCATCAAAAGTATTTTTTTTTTATTTTCAAAATACCCCCTTTCTTCAAAATCGTCCTTTCTCGCATCTTCTATCTTCAAAAATATATTTTTTTTAATTTTAAACAGAAATAAAACCACAGTTTACAAAAATAGTTTATTCAAACTCAAAATAAATACAAAAAAGTTCTATAAGAACCAAAAAACACACAACAAAAATCATTTCTGCACCTCAATGCTATAAATCCCTTCCTCATTACCAGATTTCTTCTCCGGTTGCAAAACAAACGCCTTATTATCAAACCCTAGCAAATGCTTCTCCTTACTAACAAAATACTTCTCAATATCACTAAGCGACTTATTTTTGGTCTCCGGTAGGAAATATTTGCAGAAGAGCAGTGACACCATGGAAGACACCACAAATAAGAAAAGCGTGCCACTAAAAGTAAGAAAGTGCAGCATGTCATTGTAGACTTTAACACAGATAAAAATGAAGCATTGCGCGATGCAAATGACAATTCCTCCCATAATCGGGCGCACTTCCAAGGGGAACAATTCCCCAACCAAAATCCAAGGAATGGGTAGCATCCCTACCATGCTAAACACCACGTTCAATATCACCCCCACCAAAGGGATGAACGTAAAGTTTCGAGTCTCTTCAGCAAAAACTTCATAATACTTCATGTATCCAGCCACCATCAACATGGTCAACGCCATCCCGAAACTGGAAGACATACAAAGAACTCGTCTCCCAAATTTGTTGATCAAAATTGCCGCTACTATTGACATAGTAAACCGGATTCCTCCCACGATAATTGAGGAAACATATTCGTCCATCTCCAAATTGGTTTCCTGGAAGAAGCTGACCGCGTAGAAAAGTATGGTGTAGATCCCGGACAGCTCTTGCAACAGGAACAGGAAGACCAGGATGAAGAAAGGTTTGACGGTTTGTGGGCTGAGGTAGATGTCCTTTAAGCTACTTCCCGAACTGTTCGCAATTTTTTCCTTAAACACTTTATTGTATTGCTCGATTTCTTGTTGAGCGACGACGTTGCTCCTTCGGAGCCATAAGTACGATTGGAATGCTTCAGGATTTTTGTAGTTTTGCAGAAGATATAGCGGACTTTCTGGCAGGAATTGTACGGAAATTAAGGTAAAGATGCTGAAAAATATGCTAATTTTCGCGATAGTCGACCAAAGTAGGAAATATCCTAAAGTGTAAGTGAGGAGGATCCCGAAGGATGCGCAAATTGGGCCTAAAGTTTGGAGGAAGCCTCGACTTTCCGGTAGGGAGACTTCGCTTACGTACGTGTAGCATGCGGCAGACATCCCTTTAAGTAGTTTTAGATTAGTATTAATTTTGGGGAGGGGGTTGAGTTTAGTTTACCAGCAGCAATACCCGATATGAGTCTCCCGGCGTACAGCCAGGTGATGTTATTGGCGTAACTAATGCAAATCCAGCCAATTAGAAATGGAAAGCTGCTGATTTGGATGGAGCGCTTTCGTCCACAGTATTCGGCCAGAAGTCCTGAAAGGACTGAACCGATGGGGTTTGTTATCGCTCCTAAACTGGCTGCAAAAAAAATTGCTAATGTCAAAAAACGGTTATAATTGGATAATAATTGATTGCAAATTTGCTTCCTCTTCCTGTATGTGACAAAAACTACTACTAATTCCCTCAAATATAAAAACTGGTGCAATTTGTCTGACAAATTAAATTAAATTATATATTTTAATAAAATTTAAACATGCATAAATTTACACCTACATGTCTTGGCCTTGCCATTTTTAGGAAGCAATTAGCAGATCGATATAATTATCCTTGCTCTAATTTTTCGCGTAATAATTTATTTCCGATCAATTCGGAAGTGCGAATAAATCAATGCCAAAAATTTAGTGTTGATTGGAATTCAGCCAGTTTTTCAACCTTGGTTTCGATTCTTATCCCTCTTCATAATTAAACTGATTGTATGCAAATGCGATACTTTTGGACCGCGCCAAAAAAAATTTAATCCGATTATGCGACGACTTTTTATGAAGCAAAATATACGCGTCTTGGAAATAATTATTTTCACCTCGATGACTAATTTTATTCTAATATTTTCAGACTTACCCAACCATGAACTTTCTTCATCGGAGATGTGAAATTGTGCAGAATCTATAAGTTGAGGGATTAAGATTGCACTGTAGCCCTGACAAATGCCGATGGAGATTGAAACTGAATGGGCACAGAAAGCTGCAAGGACCTTACAAAATAATAAATAATTTAAATTATGCGATAAATTATTTGAAGCAATGAGCATAGAAATGATACATGCATGTTTGTAATGATGATAAAATCCTTGATCTTGACCGAAGGTGTACCTTTTAAGCTGCTGGAAGTTAATTTATATCATTAACGCATTTTGCACCGGATCTAAGCACAATTGAACAATTACACGTAAATAGTCTTTTGACACACATTTTTCGGCACCACTTCAATTCTGTTACTTAATCATATCTATCATAATAGTTAATTGCAATTTTCTAATTAATTACAAAATGTCTTAACCGCAAAAAATGTTTCTTAATAATAAAACAAATATTGTTGGGTAATTGATTTTAATTATTTTTTATTCAAAAATAATAATTATTATAGAAGTTCAAAGTCAAGGTTGATATAAATTACTATAAACATAGGTATATTTATTAATGTAATTAACTTTATTGTATATTGAATGGTTGTTATTATATGGCGTTAAATAATTTCGACATCGCGAAGGCATCGAAGCGATGCCTTTTTAATTTTAATTTTTTTGTACATTTCCTTATAATATTATACAATAGAAATAGAAAAAGCGTAGAGAAACAAAATTAAAGAAAATCATAATTAGTCGAGCAGGAAGTTACGAATTTCCGTAATATGGGGTCTTTTTCTTAATGCTAACCTATCCAATATCCCATCATTACTATTGGATTGGCTCATAGTAATTATTATCTGAATGAAAACAATCTACGTCTCTGTGAATATAATTAATAGAGAATTATGATAAAAAATTGCAGGCAAATTTTCCACTAGTTTCCGTAATTTTACTATTTTTTTAGTGTATATTTAAAAAATACGAAAACAACATTTTAAATTATATAATAATAATAAGAATAATTGGCTTTATTAATCAATTCGCCAATTATTAGTTATTTTGATTTAAAGTATGCAATTTTATAAATTATAGGAAAAACAATATCATTTTATTTAGTTAGATTTTTCTCGATTTTTCTCACGAAATGTGTAAATAAGCGGAGATTTTTTAATTATTATTATTATTTTTAACAAGATATTGGTTGCAAAAATATTTTTTTTTAATTTTTTGTCTGAAAAATTAATATTTTTTATTCACAAATATATTTTTTGAGAGCGCCATATATAATTGATGATAAAACGAACATATATATTTGATGATAAATTAGTTCTTACATGATTTAAACATAAAATTAATATTTTAGGTAAACAAATTCTATGTGATAAGTGATAAGCGATAATTAAATTACTCGAAAAATTTCTTTTTTCCCGTTTTCTTTCTATTTACCACCAATTTCCCCTTTCTTAACAATATATCTACGAAAAAAAAATATTTTACGCAGACAATTCTTTCCAAATGACCAATAATTGCGCAATTTTATACGAAATCATATTTTTAGCTACAAAATAAATTACAAAACAATAATGATGCTTGTTTATTAAATAGAAAAAATTGCAATTTTCAAGCGAGAAAGTTTACTTTACTACAAACAACGACAATAATCATCATTAAAGTATTTTAGAACAATAGCATTTACAATATCATTAAATTTTAATTTCCTGAGCGGAATGTATTAATCATATAAACACTCATTTAAACTGGTCCAAAATTATTTTTAGAACCAAACAACTTATTTTTTAAAAAAATACATACTACACTTTAGGAAACCTACCAGACTAAATAAAATAAATTAAATTTTGACTCACCATATGCCCCGATCCAAATTCCCAAAATTTCTGGAGCTTTTTGAAAAGCATCGCAAGCGCACTTTTTTACACTTAAAGAAAATTGAATTAAAATTATCACAGTTGAAAATAAGCGCACAAAATATTTCGCATAATTTAATTTCGAAATAAAATATAAGCGAAAAGGTAAACAAAAGTGTTTGTCAGATCATAGTGAAATGCCGGCAGAAATTGTGCAGCTTAAAATTGATTCTGGACATAATCCGGCCTCCCTACTCAACATTTATATTTATATATCAATTTGAAAGCACCGTGCAACTTATACATTATTATTATTATTAAACATATGTATATATTTATTTACAATAATATCAACAATTAATCTGAGAAAATATACAACAATTATTATCATTATCGCAGGCACAGAGTCCTACGCTGTAAACACATTCGGCGCTGCATTTGTTTAATTATTTGTTGTTGCTTTATTTTTAATTTCATATTTAATGCATTATGGTCAGTTCTTGAACTGATTTTATCTGGCACTAGGTCTATGTCACACACTCAGCAATATTATTGACCTACCGATGGACAAAGCGAAAGGAAATGCAAGCTGAAAAAAATTCCTGGGCACCTTCGCCAATTTTTAAACTGCCTGAAAAGCTCTGAATTTGTCTCTCAAAAAATGACACAATTAATATTCCTAAAAATTATTAATATTTGCTATAAATTCCATCAATAAGCGGAAGTATTAATCCGTATGTTTATAACAATAGTCAACCTTAAGAAGTTTTTATTACTAAGAATAATAAAATATTAGCCTATATATTTAAACAACACACATTTTCATGGTTAAATTTAATTTTTTTTTAATTGTATAAACTATTGAAGCACAATAAAAATTACACCTTCGTCTGGTGCTCTCATTATATTTTTGGCCTAGATTTTTTCGAGCTTTGTTCTTTGACGAAGACTCATTTTCTTTGATGATGAAAAGCGTTTTGCTCTTGCATTTGCTTGGCAACAGTTAGAAAAACTGGATAAAGCTTCAAAACAGACCTTTCGAATAAGTTATGAATATACATTATTAATATTTTAATTAAAATCATTTTTATTGTGTCAACAAATTAATATTTCTTGATAATACTTAATTGAATTGTGTGGAAAAAATACTTCAAAATACCCACTTTACTCAAACACTTAGTACTTATCAATAGTATTTGTTATTAGCTCATATTTAAATAAAGTCATTGGGAAAAAATGCCAATAATTAATATTTGATAAATTAATTGAATTACAATCTTGTCAACTTATAAATCAAATCGCTCGCAATTTAATTAAAATCATGTTAATTAAATAAATCGGTTTCTGGTCAGCAGTTTTGCAAAAATTAAACAAAATTGCTCAATTTTCGACGATAATAATAATAATCCAGATTTTCTTCACGCCAAAAAAATTTAATAGCGCAGAAATAATTTGTAGGTACATTCAAATTTAGAATAAAATATTTCCGTCACTAAAAATAATTTTATTTTTGTCAAAACTAAATGTTAAAGAAATTTCGGAAGTCACAAAAATGCAACCTTGCAATAATTAAACACGGAAAGAAGTTAATTGATAAATACAGACAGCGTGGCGTGCCGATTGCAAAAATGAATGCAAGGATTTGTCGATAACTAATTAATACTTATCAATTAAAATTTACCTATGTGCGTACGAGACTTCAATCAAAACTCGGATTGACTTATCGCTTTATTTACGGATATTAGAGATTAATAAATATTTTCCGCGACATTTTCCTCATTAGGAAAATAATTAATAAAATTCCTCAATCTGCAAATATTATTAATTTATTTTAATATTATTATTATTTGTGTAACAACTGAAAAGTAAAAGTGTTTGAAGTGTAGGCGTTGGGGCCATAAACGAAATAAATTTGAGTCAATGGCAAATATGAAATCGATATAGGTCACACACATTTTTATGAATTTTCAATATAAAATAAAAGATCAAGTACAATTAGATTATTGCATATAAAAACGATAAATTTAACATCAGAATTGGTCGCAACGCAAGAAAGGAAAAGTCAATGTGGACTTTTGTTTAGCGAATTTGTGTAAATAATTATATTGTTTATTACATAAGTTAATGATCCGTTTGGTGTAGGTATTTATGTAAACATTAATCTTAAATATATAGATTTTTTTTAATTCGCGCAAAACTTTCGCCATACAGTGTGTCCCCTTAAAACAATTTTAAATTATTTTAAAATGCGTTTAAAAAATTAAAATTTGTTATAATACTTACAAAAAACTTTATGTTATGCACGTATGTTTTACTTCAAAAATATTTCGATATTTTTCCAATTTAATTTATTTATATCGCGCACTTGTTAAAAGTTAATATATTTTCATTATCGCTTAAGATAATACTAATTGTTTAATTTTCGTGAGGCTTTTGATTTAAATTTAGGCCAACGATGTTTTTTTAATTTTTCTAGCCACACTAAAAATACACACAAAGTTCTCTTAAATTTAAAATTGTAATTTTTATAAATAAAAATCTGGGGACATGCTGTATACCTACATCTATCTCATTTGAAATGAAAGTTTATTTGAATGCACATTTTGCTACAATGCAATAAAAGCTGAAATATAATTTTAATTATATAAAAACTCGTTTCTAATTGATTTGCCAACCTATTCTCTAATTGGACCTATGATGTTAAAATGCCTTGCTTCACAGAAAAAATTGTGAGGTGACAAAACCATGCGGAAACGCACTTTTTTTTTCTTGTTCAATTAATATTTTCTCAATGAATTCTTCGAGTACAAAGTGCAAAGGTCTCAAGAATATATAACAATTAGAAAATAGCGGTGCGTGAAAATAAATAATAAAATCAATTTTCTTCGACGAAAAAAAATTATTAATTGCACTATCTGCAATCTAGATCGAAAATGTATGCAAAAACCAGCCATGAATATTTATATTATAATTATTTGTTTATAAAATGATACTTATCGCACATATACGCTGTGTTGCATAGTAATTTAATATGGTTAAACCTGAATTTAAATAAAATGCATAATTTAATTAAGAGACTATTATGTAACGTAATTAAAATATCGCGCAAATATACCAGCTGTCCGCAATCATTTAATAAAACTCGCACATATACCGACTGTCCCATTTATGTACCCCGCAAAAAGGCGCCAAAATTCCATTCAAATTTAATTTGACATAGCTGAATCGATATTTCAGCCAAACGCAAAATGCCATCTAGAATTCTGAAAGGCAACTCACAATGCACGCATCCTGTAAACCTGGTAAGGATAACATCAGCAGGGCAATGACCATAACTCAAACGAATCCCAATTCCTCAGAATACACATACGTCCCTCTAATCCTTTTCACTCGAAATTGCATAACGAAATGTTGCGCCTGAAAAAGCGTCAGTGGTTTTGTACAGCAGGAGCGTTAGATGCGTGCGGCAAGTATTATTGTTCCTGTTCCTGCTTTCAGTAGTTGAGGTTCAGTGTTTCAGCAGGACTATTCATAGTTCGCATTCACGTTTAGGTATGAAGCTTGTTTTTATTGACTGGGTTTTAAGTAACGGATTAGAAAAATGGGGTGAAAATTGATATTTGCATGAAGGGGTTTTAGCGTTTGTTGGGTTTTATTTATTTATTTGTAGTGGGGTGGGAAATGGAATGGAAGCTTTAGGGTAGAAAATAAATAATTTGAGTGTAGTAATTTGGTTTAATAGTTTATTTTATTTGTTGTAGTTTTAGCGACCAGTAGAAATTAATTATTAAATGGAGCTTCTTTAGACAGAAAATTTAGACCAAGAAAATTTCTGAAAATAATTGAAAATAATTTTAGTTTAAATTTTTTTGTAAACTTATCTTTTCTTAAAATACCTTAAGAAATAAATTAAGAAATAAAACTCGAGAAATTGCAAAACTGAAGCCATTTAAATTAAATAATATCAAGTTTGGATTTTTAAAAAATATATATTTTGAAAAATAAATTAATTTTCAAATAATATTTTATTTAAATCGCTAATAAACTCTTATGCAAATTATTCTAATTTCCTTTTGCCCATTATTCCATAACAATTTAATTTTCTAATAATAATAATTTATTACTCCAGTAATTCACTTTAAATTGATAAAATATTCAATAAAAACTTAAATTAAATAATTCACGATCCCATTATCAAAAAAGCTCTACTTAAAAAACCTGCGGAAGTATAAACAGGAAAAAGCGAACAATGACATTTAAAATTATTAAACTGTGACTAAAATGTCATGAACTCTATTTTTCTTCTAATAGAGCAACAAAACTTTTCCTAGACTTAACTAACAAAAAGTCAATAAATTTTTATACATATAATAAATTATTGATTTCAATAAACTCTAGAATGAATAGTGAAGAGGAGACGTCGAAGACGTCAGTGGAAGACGATAGTGCCTCTATAATTAATAACAGCGTCGTTTTTGAGGCCTCCACTCAAACACCGACTAATGAAATTTGCGAGTCGCCTTTATTTACACAAAAGGGATATTGCCTCAAGACTAATGGACATAGTAATCAAGCACTGCTTAATATACATCGAATGAGGCGATGTGACCAGGTAAACAAGCTAATTAGAATTGATTTTCAAATTTAATTAGAACTTCTAGTACTAAAATTAGAAAATTTATTTAAATTTTGATGACCTGTAGAATAGTTTCAATTTATGGTAGTTTAATTGCGAGTAGGTGTTTCTTCGAAATGATAACATAAAGCTCGTTAAATTATTAAAATAATTCAAGTAATAAAATATCAATTGAACGGCCAGCGAATTTATTTTCGACCGCACTTCAAAACTAGCGAATTATCTAACAAGCTCTCAAGTCTTCAAAATTTTATGCACAATCTCTAGAAATAGTATGGTAGTAAATTTCCAATTCTAGGTCAAGTCAATCGCTGTATAATAAAATTTTGTTTAATTTTAAAAGCACTATTCCAGATTAGCCACAATTACTTCGCATTTAATTAGTCTCGATTTTTAGTGATTTATTTTCTTATTTTTATAGCTGTGTGATGTTTCATTAAACATAGGCATAGATCGATTTAAGGCCCATAAAGTCGTATTAGCATCTGTTAGTCCCTATTTTTTTGCCATGTTCAACGGTATGTATTTCAAAATACCCAAAAAAATAAATCCCAAAATAAATAATCTCCAGGCGACATGAAAGAGCAAAACTTGAACGAAATCATCCTACACGACTTAGATCCAACAGCCATCGAATTGCTCATCGAATATGCCTATACCGGCCAAATAATTATAACACCAGACAATGTACAAGTTTTATTACCAGCCAGTAGTGTCTTGCAAATGCAGGAAGTCCGCGAAGCCTGCTGTCGATTTTTACTGCGCCAACTTCATCCGACCAACTGCCTTGGCATACGCAGCTTTGCAGGTATGACAACTATAGGTTATGTCCGACGACTGTCAAATGTGACAGCCGATCAACATAACCTCAACCTTTCAAATAAATTCCAGATACGCATTCGTGCAAGGAATTGCACCTGAAATCGCACGTGTACGCGCTGCAAAATTTCCAGCAAGTCGTCGGCACTGAAGAATTCCTGTTGCTGCCTTTCGAAGAAGTCAAAGATTTGATATCAAACAGTCAATTAAATATTTCTTCCGAAGAAGACGTCTTTAGTGCCGTTTTGAATTGGGTTAAGCACGATTTGGCCGAACGCACCAAATTCGTCTCTAACGTACTAATCCACTAAACATTCAAATAAATTGTCTAATCCCGAATTTCCGCAGCTTATGGTCCACGTGCGATTACCTTTAGTCAACCGCGAGTTCCTAATGACTCGCGTGGACAATGAATCGCTCATTCGCGAAAATAACGAATGCAGGGAATTATTACTGGAAGCTATGCGATATCATTTAGCGCCCGAGCGAAGATGCGCTTTGAGTACCACTCGTACCATGGAGCGCAAACCAAAAGGAGCAGATCCCTATTTATTCGCTATAGGGGGCGGTAGCTTATTTGCGATCCATTCCGAATGTGAAGTATACAATCCCCGAAGTGATGCGTGGTCCGCTATAACGCCCATGCAATGGAGACGATCGCGATCGGGCGTTACCGGACTGCGTCGACTGCTATACGTCGTCGGAGGGTAAGCAATTTTTAGCGCCATCTATCGGCAAATATCCGAACTCTTGCAGATATGATGGAGCTTCCGATTTGGCGACCGCCGAATGCTACAACCCCTTGACAAACGCCTGGTTTACAATCACCCCAATGGGAACTAAGCGTTCCTGCTTAGGAATCTGCTCGTTCGATGGTTTAATTTACGTTTGCGGTGGCTACGATGGCGCTTCCTGCTTAAGTTCAATGGAACGTTACGATCCGCTTACAGGCGTCTGGTGCAGCTGCACGGCAATGAACACCAGACGAAGATATTGCCGAATTTCCGTGGTAGAAAACTGCGTCTACGCCTTGGGAGGTTTCGATTCGACTAATTATCAAGCGTCAGTCGAACGGTACGGTTCTAACCTCAAAGGTGTCATCCAAGTGACATTTAAACAATGTTTCAGATTTGATCCGCGAGAGGGCGTATGGAATCCTGTGCCATCAATGTCGTCGCGAAGAAGTAGTTGCGGTGTCGCGGCCTTAGACGGCCATCTATATTGCATTGGGGGAAACGATGGTACTATGTGTATGTCGAGCGGGGAACGTTTTAATATTCGCAGGAATGCTTGGGAACCCATTACGGCGATGCATAATCGACGGTACGAGTTCTAGTTAGGCAACCAAGCATACACTAAATTTTAAAATTTTAGGTCTACCCACGAAGTGGTGGCGATCGATGGGTTTATTTACGCGATAGGCGGTAATGATGGCTCCTCTAGTTTGAATTCGGTGGAGCAATACGATACAAAGTTGAATAAATGGACGGTGGTGTCGGCAATGTCGACGCGAAGAAGTTCAGTAGGTGCCGCCGTACTTGAATGTATTAATATTGAGCATGTTTTGCGCCATACGAATGCGAGCTGACACTCTTTGTAAGTTTTTGGCAACGATTTTTCTGGCATTTACTTATTTTTAAGGCTCTAACAAAATTATTGTGCTTTAAAATGAAACCAAATATTAAGTGTTACTTATTCGAGATTTTATATGTTGTGAGGAAAATTTTAGATATTACGATATTGATACAAAATACATTTTCTGTGATAGCCGGAAAGTATTCAAATTCGATGACATGTTAATGGGAACCAAAGATTTAGAAATATATTTACATTTATTTTCGCTATTTATAGATTTTAATTTGTAGTTTATATTATTGCAATTTATATAGATTGTTCTAGGTATAAGCAATTAATTAATTAATTATAAACAAAATACTGCACTGCCAATTTATGTAGCTTAGCAAAAATAGCATTAAATTTATAAATAAATAAATATACAATATTATTGGTTCTCAATTAAAACAAATTCTAACTATATCCGGCATTTATTGCTTGTAAAAAATAATTGAAATAGTAAATAAGTATACTAATTAATAATTACATAAAAATATTATAAAGTAATCGCAAATAAATTCATTATCTTGCATATGCAACTGGCATTGCACCACAAATAACTCAAAAACCAAGTATTGTTGGTTGCATACCCAAAATATAAAATCATTATCGCAAAGTCACAAAAAATGGAACAATGTCGACACAAAAACAGAAATAAAATTCAAAAATCAACAATTATTTCAATTGTTTATAAAACGGATTGATCGGGGTAGTCTTAACTGGCGTTTTAAGCAATGGTTTGGAAGGTTTCCTGCTAGCATCGTAAGGAATTGCAGGCGAGCTCAAAATCTGGGCGTGATATTCATGCACCTCCTGCGATTTATTCAACTTTGTATTAATTTTAATCTTCTTTGAGCCGGCAGCGACAGGCGTCGAGGTCTTAAATAATTTAGGATCCAACGAATATCGTCGATTTATATTCAAATTAGTATAAATCGAATTCTCGAGGTTGCGATGCTGCTTAATCGCACTCGCTTTCAGCTTTTTTACATGACTTTTTGCGGGTATCGTAATTTCGTACTCACCGTCTTTCAAAGGCTCGTCCCACTCGGATTTTGGAAACAGCTCATTCCCATTTTCGGTGATTGAAACATCGTCAGTTTGGCCGGTTTTGCAAGGCGACTGCTTCTTCGGTGTAGTTTTCTTGAAGCCACTTGTATTTACTTTGTCTCCTATGCATTTACTGGGCGATGGCACTTCCGTCGATTTACTTTCCACTGGAGCAATTGGCTTCTTCGGTGAAATTTTCTTTACTTTAGGCGATTTCGCTTTAGTCACAGCAACGGGATTCAGTTTGAAGTCGCTGGACAATTTGTGTTCCAGAAAGCTACCCAACTCTGCATTGCCTTGCAGATTGCATACCGAATCCGGAACTGGCGCGGCTTTGCTATCATCATAAACAACCCATACTCCCAAGTTTGGTTGCACGATAAATTCTACATTCGAAACGTCAATGCCTGGTTTAGTCAAAATGCTATTGAGTCGAGTGTTTATATTCGATTGAAAAGATTTCGGTTTTTTCCGAAGCGGTGTGCCGACTTCGTAATTGATTTCCATTTCCTCATTTGAAACGACTGCTTTTCTTTTCCTAAGTTTTTTAACCGGTTCTAAACTAGCTTCGCTTTGCTCAATAAATTTCTGCAATTTTTCATCGTCGGGATTTAATTTTAGTCGTTTAAGCGATTTGGGTAACGCATCTTCTTCTTCGTCGTCAATTTCAGGCGTTCGCTTGTGTTGGTCGTGCATATTTATCTTGTCAAATTTGACTAGTCGATTCACGGCCTTCCTGATGTTCATGTCCGCTTCGACTTTTGTGTTGCGGATTTTCGCACGTGCTCCTAATGGATAGTCGCCATTCGCCAGCTTTGTAAATCTAAACAGACAAAAAATACTATAATTAAGCTTCACAAAAAAAATTAAAATACGCACTGTGAGACTAATAAACTGATAAACTTCCTCGCCCTCTTAGTAGACCCCTTTTCAAACTTCACGTCCATAAGCGCTAGTGCAATTGATTTAGCACTAAACTTCAATTGTGGAATTTCAACGTTCACGCGACCAGCTCTTGGATCGAGCGCCGTTTCACCAGTCGTCTCTTCTGATGAAGATTCATCGTCTGACATTTTCACATCGTCATCATCACTATCCTTGGATACCTTTTGCATAGAGTGAATGGATCCCGGAAATCCCGCGCTTTTCCAAGCCATATATTTCTCATTGTATTCCATGCCCAAATCGGATTGACGAATTAAATAAGTGAAAATAAATTTACGCATGTGTTCAATTTGTCGATTATCCGTTAAGTTCACTAGTTTCTTGATAAATGGTCGGATGAAGTCGGTGACCAAGTCGGGATGCAATTTGCCTTCACTAATCTTTGCTATTTCTTCTAGATAAATTTCGATAAAATGTAGTAATAGTCCGATGGGTGGTTCTTGAGTCGAGCTTAGAATGGTTGCGGAATTGACTTCGCAGAACTGAGCAACCTGTTGCTTCTTCCAATTGTGTTCTTTAAGAGCTAGTAAAGTTTGCCTTAATAATCGTCGAACCAGCTGAAAATACAAGGCAATTATTATTAGAAAATGAAACATTGAACAAGTTAGGCAACCGATCATACACCAGTGGTGACTTACCATAAGAAACTTATCCAGCCTTAACTGATCAATTCCAAACCACTCATTAATCAAAGTGCGCATTCCTGCTTTGTAAAAGAGCATAGAACCTTCGATTGCAGGTAAATGGACTAGTTTCGATATGTTTTCCGCACATTCTTCCTAGAAAACCAAATTGTTAGCAATGCAGCTGTAAATGGACTTGTACTCAAATACTTGAATTAAAGGCTTGTCAGACATCCACATTGAATAGAATAAGCCTTTCCATATTCGCAGAAAATCATCTTCCGTTAGAGCTGCAGAGTAAAAAAATAAATCGTGGTACTTTTGAGGTTAGGAAACTCACGTAATGTGTCTTGTCTATGTGCGAACCACTTCTTGAGGCTTCTCAGGGCTCGATCTCTTGCTGTTTTATTATTTCCAGCCAAAACGCGAGCAAATTTTAAATCCTGGGCCACTACTAACACTTTTTTGTCTTTAATTTTCGCATTTTTTCCCATGTTCTCACGTGTTTTTAAAATTTGTGTACCGTCGAGTATCGCCATTTCTTTTTTACTGAAGTGAAGTTAGTCCACAAAACAATATAACAAAATTAATATAAATAAGTAATAGCTTCATTTAGCAACAAAATACGCTATTTAATATCAATTAATATCAATACTAATCAAAAATATTAATGCCTATAATTTAAAATAAATTTTTAAATCTATTATGTTCAAACTTTACAGTTGGCAACATTGTTTCATCAAGTTCAAACGTGGTTCAAACAAACGTCAGTGCAACATAACCTTAAATTATATAAAATAAAATGTTAATTAAAGGCAACTCATTTAAACTGGAGCGATATTGTAAGTATGGCCTCTCAAAATTAGCACACATTCGAAAATATTCCGAAGCTCAAACATTACTGCCCGTAAAATTGTCCTATGCAACTTACGAAAGTTCACAACAAGACTCCGCAAATAAAACATGCCCCCTAATTGTAATGCATGGGCTATTCGGCTCAAAATCAAACTGGAATAGCCTATGTAAAGTGTACCATCAGAAAACAACACCGCAACGTAAGGTAATTGCGATCGATGCTCGAAATCATGGAGATAGTCCGCATGATGAACATCACACGTATGCACATTTAGCAATCGATGTAAAAGCGCTACTTGAAAGCTTAAATCTACAGAAAGTGGCCCTTTTGGGGCATTCTATGGGCGGCCGAGCAGCAATGCTATTTTCCCTAAAATATGTAAGCATTTTCATACATTTTGGGGCCATTTTTGAGCGGATTGCTTTCAGCCTGAATTAGTTGATAAGTTAATTATTGCGGATATTTCGCCAGCCACCACTAGCCCCAACTTAAAAAGCATGCCATCACTATTCGCTGCCATGGAAAACATTGAATTACCTAATAATATAAGCATGTCGCAAGCACGGTCGATAGTCGACAATCAACTCACTAAATTAGTCTCCGATAAATCGCTTCGGGCATTTTTGTTAACGAATTTGGTTCAGAAAGGTGATGGCAGGTTTGTGAATTAATGTGTGATTGTTTGCAAGCGAAAATGAATTTTGTTTTAGATATAATTGGCGAATTAATATTCCAGTGTTGCTAAATAATTTTAATAGCATCGCCAGATTTCCTTCTATTAATGATATGGTTTATCAGGGCGATACTCTATTTCTTGGGGGCGACAAATCCGATTATATACTGTAAGTTTCTCTTTAATTATGGTTTATTGAGTGGGTTTAATTAATTTAAATTTGCTCCGGTTTTTAGGCAACTTCCAATACACAAAAGAAAATTTAATGTATTGTGAGTTGCATAAACCTGGCGCCAAATCTAATTTTTAAATCACTATATTTCGTTGTTACGTTTTGTTTCGTCATTGTCAGTGTCATTTTCCATTCAAAATTTTTGTCATGTTTCGCCTTCATCCAAATTTCAAGCATTTCTCATCATTCACACTTGGAACCAGTCCATTTCAAGACAAAATCGTCAAAAAACCACTCGAAGCAATCTTTCCATCTTACGCCTCATACGAATCAACTCATTCAATCCCCGATAAAAATAACCCAGCGCCTGTTTTAATTGTGCACGGCTTATGCGGCTCGAAAAGTAACTGGAATAGTTTGTGTAAAATGTATTTGAATAAAACGGTACCAAAGCGGAAGCTTTTTGCAATCGATCTGCGAAATCACGGCGATAGCATGCACAGCCCTTTTAACAGCTATGAGCATTTAGTGCTCGATTTACTAAAGTTTGTTCAATCTATGGAGATTCGTAGAGTGCAATTAATTGGGCATTCTATTGGTGGTAGGGCCGCAATGCTATTTAGTTTGAAATATGTAAAAATAGTTGATTTGAATTAGTTGTCTTAGTAATTGATTATTTTGTAGCCAGATTTGGTAGAAAAGCTGATAGTGGCGGAAATTTCGCCGATAAGTACAAGCGCAACTTTTCGAACAATGCCGATTTTGCTGAAACGTTTAATTAATTTGAAAATGCCGAAGAATATACCGTTGTCGAATGCGAGAAAGTTGGTTTTGAATTATTTGTTGCCGATTGTGCATAATCATGTACTTCTCGCCTTTTTGCTTACGAATTTGGTGCAGTTGCCGAACGGCAGGTATTTTTTCAACTAGATTCGTGTTTTAGAAAATTATTTTAAATATTTTAAACATAGTTTTGGTTGGCGTATGAACATTCCCGCAATCCTGAGTAACTATCATCACATTGCCAGCTTTCCAGTCATGCATAACATTACTTATAGTGGTCCTGTCTTATTTATTGGTGGCGCTAATTCTGATTTCATCCAGTAAGAAATTTACTTTGCCCTCACGAAATATGAATTTCCCCTTATTTGCAGCAAAAGCGACTTACCCCACATTTTAAAGCTCTTCCCGCAAGCCGAATTGAAGTTTATCGACGGCGCTGGTCACTGGTTGCATTCGGAAAAGCCGCAGGAATTTCTAAAGTTAACACTCGATTTTTTGAACAAATAGCCGCACATTTCGGGAATTATCTAAAAAAAACATACAAGGAAATTTAATATAAGTGTAATATATGTATAAAAAGTATAATAACGTAACAATAAAATGGAAACTATCCGCAATACATTTTTATTAGTTCCTATAAGAAATAGTAACACACAAAAACATGTTAAACCACACAGATTTTGATAATATAAAACAAATCACAGATCATATTTGATTTAAAATGTAACGCAACAAAATAATACTTAAAAATCATCTTTGGCTTTAGTTTTATGAAATCAATTTGAACTTATTGAACGAAACTCGTCTAGATTTTTTGTTCTAATTAATCCTATACTAATCTATTAAGCGGAACGTGTCAAGCTTATTTAATTGTAAATCGTGCAAAACACAAATTCCAAAATTGTGAACAATTACACTAGTTAATACATTCAAAAGAACATTATTTTATTCCAATAGATTAGATTATTGTTTTCCTTACGAATTTCAAACCCTGTAATTATATGTAGTACTTAAGTAGATACGCCCCCATTGTAGGCATAATCAGCTTTATTGTGCATAATCAAGCAATCGTCGACGAAATAGAAGCTGTCCGATCGAGTTTCGAACGGAGACTCAATCATTTCGCTTACTGGAACCCACCAAAGTTAGACAACCAACAATACATCTATGTATGAACTTACTTAAATCAGCGGGAATTGTAGGAAATTCATAAATGTGCTCGCAAGTGTTCCTCGAAAAGGGAATACAGAATCCGAATTCGAAATCGAACGTTTTCAACAGCTTGTCTCGGAAAAAGTGGCGCTCAATCATGCGGAATCGGTTCACGGGTTTGCTGCCCACCGTAAACTCCACCCTGCAACAAATTAATTATTACACTATTTAGGGAGAAATTGAAGTAGTACTTACGTGGCTCCTACTGTCTTCAGTTTGAGGAACTGCGGCGTGAATTGATATCGGACAAATCGGCCCGAATTCGGATCGATTGCTTCTTCACTTTCCGCGGTCTTCTCAATATTGTCGTCGACATTCTCGGGCATTGGCTTTGCGATTTCGAACAATATTGCGCCACTTTCCAAATCGCGAATCTTAAATCTAGTGAAATCTATATCGTATATATTTGCATCGGGATCGCATAAATAACTGTCTGTTATTTTCGTCAACCGTAAGACATCTTCTGGTGATATTGTTTTGGAATTTTCTACATGTGGTAAAGGCTTGTTTGATGAATTATCACGTTTGGTTCGCACAACACTCATTATTTTCTTTATTGTATAAAAGTGTATATTAATTAATACATCGAAGTGTATGTGTGTTTGACAGCTGTCAAAGCAAAGTTAAATTAGCAAGATGGCGTGCATTGTCATACGAATACAAACAAATTAAACGGTTTTTTATTATTATTGCGTGTGATTTGTGGTAAAAATAGCTTAATTTAATTGAATAGTTGATTAGAGATTAGTTATTGATTTATTCAAATTGTCGCGCTTTTGTTGGTACGACTGGAATCGAACAATTATCCCCAAAAACATAACCTAAAAAGTTTGACAGAGTTGTCAAATGATTTAAAATGAATAAATAGTGAATTTTTCAACATTTAGCTATTTATAAATTACCAATGTGTGACACGACGCTATCTATTTTTAATTCGCAAGTGAAATGAACCAATCGCATTCTTGGCCCGATTTTAGTTTGAATCCAATATTTGATCCAATTAGTAAGAGCATACTTGATTATTATTTACAAGTGAAAAGTTACACTATAGACACAGTGGAGCATCTAATTCTCTCAGCTATCTTATACATAATAATATGTATAATCCTGTACATTGCTGTAACAAAATGGAAATGCTTTGTGTTCAAAAAAGGCATAAATGGAGCCAAGCGAGTACTTTTTGTAATCGCCCATCCCGATGATGAATGCATGTTCTTCGGCCCCACAATTCTCCATTTCACGCGACAGGATAACACTCTAGTGTATTTAATGTGTTTATCGACTGGTAATATTCGAATCCAATTAAAGCTAATTAATTGATTACATCATTAAAGGTCGCTACAATGGAATGGGATCCGTACGCAAGGATGAATTGTACGCTTCATGCAAAGCATTGGGGATTGACGAGAACTGCATCGTGATCCACGATCACACTTGTTTGCCAGATGCAATGGATATTAGATGGCCAACGGAAATTCTGTCGAAATTAATTTTAAGTCAAGTAGAAACATTCGATATCAATACGCTTATTACGTTTGATCGGCATGGGATTAGTCGACACAGCAATCATTATAGCATATATTATGCCGTCGCGAATCTCATTATCGAAAGGAAACTACCGAAAAGTAATATATTAATTAATTAGCGAATATTGAAAGTAATACAATTTTTTTCAGAGTGTGTGGTTTTCGTTTTAGAGTCAGTTAACATTATCCGCAAATACTGGCTGATATTTGATCTTCCCATTTCCTACCTCTTATCAAGGTTTCGGTAATATTACTACATTTTCTTGACTTAATTTTATAGTAAATCTCATTCACAGGTTTCTTGTCAGTTTCCAAGATCGTAGAACAATAATGAAAGCAATGAAAAACCACAAATCTCAGTTGGTGTGGTTTCGCTACTTATACATATATCTCTCGCGATATCTTTTAATCAACACGCTGCAAGAAATGAACTTGGTGGACATAGAATTAGATTTAGATATAGATGATTAAGTTAAGGTTCATTAATTAAGTTCAAAGTCACGTTATATTATATTCGTTGTTTATATGCAGAGAAAATCTACCTCTTGCTTTTGTTACCCATTTCAGTGCCAAAGTTTCCTTTGTATATAAGGTTTAGCTGTATCATGTTTTCCAACTTTTTAAGACACATATTATAATAAATGTTTAAGTCCAATTCTGTTGTATTCTTTCGAAAAAAGTTCACTTTTCGTTCAAATAGCCGCAAGTTCAAAATTAAGTTAAATTTAGCGCTATAATTATGCAACCCTGTATACACATTTGTATTGTAAGTTGCATACCGTAGATTATTTTCCAAAAATTAAGCAAAATAGGCTATTTTCAAATTCTTTATTCATTTCTTACAAAAAAATCTATCACAAAACACAACAAACAAAATAAAATGAGCAATTATTAATAAAAAAATATAATACAACCAAAAACTAAAAAGAAAATCAATGAATTTATATTTGCTTGGAACAGTTTTTTGTACAAAATCACAATACGAATCAAACAACTCTCCGTACTTCAAAGAAACGCTTCAAATAATAAACTTGACCAACAGTCATTGCTACAAGAATTAAGGCTTCGAAAAATGACCACAAAACAACTCGAGAATTCGTGCTTTCGTTGATACTTCTATGAATACGATCTCGTACTTGCATATATTCCTGCTCCTGTTTAACGCTAGTTAAAGACCCGCTCAACTCGCGGATCATATCTTCAAGTTTATTGGCGGTTTGTCCCTCTTGCTCGTTCGTTTTGGGTAGGGCTTCGCCGATTGCCATATTGAACATGACCACTTTCGGTGTCATTGTCGACATTTTATTTGAGAAGCAGTACGTGTAGGTACCAGCGGTATTCGCCGAGAAAGTGTATTTACCTGAAGATTCGCGAACTCCGTTGTAGATTTCCGCTCCATCTGGTCCGATTATCCAGACGTCTATGTCCAGAAAGCCGCCCTCGGCTATTTCGAATGTAAGGCCTGCATTTCAAGTTCGAATTAGTACATTGTAAATAAATTCAAAGAGTATTGTTGTTCTTACCCATTTTTGTGCCAGCTTCAACTTTCTCGAAGAAGCATTCTTCAGCGTGTGCGTCCACAGTTATGAAATATGCTAAACTAGATGAAATGTAGGACGTTAAAACGATACAAATGAAGCTTAGTTGAACTAGCATTTTAATTAATGGTGAACTTTACAATATAAATATCTCCGCCACGTAACCTATATTTCTGACAGCACATACTATTTTTGACAGATAAATTATTGAGTTGGGAAATTCAGTTTGGATTGTTGGTAGCACTAAATCATAAATATATAATTATAAATATTAATTAATAAGGAACTATAAAGTATATGCAATTTTATTGTTTAATAAGGCTTTTAGGTTTTACCAAGGAAGTCAATTAATTTAAATTAGGCGCTAATTATATTCATCTAGAGAAAATTAAGTTTGTTCTATTGGCAACATTGATAAATATACGTCACTTATCAATTCGTTAGTTTTTTGACACAAGAAGAACGTACAAATATGAAAAATTTGCTTTCAGCATTGTTTTGACGTCAATTTAATCAACACTTGCATTAATGAGTCAGACGAGTTGAAATCTAAACGGTGTAGAAATCTAAGCAGTGAAAAAAATGGCAAGAGACTATGACCATCTATTTAAATTACTCATAATAGGAGATAGTGGTATGTGTGTGGGCGGGGTTAAAAATTAAATAATTGCTTATTAATAATTAGAATAGTGTTTAAAGTGCAAATTGTTCTTCCAGGTGTAGGCAAAAGTTCATTACTGTTGCGCTTCTCCGACAACACCTTCTCGGGCAGTTATATTACCACCATCGGCGTCGATTTTAAAATAAAAACTATCTGCATCGATGGACTAAAGGTTAAGTTACAGATATGGGATACTGCGGGTCAAGAACGATTTAGAACAATTACTAGCACGTAAGGATGCATTCAATTTGTACAATCAAATCTAAATCAAAGCTTTTAGGTATTATAGAGGCACACATGGTGTCATTGTAGTCTATGATGTCACAAACGGGGAGAGCTTTGCGAACGTTAAACGGTGGCTGCACGAAATTGAGCAGAATTGTGACGTAGTTAATCGAGTACTAGGTAAATATTACATTTTGATTGGTTATACAGTTGGTACCTTTATGACACCTGTCAATTTGTTTGGCAGTGGGCAATAAGAACGACACCCCCGACCGAAAAGTGGTTCTCACCGAAGATGCTCAACGTTTTGCCGATACAATGCACATCCAATTGTTCGAGACGTCCGCCAAAGATAATATAAATGTGGAAGAAATGTTTATAGCAGTCACCCGATTGGTTTTGCGGTCGAAACAAGAGATGAAAGAGAGACAAAATGTGACACAAAACGATACGGTCAATCTAAGGAAAACGAATAAACAAGGCAAGAAAAAGTGCTGTTAGCTGTTTTTACAAAAAAATATAATAACTATGCAAATCAGTGTGAATGTCGTGTGATTTATACATACTAGTAATATTAATGCAAAAAGTGGTCAACTCGGTGGTCAAATATTAATTGTTCTCGCGCTTGTTTTGAGCTGGGATGATTTTGTTTTTTAATCAATTTATTTTTAAAGTGCTCCATCTTTATGATTTCGTTATTTTATTTTTATCTAGCACTGTATATAACAAAGAATTGGATTCTGTATATACAAACTTGTTTTAATTATTTTTCAATTAATTAATGTAGGAAACTAAATCAAATTATACAATATGAATGTTTTTTTATGAAAGAAATTTTATTGTGGTCGAAATAATCTGGTATTATTTGTGATAAATTTTCCAAGCGAGTAGAAACGTTGATATTAAGTAGCAGGGTTTTAAGTATTTGTTCTTTTAATTGGAAAAGATCTCCCAAGTGGATGCATTTATTAAATGTCCGGTTTTCCATCAATGTGCTTATTAATAGTTTTAATTTCCGTTAAGAGACTCACTATGTCTTTAAATTCAATGTATGTATGTACATGCTCAAATAAGTTTATGATTTCTAAATGAATTAGTTTAATTGAACCTGTATATTTGTATTATACCATTATTACCATTGAGGAAAATTAACTAAAACTAATTTGCTTTGCAATCATATCATGTAGATTAAGTTTACAAAACAATTCCTATGAAAAATGACAATATTTTCCATTTATTCTTCATTTAGTTTAGTGTACCACTACCCAATTTGTGTAATATGTTTAATAATAAATAATAAAAATTCTATTGCGCTATTTATTCAAAAGGCAACAAATTATGTGTATAATGTGTTGCCTAACCGAGGAAAATAAAACTCAATAATTCCTCGAAAATTTAATTTAATTTTAATCTATTTACATAAATAATGAAATTAATTATCTTACACATCCGTACTTTCCACGATCGAAAACACAAATGAAATACATCCAAATCGCAAAAGAGAGCCATGATTAATGAGGGCCGAACCTTCCCAGCCCATTTTCAAATCATCCGCGTTCGCAAAACAGCCACAAGCCACCTTTTCCACACTATCCACCGCTTCCATTTTTATATCAATCGATTTCTTTATCCGTGTAACATTCCTTCGCCTATCAATCAATTCGCGCACTTTCGAATCCAATCCAATTGTTTTAAGTTCCTCGCACTGCGGCTTCGTGCGTTCGGCCACATCATTCGAATAGAGCACATTATTTACAAATGTACCATTCACCGAGTAATTAATTAGCTCGTAATGTCTCGTAAACTAGAAAATTAAATTGCATTTTCTGCGTTAATATTTTTTTTGACGACAATTTTCAAACTATCACTACTTGATAATTCGAAAAGTCGTCTGTTAATGTGAACAACTTTTTTTAGAAATCATATATTTTACCTCATCGTAGAAAATAACGGCATGCTTCGGCGAAATGAAATTGCAATGACCAAACTTCTCCAAATCGACCTCGTTCGCTGATCCCTTGCCGATATTCAACACGCGATACCTCATCGCCACCGCTTCCGGGAACCTGGTAGACACCGTGGGCCGGAATCCCATAAAACTATCGTCGTGTCGCACATTCGTCGCATCCACTTCCGAAGTGCGCACATTGTAGAAATGCTTCGAAACGACGGGACACAACATCGCCCGGGCACGAACCGTCGAACTCACTTTCAATTTCTGTTTCGGACTGGCAAAAACGCGAGAAATGCGTTCAATATCGGCTGGTGTAAGGAGCTCACTTGGCAACGGCATATGGCGCAGCGTGTTTTGCATATTGTCCGGAAAGAACTGGGACAAGATATTAGTGGGAGATTGAGAAATCACTTGCTGGATACGTTGGTAAGCTAGAAGCTTAATTAATCGGTCGTCGAGTTGCTTTAATTCCAGTTCAACTGCAATAAATTTCGTTTGACAACTTTTGAATGGCGTTTGAATTTGAAAATCAAAGTGGCCATGCATTAAAATGGCGCGCAATTCAAAAATGATGGATGATAACGTACAAAATGGACCAATCACCCAAAAGCTACACTATCACAATATTAGCTAATAAAATAAAATCGTTGCAGCAACTAAATTAGCAAAATTCCATTTTTTTCAAAATAAAAAAACGAGTTAGTATAAAATTACAATTGTCTACGTTCAACTCACCCTCTGTAGTAATTCCGGCAATAACGTCTGAAATAAAATTGTGCTCCTTCCGATTGATTTCCTCGGAAAAAACCACCCCGTTAATACACTCGTTTTTCACAAAGCCATTAACCGTAGCGAACTCGTTTGAAATATTATTCACTTTTGTCCCGTCCGAATTTTCATTCGTCTCATCCGGCTTCGACTCGCCATCCGCAGCCTCACTCGGCGTTAATGGCTCCGTTTTAATTTCAGTCAAAATATTGTCGCACTCCCGATACTTTTGTCTACTACTCACATAATCAACACGCAACACATCTTTCAAACTCGGCAACAAATGCACCGGTTTCCTATAATGGTACTTTACCATTCCCGGTACGACCACTAAATGTTTCGGCTGCAATTTCACTTTAATGCGGAACGGCGGATTCTTGCGCGATACTTTCCGAAAGAACTCCAATTTAATAGAATCTTGATCAATGGGGCCGGAAAAGCGGTCCCAAAGCTTAACGCGTTCGGTTGCGGACACTGACGTCAACATTTTGCTATCCTACATAGATAACATTCTACTAGAATTATTATTTTGATAGAAAAGGTTGTAACTTACCAAACAATGCTCCACATGCTTGGGACACATCCATCGCCCCGAAGGGGCCGAAGTCAGCGGCGGGTCTAAGCAATCCAAATGGAAAAATAGCGCGCAAAAATCGCAGGCGATTAACGGCGCTATCCGACAGGATTTGCGGCATTCGTTGCACTTCTTGGCTGGTAGCGGGATAATTCCGCCGGGCCCTTTTTCGTGGTCTTTCGATACTTTTAGATTTTTGCGGCCAGTACGGGAGTACGGAATTTCAACTAGGTACACAAAATAATTATTTAAATTACTAGCGAAATTAATTACATACTTTTATCGGTGCCTGGGAAAAGACACGGTACACTCATACTGCGTGGCAACTCGAATTGCTTGGGATTCATCGAGTTGGCGGCTTCGATCAACATTTCAATCGCGCTAATTTTCGGTTTCTTCGCTGGTTTGATGCCTAAACTACTTGCAGGCGTAGACGATGAGCGTTTACTGCGGGTTTGAGCCACTGGGATTTGCTTTTTTAGATATATACAAGAGTGGCACAACCACTCGCCTTGCGGGATGTCGTTTTCCTCCAACGGCGGATCGCTAAATTAAATTAATTCGCAACAATAGAAAAACAAATTAAAACAATTAGTTGGCTTACTGGCATTGCAGATGGAAACTCGACGGACACTTGTCGCAGCAAATTAGATCGCCGCCTTCGCCGCAGGCATCGCAACTGTCGTGATTGTGACCTTTTCCCGGACGCTTGAAATAAGGATGCTCGCCCGATTTCTTCTGTTTGTCCTTATCGTCCTTTTGTGGAATGGCGATAAGCGCTTGGATTTGCTGCAATTAGGCTCGGTTAATTGGCTGTTGTGCTGCACTCCGCCATTTTATGGCGAATTATTTAGTTGCATCGCAAATTTACTTACTTCCATTAAGCCGCCAGACGTGTCCAAATCGTAGTCGATGGCCGTGGACATGGTCAGCTTCCCTTTCGAGGGTCCAGATTTAATGGTTGGTGAAGTGGGTGCGCTTTAGTGATAAATGCAAAAGGTTAATTTTTTTTCGCTTGTGCTTGGTTAGATGTTGCTTTACCACTCCATTGTTTCGGCAAGCTGTGGATCCGCTGTGGTGTTGTTGAATGGATAATTGTCTTCTAGTTTTGTGTTATACTTAATGCTAATTTTTGATGCAATTCAATTAATATTAATTCAGTTTATTTACAATTTATGCATCAATTTGACAAGCTCTCTGTTGGCGCCGTCTTTACACTGCCATTTTTGTTGCCAACTGCACAAGCGTCAAGCGTTCTTTTTTCAAATTAGTCGAATAATTAATGGAAATCGTTTAAACAATAATGTAGAATAATATAAACAATATTCATTATGTTGAATCAAAGATTAGCCTTAATTATTTATAGACGAAAATTATTTATTAGTGTGGGCAACCAACAATACACGAAACGCGCCTTACTAGTTGCCTATCAGTGTAAGTTCATTGCTCTGTGATCCAGGTCATTCAACTTTAATGGAGGTCATTGATCCCAACGGAGACTTCTTAAGAGATGGCGCGAAGAAAGGTAAATTCAAAAAGGCGCAGAATTTAATTTAATAATAAATTTTATTTTATCTGAATACGTTCATAACAAATGATTTGTTTTACAACTGAATTGGCATCAGTTTTAATTTATCTATAATAAAAAGATAAAAAAAACGCAATTTTAAGTACAATTAACAATTCTTATAACCTAATAATTTCTCATATTTATCGCTAATAATTGAATATAAATCAAATAAACGTATGGTTTATAAAAAATATAATATATAGCAAAGTGCCCTGCCATCTGAACACCCTGTATAATGACTGGCATCTTAAAATCTTACTTAATTATAAAAATGTGTGATTTCGAATTATCTCTAAGACACATTCATTCCTTCTCAATGAACGAATATGAGATCATAACTTACTTATTTAATTAATTAGAATCTATCTGGACTAGAATATATAAAAATTTAATCGACACAAAAGATAATAATAATTTCTATTTATTCACAATATAAAAAGTCTACTTTCAATCATCATCTCGTTCTTAAGTAGCCTCAAAATATATTGCAAAGCCAAAAAATGCCGTGATGAGAAAATAAATAATTAATTCTTCCTTTCTAAATGAACTTATTGAAAATATTGCATTAAATTTATATCACTCAGTCCCTAAGAGAATATTGGGAAGATCTCAAACTGGTTTGATTATTGGAGGAATTACCAATATCCAGAAGCACTCCTTTCTCCATTTCATTGACATCTTCCACATTATTTGGTATACTAGTAGACGAGGAATTTCTTTGACGGCAGAGGTAGGGTGTTGTGTTTGGTGATGGGGTGTCGCGTCCCTACAACAATTTATTTTCAAGACACTCGACATTTAAATTTCGTTTTCCAGGATCTTGCAGGAGGACGGACAATTTCAGAGGAACAACAGGGCTAACGACAAATACGCTAGAAAAAATCACAATAAATGAACCTGAAAAATATTACCTGTTTCGATGGACCGCAACACGTATTCTTCGAACAATTCGGATTGTCCTGAGTCCTCGGACAATCCAAAACGCAATCTTCCGTTTCAACTTGCTCCACTGAACTGGTAGAAAAATCCTGGTAGTCGATAAACTCGGGTTGAATCGTCGTCGAATGGATGCCTTCATTATGGAAAAACTCCTTCACCTTTTCCGCAATTTTCATATACTCCGACAAGTTCCTGCAGCGAATATGCGCTGACGCGATAATTCTAGCGCCCGCTAATTGCCACACATGGAACTCGTGCACCGCAAGCACCCCATCCACTTTCGCCAACAACTTGCGCTGAATCGCATCGACTTGAATGTGAGTTGGCACGGTTTGAAGCAGGATTAAAGCGGAGTCTCTGAGCAAGGGCCACACTGAGTGCAAAATTAGGAGCACCAGTAGAATACTGAGGGCAGGATCGATGTAGCATTTGTACACCCAGTCCGTCAACCAAAACACCTAGAAATAAATTTATTGTAGCGCTTTTAATAATTTTATTGTCGATCGTACCAAAGCGGAAATGATGACAATAACCGATCCCAAAGCGTCAGACAAAACATGCAGGAAAACGCCTCGCATATTCATCTGTGTCGCCGAATGCGAGTGTCCATGTCCCGTCATAATTTCCTTGGGAATCGGCTGCGGCGGCGGACTCGGGAACGTCTCATCGTTTTCATTATCGTCAGTCACCGCCAATTGCGTCAAGCGATTTCTACTATGCGACAGACGGCCATGTGAATGTCCATGAGAGCTACCGTGTTCTATTTCAAATATTTGGTCAAAAACGTGTCTTATATTGGATTGATTAAATATTTACCATGGAAGAGTAGAAGGCCAATTAAATTCACTAGTAAGCCTAAGCCGCCGACAATGACGAGCAATTGTGGATCGTGGATTGTCTCTTTTTCGATGAAACGTTTAAATGCTTCGACGGTTATGGAGAAACAAAGAGCTACGAGGAATACCGCGTTTACGAGGGCGCCTAGGACTTCAGCGCGGGCCCAGCCGAAGGTGTTTTTCGACCATTTCTTTGGCGACATCTAATTACATTAATTGTTATAATTAAATTCCTGATAATTGATAACCCAAATAACTAGTTTCAAATCGCGTTATTAGTTATTACATTTTGTTATCGTTAAAGCACTTAAAAAGTTTATTATCTTTTTAAATGATCGTTTAATTAAATAATGGGTAAATTGTTTACATAAGCGCTATTTAATTTAATTTATTCCGAAACGATTGTCTGGTTCTAGGACACACTAATTTTGAAATCAGCCCTGAAAATTTAACATTGGATCACCGCGAAAATAAATTCGAATACTAATAATACCACAAAATGCATCAAACTTAAAATAACAGGAAGTTTACTTCGATATATCAATAACATATTGAATAACAACATTTTTAATAATTGTAATTAATAGTTATTGCATCACAGACTCGTATAAATTCAAATCACTTTTTATTGAAGCGCTCGTTGAATAAAAATTAGACCCTAATGAATAAAAATGAAGCAATCGCTCCTTCTCGCAATTATTGTTCATTAACACATTTTATTGTTGTAAAAAATAGTAATACGATACCTTAACTGATAAAAAGGCTATAAGTAAGGCAGCAACATCGCTCAGCATATGAAAACTATCAGCTACCAGAGCCATGGAATTTGTAATATATCCAACGACGATTTCCACAAAGAAAAACGCGGTTGTTAGACATAACATCGACAACAGGCGGCATTTTTTTCCGGTGAATTTTCCCATATTATCTGCAACAAAACAAGCAAACTTATTGCTGCGAATACTACAATTCAATAGAAGAAAAAAACATAATTATTTAGAGCTTAACTTGGAGCTTAACAACAGAAAGATGAATCGTGTGCAATTTAACGCACTATTGGTGTCGTGTGCGATGAAATCCCGAATTTTTTAGCACGAAGATCAATTAAATATTTAACCAATGATTCATTTGTAGTAAAAAATTAAAATTCCCCGTGCAATCGCGTTTTTATGAGTCAATCCAAGGCAAGCCTCTTATTAGAATCAATTTTTATTTACTTTGAAATCATGTCAAGAAAATATAAATTACCTAGAAAATTTCAGCCGGATTTTGTTAATGTTTAAATGACTTCGAAATAATAGCTTGAAAGTTTCCCAGATCAACTAATTATGCTGATACGAGTGCAATTGAAAACAATTTAGTTAAAGAGTGTCACAAAAGATCTTTTGTGTTGGTTCAAGTTGATTGAGGCAATTGATATTTTAATGCGCTTTTAATTTGCTGGCTTAGCTTAATGGGAGTCTATTAATTTGCATAAGTAATTATTTTTTCAGATGATAAAAAATGAAATGTAATTTTCATGTCACAAAACAAAGCGAGCTTTGTTGGAGATAAAAATTGCTCGAAAAAATTGGTAATCTCTAGTAGCATATTTTAATCACAATTTTATATTAGTAAAGGATCAGTGAAAGTACTTATTTATAATCTCAATTACAATACAATCTAACAACTATACTTTGTTAACAATCGTATCAACAAAAGTAAATGTAATATTCAAATACGTGTTGCGAGCAAATTTCATAATTAATCGCATACTAAAACACTCGAATATAATGAAAATGCACTATCGACCATACAGAAAATTAGACTAAAATAATATTTACCTTTAATTTGCGATATTTGCGATCCAAAATATTCGTGCTAGCACATTCTTTTTTTCGTCAAACAACTTGCATTAATTTCACACAATCACTTTGCACTAATTCAACTTAAATTGCTTGGAACAAAAGTTTGCTTTTTAATGAAACATAACTGACTAAAATTGCATTGCTGAAACTTGTATTTATAGATTTAACAGAGAAGTCAAATGTAGAAATGTCATACAGCTGGCAGATCCAAGATGTTTTACGACATGCTCCATGGAAATGGTTAATGGCCGACTGTGCGACGATTTGATTGGTCGAACCAGGCGCCAGTTTCAAAAACTATTACAAACATAGCATTATAATGTTATCTATTAAATATATCGATGCACAAACAACTTTATATGCATTCCAAGTAATAATGTAACTAATAAAAACTATAAAAACAAATGCGACTATTTAAATTATCTAATTTTAAACAATATACCACCTAGTGACATCTATGGTGTTTCCACAACACTACAAATACAGCGATCTGTTTTACAACCAAAATATTTATCAGTAAATTCCTAACCTCACAAACTAAATGTCAAATTATTTAAATAATGCGAGTAGATCTTCTAAACAAATTAGCCTCAACAGTGGGCACTTGCATACAATATGCCTGCGTCATGCATTGCACCGTAAATCACTTGGGCGAATTCGTTTTGGTAAGATTTTCCTTTCACCTTATAAAACCACCGCGAAATTCAAAAATTCTTCCAGTGCTCCGGGCCCTCCATGGAGCCCACAATTTACTCAGACGACGTCCTACTAACCGAACATATATCACCCACAATTCAGCGAATACAACGCGGCGATATCGTAATAGCAAAATGTCCTTCAAATCCGCGCCAGCAAATTTGCAAGCGAATTATTGCAATGCCTGGCGATAAAGTTAAAACGGGATTTGCGTCGAGCCAAATTGTGCCTTTGGGACATGTTTGGTTGGAGGGTGACAATTCGACGAATTCGACAGACAGCAGAAGTTATGGACCGGTGCCACAAGGACTGATTAGAAGTCGCGCGATTTGCACTGTGTGGCCTTTGAGGAATGTTGCCTCATTAAGTAATGAAGACGATTGAAGTTGTAGATAATTGTATAGGTAATTAATTATTTTACAAAGTAATAGCGAATTTAAAAATCCGCAAATAAATTTTGACAATTTAAAAAATTATAAAGAAAGAAATTATTATTATCCCCATTTATTTTGAATTCTAAATGGTTTTTTTAATTATTTTTAGGATTATTAAGACCCTTCCATCCATGCCAAGTGATCCATAAGTGGCTCCATGAATTTTCCGCGGTGGAAATCCACTGGTAAGTTTTATTTCTAACTTCACTTTGGTAAAAATCAATACAATGCATGTATAAGTGGTTGCCTACGTTTGTGCGTCAGTATGCGTGCAAAAGTGCAAGGACGCAATGATTTCGTGAGTTCGTTCGACGTTGATCGTCACATTTTTGTGGAGCTTTTTATAAACGCATGTCTCTCGGCCTGACGTAGACGTAGTCAGTCTTAACGGGTGTAAAGTACACTGCTGAGCACAAAAGCAACCGATCTCGGCAATTCAAACAAACATCTAAGGTTATGACTTAGTTACTAAACCGGCATTTACAAAACAATACATAACTAACTAAAAATGTGCGAGTGAACCTCCAAAACCAGTGTTTATGTGTACTATATGAGTGAGTGCAAGGGGTAGCAAAAAGCGAAAAAACAATTCACCACCAAAAATGCTGAGCAGCAAAAGCAAACATTATTTGCACTGCTGCTTGTTCATCAGCGTCATCTTCGTCTTCGAGGTATTCGCTGGCGGTATCAAAATCCTCGACGGCGGAGCGTTCGTGCCATCCACCGACATCGACCCTTGGATCCAATACGGCTTTTTCGGCACCTGCATCCTCTACGCCCTGCGATTGGTAACGTTTCTACCTTTACCGCAAGTCCTGTTCAATTTCGTCGGACTGACGTTCTACAATGCCTTCCCGGACAAAGTGATCCTCAAGGGCTCGCCCCTTTTAGCGCCGTTCATCTGCATTCGGGTGGTAACCCGCGGCGATTTCCCGCAGCTCGTCAAGAACAACGTCAACCGCAACTTGAACACTTGTCTTTCGGCGCATTTGGAGAACTTTTTAATTGAAGTCGTGTCCGATAAAGAGTTGAACTTGCCGACAAATCGGCGCTACCGCGAAGTCGTAGTGCCCGCCAGTTATCGCACCAAAACCGGTGCGCTTTTCAAAGCTCGCGCTTTGCAATATTGCTTGGAGAACGATGTGAATATTCTCAGCGATAATGATTGGGTGGTCCATTTGGACGAGGAGACGCTGTTGACGGAGAATGCCGTCCGGGGGGTGCTGAATTTCGTGATGGATGGCAAACACCATTTCGGCCAAGGGTTGATTACGTATGCTAATGAAGAGGTGGTGAATTGGCTGACCACTTTAGCGGATAGTTTTCGCGTTACGGATGATATGGGCAAATTGAAGTTGCAATTCATGATGTTCCACAAGCCTTTGTTCAGTTGGAAAGGATCGTTCGTTGTGACACAGGTAAGAGAGCGATGTTTTTTGGCCTTGGTGATGATGTTCTGCTTATTGCAAAAAACTGGTTGGCGGTTTGTGGTTTATGTTCCCGAGAAATGCAGTTGATGGGCATTTTGCGTTCAAATCGAGTCTGAACTGATTAGATGTGTGGGTTTTTGATAATCAAAGTTACTCGACAATTGCGGAGATAAAAGTATAGGTTTTATCGCTTTTCCGCGAAAATTTGTGGAGGAAATTTGCATTTTCCGGGGTTTTTTCGGGTATTTGTTGATTATATACGAGATTATTTTGCCGAAAAAAATTTTGTTCTTCAAATTTCGAAGATTTTCTATATTTAAAAATTAATTTTCCTGTAAATTCCAGTATTTTCCGATAAATTCAGTGGTATCCAAATATTTGCACATTTATTTTCGTGTTTATTTTATTATACAAAATTTATGCAATAACAAATTTCGGTTAAAAATAAAAAACCATCATCAGACTATTAAAAAACAAATATAAAATTGATTTGCCAAAAAAGCATTAGTTTGCCACGAGGTTTGCCACTCGCAAAGGTTGAATTACAAATTGTTTAAATTAATTAGAGGTCAAGAAAATAATATTTTACTTTGAATTATGAGAACTAAAAGAACCTCGAACGAACCTATTATCATATTACATTTGAAGGCATAACAATTGCACTTATTAATTATTTATAGTGGAATTTCCTGCCTTTTACTATAATCTAATAGAAAATAGAGCTAAAAACATTTTTTTATAAAAGTTAAAGCGAGGATTAAAATCGCATGTTGCGGACAATTTAAGCTGGGCAATAATTCGTTAAAATGTTTTGGGCTATATGCGACAAAAAACTGGGTCACAATAATTATTAGACTAATTTAGTAAGTTGGAATTTAAATTATATTGACCAAAAGTTGTGTTTAAAATTTGAATCTGCAAATAGAAAAGTTATATACAAAGACGAAAAACATTAGTACAAAAACAAGTACTAAGAAATAAATAATTACTTATTTGCAAGGTAATTATAGAACAATTCGTTGAAGCACAAATATTGATATATTTCATGGAACTATTTTTACCATGTAATAAATAATGCACTTAATCCGAGACTTAATCGAGCAATTAATTTTTAATTCTGTTGAAAAAATTGTGTTTCAACCCTTATTCAGCCGTCACAATTTATAAATTATTTATAAAACAATTATAAATAAAAATACTTTTGCAATTATATTCATGACTCAATTTTTGTTGTTCGCAATAGATAAGATTGCGTTATCTGCAACTGCAATAATTGGAACTTGAGTTTAATTGGCACTCGACAGTCACTGATGATGAAACTGAATACTCATTGCACTTGGAAAATATTAATGCCCTTACGTATTCCCTCGCCTGACATTATCTCACTTATCAACTCATTAAAATACCAACAAATTAAACATACAATTTCTGTGAATAATAATTAATCAGACGATTTATTAGACATTAGACACTGTGCGATTGAACTTGACCCGAAACGGAATTTATTTATATCCGAGTAAAGTTCAAAAAATAAATTCCTTGGAAAAAAATCGAGCATTAAAATTTCGTGAGGACCATCGCATATTAAAGGAATGCAATAAAAGTATGTGTCGAAAAATCGCAGGAACTTGTTTCGCAGCCTATAAAATATGCAAGCAGATTTCGAATTTCGGCAGCACGAGACTGGAAAAAGCTCTCGAGACAAACCCTCTTAAAGTCGATATAAAAAAAGGCATAAAACGTTGTGAAAATAAACATGCAGCTCATTAATGTGATAATTAAATAAATTAAATGCTTATTAATACCCACACGTCATTTGAAGTATTTAACACGTACGTTTCACGAAGAAAATGAACCTACATTAAGCTTTTTAAATTTTATTCGTCGTCGTCTATTAAATTAAAATAATGATGATTTATAGCGAAGCCGAAATTGCTAAACTATTTATTGCAGCATTGTTGCATTCGTTCGTCGACAAGGTTGCTTCTAGTACTAAAGCCATCAACATTTTTTATGATCGTTAACACACTTTTAATGTTTGTTGAAAAGTGTCATACGAGTGTCATAATAATTATACATATTGATCAGCAATCAGTCGAGTTTTTTTTATCATAATTGTAGCAATGGTTTTGAAAACCTTGGAATAAAATAAAAATCATTATTGTCAACAATAATATCACATCCTGTCTGCAATTAATTGTATGTGGAACTGCGAACCATTTTTTTAAATCCATTAATTTCCGTATAAACAAACAAACATTGATAATAATTGATGGGCAGAAATTTAATCGACAAAAGTGTTGGCGGAGGTGCGGAGATTCAATTGCTATCGATTACAATAAATATTATGCAGTTCAACTCAAAAATAGAAATTCAAATTAATATTATTGCTTCGTATCACGTTCAAATATTTTTAAAAAATTAAAAATGTTGAAATATAAGTAGAAAATTGTACAACGACACTGCATAAATGCAACTTTGTGGTTTTATTTATTTTATGTGTCGATATAGTATTAATTATTAATATCATGGGAGGCAAGTTTATTTATTTAAAAATGCGTGATCAGCTCATTCCAACGGATATTGATATCGAAGCAACTTGTGCGTTTTTTAAAAATCAAATATTTAGCATCGTTAGTAATATTCTATATATTTGTTATCTTATCTGGTGATATGGATTTGGGTTGCCTATAATGTTGACAATGTTACTCGATTACCTAAACTCATACAATAAAGCTATTGTTTCAATATGTTACTCAGGAAATTGGAATGTTTGACTAAAAAAAAGGACAAATTATTGAATTCAATGCAATTAAAAATATTACTAAACGTGTTTCGATGGGTTTTTGTTGAAAAATGTATAGAATTGTTTCACATTCTGTATCATATTATTTTCTGCGACTGTTTTCCTGCGCATAGCGTGAGTGGAAAGTAGTTTTGAGTGTCGAATATTAACAAATTAGCGAGATATTATTGTCCCGCCGTTGTTTTAAATTTAAAAATTAAATTATTTATAGAAATTCCGCGGTTACATAATAGACGAACGCTTAATCGAATTTATTAGCAACACGTTTCTGAGGAATCTAATCTAGAAGTGATAAAAAAAACCTTCAGACTTGACTCATAAAAATAGCGAACGCGATTAAACAGTTTACTACAAGGCAATTTTATTATTCTAAAGCAATTAACATCATCCCATTATTATTATTATTTTTCATAGAATATATCAGTCCAGTCACTAATTGTTTATTGTTTTTGTCGGATGTTAGCCACATTGAATAAATGAATAAGACGAATGTTATTCCTTGAACGATAACAATTCACTGCAATGCAGTTTTAAGTTTAGCTTGGCAAACTAAACATAATTCGAAAAAAATGAGCAGCAAGTTTATTTAAATAATTTGGCCCTGGCTTCATATTATTACCTAAACGTTCGAATGGAAAAAAAATTATCTAGGACTCGAAAACGTGTAGGTGCTATCTGATTGTTGTTTTATCGATCGATTTATTTATTGTCACTGCGACAAAGTTCGGGACGAAAAGTTTATTCTATACAAATGAGGGTAATTTGAACGACGTATGAGTAAATGTACTTTCACTTTTGTTTAATCGAGAACCAATAATTTTATTTATTTACTTAATACCGATATTATTGGAAAAATCAATATGTTGGTTTTGGTTCTAAGCACGCAAACCGAAACTTTTTTATTACATAATAATAATAATAATAATAACAGTTTACTATTTTATTTTTATTGAATTTAAAACAAAAGCCTGTTCGACAGTAACCTTGTTTTGTAAAATTGAATAATTAGCGGTAATTAAAAAATAATGGTAGCCGCCAGTTTATTTCTAGGCTATTGTTTATAAAATATGTAATTTTTATAACTATGCTAAACAAATTTGATTAGGTTATTATTTCTTTTGAAAATAAATAAAATGAAAAATTATGTTTACCGAAAAGTAGTTGTTTAGATTGGGTGCAAAGCTTATCTATTGTTTATACGATAAATTTCATTTGTGTTTGTTACTCAGGTGGTTTCTCACACCTCGTAAATTAGCTGGAATTAGATAAGGACCACAGATTCGAATCGCTTCCACTAAGTCGATAAAGAAATGATGAATTCACAGAAAAAAAATAAACCCACTAGAAAATCTCGTATATTTTATATTCCAAAACTAAAAATACGATTTTGAATTCAGGTAGCGATATAATTACATCCGGCGCCAAATCGGAAATGCACGCTTTTCAAAAAATGAAAGGCACTTTTCATAAAAGGATTTTATCCACTCCATTAGACGCTACATAATTACTTTTCTGCATAACAGAACGCAACATCATTAACGACTTTTTCGAACGTTCAATCTTCTAGGAAAATAAACAAAAAAGCCACCACGCATTTAATTAATGAAAATCAAACAAGCGCGCCAAGTTATCAATCATCAGTGATCTAGAAGAAATTAATTTCTTAAGTGCTAAACATTTTTCTGCGTATCTCAATTTTTTTTTAGACTCTTATTTAAGCAATCTAATGATTAATTTGGTTTATCTTTAAGTGGGATGGGGCATTGTATTTTAATTTAATTTATTTTTAGTAAAATAATGCGAATTTTAAATTTTGTGCGCAATTTTTTAGATAATTTTTTTTTTTCAGGTGGCAGCCGAAAAAGCAGTATCCTTCGACAACGGCTTGGACGGTTCGATCGCTGAAGATTGCTTCTTCGCGATGCGCGCGTACAGTAAAGGCTACAGCTTCAATTTCATCGAGGGCGAAATGTGGGAGAAATCCCCATTCACCTTATGGGACTTCATCCAGCAACGGAAACGCTGGATCCAAGGTATCCTGCTCGTCGTCCATTCCAAATCCATTCCAGTGAAGAACAAACTGCTCCTGGCATGTTCCTGTTACTCCTGGCTCACCCTCCCATTGAGCGTTTCCAATCTAGTGTTAGCATCAAAATTTCCAATTCCCTGTCCGCCACTCATTGATTTCGTCTGCGCTTTTATCGGTGCTGTTAATATTTACATGTTTGTGTTCGGCGTAATTAAATCGTTCACGGTGTACCGATTTGGACTGGCCCGATTCATAATGTGCCTATGTGCCGCCGTTCTGGTAATTCCATTTAATTTGGTCATTGAGAATGTGGCGGTGGTGTGGGGCATTTTCGGCAAGAAGCACAAGTTTTATATTGTGAACAAAAATTCGGGACCTGAGATTACAGTTTAACCACCCATTTAAAGTTAGTAAATGATCCAGTTTAGGACAATTTTTTATTTTCAATGCACTTTTTATTGTTGGGCGGGAAAAATCAATCGTTTGTTGAACTCATCTTAAATTTGTTTAACTATCACAATTCGGTTAATTGAATCGATTGGTTTAAATATTCATCAATATCGTCATCATTCAGTACGCAAGTAATCATAATAAATCAATTGAATTTTAAATACCATTCGATCGCGGATGGTTTTTAAATTTAATATTTTCCTTAAATTAAATCCGATTTTAATGAGTACGTTTGGCAATAACCGATCATATCGTTAGTTTAATTGTGCGAATTCATATCGTTCATTGTAAATAATTGATCGCCACCTCAAAAATGTTTTAATGTTTTACTGTGAGGGTTAAGCCTATTGTGATTTTATGGAAAATAGCTCGAGACTTAAATCGAGTAGTAATTTAGGATTTTCTGCTTTGCGTATTAGTATTTTAAAGCGCTAGAATTTCTACTTAATTACAGTTAAACCGTTTAGATTTGTAGGGAATATTTATTTGTGTACAGAGAAGTTTGTTAGAATTAGGGCTTTATATTTTTGAATTAGTCTAGCACATTGTAATCCAGCTTTAAAGAGTTCAAATCATTTTGTTTCGTTCGAATGGTAGTACAAGAATGAAATGTAATCAAAATCGTAATCAAAAGTTGTTTGTTGTTTGAGAATTTGAAATAGTCTGATTTGGACCAATTGTATTGTAAGGACAGAAAAATACTGTAAGCCTGTTAAAAAAAAATTAAGGCTGCTAAGGTCGACTGCAATTTGACTGATTATTTGCAGAGGGATTGTTATTACTCCATTTCAAGCACAATGCAGCCTTAAATTCCAAAGATTTTTGTTGATGTAAATATATCTTAGTTGTGTATATTATAATTTCCGAGCTGAGTATTTAAAATGCTACTAGTCATTATCTTGTATTAGGGCACCCTTTCTAATATGATGATTATACTTTTTCCTGCTATTTTTGATATTATACAAAAAATATCCTTTGTTAGATTTAAGTAGGTAATATTATTTAATTGAAAATATTTTTTGGAATTACTATTTATTTTTGTATTAAAAAAATAATAAACATGAATGAACTTTGTTGTCTTTCAGCCGTTATTTTGTTAAATATTTCTGCTCCGCTGACTGATTATTTTTGTTTTTTTGTATTGTAACGCATATGAAGAAAATAAAACAAAATGCACAACACTTTACCCGAATTTTCAGTCGATCCCGTCTCTTGTCGCATTTTTTTGTAGCACTTCAGCTTGATCGTGGTACGAGGATTTTGCTGCATCGGAAAGCTTCGCCCACATATTGCCCAACTTTACTGAAGTAGCCGTGTGATCATCCATCGGGAATTGTTTCTGCAATTTATCGCGCCACTCTGTTGTGAAGATCATGAAGGCGTCCGGCGTTTTCGGTTTATCCAGAATGGGACTAGTTGGACGTTCCGCACAATGGAATTGAACGGGAGCGACTGGAAGTTCCGGGACAATTGCGGGTTTATCTTTAAGCGAAATATTTACATTTGGCGGCGGCGGCGGTGGAGAATGGCGCTCTTGTTTGATATCCTTTATTAATGTTGCGGTTGAATCTGTGCTGCTGAGGCTGATCTTTCGCTTTTTAGCCTTTTTTTGTACTTTCGGACCACTTTTTTCTTGCGCGACGACCTTTTCATCATTTTCGGCAATCGTTCGACCGATAGCGTTTGTATTGCTTTCTGGGCCTTTATCAATCGGTTCACATAAACCAACGACATTTAAACTTTCGCCTAATGCCAAAAACGCACCTACTTCGTCCTTTTCTATATGCACTTCGCCGGTGTAGACAAACTCTATAATCTTTTGTAAATGTTTAAATTTGACGCCAAATAATATAATGCATGAATGTGGAGTCGTATAGTTTTCAAATAACTTCTACAACAAACAGAATGAATAAGAAATTAATCGAAAATGTAATAATTACCCGGAAATAAAGACTGGAGGCCGAAAGAATCAATTTGTGGGCAGCAATCATTTTTTTTTCGCAGCTCAAAGTGACATCCACCAGTTTGTCATGCTTTTGGTGCTGGTTTAAACTTGTTAATACATTGTTTGGAAATAAATTACAGCGTAATTTTAATAGCGCCTTACTTGCTTGTGTTGTTTCAGTCATTTTAGCTTAATTGTGTACACAACAAAGTCAAAACAAAGAGACATAACCTATAAGCAGATGTGTGTATTACTGGTTGCATACCATTTTAATTGGTTAATGGAAATTCCGCGCAAATACATTTAAATTCAAAATTTATTAGTTGGTTTAATGCGATGATTTTCGAGTAAAATGTTTGTTTAGTTAATTTAATATTCTTTATTGCTATACTTCACACAACTTAATTCACAATCTTAAACTAATATATTCTTAAATCGAGCGCAATGCAATTGAATATGAAATAAGTCAAAAATAAACAGGTATGAAAAATGCCTCAGTGGGTTTTAGTTTCTAAGTCAACGAAATCTTTGTATCACACATTTGTTTGTAACAAAAATAACTCGCGCAATACTCTTTGATATTTACATAATTATAAATCGTCAGTTAATTAATTAATATATTTTTCCGTTCGAGACCTTCAATTTCCGCAAGTGGCAATTAATGTTACAAACACCAACCGGAATATAAACTATTACTTTGTTGCAAATGGTAATAAGTTAGTAAATAAAATTGATTGAATGGCAGTGAGTATTTTTGTTGAGCACTTGTACAACTCAAAGCCGCGGATGAAAAAAAATGCACTTGAAAATCGTAATAGTTTAGCAGTTTATAACAGAAATGTTACACCGACTGTAGCACATCTTAAACTCTAGTAGACTAGACTGTAATGTAGAAACAAAAAAATAAAAAAAAATTGTAGTTTGTAAAATGGAAAAAAAAATTGATTGAATTCTGCATTTGAATAATTGCAATCGCTGCTGATACCAATCGATTAATTAAGTAATTTACTTTATAAAAAATATAAAAATTAATGCTAAATTTATCTCAATAGTTTATATACCCAAAAAAATAATAAATAAGTCTACATCATAAAATATAATGATTGTTAGTTCGTTATTGGTAGCCACAAAACGACCAAAAAATTCGTCTACCAACGTGAAAGTGTGAATATGAATTAAGTGTACGCTGCTTATGCCGCTGCTACATTCATTAATTAAAATAAATCGCTTAAATAGTAGTATTCCTATAATTGATTTGCGTTCAATACTTAAACGTTTTTTTAAACATACAAGATGATGTGTTTGTTCAGTCTTTATATTTTTATTTCAAACTGTCTGTACTGACGTACTATGAAAGCATTTCGTTCCACGTACTGCTATTGTTACTAGACTCACTACTCGATGAAGACACTACAAAAGATGGCAAGTCAAATTTATTGTTGGGCTGTGGATCGCTGGTACTATTTTGATTGCTTTGCTATTTTAACTAATACCTGCTGGTTTAGGCATCTTATCTTTTGGTCCCCATATTCGGATCGTGTAATCGTCGGACACCGACACCAGCATTTGCGGATACACCGGATTCCAAGCCACGCAATTCACGGTGCGTGTGTGGCCTTGCAATGTGGCGATCGGTAGTTCGTTGCGAATATGCCAAATGTACACCTAAACCAATCAATTAACTAAACGCATCCCCAACTTAATTAATAGCTTACCTGATTGTCTTCACTTCCACTGGCAATAAAGTCCTGATTGGCGCCGCCAAATGTCGAATGAATGGTGAAATGTCCCTGAGTTACACCTTGATATCGACGCACTAAACATTTGTCATTCAAGTCCCACAAATGTACGCCTTGCGTGGTCACGTTCAGCAGCGCTAATCGATCATTTTTGTCGACAGTGAACGACATAATCGCGTGTTCTTCTTGCACTCTAGAAAATTAACGCATTAATAACTTGCAACATTAATCGCAAATGTCTTACATTTGCTGATCGGCAAGATCCTCGAAAACATATCCGCGAATGCGATGATGCGTATCGGCCGCCAGCACCGTCCTGCCATCCTTCCTGCACCACAACCCAGTCAGTCTTACGCCTTCCCACGAGTCTAACACATTCCCTTCCATATCACACTGATAAAAATGTCCACGAATGCCGCCCACCTTAACAACAAAACAAACAATCCTCAACCATCCTACTAAAACCCACCCAAAAACCAAAACGAATCAATCTTACAACAAACTTAGTCCCATCTTTATTCCACGCACAGCACGTCAATGCGTCTTCCGGCGATTGCGACACTTTGAGAAACTTTTCCGTCTCAATGTTCCATAGCCAGACTTCAGGACTTTCTTCCGGTCCGCAGGCAATCAAGTGAGTCGAGTCCGGGTTCCAAGCGATAAATGCCGCACCTAAAACATAAAATATTCAAGACAATTATTATGAATTTGTGTACAAGCGAATACCATAACTGTGGCCTTCTAGAATCTTTTTCAGCTTAACCGTGCAGGTTTCCGGATTCACGTCCCAAATCATCACGTTCGAGTCCTTCGAACCGGTCGCTAGTTTCGTTCCATCCGGCGAAAACTGGCAGAACCACACTTCGTCGCAATGATCGTTCAGTACCTTCGCAAAAAAAATAATTAGTCAAATATAGGCAACCAGTAACACACTCGTACTTGTATCGTGTGCATTGGAAAGTTCTCCTTCGTACAGCAATGATCAACTAGTAAAGAGGCATTGTTTAAGGCGACACCCTGAGATGTGTTATGGTGACTACATTGGATTGCTTGGTATTCGAGCGCTTGCGATAACAGCGAATACAAGCGACTTGGTGGAAGCATCACGCTTGGAGGTAAATACGATTGCAATTTTTCCATCAACATCGTACGCGATTCTAAGCCTTTTCCTTTCCAGTTTGTACGTTCGTGCAATTCCTCGGAGCTAGAACACATCATGTAACTAGACAACTGATGCACTTTTGCGGTGTTATGCTGCAATGGTGTGAGTTCGTTCCGCAGGACATGTAAAGCATCCAGAACTCGACCGTCTTCCAAGTATTCGAGATATTTTTGTTCGAGTAGCAAGAATTTCATTTCCTGCAATCATCAAGTAGTTGTAAACCAACTCGGGAATGCGCTTGGAATACTTACAAGAAGGCTGCTATTCGTAGTATCCAAAAGCGGGCGCAGTTCCTGCAAATCGTGATCGGCTTTCGTCCAATCACCATCAATTACATGCGAGCGAAATTTCGCGGCTGCAGGATGATCCAAGCGACAGCCGGATTCATCCATTAGGGAATCGCATGTTCTTCTGCAAAGTTTTTCAATAAAATTATACAATCAAAATAAGACAGACAGATTTTTGAATGTCGGCCATATTTCTTTTGCTTTAAAATTGGTACGACTGGCAATTCCGGAAGCGCGTTTTCCATTGTGCGCAACGAGTGTATTTCTATCTCTTTTCAACACGTGTGAATATTACAGGAAATAAAATGCAAAGATTTTGAAAATACAAGACAAGTGACAGCTGTCAAATTTAAATAGTGGCTGAAAAAAATATCTAGTGCTCTTATTTGGATCAACTAAGTAATTAATTACGTCCAACGCACGGCAAAGGTAAACAATTTATTTAAAAATGTAGCAACTGCGTAAATTAACTAAATGCGTGTAATTAGAATTGAAAGAAAATGACTTTGCAGTTTGCCATCTAAAAATAAAGCAGCAAATCTGCAAAATGATCGCGTAAAAACAAAGGAAAACAAACAGAAAAGTGTGAGTAAATAAGATCAGATCATGGTAGAGGTCACGAACTTACGTGAGTCCTTCATTTTTGAGATACTGTCCAATTAGTCGCACAATTTCTTGATTGGTCCGATTGAGAGCCACTCCATTTGTGGAATTGTGTCCATTCTCTCCGGCCCCATTGTTGGACGACTGAGCCCCATTTTGAACGCACCCGTTGCTGGCAGCCTGCATTGTGTCAATACAAGTGTTTCTTCGGGTTTTTTTACGCGGCGGCTGTCCACCGTCGTCCCCGGATGACTCACTATTAGAGGCCAGACTTATTTTTGAATCGCGCTTTTCCCCCTTTCTTTCCACGATTGAGTCCACTTTTCCCAAACGGCTCGAAAAAACAAACAGTTCCGACGAAATGTGCTTTGTTTTCACGTTTTCATCAATTACGTCATACGGCAATTATATTGCACTCAGCCCTGTTGTCTTGCTACTGAATGTTGCTCTTTCTGCTTGCATTATTGACGAACGACAAACTTTGAGCAGGAATTCGTTCGGGAATCTGTGCAGTAATGTTTATAAATAACGCACTTATTTTTTCGTCTCGACCTAGAAATGTATGTCACATATAGGATGCACCACCCAAAAACAAAGATCAGCTGAACTTCCCGTGCAAACAGCACAAACAGCTGGTTGTATGACCTCGACAAAGAAGAAAGTCTTTGTTCTTTGTTCACGACGCACGCGTATGTTAAATTCGTCGGGTAGGCAACCAGTAAAACAATTAATTATAATTATTAATATATCTTAATTAAATATATCTTTGTTCTGGGTTATTAACAGATAATTAATAAAGATGCAAATGTATTTTGTGTGCCATTATTAGTTTGAATTAATTAATTACAGTAGGAACAACGAGCACATTTTGTTGTAGCTACCCTTCCACAGATGGCGCACCATAGAAAAGAAGAAGAAGAATCCTGTTGTATTTATAAGTCATTTAAACGTCAGATGGTCAGCTGTTTGGAATTTTTTAACAACAAAACAATTACGAATAAGTGCTAATTAGGACAAACAATTAAATATTTTAGTGTTGAATTATGATCCTTAGGACTTACTGCACCTATTCAATATAAAATGTAAGTGTTTGAATTATTTATTTAAAATTTGCGATTGCGGTTTCGCGGTTGCTCAAGAATTTGTTTAATTATGAAGAAGATAAGCAAACTTTCTTGTGCTAACCCAGATTGGCTAATTATAAGTCTGTAGTATCTAGGGGCATAATCGAGTTATACTTAATTTCATTATATTTGACCTTGATGGTCAGTTTGAAATTCGCATTCGATGATAAACTTGTTTTGGTGTTATTTATGTTTTATTTGATGATTAACATATTATTGTTGGAAAGAGTATTATTTTGAGTCAAACAAAGGTAAGCGCAGCATGTACTGCTCAAAAACTATTTAATTATTGCTTTAATTAACCTTTCGAACCCGTTGCATTGTTTTGGACAACTTTTAATTGTTAACTGTGGTTATTGTGGTAGTTTTCTTGTCGTTGATAAGTCAACGACTTTGTTTTGCGAACAATATAATAATATAGTTATAATTGGAAATGAATAACGACAGATAATTAAAATGAGTCATTAGTTCGATGAGAAATTAAAGACACTGTTTAAAGTACAACGCGATTAGAAGTGATATATAAGGTTTTAGTGTGGGTTTGCATTCAATTTTTATTTACTTCTATATTATGTAAGCTGTGTTTGGAACGATTAGATAAATGTCCTACATTCGTAATTAATTTTATTGTGTGCGTGTTTGTCTATTGATGATTGTTCAAACATAAAATAGTTTTGGTGCATAAAATCGACAGTAATATCAATAACACTTTAGACTTAATAGTTTTGAATTGCTTTATTAATATTCAATCGAATCTCGATTAATAATTTGATACATTAGTAACAGTTAAAGATAAAATGGGATGTTGTACGCCAATTTGCAAAAAATGGACAACATTTTCGCTTTCCCTCGTATTCATCACACTAGGACTCTTGATAGTCCTTGTATGGAGTGCCTTGTGTCGCTCAATTATACAACGTGTAAGTACGCTTCACCTGAAAAGGAAATTCTTCTAAACTAGCTAAATTTAAAGGAGTTGTCGCTTTCCAATCGAGAAACGAAAGGCTACACAAATTGGCGCGAAACTCCAATTCCAATGTACATTGAATTTTATTTGTGGAACTTGACGAATTCCGAAGCCTTCGAAAAAGGCTGGAACGATGATGTGGTTCCGATATTCGAGGAGTGTGGCCCTTATACTTATAATGAACATCATATTCGTGAAGCTGTAGTTTTTAATGATAACGATACAGTTACTTACAATACGACTAGGATTTGGAAGTTTCTTCCTGAGAAGTCGCGTGGTTCCTTGGAGGATGTCATTAGTACTGTAAATCCGATTATTCTGGTTAGTCAACTCAATTCTTTAAATATATGATGTTTAAAGTTAAATTTCAGACTGTAGCCACAAAGGTTAAAAATCTAAACATCCTCGTTCAGCGTATGTTGAACTTCTTCATAAATGAAAAGAGCGAAAAATTTATCTCGCGCCAAACTGTGAAGGAATTCATTTTTGATGGCTATAAAGATCCTTTACTGGATCTACTTAAAAGCTTAAACTTGACAAGTATTAATATACCGTTTGATAAGTTTGGATGGTTTGTCAATGTAATTATTAAAATTCAAAAATACTTTCGTATACTAAAACCCGTATTCCAGAGAAACGAATCAGTATCGTTCGATGGCATAACAAACATGTACAGCGGAGCGAACGACATGCATAAACTAGGCAGAATTAACACGTGGAACTACGAGAGTCGGGTACCTTTCTACGATGGCGCTTGCGCTGACGTGAATGGTACTAGCGGCGAGTTGTGGTACCCCACTAGAGACGACCAATCAATTTCGATTTTCGCTACGGATATTTGCAGTACCATTGAGCTGTCTTATGAGGAACCAATGGAACTGCATGGAATCACTGGTAGAAAATATGTAGGCACTGAGAAGTTGTTCGATAATGGTACCAAATATCCCGAAATGGGATGCTTCCTCACTAAAGGCGTTCCTTTGAATAGTGGTGTGCGAAATATATCGTCTTGCAAGTATAATTTGCTTATTTAGTTACTTAGTTGGAGTGCTAAATTTGGGGAATTTTAGATTCGATGCGCCCGTATTTATATCTTACCCGCATTATTACCTGGCAGATCCTTCTTACAGTGAAGGAATTGTCGGAATGCATCCCAGTAAAAAATTGCATGAGTTCTCCGTTGGCTTGGAACCAAACACTGGCTTACCATTGCGGGTTTCAGCGGCCTTGCAAATTAATTTGAAGGCTGAACGAGTCGCTGGAATTAAGTATGTTGCATTTTAATTATTAGTAAATTGTTTTTATGGAGTTTTGTTGCAGATATTTGAGCAAAATGAAGAAGCCTGTGTTTATCCCAGCGCTTTGGTTTAGACAAACTGCAGTCCTATCCGAATCTCTCGCAAGTCAAGCGAAAGTTTTGCTGGTTTTGCCTTCTGTTGGTCATTATACTGGATTTGGAGTGATTGCGTTTGGAGCGTTGTTGTTATTTTTGGCGGGTCTTATAACTGTCAGGAAAGGATGGAAAGGTATTCATGAGGAAGAGCGATTAATTAATCAGCAAGCATTTTAATTCGTATGTTTCTTTCCAAGCAATCAAAGTCAAACCCAGCAATAAGTAATGTTGGTGCTAATTTTTTTCGACTTGTTTTTATTAATGATACTCTGTGATATAGGTGTATAGAAAATTTGTTTGTTGACTTTGTAAATATTTTTGGCCTATTAATTAGGAATTTACGCTTGTAACTTAAACTAGATTTTAATAATTAATTAATTGATAATAAAACACGTTCTATATAGAAATTTATTTGTATTACCTTTCCTACTAAAGTTTATTTTACTTCTCTCATAACATAGAGAAACTAAAAAAATAATTCCAGTGTAATTAATTGTCGCAGATATTTAAAAGTTGGTCAGATTATAAACACGTACTGGTACTCTAATTTACGATTTATTTTACTATAATTCAGAAGCCTAGAACCAAATTCAGGCTGCTTAACTAATTGACAACTTAAATTGAACTTTTGTTTTCGCTTAAAATACACTCAAAAAACAATTCTCCGACGATATAACGACGTATTCTCACTACATATATGCATCTTCAATTAAATTAGTTAAAAATGAATTAGATTAATATGTAGATTATTTATTTATTAAATAAAATAGAAAGTGCGATTACAAATGCAAAACTAAATACTATTTTAGCATGAAACTACTCATCGGATTGGATTGAAAGTTGGTATTCGTCTTAGTAATGATATAATAAACAATCCTGCCAAGTTTCATAAAGATCCAACCAGATTGAGCTAAAAAATTTGGCCCAAAATACTTTTTATTATTAATTCATTAAATAATTAATAACTTAAAAACTATAATCCCAGGAATTAATCTGATATTTTTCTCGGATTCTACGCATTTTTCTACATACGTGTACCAAATTTCATTGAAATCTATGAAACTTTCAGTCCGTGGGAAAATTACTGTCAGCGTGGTAACGTTGCGGTCATTGCCCCCGTGCATCAAACCACTTAAGCGGTGCACCTGCACTGGCGCCTATCTTGCACCGGCGCCATCGATTATGTAAGCTATTAAAGTAGCGCATCTGCCGGCTATTAAAGGTGAACGATTATTAAAGGGGATAGATCCATTGTACGGAAGGTCTCGAATACATACGACGAGCGGCCATCATGGATTCAGTTTGACAACTACAGTGCAATGGAAGTGCTTGTGTCAACAAGAAAAGTGATGAATAAAGTGGGAATTAAACATTTGTGAAAGGTTTTGGAGCCCTAGGATCAAAGAAAACCTTCCTAGGATCTCAAAAACATAAAAGGATCCTGCTGGGCGAATTTATTTGAGGTTGGAATCAACGAAACAGCGGCGAATTTATTTAAGGTTAGAATTACACTACTATTAATTATTACTCAAAAATTAGATAAAGTATTGCTGTTTGAGTTTGCATATGTGCGGAATTTTCTACAATCAAGTATTAGCTTTCATTAAAATCGGATCCTTGACGTATCATTAATCTATTAATTAGACAAACAATTCACACTTTACACATTTTCCTAGTTAAAATTTAAATAACTAATTTAAAATTAAATATTGTGCCAGTCAGTGCTTATAGCGATTAGATAAAATAGCACTACAAAATAATTTTTTTCAAACTGATTGCCACAATTTTCTCAGACGATATTATCAGTTGAATTTAAAATGGGTTGCTGTAGTGCGCCAAGTTTCCAAAAATGGACAACTTATTCACTTTCTATCCTATTCATCACACTAGGAATATTAACAGTATTTTTATGGCGTTCCTTGTTCCAATCAATTTTAAATCATGTAAGCAAATTTTACTCCAAAAATTCTATATAAACCAACTAATTTTAAATAAAGGAATTATCGCTTTCCAATCGAAGAACGTTCGGCTACACAATGTGGCGCGAAACTCCAATTCCAATGTATATCGAATTTTATTTGTGGAATTTAACGAATTCCGAAGAGTTCGAAAACGGCTGGAACAATGAAGTTATCCCGAAATTCGAAGAGTGCGGCCCTTACACTTACCACGAGCACCACATTCGGAAAGCTGTGATTTTTAATGACAACAATACAATTACCTATAATACGACTAGGATTTGGAAGTTTCTTCCCGATAAGACGCGTGGTTCTTTGGAAGACGTAATTTCTAACATCAATCCCATAATTCTCGTTCGTATCTAAATTAGTAAATATCTCGGTAAATATTCAGCAATAATATTTGGGTATCTTTAGTCGATGGCCAAAATCGTAAAACCTAAGCACTATATCGTCCAAAGAGGCGTCCACTACTTCATAGAAGAAAAGCAAGAACCATTCGTAATCCGCAGAACTGCAAGAGAATTTCTTTTCGACGGCTTCGAAGATCCTTTACTAGATCTAGTTCATAGTTTGAACATGACAGTCCATATCCCTTTCACAAAGTTCGCCTGGTTTGTCGACGTACTAAAATATCTCCCAAAAAAATACCATTTGGTACTAATATCGAAATATTGTAGAGGAACCAATCAGCGGATTACGACGGCATTACAAATATGAACACGGGTTCTGATGACATCCATAAATTAGGCCGAATTAACACTTGGAACTACGATAGTCAAGTTCCCTTTTACAATGGTACTTGCGGTCGAGTTGATGGTACCAGTGGCGAGTTGTGGTACCCCACCAAAGACCAGGAAATAATTGGAATGTTCGCTCCGGATGTTTGCAGTATTGTTGAGCTTTCCTACGAAGAACCCTTCGAACTTCATGGAATCACTGGTCGAAAATATGTAGGTACTGATCGCGTTTTTGATAATGGTACCAAGTACCCTGAGATGGCTTGCTTTGTCGCTGAAGGCGAGCAATTAAACAGTGGCGTGCGGGATGTCTCGTCTTGCAAGTAAATTATTTGTTTAGCTGAGTTTCTTGTTAAGAAGATTGTCGAATATTTTAGATACGATGCCCCCGCATTTGTGTCCTACCCCCATTACTACCTAGCAGATTCTTCCTACAGCGAAGGGATTGCAGGAATGCGTCCTGATAAAAATTTGCATGAGTTCTACATCGCTTTGGAACCCAGCACTGGTTTACCGTTGAAGGTTGCAGCGGCGTTTCAAGTTAATTTGAAAGCTGAAGCGCTGGAAGGAATTGAGTAGGTGGTACTATATTGTTGGTACCATTTTTGATGAGTTTGGTTTCAGTTATTTGAAGGATATGAATAGTACTGTGTATGTCCCGATGCTTTGGTTCAGGGAAACAGCGGAGTTATCGACTTCGCTGGCGAATGAAGCGAAACTTATGCTAGTACTACCAGCAGTCGGTCATTATACTGGATTTGGAATTATTGGAATTGGTGGAGTTTTGCTGATTTTGGCCGCGTTGATGACTTTCGGGAAAATTTGGATTTTTAATAGTTAGCACAATTATTTTTTTCTATAAAAAAAAGATTTAATTGATTATCTTTCCTACTACACATCATAAATTAAATACTGTATTTAAAAAGTGTCTTTTTTAAAAAATATATATATAATATGTACATCAAAAACCAAACATCTATGTACAAAGATTGAAATAGGACTCATCATCATAATAAATTGCAAACATAATAATCAATCAACTATTTACATAATTATTCATCCTCAATCGGGCGAAGGTATCGTATTATCATTAACTATTTTCTCAGGTATCACATTGGCAGCTTGAGCAGGCTTTACTATGCTCGGATTCATCACTCTCGCATACACCTGTCTCCCTTGAATACCTAAAACAACGAATCAACACACAAATCCCCCAACACGCAAATCAATACGAACCTTTCCCTTGTCCAGCCTGCGCGATCGGAATCACCTTGACACCTTGCAACGCTTTAATATTAATCGCCGTCCCTTGGAAACCCGCAGGCAACAGAATCTGCTGCGCCACAATTTGCCCGCCTTGTCCTTGACTCGCCAACACCACCCGCTGCGTGCCGCCGCTACTCGAACTGGTACTCGTCTGCAATCGCACTGGATGCCCGCCAAGCACCAGGTGGCTCTGCTGTCCTTGCACTTGTCCAGAATTCTTCCCCGGCGTACTACTAAACACCACTTGCGGCTGTTGCACCTTCACTTGCGGTGCAAACACTATATTTTGCGAATTAATTATATTGAGATTATTGCTACTGCTACTCGCAGCCGTATTCTTCACCGCGTTCTGCAACATCAACGACGTACCGCTAGCGTTCGGCTGCGCTTGTAAAATCACATTCTGCCCCTGCAGATTCTGAATGGTACCCCCTTTACTCGCCAGCAAAACGGGCTTCCCGCCAATATGCGTCAGATTCAAATTCGCCGCATTCACCATGCGAATCGTATTACCCGCCGCATTACCCGCCATACTCAAAGTCACCGGCTTAGAAATCGGCAAACTCTTCGCACCCTTCAACGGATTCATATTCGACTGACTCATCACCAGTTTCGGCTGCACCAACTTCTGTCCGTCCAAATTCTGAGTCAATATCTTCGCGTTAATTAATTGTTGCGTGACTTTCGGTGAGAATTTCGTAACCGCTGGCGATTTGGATAGCGTGCGTGTGATCGGCTTGGGACTGGTTACCGTCGATGTGACTGTAGACGTGTGTGATGCTACGACCAATTTCGGTTGCGTGGTGAGCGTTATTAAATTATTCTGACTCGCTACCGCAAATTGGGTGATCGTGTTGGATTTGGGCGAACTGGTCAGATGGATGATGTTTTGCTGGCCGCCTTTGGTACCCGACACTCGCAACGTGGTACCTAAATTAATTCGAATATTACGCAATAGGTACTAATTATTTGTTATAATTACCTTGAGGAAGTGAGCCATGCTGCTTCTGATGCGCCAAAAGACTCTCGACGGAAATCACCTGCCCCGCCGCATTTGTGAGTACTTTTGCGACCATCGGCCCTGGCGAGTTCCCTACGATCCGACCAAATATTAATCTACCTCAACTAATTCACGAGTAAATTACCTGCAGCTAATTTCGCCGGAGACAAAATCGAAGTACCACCAGAGGGCGACATATTATGCTTATTATGCCCCGACACTTTCTGCTTCAATATGATCTGCTGCTGTTGCGATTGCAGCACATTCGTCTGCGGCAGAATTTTCTGCTTGATCGTTTGCAGAATTTGCTGTTGCTGCGCCGGCGTTAAATTCCCATGCGTTTTGATCTGCAAACTCGGCTGCCCCATCGGATCGTCGGCACTACTCGGCTGCTTCGACACCGCGACCGTCACGACATTCGTCTGCTGATCGGCCGATAATTGCTGGTTCTGCGCTCGCATCAACGTCACGTTTTTAATACTTTGCAACTGTTGCGGCGTAAAACTCTGTATAATCTGCTGCTGGATACTAACAGGCACTTTAATCTTATCACCCGCACTCACACTTTCCTTCTGCACGATCAACTGCTTCTGCTGCGCGGCAATTGTCTGCAAAAGTTGCTGCGTTACCACTTGACTGATCTGCTTCGTCGGCGTATTGCGTTGCTCTTGCAGCTGCTTCAACAGCTGCGAATTACCTGTTGGTAGAATGAGCGATTTACCACTAGGCGGTAAAATTTTCATCAAACTCTTACCACCCTTAATCGTCGTGGGACTCGACACGCGGATCGTTTGCAACGCTTGACTCAATTCCTTCTCTTCCGGCGATTTTATTAGACTTTTCGTTGATTCGAGCATCACTTCTGGCGGCTTATTATTGCTCAGCAATAACGACGTGGTTGCTTTCTGCGGCATCACCGGAATTAACGTCGGCGGCTCAGCTTTCGTCTGCATAATCCTCGGCGATGGCGGCGCTTTCACTTCCACCTCCTTCATCGGCTTCACTTTCTCGCTGGGCTTCGGTTTCGCTTTCGCCGGCGACTTCTTAGTTGTCGTCTTCTTCGCTTTATTCACACCTTGGTACTGCTGATGGATCCGTTCGAAATCCTCCTCCGTCCGATTGCGATGCAAATAAATCCAAATCTTGCGCTTGGGATCGTACTTAACGCACGGATCGAATTGCGTGTGCATACGGTCCAGCGCACCACTCACAACCGATTGCAAAATATTATCGAGCGCCGTACTCGAGATGTACTGCGAAGCTTTGAGCAATTCGCAGATCTCCGCGCGGGTGCCTTCGCCGTTCGGCAGCCGAGCGGTCGCATCGCGCACCAGCGACAATATCGTCACAAAGTTCGGACGGTCGGCGTTCAACATCGTGTGTCCGCGCGCTTTCGTATTCCCAACAGCTGCGTTGTAAATTCCTTTAAGCGGCCCCACAACCGATTCGTAACCATTACAGCGATACGTGAACGCTTTATGAGGATTATCATACCTTCTGCGTTCTTGCTCGCGGAAATCTTTGACTTCGTCCAAAGTCGCTCGTCGCACCGTCCAGTTTGTCGGAAAACGTGGCGGTGGCGGGGTATGCGTGCGATCGCTTATATCCACGTCCATCTCGTCCTTTTCCTTAATAGGTGATGTAAAGTGTTTGCTTTCCGTCCGATGTTCCAGCCAGAAATTGCAAAGTGAGCTTAGTAGACTGTCGCTATCGCGTCCAGCTCCGATCCACTGATACATATCGACGTTTCCTTTGTATTCCATGTACGGGACGAAATCGTCGGGTTGCTCCGACGAGTTCCCGCAGAGAAATGTGATCGCGGACGGCAGCAAACTGATCCAATTATCCGTCTTGCTGTACCAATCGTTTAACGGGCTGATCGGATTTTCTTGCCAGGCTTTCAAACGTTCTTGTAACGTGTACATGTTCATGCGATGCTCGTTCGTTGAGCAAATCACATCGCGCACCAGCGAGAAAAAGTTCGCATGCGTTTCCTGCATGAGTTCGGGCTTATTCGTCAATTCGACGAAGTCGATATTAGAATTGTCCAGATCGATTGGGATGTTCATCATATCGATCCCGTCCAAGTCTTCCACCTTAACGGGCGTGATTTTGCCGTATTGCGAGAAACAGTTGTTGATTGGTTGGATCAAACTCGTGGGCGTTGTCGGAATAATCGCCGGTATTTCGACAACTTCAACGATTTCCTTCTTGATTTCCTGCTTGATCTCCATTTTGATCTTCGGCGTGGGCGCTCGCACCGTTTTCATCTTAACGGGCGGCAGCCGATTGATTAATTTGTGTTTGTTTAAAATCGCAGCATCGATTAACGTGTCCGAATCCGAGTCCGAATTCGCACTAAAACTGTTGTTGTTTGATTTGTTGCCACTGAACAACGCTTGTTCGCTGTTATTGTTGAGGGTCGGTTCTCGTTTGATTTTCTTGCGATGATGTACGACGGTGTTGTTGTGTTTGCTGGGTGACACTTGGAGGTTTTTAATGTAAGGCAACTGAGTTCGATTTACAATGTCGGATACGGTGATTCCTTTCGTGGTGAGTTCGGGGTCGTCGGGCGTTTCCAGTTTCCGCTTCTTGTGTTGGTAGATTAAATTCTAGACAGAAATTAATTATAGCTACTTTATTAAATAATTGGCGCGCTATAACTACCTTGTAAGTTTCGTCATTGATGTAGAACGGATTGTGATTGGGCGTTACATACTTTTCCAGGTCAATCCCATTCCCATTTAATTTCGGGGCCATCGTCGAACCGAAAAACTTCTCCTTGGTGGCCGTCAAGCCGTTCTTAATGCTGTTCAAATGCCGCTTCTGCTTCCTTGACAGCGAAACGGGCGCGCCTTCCGGGTAATTTTCATCCGACGAACACGCGGCATCTTCAGTCTTGGCACGAATCGTCGATAAAATGTGGAAATATCGCCGTTTCGTCCGATGCGCCACATAATCCACATTAAACTTCCGCTTTTCCTGCTTCGGCTCAACTCCAGGCGGCAGATTCCTAATTTGGTTCAATAGCAGCCTTTGAGATTCAATCACATCGTGTTTCAGTTGTTCCTTATACGTTCGGTATCGATACTTCGCTTCTTTGCGTTCGGCTTTCTGGATGATCTTTCGCATGTGCACAATATCCGGTCTAAAATATCCCGCTTTCAGATCGTTGTGGAACTTCAAAAGTGGACTATTAAAGCGAAACGTGTCGCAATCGAATAATCGCTCCAATGTTTTACTCTTCTCGTAGTCGTCGTTCTCGGGGAAATTGGGTAAAAAGGTCTGTAAATGTTGCTTGTTCATTTCAGAGAGTGAGTTCCATAGTTCGGCGGAGAAGAATTCGCGGAAGATGTCTTGTCGCTCGCACAATCCTTGCGGTAGCTGGACTTTGATGCCGTTGATTTGCGCCGTTTCCATCCCATCATCTTCGGACGAATCCGTGGTGTAGTCGCTGCTCGAACTTTCCTCGGAACTATTACTGTTATCCATTGTTGCGGGTTTCGACTGGACTGGAAAATTAATTTGCGTTAATTTAAATTAATAAATTATTGAGTGGATTACTTTTGCGTTTAACTAGTATATCATAATCGTAATGTGTTCCAGTCTAAATCGAATTGTAGGGAGTCTTCATTTACATCATGAAATAATTGTTCCAAATCCTAAATCATAAATATTTTCAATCAAAAAAATTGACAGGTGTCAAAAATTTGTGACACGTGCCAACAAAAAAATGGCAGCTGTCATAATTCCGAACTGACATCTAGTGACATCCATCACAAGTGTATTAATAATTTGAGATTGTTTATAAATAATAAAATCGAGCAAATTAATGAACCCTAACCTAAGATAACTGACAGAGATTTGTTTTGATTCGAAAATGCAGTGCAATCCTTAAAAATACCATTCCCACACACACATCCCGATCCGCACCACGTGAATATAAAATGAACTACATATTTGCACTCGGTTTGCGACTATAATTAAAATACACTTGAGCTGAACTGTGGAGTTTATGAAACAATTAGCGTATAATAGCCATCTGGCTCGCTATACATTCTAATAACTGGCTTAATTCTCACATGTAGGTGCAAGGAACGAACCGCGATGCAAAGGTTCATGACCTATTATAGACATTTTTCCGATAGGGCCCTCTTCAGCACAGTTTCGATTCGGTTAAGGTCACCTTTCGAATCGAATCCAAAGCTTATACGAGTGTTGCACGGTTTATTGCGTACACTACCTTTAGCAGGTAGGTAAATATAGATTCATTTTCGAGTCTAGTCGATAAGCAAGTGGATGAATTCGGCGGGGTGCAGAGGGGTTTTTTGCAGAAATTTGAAATCTTTATAACACACCTTGCTTGATATTAAGTTTTGTCTGGAAATATACCGACCACACACACTAGGAACTCGTACAACTTAGGCACGCCTGCATTGCGGATATGGATATACCAAAACAACGCAGATACACAGCTAGTGGTGGGCCGCGAAACCATTTTGCTAGGAGCCATCAATACTAAAACCCAAACCTGGACGCTGCATTTTCGCATACTTCGCTCTCTCGTTGCATCACACCAGCTATACCATTGGAAAGATCGAATTGTTTTACACTACATTCACGCAAAAATCTCATTAAAATTCGCTTGCTTCGCTGCGAAATTTCGAAAAGAAAATTGAACATTTCACGTTTTTGAATTGACACCAGCAACATTTGGAACTATTATGTTGGCCACATTGCAGTTTGACATTTCGCCGCAAGCGCATTTCACTGCTGTCACTTTCCAGCAAAATGGCTCTTAACCTGCAAGTAAAAGTGCATCCAGTGGTTTTATTCCAAATTGTCGATGCATATGAACGCCGAAATGCAGATTCGCATCGAGTTATCGGCACTCTACTTGGTAAGTTTGCAAACTCCGTGCCATATCGAAACATGTGATATTTAACCTCAAATTCTAGGTACATTGGATAAAGGAGTCGTCGAAGTAACAAATTGCTTCTGCGTACCCCATAAGGAACACAAGGACCAAGTGGAAGCGGAGCTCAGTTATGCTATGGACGTCTACGAATTGAACCGGCGAGTAAATTCGAGCGAAGCCATTGTGGGCTGGTGGGCGACTGGCCACGAAGTCACCAACCACAGTTCGGTCATCCACGAGTATTACTCCCGCGAATGCAACAATCCTGTTCATGTAACCGTCGATACGAACTTGAAGGACGGCCGAATGGGCCTGAAAGCGTATGTGTGCTTGTCGTTGGGTGTTCCGAACGGAAAACAAGGTTCGCTATTTACATCGATTCCAGTTGATGTCACCTGCTACGATCCGGAAGTGTTCGGTTTGCAATTGTGTCAGAAAACAATGACCCCCGCTTGGGGAAAATCCAGGAATGTCAATCCAATGTTGGATTTGTCGCAGGTGGCTGAAGCTGGATCGAAAATGGGCGTTTTACTCGATCAAGTATTAGCGTATGTCGAGGATGTTTTAGCGAACCGTGTTGAGCCCAATAATGCGGTTGGCCGGTCGCTATTAGATCTCGTTAATTCGGTGCCGCATATGTCGAGCGAACAGTTTTCGGAGATGTTTAATAGTAATGTAAAGGATTTATTGATGGTGGTTACATTATCGCAACTCATTAAAACGCAGTTGCAATTGAATGAGAAGTTGACGTTGTTGACTTCGATTTAAATTTTTTTATGGGAGTTTTATCGATTCTGCGGTACCAGTAATGTTTACTGTAATTAGTGCAGTATTTGTAGCTTGAATATTGCATTAATATACCTACTATAAAATTGATGGTTTGTTTTATTGGATGATTTTCGATTAAGTGTATTGCTGGTGGCCTATATTTTTTTTATTCAAATTAAATTGTTTAAACATGTAATAAAGATGTTATTATGTGCATGCATAATCCTATCCAATGCTTCCATAATGCATTAAAAATTCTACAAGTCAACTAACTCATTAGAATAATTATTAATTGTTAAATTGCAGAAGTTTCGGTCACGTTTGTGACTTTCCTCCAACTGAATTAACTGAATTGATTTATGAATGTACAAATTAGCTAAATCGAAATTGATTTATGAATACGTATGCCACATAATAAATCAATACCGACATCAAACCGAATTCGTGTTGTTAAATCCAAAGTACTTTCAAACTTATTTCGTGTAAATTATGGCCACAATTTATTGATTGTCAAAAGTGAACTCGTTTGAATATTGTTTTCAAATTGGACTTTATTTAATTGGATGTTAAAAAAGTTGTCAATTAAAAAGCCATTCATATTTTTCTCATGTAAATTTTCTTTTATTTTCAAAGTCTAGTTGTACTTTCGTTCACAGCTCGCTCAATTCAATTTACGTTTTACATATAAATAAATTGCAGTTGCTGTTATTCAGTCTTAAAATTTATATCGAAATACACTTTTATAAAATGCTAGGCGATGTTTTTTCACCAGATAAGTAATTAAATTTTTTCTTTGTAAAAATCGCGCGCATTTTTTTCAACGTTAAATCAATTTGAATTTAAGCTTGTCTGCAATTTGCGACAAAGATGATTTGTTCGCCGTAATAATCAAAGTTTATCGATTGGATTTAAATTAAATTCCGCCATAAAACAAGTTTTTAATAGAAATTTAAATAATTGCGTCTAATATTTCACGAAAGCCATCAGCTTTACGTTCAAATCCCACGTCGTACAATTTATTGTAGCTTAAATAAACGTGCTTGTATTATAAATTTGTACACACATCACATCTAACGTTCCACTTTGAGCTGAATTGATTGATTTTATGCAAGTCAGCTTAAGGCATTAATAATTACTTTGCAAAATCTGTGCACATCAAATAAGGTAAAACACGTCAAGTTTCTTTCAGCTTGCAAACTACATCATTAAAACGCCGAATTAATGCCGCCAGCATAAAGAGCCCTTTTAAGGGATGAAAGGGAAAAATGTGCGCATTTAGCGACGAATGTGCTTACTACACATGTCGAAGAAATTAGAACCATTAAGAATCGGAGCACGTAGATTGTAAAAATCTATGTAAGTTTTGTGGATGCATTAGGGATGAGATGAGATTTTCTACAGGTGGCCGTGAAACGGGGCGAGCGTCGGTTGTTGTCGGTTGCTGGAATCTAGCGCTCCCAGACTGCGGGTCGCCAGTTAAGGGTAGTAGTATGCATTAGCTGCGAATCCCAGTTCCACGCGGTTTAGGCGGCTTCCCCGAAACACGTAAGTTTGAATTTTCGCATCAATTTAATCCGATCCCCATTCCCGATCAATTTTCCCCCCCAAAAAATATTTATTTTGCCCCAAATAATTTTAATAGGATCATTTGGGTATAAGATAGATTTGGGCTTGTAAATGTGTAGTGGTGTTTATATTTTTGACGTTCAAAGAGATTCTGTGAATGTAATTAGCGTAATTAAAATCTGATTATATTAATGCGCTTGTAGTTTCGTTAGAAGACGTTATTGCACCAAAAGCTTCGAGTTTACTATTTAATCAAATAACTAAAGCTGTTTTCTTGCTTGCAAAAATTTGGTATATTGCAAAATTAATTTGACACAATTTTTCAAAAATAAATTTCCAAAAATTTGATTGGTGAAAATGAAAATGGTCATGCGCAGAATACTATATATTTATTTCGCCCTCCGGTTCGTAACGAAATTGAAAGAAAACTAAAAAGCGCGGAGCTTAAACTAAAAATAATTTTTCCTCATCTCCAGAGGTAATTTTATTTTTACGCAGATGGAAAACATTAATTTCTTGAACTGAGCAATATTACAAAAAAATGTAATTTTCTTCTAGTTTCGCTTTAAAAATGCATTTGGATCAAAATGTAATTTTTCTTATCAACTTATCAAAGTGGTAGGTATTTTTTAATCAGATACTTTCGCAATTAAAACAATTAATTTAAAAAAAAACATTTTACTCATGTTTAATGCTCTAGAAGACAGTAATTAATTTACATCGTTAATCATTGTCGATCGTGTTCGTTTTCTACTTACATTTTATTTGTCGAGTCTCAAATAACATCGCTCTTTTTATTTCTCTTTAATAATTTCAATCGTACTGCTCCTTTAATAAAATATTAAATGCTAATTAGAAAATAATTTCATACAGGAAAAACGCATAAATATTTCAACAATTTTGCTCCTCTGCAAAATGCAAAAAGCGAACGAAAGGTCCATAAAGCAGGGATAATAGATACAAAGCAAATTAAACTAATGGCAGGGACGTATACTTTTTGAAAAAAGATGAAATGTAATTGTGACAAACACATGTCCCAACTCGAGAGCTAAACATATTTTATTTTTATTAAATGTACGAGGGTAGGCAAACATTCTTTTTTAACATCATAACAAAAAAAAAAAGTTTTCCACAAGAAAAACCGGAAATACGATACGATATAGTTACCTAACGTAAAAAGTGCTCAAAGCTATGTGAAAATGTGCGAAAACTTTTTTCCCTTCAACATTTCCCAGCCAAATATGGTCAAAACTCAATAAAAAAAGTTGAGCAGAAATTGTTCAAAACTGTATAAATTCGGTAACAACTTTATTCAATTTAAATAGTTTATAATTGGCATCATATTCATGTACTGCAAGTAGATTGCCTGAAAGCTTTCCAACTATTAGACTGAAGTTTGGATTTTTACATTAATTAATCGATACTTGGTCAATTAGAGTTTCGAATTTAAAAAAAAATTGCTGCTGTTTATTAATTAAATATCTATTCTATTTAATTATAAACAAATTAGTTTGCTCCATCAACTAGTTAGCCTCGGAATTAATTAAATTAGAATATCAATATGTTAAGATAATAGTTACGTTGCTAATTGACTGTTAAGCAAAGAAAACCACAGAGTAGTAATTCTGTACGGATTTCCTTTAGATTGGGTTTAGAATGCATGCAGCCAAGCAATTTTGTTTGGAATGATGGAAACTGCATCCCGATTAGAAATTATTTTGCTGATAAACCAAGCAACTTCTAAACAATGTGCATTGCATTGAATGTTTGATAAATTCCAATAAAGTGCCTTGCAGCCACCCGAACCATTTCAGCTTTTGTGCTTTATTAGATCCACATTTTTATAATCTAATTCAATTTGCGTCTTGTATTTGAGTTTACAACGACCACATTCTCCAATTTGAAAAGACATAAATGTGACGGCTGAAATGAATGAACTGGCAGTTAAATTGCATAAACTGACACCTTTTCAAATTGATTGAGCTCCTTCGGATCAGACAAACTTTCAGGGCCCCCAAAAATATAGTTTGACCTGATAGACGACGCAACTTTACAGACTCCTGAAACCATTAAAACATTCTCGTATTCCGGAACAATTTTTCTTGTTAAAATTTAAAATTACTGAAACTTTCTACAGGTTTTTAATGAGATCTGTTTATAATGAATTTGATTGGTAACGTAAACCGAGTTAAAGTTGCGGTTTAGTTATTAATTATGGCAGATCTTTTGCAGGCACAATATTTTTTCGAATTAAAGTTTTGCTTGATTGGATGAGAGGAAATTAATTAATTTAGTTTGGGAAAATATACAGGAGCGCGCCATATTTTAAATTGAGCTTTTGCGCGCTTTTTTTTTTAAATAAATGCACCAAAAATAATTACACATTTTAATTAACATCATCACAGAGAAATTAATCTGATTTAGCGCATATGTAAAATTGTATGTTTTGCATTTACAAAATACCTACAATTTAAATAAGCTATAGAACGCAATTTTAATCAGCTTTACATTATATCTCGGGTTTCTCTATAATTATTTCAATTACAGAGAGAATAATGATTAAACCTGGGATTAAACATTCCGTTTTTGATTCTGAATAATTTAATCACAGAGACGAATTGGTTATTTTCAACAATCATGACGGTTTTGTATGAAAATGTTTCTTCATTTGCCTCGACAAAATAGAGTTACCGTTGGCGCTATAAAACATTCACGAAAGAAGTCACAATATGCAGGCCCTCTTCGGTCCCAGAGGTCCAATGTTTAACAATAAATCGGAAGCAAACGAGCCACATATGTCACGGGCTGCATATTATTTTTCAGACACATGTGCGGAAAATGGAAATATTATTACAAAGCCGATAAATTCATTAATAATGTATGCTAATAGCATACTTGATGCTAATTTATGCACTTCACGTCTTTTTCTCTTCAATTAAACCGGCGTTGTAGGACGACTCTTCCCGTTAACCATTTATTACGAATTAATTGCACTTAAATGCACCGAAATAATTTCCATTACTTATATAGTGTATCTATGCACTAATTGGCGCTTTATTGATTCACTTCCTACGAGCTAATTAGATCTCAAGAACATGCTTAATTAGATGCGATTTGGTATGTTGCGATAATCGCATTTGAAAATTTTAATTAAAATTAGAAGAAACATATTTTCGGTTCGGCTTTGCACCTTAGGGCTTATTCCCGATTTTATATCATTTTTCGGCACATTAATTCAAAGCGATGTTTAGGCTATAAATAAAATTGTAAAATTTCGCTTAATTATTTTGTGTTTGATGAGGAATAATATTAAGATAAATAAATATTTAGAGGAAGAAAAAATAATGGAAATTTAATTCTTGCCGTTTTAATTAAAGCGTGGTTTTAATTACACTACTTGAATAATCTAGCGGTTAATGTAATTTATAATTCATTATAAGACATTGAAAAGCAGAAGCAAAACGTACACAAATATATTTAAAATATAATGAATTAATTAAAAATGATAATTTATATTTAATTAAAGGCGCAATAAATTATTCGGAATAACGCTTAATTATTCAATATAATAACAAATGCGAATGTCATTAAGATAAACCTAGTTACTAAATTACGTTAATTACCTAGAAAAACTTGACGATTTAATTACAATCGAGCTAGTCAACAAAGCAATAACACAAAAAAATGTACCTCGAACATTGCATCAAATTATTTCGAATATTTTTTTTATGGCCAAACGCCCATAATCAAATCAACCCTTCGAAATTTATCTACCCCGCAATTGTGAATTTAACACCAATGGTCGTTTGCTCACTTTTGCATTTGTTTCACGCGTTTCAAGCGACAGGTAAATTTTATAAACAATTTATTTTCATAAATTATTAGCAATAATTTTTAGAAGACGCCAATTTCGAAAAGCTGCAAACAATAGCGGGAAACTTAATCGGTCAAACCTTTCACCAAGTTATCTTGATATTTATATTTAAAAGTAGAAGTATTAAAAGATGCTATTTTCGATTGGCGCATCTTCGATTTAGCTTGAAGGAAGAGCCCAAAAATTTCGAAATTGTTAACACATTTTGCAACCGATATATCTCGATTTTTATAATTTTTAATGCGTTTTTTGTGATGTCTTCAACGTCATTTTACAGCTTGACTGATGCGAATTGCAGCACTCGCACCAAAGAGTATTACAAGCATTACGTCTGCGGAGGACATTTACCATTTTTTCTACCCTTCGAATTAGACGAGAAATTTTACGATTACGTGCGATATTTGCTAATTTTTTGGCAAGCTGTCTACGTCTATTATTTATGCGTAATTATTAATACGATATTTACATTTCAACTCGGTACGATTGGCTTATTAACATCTTGTTTGGTCCATTTGAATGGAACTTTGCAAACCGTTTCGAAAATTCGTTCCAGTTCATTACAGCGGAGGACGTTAATATTATGCATAGAATACCAAAATGAAATTAATAGGTTTGTTATTTCTATTTATTCACTAACAAATTAATAAATATTTAATTTAGGATCGTAGTAGAGTCCAATACAAATTTTATGTACATAAGATCAGTGCTTTTTGGGCAAATTGTGCTCGTCCTGGCAATTTTGGGAATGATTCTCTTTAAAGTAAGTCCGCAAAATTTCCAAATAATTAGTTAACTATTTTTTAAGTAGACTTTTTCGATTGGAGCTGGTTGCGCTATGCTTCTAACATGTTTGTTCACGTTACTATTCTCAATATTTTGCGATGACTACATAAAAGAGGTTTGCTCTACAAATTAACCGAAATTAAAATTAAACATACTATTTTTTACCAGTTTGAGAAGACTGGATTTGTTGCATACTCTTTAAACTGGTACGAGATGAAAATGAACGAGAGATTACTGGTTAAAATGCTAATTGCCCGATCGCAACATCCGGAGCGGATTAAAACTTCGCCAATTTCCACCATTTCTAATGTGGCTTTTTTGAATATACTTAAACAATCTTATTCAATATTAACATTTATTATAAAAACTTCAAAAAAATAAAATTGAATTGCATCTGCGAAATGATCAATTAGTCTAATCTATAAAATCAACGTTATATTTGAGGATTGCTTCTTATAGCTACCAATCATACTTAGGAAGTTTGTATAAAGTTGCAGAATGCACATAAAGGCGTAAATGTGTAGACCAACTACTTCAGAACAATATAAACACTCAGTGTCGTAAACCGTATACCTATAATCCTTTATAAGACGTGTATTAATTTATTTACAGTGCGCCTTATTCTTCCTGCAAAAGCGGTCTGCATTAATGTCCCAAACGGTTAATAAAGATTTAAGGCCGCTGTTTCTTTATTGTTTCTCTCGTTTTCATCGACATTTACACCGATGTTTTATTATTTGTATATGTGTTTGTGCTTTCGATAGGAAAACTGGAAATCCCATGTTGCTATAAACAAATTGAATAGTGGCGGCGGGCTTTGCAGCGAATAGTTTCCGGTTAAGCTGTTTACGTTTTCAAAAGTACTTAATGTTTACTCAATCCTTTGGTTAATGTAAATATTAAATTGTTAATGCTCTTACTCTGTCAATATTTAATTTATTTGCTGGTAATTACATCGGCGAGTTCAACATTCAAATAAAATTATTTAAATAGCCCGCCGCCAATACGGACAAATACTAGCGGTATAAAATGTAACTAGATATTAGACAGTTAGTAAACATTAGACAAAACAATCGGATTGTCAATTTTTTTTTTAATATTAATTAATTAAACCTTGAATAACTCAAAAACTAAAAGCCCTATTCAAAAACTGATTGCGTTTTTGGATTCTACGGATTTTTTTATATACGTGTACCAAATTTCATCAAAATATATGGAAGTTTAGGTTTTACAAGAGAGCGCCGATGCAGTTGTGCACCAGACTATTAATCGGTCATTCACCCCGCACGACAAAACGATTACGCGAGCGCCTGGCGCATAATGCGTGCTGCAATTATTATGCAATCGAGGAATGCGCGTTACTCACTGCCCCACTTAGTTAATAGTTTTGTGGTGAGGGAATTTCGACCGTAATGACTGTGACTGTGAGCTTTAATGCGCTTGCGCAACCAATTTGAATTGACAGTTTGGTCTTTGGTGCAATCATGGCGGAATAGCTCGCGTTTTCTAATTGTTTTTGTGTTAAATTACATCAATTCCTGTGCAATATATAAAACTAATAGTGTTGTTGATGATTGTGCTTCAAGCAGAATTGCAGGTAATTCAGAAAACGATAATTTTCACTACTTTTCGAACCGATTGATTTTAACCTTAAAAGCAAAATTTCATATTTGCTTTCAATTTATTCAAAAAATGTAATAAACGTCCCTTTTTACGAAATCTAATAATAATATAAAGATAATAAAAAAGCGAAATTCATAATGATAAAACGAGAATGACAAAAATTTTCTTTCATCCTCGAGCGAAATTTGTTCGATATTTTCCAAATATGATATCTTAACAATATAGAAACAAGCCGTATTGAACAAAAACTCGAATGCCAGTTATACCCTTAGAATATAAAATGTATTTTCCGATGTTTGGCAGCCCGTTTCGAATACTGATCCTTCCATTATAGGCACTATTGTTATGAAATCTACCCAGTTTCAGTGTAGTTCACATAATAATATCTCGTTCATCATTGTATTTGGAAAAAAATCCACTTAACGACGTGTAGAGAAATCAATTCACCATTTCGAGTGAAATATATTTTATTAATAATCATTCTCCTTTGTCGACAGATTTAATTATCGCGTCTTCACTACATACAACATTACTGAGGTAAGTGCAGCCCCTATTTTTGCTTGTATTATCAATTTAGATGATGAGATTTTCGTGGCAATTCAGTGCGAGCTTTTCTTAGAACATGGAAGAACGTCTGAAGGGCTCTAAAGGATATATCCCGCTCGAGAGGGTAAAGGCTTCTTTTAAATTAGCTCCTTTTCCGTCTCTATGTGTGGATGTATGCTTTTGAATCCGGCTCAAAGTGACCAGTTTAAACGCTCCGAATAACTTAGCTCGTACTTGAATTATATTATTAACATGACAAGTTTCAAGTTTGCCCGAACTTTCCCTTTACATTAATTCAATTAACCCTTTTTGAAACGCAAAAGTCCATTCAGAATTGAATTATTAACTTTGGCGCCGATTATTATACATTTTAGTGGCGCGATAAAATATTTGTCAAAAGAGTTTGATGAATAAACGGAAGATTCTTTAAGGTAGACGTCGCTTATTTGTATCTGACGTTATAGAAAATATTTCTCTGTCTGCGAATAGAACCTTTGAACTTGTTTAATTAATTTTTCAAATTTCAATTTTACATGTTGAAATCCTCTTTTAATCAAATTTTATTTACTTGCGCTTTATATAAAAACGGAAATATATATACATTATTTGAAAGCTAGTTAATTAATTTAATTGTGTCAAATCGGAACAGTTTCTTTGAGGGTTGGCTACATAAAGTCTGATTAACTTTACTATACGAGTTTAGCTTTAATTGTTTGTAAGACAACTAACTTGTAATTAAAGCTACAACAACTGAGCGTCTTCAAAGTATTCTGGCTCAATGGAAGCTTAAATTTAAGCCCAAACAGCAATTATACTAAATGCATTTATATTTAGTGGACAAAAAAATGCTTTTGTAGTTTATGCAGGCAAAAGGTATTTAAATGTAAAGCTATTTTTTCATTCGAGGAAGTTTAGAAGGGAAAAATGCGGGAAATTTTTCATTGCATCGAATACTGCAACTATTTATTTCTGATGTGCAGAGTTTGTTTGTTAATTAAATTATTTAATTACAATTTAATTCGAACATCAATAATCTATTGTTTGGTGTAGTTACCAGAAAAGCTTTTGATGTACAAACATAGCCAACACAACAATGAAAACCAATGTATGAAATTTTTTAATACAATGCGGAAAAGTATTTATAAATTTACGGTCGCTAATTAATGAGAAGACATATAAAAATTCAATTAACTATTGTCTTTATTAATAAAATTAACTGCTTTGGCTCTGTGGCCATTTCAGCCTGAAAAGTGACGACGCCTTAACTGTCGCATATTAAAATTCTGCTAAGAAATTTCCATGATATAAAATCCATTGAATTTACATTGACTTGACATGTTTTATTCAGTTTTTTAATTTCCTGTTTAACTCTACATTATCCTTGAGGCAATTTAAATAGAAACTAGGTTGTATTGATGTATAAAATTTAATATAAGCTTGGGGGTCGACTGCTTCAATTATATTACCATCAGAGTCTTCTCCTCGTATATATTGAGATTCCAAACTGGCTTTAAAATTTAAAATCAATAAATATCGTCGTTCTTTATAATCAGTAATTTTTTTTCGCTCTTATATCGAAATTTTTATTTGAAACTAGGCAATCTGTATAATTTTAAAAAGTTCAAAGCTACATTTATAGCTAAGCTCATCAAAATGATTAACAAACTTTTTTATCGAATATTTAATCTGCAACGTAATTCTTTAATTAGCTTGTTAGGTTCAATTAAATATGCAAGTTAATTGCTCGGACTTTAAGCCCTTGCATTCGAAATTTTAATTAATAAACTCTACTGTTGTTTTTCATCCGGTTATGTTTAATTTGAACAAGGACTCTCATGCATTTTGTTCCAAAAAATTACACTAGTTTGCATAAATATAAACAATGTTTTTGTATTTCGGGCAAAATTTGTTTATCATTAATAATTCAAAGTGATAAAACGACTTCGATAATTGCTCTTAAAACAACAAAATAAATTTGATCGGTCGAGGATATAATGAAATTTATTTCCGCTATACAAAATGACCCATGTACAAAGTAAACATCCGTAAACATTTCAACTTAATTAATGTTATGAATTCATTTTTATCAAGTATCCATCAGACAATTTATCTAAGGATGTTATAAGTTTCAAAATTGCTGAAATTTATGTAAACCTCGAACGAAATTTACATACAAACCATAAAAAGCAACTATTAAAATAACATTTCGCCATAATTTGGCAGCCACATCAGACTTCAGATGTGCTGAAAAGACGCAGACGATGAGAGGAGATCTGAAAAGCAACAGTTAGCCGTTTAGACTGTGACGCGACTTGTTGAGCTTTCAGAGCTTTCGACCTATTCTGTTTCCTCTCATCCAGTATACAGTCAACAATGCGAGTTACACAGTTTTCTATCGAGAAAACACACTCACTAATTTGCTGTGCGCATGTTACAGGTATATTGATTTTGAGCTTTTCTGTACAATAAATTTTGCTCTCTACGCACTTTTGCCATTCGTTCTCTCTTTCCTATATGGAAGCAGCTACATAAATGTAATTTGCTAAATGGAAATAGCCACAATAATGATAAAATTCATGTTCGCCAGTTTTCTAATGGACCAAAAGGGTTTTATTTCAAATTATTGATTTAATGAGCTTTTAAGCTCAGAGCATGTTGTTGGATGGCATAGTTTTCAAACACATTTTTCAAATTTTGGTGGATGCAGCAGGTAACTTTCCTTATAAATAAATTAAGCTGGAAAGCTCTTGATTCTTGAAGAAATAATTACTTAGTTTAATTATAAAAGCAATTAATTTACATTGTTGGTAAAAAGGATTTCAATCAGTTTGTTTTACAATGGTTTCTTTAAAGTTCTTATTTTATAAAGACGAAATGGAAAAAACGGCGAAAAATACAAAGCAACATCAAACTACCGTAAAAGTTGTATTGTTTTTGTTAGAGTTAAAGTTGAACAAAATTTGCAGAATCATTTTTAAGCTCACTGAGAGGCTTATATATTTTCTTTGTTATTGAATCAAGAAACATTTCTTTTTACTTTTGGGATTGTTGAGCTCAACATCATTAATACAAAAAAAAAACTTGAAACTTTTTTTCGTTTAATTAAAGAATTGTATCTACTTATGTTTCATAAAGCGATTTTTACTTAATAATCTGTTCGAGAATGGCTTCCATTTGTCATGAAACTGAAGTGAATAAGCATTTAGTCGATTCGTTTTATGCAATTTCAATAGTGCTATTGCAATAAGAAGATAGATTTGTTATTTTCGAGTGAAATGCATGTTAATAAAAGTGAAGGAGCACTTTGTGGCGAAAAGCCCACCTGTGTTTCATAAATATTTCACAGAAAGTTGTGAGTTTTAGATCATCCTTGAATAATAAACTACTATTGGAGACGAAAATTTAAATTTAAACTCCGCGTTGGTTTATTATATTTTTCGATTAAAATTTTTCGAGCTTTTAAATCCGAATGAAAAATATATTTTTCTTTTTAATTGAATTGAATTGGCTGTGAGCTGTTTAATATTCAAATTGAACGAAACAACTAATTTTAAACGGATTTGTGGCGAACAAAAGCAATTATTGTTGATTCAAAAATACACCTATACGTTTAAATTTAGAACATCTTGAAATATTTCACATTCATTGAGATCAAAGGCTTGTCGCATACAAACCGCTCTATTTGCCTAATGAGTTGAAAATTTATATTAAGCTGTAATATTGACCTATCACAAAGGAAATTTACAAGAGTATGTAATTAAATTAGTTACGAGGCAAAATTCATTTATTTTACATGACGATGTGAAAGCAGGTTTATAAATTCTGATTCAAAAATTCGCAAAATTTTCGAGCGCATGATGCATTTTCGTTATCCGCAAGCCGAGACTTTTGTGGTCCCTCAACATATACCCATAATCTATCAATGTCACCATTTGTCGGAACTATCATTCTCTACAATGATATATTACTTTCACAAGCTTAAGCAATTCATACAAAAGGTGCAAGATGTACACAACCTACTTTAATATCAATTTATATTTTTTTACTTGCTGCCAGATTTTTTCTAGTTAGATATTTGTAGCTTTAGATTCGATCAATTCAAATATATGACGAATATTTAATTTTGCTGTGTGATAAAATAGAATAACTGTTTATAATATGCAAAAATAAATTTGCTTTTGTTTATCTAATATATGAATTTGTGTTCAGATTTAATTGTGGAAATTACTTTAATGTTGCTAATGCACACACTACATGAATGGACATTATTACACATTATGTACATTTCATTGTATTCTGACCACGTTAATGCCATTAATTAGAAATGTGTATCCGGCGAGCTTTGTATTTTTTTGCGATAATTATTTTGCAGCAACCAACGCTGTAATCCCATTTCGAAATCCCGCAGAGACAGATCTTAATGTTGTCTCATTTGATTTCTTATCCACTAGCAGATCCAATTCGATAATCTGACGACACTTGACACTTTGTTCAAATTGTCTTTTACTTTCTTAACAAAGTTAATTAACAAAGAGAAATGAAACTAGTGGAAGGAAAGCCCAGAAATACAAGGAGCGCTTTTTAAAAATTGCGATTAGTTTCAGCGGCTAAAGGTTTTCTATACAACGTTATGTTATTTATTCCAATACAAAACGAGCAATAATTCAAAAGTCTTTTTTTTATTTAATAACATAGCATACCGAACATCAGAGATTAATGATTCATTTTGAATTAAAGCTTCATCTCTATATGTGAGCGCCAAGAATCGATACAAAAATGCTACAGCATAGCACAAAATAATTTATTTGTGAAATTGGAAATGAATTTATTGTGTTTTCAACAGGATAACTTAACGAAAAGCTTATAATTCCAATTAAAATGTTTAATTCATTTATGTATACAACAGTATTTTAATGTCATTTAGATGCAAATTCCTCAAAGTTGTTTCATTATTTTGCTTATTTCAATTTTAATTCTTCAAAAGCTCTTTCTTCAATAATGACAAAATATATACATATATTTACAACAGTTTAACAAAATAAGATTCATTAAATTTCTATTTTAAAAAATTTAAATATTGACGAGGTAAATACTACTTTAAATTTGTTAAATAAGCATTTTGTGGCCAATGATTCGCACTAATCGAACAAATGATTTTGCTGTTGGAGCTTAATTAGATATTTAAACAGGAGCTTTAAATATGTACATAAATAAAGCGACCAATCAATTTTTCTAGTAGTAGTTCGATTTGAAAAACAGCCTTTCAGCATCCCATATGGATCAAATATATTAGTTTATTATTTATCTGGCTTGCAAGTTGTCAGATAGCCATTATATATCAAACAATAGCTTTATTCAGCTAGGCGTATACATGGAAGTGATGTTAAAATACTATATGCAATTCTGACAGGGCTGGAAGCTTGCAGCGAACTTTATTGTATATAAATATTGTTGTTCTCTTTTTGTTCAAGCCATCACCAAAACTCACTCAATTTTACGATGTCTAAATAATTTATTTTTTGACGCAAAATGTTTGCCGGGCTGTTTAAATAAAATTGATCGCGCCAATACGCGCTGAATTACGAAAGCTCTATATGGGTGGTGGTGGTGCTTCTATTATTTGTTCGTAAGCTAATTCCCAGGAGAGCGTTTCAGTTAGCTATGCTACTCAACCTCAATTCGTCTGTTTGTGTTGGAGATGAAATGCGTTTGTGGAAATTATTACATTTTCCTGTTAATTCGATTTTTTAACGACACCACACAAGCATCTCAACGCCCACCGGACAATCAAATTATAATGTTACATGCAAATCAACCACTTTCGATAATGAATTGGTTTGGTCAATAATTTTTTAATTTCCACTCGAATTATTGCTTTTTTTAAGCAGAAAATTAAATCTTTTTTGAGTAGGCTGGAAGAAGAATCGTCTAAGATTTTTTCAGCGCATTAAAAAAATAATGCGAGACTTGTTGAACAAAAAAGCTTAAGCGTCTGTCTGGCAACATATTATAAAAAAGTTTATTGTTAAAAAAAATTCGTTGTGGTTTTGAAAAATAAAACTGCTATTCGCCGCACTAATTGCCCACTGTTTACGTTTATTACAGACGTTGCGGATCCAATTAAGTATGATGTTGTCGGAATAATTTAAAACGATTTAAATTTTAAAGGATAATTATTTTTCTCTAATAAAAGCTTAGTAGAGGAATGGTCTAATTAAATGTTGCGGTTAACCACAAGACAAATACTAGTTAATTTTTACGAGTATTGTTTAGTGACCCTTGAAAATGTCCTTATTATGGTGGTGTATGTTTGTTGTATGACAAAGTAAAAGCTCAGGTGTTTCATGACATTTTAGCAGAATTACAATACAAGCAAAGCTCTTTATACTCCTTGTTGTATAGTGTTTACAACTCTAATACAAACTAAAGAACAACTTCTATAGACTTTGTATGAAGCATCTTTACAGCTGTAATCAACAAAGATTCAAGAAATATTTTGCATTCGAGTCGACAATACGGATTTTTGATTTAAATGTTTTTATGCTCAATATTTATATCACCTTTTTCACAAGTATTTTACGTCGGAAGAATGAGAGAAAAAGGAAAAATTACAAGTCCTGCGAGAGAAAATAAATCTCGCTAGAGAATCTTACAATTTGAATAAAATGCACCAAATCCAAGTCAACAGCGTATGAATCTCATAACTGAAATATCGACACGATTTCTTATTTACTTGTTATTCGCAATCACAAACTCAAATCTTACATTTTTATTCGATTTATATTTTAAACGGAATTAGATTTCGATTCGAGATGCTCCAGACATTATTTCGCGGTTTTAATAATGCACTAGGCAAACTTGGATGATGGTGGATGCTGCTTGTTAATTAAATTTAAGGACTAATGTATTCAGGCACCATGTGTATCCTTAGTTTACTATCAACTGCTTCGTCGGTTGTTTGAAATACTACACACCTTTGTACTATGATACCTGTCAACCATCTTCAACTGTCTTGTTTAGAACCAAAACAATTTCGTATACATTATCTACTCAATCAGAACTCCATAATAATACTACAACATAATTACATGTTAATCAATTGCAGATTGCTGGATTAAGTGATCCTCATTTCCATTAATCGTACAAATATTTTTTTTTTGATAAATTCGTGAAGCAAATGCATTTTATATGTAGTGCCAATAAAGTTTGGGCCAAGTTGCAATAAAACTTTCAGATTGGGTTTCGACCTGAATAATTCAATACGTCCATAATTTAGTTTTAGTATTAATAAAAAAATCTGGCAGCTTATCCCCCGATTTTTTTTATTTAGTTTGTCCTGAAAAAAAATGTTTTTATTTTTTTATTGTGTCAATCAGAAAACTCGAACAGATGCTGCAAATTATATCCACATTACAACGATGACAAATTGAAAAATAATTAATAACTATATTGGTTTGTTAAGATAATAGTAATTAATTTTCATTTATTATAAATTGAACCGTCAATATCATTTGAACTGCTCTAATTTCAGTCAGTTATTTAATCCGCAATTAGTTGCAACTAATTAACCATTTCGTAAACAAAAAGCTCTCGGATAAAGTGGAACCAATTACAAACTGGATGCTGCTCTGTATCTGGATATATTTACTTTTTATGTAATATTCCAATCTCCTGGTTCGGTTTCGTGCTTCATCTCTCCGATTACCATTAAAATAATCGGCCAGCATACAAAAGCTCGATCTCGAATCGAGTCAGTCGTTATTATTTCTTGTATACATAATTGCCAAAAATTGAAACGCAATTAAATTGCTATACAAAATATTTTTACAAACATTTTAATGAGAATTATTGGAAATAGTAGATCTTTTCCGGCGACTTCGCCATAATTTGAAACCACTTAAAACTTAATTTTCTCGAAATTTGGTGAACTTTTTTATACTTTTGATGGATATTGTGATATAATATAGTAAGCATAAGCAATTAAATTTATAAATTGCCTTAATATTAATGGTCCGAGTGGAGTACGATCGATATTGCTAATCCATTGAAATGTAAACATGATTAATTGTGGTTTAGTGTACCTATATATTCTATATTCCATATTTTCCTCATCTAATCGATATACAAATACAAAGCTTACATTTTTGACTAAACTAGTTTAAGCTAAATCAAAATTAATTTCGTCGAGATTGCAGATAGTATTGCATAAGTTATGAAAGCTTGTTATTGATTAACATAATTTCCCAAGTGGATTATTTGAATGTCGCAAAGTAAACAGGTGGTTAACTCTGGATAGGTGCTTTAAAATCTTAAGTTGAAGCTTTTACTGTGATTGAATTCGCATAGCAAAGGTTTAAAATATTTGGCAATAAAAATAACGCTCCAGTTTCGAAACTTGTACGATATATACATTTCCAAAATGATTTATGAGCTTATCCGCTTTTGTGTGCATACTTTGGTTAAATTAAAAGCTTAATTAATTTTAGTTAATTTAAAGCCTTTGGAAATGATTTTTTGATTCGATTGTTTGTCGAAAGGGTTTTTTTTTGGTGGATAGGGGAAGGAATATAAACCGCAGAACCAGCTGACACATTCAATTTGCGTTTTCTCGATGGTTTTCTTAAAAGGTGATCGATCTTCGAAAATTGTACACACACACTATCTTTTTTTTTTGGTCTCTTATTTCGCTTCGAAAAGAATTTAATAAAGTAAATCGCAATTTTGTGTAAGTGTATTCGCATCAGTTTTGTGTTTGACAATATAAATTATTCTCTTATCGCTTCATGTTCCATTAGAAGAAAAATCTTCCGTTCACATTAATGATATTTTCTGCCATCATTCCATGCATTTTAAATGATGGCAAATGGATTGAAAAAAATGATATGATAAACAGGTTTATTTTCCTTACGAATAGGGAGGCATCAATAATAAAACGCTTTTCATATTAAAATATGGTTGCTATCGCTACTTTGTATTTTTCATATCTTTATTATTTTATTTTATATTTTTGATGAGTATATCTCGAGCTAGTGCTCACTTAATAATTCATAGAGAACAATAAATTATAAGTTTGTGTACATTTTCCACCAACAATCTTCAGGCGAGCGACCTGCATCCATTCCGGTTCATTATAAAGAAACGACTTTATTTTCTAATCAACTTTTCCATTTACATAAAAATTGAATATTGTAATTGAATTTTGATGACAAATTTCTACTGCGAAATTGCACTCGTATATCAGACCATTTCTTTCCTCTACATTGTTTGGAAAAAATTTAATAGATTTATTCAATTAAGGCCGGAACAATACAATAATGGAGCGAATCTATTCTATCCAAGAGTAGTAGTGCAAATTCTCACTCTAAAGCAGCTTTGGATTTAGTAGGATAGTAATTAGGACATTAAATTTAATTATACTAGTAGTTCGGCTTGTAAACCTTTCAGCTTGAAATTTCTTTACATGAAATATATTTAAAAATGTTTTTCACTCGGAAATAAATGCATCTACCATTGAAATGTTTTTCAAAAGCAACGAATATAATGTCGGGAAATTCTTTTTGGACGTTCAACATTTTTACCGTCCTGAAAAATATCAATAGTATATTATACACCAAGGGTGTGAAGTAGATTTTCTAGCGCGAGCACAGGTTCATATCCCGAGATGCGCAGCATCGAGGGATATGATAGTGCGAGCGCTAGAAAATTTTTCACAACCGTGGTGTATATACTATTTTTTGCACTACTAGTCCGCAGCGTCTAGTCCGCAGCGCCATTGACAGTTGACAGAAGAGTAAATTCAATTGTCGTAATAGATTGTTTGATTTTGTTTAAATTGAAATTTAAATTGAATTTCTATTAAACCGCTATTAAAACTGTTCGAATATCACAATTATTTATCATTAATATAATTTTGCAACTTCCAGAACCAAAAAAGTGTGCACTAAATGTACCATTGGAAAACGCCCAGTGAAATTGTAATTGATAGTTACATAAGTTTTAAAAATTAATTTTACTAATTTACACAACAATTTCATTGCTTAAATAGTATCAGATAAATTACCTACAACATAGTGATTCTTTCTGTATAACTTTCTTTTTAAATTCTGCTACGGTATTATCAGAAATTCGAATTATGTGTTTATTTACCCCGGGGTTGTGAAACGAAATTTCACAACCTCTCACCGGCATAGGTAGTGAAATTAAACTTCTCAGTCTGTTAATCAATATCATAAAGTCGTGTTCTATAGCTAGTAGTGTAAAAAATTAATTTTAATAAATATCAAATCGAATCTATAAAATCGAAAGCCCTCGAAACAAAGTAAATCCATTGAAAACACAATATTTTTTTGTAATATAATAGTTTTACAGGATGTGTACATAGCATTCACAAATGAAACAAATTCGCTTTTCTCCTCTTTCATCCCACGTTTGATAAATTTCATACAGAATCGTCGTTGTTGCAAATAAAAATAAATGAAAAATATATAACATGATGCAAAGTAGTTTTGATAAAAAACCTTTTTATTTTATGATTCATGCAATACGAACTAACTACATACCAGAATAATGTATTGTTTTGGTTATCGTTCGAATATAAACAATGCATCAATTATATTTGGATGGAAATAGAATTGCAATTAAATTTGCATTGAAATGCACCGAGAAATTTATCAATAAAATGCAACTGAATTTAGATTAATAAACATATTACTAATTCAATTATATACTAATTAATTATTTTGTTGACTAGTTTAATGGGCTACATTTATATGAAACATTTTTTACAATTTGCGTCGTCGTCGGCTTTTGCTCAACTTTTATTTTATCATTTGCGCTGGACTAAATTTTTAATATCAACAAAGTAAAATAAATTCACGTTTATTATTTTTTATTTGGATGCATATCTAATAATAGCATATTCTGATTATATTAAAATTGAAAAAGCTTTTTAGAATTTACATTATTAAATACCTAATAAACAGAATAGCGCACTAGATTTTTATTTTTATTCCTCGATGAGGAAAAGGAGCTTTCGCGAGCTTTGCTCTTCTATAGCTGCATTATTTTTGATTTTAATTTGATTGCAATCGAGTCGAAGCAGATGGATTGATGTCGGTAAATAAAATGCAAGTTCACTTAGCATTAGTTTGTTTCTGAACATTTATTAATTTGTTGAAAGGTTTTGCAGCTAAATTGTATTAAATGGGCTCCAATATAGTGCAGAAAATGCGGTATTGAATCGCTCTGTGATTTATCGCATAGATAAACGTACTTTTGCAATTTATTTCAAGTCAACTATAAAAGATCTCTGTGACTGTCGGACCTACAGTTGAAATATCACAATGTTATTATTACATTTGTACTTTAGAAAGTATAAGTAATACAAGGCATTAGTAAATTTGTTACAAAATAAACGCTTTCATCGGATAAAAGCTCGTTTTTCGAGGAAAATTATTTGAAATCGCTATTGAATTGCTTTGTGATTTATGACTTAGATAAAAGTACTTTACGATTTATTCGATCAAGTCAGCTATAAAAGATATGTATGCATGTAGCATTTTGATTTTATGTTATGGTTTATACTCTCTTACATCTAAATTTGTCGAAAAGTTTTGCGCAAAGCCAATAAATTCGCATCATGTTGTTTCCTAATTTAAATTATTGCACGGTATTTTAATTATAATTATGCGGGACATAATAGGAGATTATGATTACATTTTGTGTGGCTGTTTCGAAAAGGATTTTCGGGTAGGACAACTTTTAATATTTTTAAATTAAATTTAAGCAGCAGCGCACAAAGTTGTTTTGGCAAATGGGTTAAGATAATGCCATGGCATCAGGTGCATACTGTTAGCTGCATAAGCGCAATTTTAGCAATGCACTTGCAAGTTTACTCAAATAATAAAAAGAACACTAAACTGTCTAGACAAGCAGAACACGGAATCTACGAAAACATTTTATTTAAAATAGCAAAGAGTTCGTTTCCTTCAAATTTATTGATCGAATTCTAATAGCGATTGCGAATTACTGCACTAGTGCGCTTCGAGAGTATTGCTGTCCTGTATCATCTGCCCAATAGAAAAGGGGAAGGGATACTTTCGGTTTCAAGGCGCACTAGTGCAGTAAATTAAAATCGCTACACGATATCCTAAGATATTAAGATTTAATAAAACAAATTAATATTTGCAAAGCTCATTTATGAAACCTCAATGCAAATTAATATTAGTTTGAATAAACAATACAATTGAGTGAAGAACAAATAAATTTATAAATTCTATTTGCTGAACTTTGCTTGCAATTTAGTTTTGATTTAATTATATTATTTAAGCTCCTAAACTACTAGGTATATATCGAATAAAATAGTTTATGTTTGATGGATAATTTGCAAACTGAATATTGCTTCAGAAAACCCGATTAAGTTTTTGGTAAAATGCTGAACTGGAATGGATAGAAATTAAATGTCTCTTCAAGCTTCAAATAAGCCTTTCACCTTCATGAGATAAATGCTTGAAATTAACTTTTATTACAAGGAGCTTGAGAAATGAATCTGATTCACTAGAATGCTTGTTATAATGGTGTTAAGTGGCGCAATTAATTTGATACACGTGTACGTTCAATTTATTTTAAACCTTAGAGCGAAATTCGCTTTCAGAATAAGTACCATTGCTTCAACTATTTCATTAAATTGAAGACGTATTTTATTTCTGAAAATTGTTCGATTGGAAAATATTAATATTGAAAGGTTTATTTTTGTATGGTTGATGTTGGAAGCTTTATTGAATTGGTTTAGTCTCCCATGAGAAACTTTAAGTCATTAGAGTTTTAAGCACGGTCGTAATTAGAGCAGGTTATTCATAGAGTGAGGCATTATGTGCTGGACTTTCGCATTCAGGTGTATTGATTCATGTCTGCTACAGGTTCTGTTCTGCCTCCAAGCTCAAAACCGTGTATATATAGAGTGTTCACCTCTCCCTACATCGTCGCTTTATTCGAAAAAGCTCCCAAACACGTTTTGATCCGTTCAGAAGCTCTTTATTTCAAAACACAACTTGCAAGTCGGTATTTCGGGCCATCATTGCCTGCGAGCGCATTTAAATGCGTATTTTTAAAAATCATTTCGAGCTTTTTCGAACGAAATCCGGGGCGGCTTATATTAATTTAATTAATGTAAATATTTGAATGCCGTTTTAATATGTACTATATAATATTTAATAAAAGTTCATGTCAAATTAAAATTAAATTTCACATTTTAATAACAACATGGAACTTGTAATCCATTTGGATTTTAATTCATTTAATATTAAAATTGAATGCATCAGGTAAACTTTCAGTAGATACACAAATATAACTGAAATGTAAATGAACATCATTTCAGAAACTTTTGAATTAATTAAATACTGAATACAATATTCATATATTCGGATTTTACAGTTTTATTTATCTTGACTAATAAAATTAATTAAATATTGCAAATTATTAGTAACTAATAAAGGTACTGGAACCAAGTTTTCCTAAAATTCCACCTAAATTATGTAGAAACTTTGTCAAATTGACATCGAGGATGTTTGGGGTGGCATTTAGCGGATGTCGCTATAATAAATCAATACACAAAGTTGCTTAATTAATTTTAAATAAATAATGATTGATTAAATTAAATCGCGACAAAGCTCTATAGCAAAAAATGCCAGCCCGCAGATAAATCAGTTGTTGTAATATATGTGAAAGTTAAGCACACCCAAAAGCTATTCCGGAGCACGTCTAGCTGAAACCATAAATTTCATATTAACCAAGAGAGTTTCCCTTTTATGTCGTTTATATGCACACATTTATACATAGACATGTCAAATAAATCATAATTTGCGAAGGTGAGAATGTGCTAGGAAACATATCGAACACCTGCTGCATCAGCAACAGTTTGCCGATATAGATATAGTGAAGGAGATAATTTCACCAACTCATGATGATGATGATGATGATCTTGATGATACTTTCCGCCATAACCCATTTCCGCAATTTACCTTTGGTTAGCTTTCCCAGAAAGCTCATCATATTAGTTAGTTTGGGCGACCGCTGAAACCCATTTACGATTTCTCCACTTCGTGATCGTATTTTATCAAGATAGACGGCAATTTGCTCCGATTTTCGACGTGGACCTTGTTTTGTTTTATGATTAATGATTTAGTCAGGGCTATTTTGTAGTTGGAATTTATGTGGGTCTATTTTCGTCTAGGAAAATTATATGCAATTTTGGGAGCAAAATTTCAATTTTGAATTTGCAGTAGTACATACATTTCGCATTAAAATATAATTGATCATTATTAACTATAAAATTCATATATATTTTATTAAAACATCGAAAGCTTTTTGTTGATGGGAATTATGTTGGAATCTGTATTGATTTACTTTGGTAGTATTCCAGCAGGATTATACTTCCACATGATTTTGTGATTTTTCCTAGAATCCTATTGAACTTTTTGCTAAAGCTCCCAAATAGTTTTATTTCCCATTTTCAATTGTCTTTTTTTAAAAATTTACTTCCTAAAGTTCGCGAGGATACAAAATCAAACATCATAAAGTTTGTTTGTAGAAAAAAAAATGATTAAAATTGAGGGATGATTTTTATTTTCTGGTTTGCCGCTCGTAGATGATTGCGTATTAAACTTGGGGAGGCTCGGAAAACAAGCAGGACGAACTGGGTTAAAAATAGCAAAGTGGAGCAGCCAGGAGTGTATACTGCAAGGAATATAACAGGGAGAGGGTGAAGGTCTGATGTTGAACCTGAACAGTGAACTACCTGTAGAGTGTTCGCCCTGGCAACTCCCCAATATCTGCTTCCGTTTCAGTCGGATACATTTGTGTATACCGAGGGTGCTTCTGGTTTACTGAAATAGAAAGATGAGATGGTGCTGATCTTCAATAGCACATTTTTTACTTTTCTATATTATATTTCTCGTCCTCGATTATCGTTTTTCTGCTTGTATTGATGAGTTTCCTTTTTTCCTCAAAGGGATCCGTCGGAGAAAAAAAAAACCCATTGAAGTAGAATTACATTAGCAGCTATTCAAATGTGTATAAAGATAAAAATGGAAACGGGAAATTAACGGTTTCCCAAACCAAATGGAAATGTAAATTAAAACTGATACAATACGTTTTAGGGGTGCGCGCTTTCAGCACAATAGATTATCATGTGTACCTTTCAAATTTCATTAAAACATAAGTTGATCATTTTTTTTGTGTGTTTTTTTTTGAAACTTGGTGAAAAGTGTTGGAATCCCAAAAGGGTGGCTGAATAAAATTAAATTACTATGTCAATAAAAAGGTCTCTCTTACACTAAACTTTTTACAGCAGACGAAAGAAGCAAATTGAATTACGTGTAAAACTTTTCGAAATTCTAAGCGCTTCTTTTAATGCATAAGGTGACCATGGGTTTTATTTTCTAAAGAAACATAAACTTGCGAAAAATTAATTAAAATTAATTTTTCTATTATTCGTAACATCATTTTAAATAAAATTGTTTGTTCTACGTTTCGAGTGCCAAGGCTAATGTTTTGAACAAATACCTCGGAGGTACTTCAAGTGATATTTGCCAAAAATAAATGTTATACTTTCTTAATTCGATTTCAAGACCAATATTTATTTTAGATTCGCCCATCATACTTATATTTATTGTTTATTCGGCAGATCAAACTATAGTGGTTGTAATAGCATAGCACAGGGACCAATAGATAATAAAAGCTCCTAGTCTAAAGGGTATTAAATATTTAGTCCTAAGTATAAAAGAGCATGTACTTTATTTTCGGTGTGCTATGAAAGAAGCAAATGGTATTTTGCACGACACTCTTGCGACGCTCATCGTACATCATTTCTCTATAAACAAGAGCATTTCTGTCGGTATTTTCTGAAGGGTTGATAATGCTTTGTTGCAGTGACATGGGTTCGCTAAAGGAAATGGGGGTTGTTTTCAAATCGTGCAGACTTATGCTATGCGTTTGTCATGTGAATTACACACTATGTTTATAAATACGTATCTGTATGTTATAATACTCGTTTACGAAATTGTCAACCATTATATATAATGCTCTTACTACATACTTTTGTTGTAGTACCATGAGAATTTAGATTAATAATAGAAAAAGCAATTTGAATAGAATTAATTAGCTTAATACGACTTACTATACTTCAAGCTACTTGACTTGACTCAAGTGGTAGACATCTCCGACTATTTAGAATCCACCTTAATATATTTTTTAAAAAAGCTTGTCCGGATTTTTACGATTATTTTACTACAAAATAAAAATAGTAATTATAAATAGATATTAATAATTTACTATTTATTTTATGTAATTTGTCATAAACGATTTTAATAACCTTTATAAAATTAAATTTACTACACGATAGTTAAATAATAATATCCGCAATTTTGCATAATAAATCAGAAAAGTTTTAACTAAATCGTCCTTCGTATAGAAGAATAAATTAAATTTCTATTTTTCCAACTCAGTTAGCACTCCAATAAAGTTCTTTGTGCATTCAAATATCGTAGCGAAATAAAATAATTTCCATATTTTTCAAGTCGAATCAAAAACACCCACACATATGAAACCATCAATCATTGTCAACGAATTTCTATTTCTTACTCTTAAATTTAATCATGCATTGTAGCACCCTCGCAAACCCCCTCATCCCCAAACTAATTCATTGTATACTTGTAGGCGCTAATGATTTTTCTCTTATTTTGCATTTTAATGGAAACGCGCATTACTTTCAAAGTAAGATTGATGCTTGCTACCTGAATTTACTTTTGCATGGCCAAAAGTGACATTGCGTTTTAATTAAATCGCAATCGTTTTTAAATTTTGGTTGGTATGCGAAATCTGAATAGTACAGGAACACAATAATTTGAGGTTCCCTAGGGAAGACTCATATCGTTCCCGTACAAATATGGAATGTGATGCGAGGGTTGATAATTAATTAAGAAATGACAACTTTCAATATTAATAGACTTGGATAGGAAAATGTGTGTTTAGTGCATTTAGGGATTCTTCATTAAAATTTGTATAATCAACCCGAAAATATTTGCGATCGAAATTACCTCGTTCTGAAATATCCGAACCATTTTAATTAGTGTTGTACAAATTGTTGCGGTTATTGCAAATTGAATTTTTAAAACATTCTTGCTGAATTATTTTGCGGGCTGAAATTTATCTGTGTTGTTCGACAAAAAAATTAATCGGCAATTAACAATATGCGGTCTAATTTGGCTGGCGGATAACAGGTGTGTGACAAATTTGATTAACCCGCAATAAATTATTGTGAAATTTTTCAATTTTGAATTATTTTTTTCAACGTGAAAGCAATTTAATCGACAATTGATAATACATACGGAATAGTGCGATATTTTTAGCTTGATAACAGGTGTGTGACATTTTAAAATGCCTCCTGAGGGCAATAAAGGAAGGAATAATGATGTGTTAAATGTGGTAGTCTCGTAGCTGATGTGCCAAGCCCTAATAAACTTTTACTACTTCATCGAGCATTACCCAATCCTCCCTTGTTGTCTCAACACACATAAATTTACCACTTAGAATATATTCAATTTCGAAATTCTGAGAGAATAAATTTATATTCATGACACTTTTTGTTTTGACAAATTAAGGGATGCGATTGTAACAAATTTCTATATCGTTCTCAGTTGACCTGGTTCGTTCAAAAGGGCTTTTTTACTATAGTATACATTTATTCTGGTAGAACAACAATGCATTTTGTTCATTCCACCTGCATAACGCAACAAACTCTTGTACGCAAATGTATGCAACACTTATTTTCGTCCTTTGAGGTTTGACCACCAACAACTAGTTATTAGATAGTTTAAATTAATTGGATATTGTGTGAGATAAACGAGCTCATTACGGAATCAAATTTCCACTACATAGATCATAAATGCTTTTTGTAACTGGATTTGTTTCGAGATGCATTTCCAGGAGTGGGCGGTAAACTAGTTGAAAGAAACCGGCTAATTAGTTCATTCGAAATTTTCTTGCTAATTTGATACAATTTTAATTATGTTGATGCGTGAAGTTCTTAAGGTTGAAATCAAATCAATAATTATAATTTATAAATTTATATTTACATTATTTAATTACAAGATAAATTATACTGCAGGATTTTCCTTATTTGCTTTAGGTTTTGGTTTTGATTTAGCTGAAAAAAATTCATAACAAATTAATTAATTCGTATTCAAATTAATTTGACTTACCTCCACCGAAAATATATTTCTCTAAAATAATAATTGGAGATTCAAATGTGAGACACAACAAAACGGAGAAGACTATAGTGAACATAAAGTCGCCCCAAAATGTATGCATCTGAAAAATATCATAATTAATTAACACCCCCAATAAATAATTAATTAATTTTACCATATTAAAATTACTGAACTCAATCGGCTCCCTGGCTTTAAGATTTCTCATCAAAATGAGCATATAGTGCACCAAATACATGGAATACGACAATTTCGTTAATATCTGAAACACTGGCAGGGATAAAAATGCGTCGATGGGACCTGAAAGTTCAAATCGTTTTAAAATGCATTATGATAAATTATGATAATTTACCTCCTAGGCCTATTGTACATAAAAGCACCACCAAACAAATTCCAACTCCCCATCCATTCCTCGCAAATCCATTGAAAAAGGACGACGAGATCCGACTATATTCAGCTCCTACATCATTAGCATTACCATAAATACAAGCTAATAGCCCCACAAGAGTAACGGCCCATCCACCTAAAGTTAAAAGTTTGTTTTTCTAGAAATAAAATTTTAAATCAAAAATTTTGGCGCCCTAGCTAAAATAATTACTCGAGGATCTAAAATGAATTTGCTCTTCTTGTATTTGTAGATGTAATAACCAAACAGCATCCCAATAACGTATGGACCAAATCTCGTATAAGTCCGATCGTAATACTTCGAACTAAAGTCCTCTAATTTATCGCTAAACAATTAAACTTCAATACTAATTGATCAAACAACAAAATTATAGCTTACGCATGATTCAAATCTGCTTGAATGGATAATATCTTATACACATAAGTAATTTCGAATGGAATTAGAATTCCGGCCACAATGAAAAATCCTAAGACGAAATTCACACTTTTTGGCCATTTCATTACGGGATACAGAATTAGAGGTGACAAAATAAATATTTGCATGTCGACTGAAAGGTACCAAGCTTGTGGCACACACTGAAAAAATATGGAACATAATTTACTTCCCAAAGTCAAAATTTTGGACTTACACTCTCAGTTGAATCAGTGGCTACGTAATTTTGGACGTAAAGTAAAGCACCCCACCAGAGTTTTCGACAACCAACCCCCAGTATGCTATCAACCGCCCCCCACATTGGTCCATTGCCCATATGTCGGAGCAAATACGAGTGAATCAAAATTATGACACCTAATGCCGGAGTTAGTCTAAAATTTTGAGAAATTATTTTGCTGGAAGCGAAATAAATAATGTAAACCTTAAATATCGATGGATGTAGTATAAAGGAATATTGAATTTCACTCCTTTGTCAACAGATTTCATAAAAGTGTACATTGTCACCAAACCTCCAATTGTGAAAAACGTATCGACGGAAAGCGGTGCATTAATCATCCACATGTTTCGTTTTTGGCCCAAAAACTGCAATTTATTTTAATTAGAGAAATTAATCATAGATGTTAATAATTACTTTATTGAAATCGAAAAAGTTGTACATTGGCGACATAATATAGTCGGAGTATTCATGTCCGACTATGACCCACATCATACTGATGGCTTTCAAACCATTTAAGCACAGAATCTGTTCAGGGTTGTTGGATGATTTTACTATTTTTCTTCCATTGCTTAGAAATGAAAATGCTACGAGCAGATCCATTTTTGGTTCTACAATAATGTTAATTGATATTTAAATTTATTTATCAAGACGCTAATTAATTACTTAAGTCATTGCAGTATAGGTACACGTCGTACAAAGTTGAAACGAGTGATATTCCTAGAATTACCGATATAAAGGATCTGCAAATAATTTAGTTATCAAATTTATGGAAGAGGTCCTTAGCACTGGTACTTACATGGTTCCAATAGCGCCACCCGAAAGCTCAGGCAGTGTGTCCCTCGAATAACAATAATCGTCAGTCACAATAGTACTTCGATCTCCCAAAATAGCACTAAACCCCATAACGTCTAATATTTTTGCAAGATCCATCGTAGTGCAAGTGCTAGGGATGCAATATCCAATATTTAGGCCAACTCTGGTGCTATCTGATCCTAAAGCTCTTGGGGTAATTATAGATGCATTTTTTAATTTCATAAACTCATTGGTTAGTTCATCGACTTTGTTCGGAGCAATCGGTGTTGTAGCTAAACAATACTTTCCATAGACTTGATTTTTGTTAACTATCCATTTAAGATCGTAGCATTCGTCAAATCTTCCGAAATGCGTGAATGCGAAAGTTAGTAGTCCATCTGGGATTTTTGCACTTGCATCAATCACTAAAAATATTTGTTAGGTATATTTTGGTTTATTATTATTAGGTACTTACGATTTATAAGTAATCCAGTGTCTGAATAACTTTCGGCACAACTTGGCGATATATCTGGAGCAGCTTTAATTTTCTCTTGGAAATCTTTTACATAAGAATCGTAAAAGCTGTTGCAATGTGCATTTTTAACTAAAAATAAAATGCAGCAAAGCAAAATGGGCTTAAGGGGACCAGCCATCATTCTGATCGAAATACTAAATAATACAAAGTTTTTTTTAGGTATTATTTATTTGTATAGAAAATCAAATCTTTATATTGTGGAAAAATTGAATTTTATCAGTATTAATCAGAAATTAGATTTCTAATCAGTTCAAATAATTAATCGAATGCGTAACTAAATATTTTTACAATTAGATTTATTTTTATTTATAGAAATTAAATAATTTAAGTTGGATTTATTTTTAAGGCTTATGACTAGCTGATTGAGCTTTTCTATTTAATTGGTGTTTATAATTTTATATTTTGCTAGTTAAAAAAAATATTTATAATTATTATAAAATAAATAATGGTTCGATAAAAAATAAGATGGACTTTGGGCTATTTATTTTGTCGCATAAGTGCCATCCACTAATACAAATACACTTCTCGTCCTTTAGATTCAAGTACATTGTTGTTTATTTACAATCATCTAAATCTAGTTTTTTGGAGAAATCAAAATACGTCAAAGATATCCTATTTATACTATTGACGCACAATTAAAGCACATCGCGTAATTAATAGCAATGTGATAAAATGAGATAATTGATCTTGAGTAAAAAAAATTCCCAGTCATCAACTTATCAATTTTTCGTAAATTATAAATCAATCATAGTAATTAAAATAAATCGTAAATCATCGTATTGATTATGTCTATAAATTATTGGACAAATAAGTTGTATAATAGTTTTTGGATAAAATAAGGAAACCAATTATTTAAGCTATAATATTTATTTAAAATTAATCTATCACATTTTACACTTCAAGCTTTGGTTTTTCTTTCGGCTTCTCTTTTGGTTTTCCAGCTATAAAAAATTAACATCCCCAATTAATAATTCATGGGCTAATTATTCTGAGCTTACCTCTACCGAACAAATATTTTTCTAAAATTATGATAGGAGATTCAAATGTGAGACATAGCAAAATCGAAAGGACTATCGTCAACATAAAGTCACCCCAAAATGCATGCATCTAAAATCAATCGCGAATTAATTAATTAAATTAAAATAAGTATCAATAAAGTATACCAAAGGCAAATTAGCGAACCTCAAGGGTATTTTGGAACTGAACAATCTAATGAGTTGGACCAGAAAGTGTACCAAGTACATGGAATATGAGAGTTTTGTAAGGAACTGGAATGCAGGCAAGGATAAAAATGCATTCACAAAACCTAAAAATTTAAATCAATTAAAATTAATTTTATAAATTTGATGGTCCTTTACCTCCTAGACCGATAGTACATAGCACTACTACAAAACCAATTCCGACTCCCCATGCATTTCTTGCAAATCCATTATAAAAGGATGCAGAGATCCGATTGTAGGCACCTACATCATTTGCATCCCCATAAAGACAAGCCACTAGTACTACTAGAGAAACGGCCCATCCGCCTAAAGTTAACAGTTTATTTTTCTAAAAATATTAGTTAATTATTAGACTCGATATTTTTGATATAAAAGGATCAAAACTTACTCTAGGATCTAAAATAGTCTTGTCCTTCTTCAATTGGTAAATATAATACCCAAAAACCATGCCAATTACATATGGACCAAATCTGGCGTACGTCTGAGTATAATAATCTGCGTTATACTTTAGCATTTTGCTCCTGAAACATTTACAACAATGAATATTTGCTTAAAAGAATTCACAATAAATTTTTACATGTCTGAAAAATCGGCTTGCATGGCTGGGATTTCTTCAACATACGTAATGACAAACGGAGCAATTATCCCTCCAGCAATTAAGATACTGAACAAATAATGGAAACATTTCGGCCATCTCTTTATCGAGATCAATATTAATGGTGACAATAAAAACATTTGCATGTCCACTGAAAGGTACCAGGATTGTGGCACACACTAAATTAAATAATCAAAAATAATCCAAAAAAGTAGTACTAGTACTTACAGCTTGTTCTTGAGAATCTGAACCTTTATTCGCATAATTTTGACCATACAGTAAAGCTATCCACCAATTCTCTCTACAAGGTTTTCCAAAACTTGCATCCATATTCGGCCACATTGGCCCACTACTTAAATATGGAAGCAGATATGAGTGCACCAAAATAATTGCTCCGTACGCTGGAGTTAATCTAAAATTTTGACTATCAATCATAATATTATGAAATTAAAATATGGGTACCTTAAATATCGATGGATATAATAAAGAGGGATGTTAAATGCGACTTTTTTCTCAACAGATCGCATAAAGGAGTACATAGTGACCAAACCGCCAAGAGTAAAAAAAGTATCGACGGTTACTGATGCATTAATAAGGAACATGTTTTTTTTCTCCCCAATAAACTAAATATAATGAAATAGTGGTATACCAAAAAATTAAATAACTTAGGAATACATACTTTGAGGATATCGAAATAGTTGTAGACTGGTGACATCGATATATTCGAATATTCGTGCCCAAAAATGACCCACATCATGCTAATTGCTCTTAAACCATTTAAGCATAGTAGCTGATCCTGATTGGTCGATGATTTGATCAATTTTCTACCGTTACTTAGAAATGAGAAAGCTACCAGTAAATCCATTTTTGGTTCTGAAATTTCCAAAATTAAATACTACACTTTGCGATTAATTATAAATACTTACTTAAGTCATTGTAGTATAAATATAAATCGTACAGGGTGCAAACGAGTGCTAACGCTAAGATTACCGCTCCAAAAGAACTAAAAAATAATTTATTATTATTTTATTAGCTAATAATCCTTATTCATACATTGTTCCAATAGCTCCACTTGAAAGCTCTGGTTCTGTCTCCTTTGAAAAGCAAAAGTCTTCAGTAACAAATGCAGTTCCATTGTTTAAAACAGGACCAAAAACAATATTGACTATTTGTAGAAGATCGGAGGTACTACAAGTACTCGCAATGCAATAACCCAAACTCCATCCCATTCGGGCTTGGTTTGCCCCTACAGTTCTTGGTCTGGTTAACCGTAGATTATTTAATTTTTGCAGCTAAAAAATTAATATTTTGCCTAATTGGTCACAAAGTATTTTCAAATTGCTTACATCATTGGCTTGCACCATATTTTGCATGTTGAATGGTAGCGGTATTGTAGCTAAACAATATTTACCATAAATTTGCCTTTCATTCACCAGTGCTTCAATTCCTATACACTCGTCGAAATTTCCAAAATGCAAGAACTCGCCAGCGGCCAATCCATTTGGAAATTTTACACTTGCGTCAAATACTAAAGAATTTTAAGTAGTATAATTTTTTTGGTTTTTCGAAACTTACGCCTTAGAAATAATCCAGTATCTGCATAGCTATCGAGGCAACTTGACGATATATCTGAATTTGATGTAATTTGAACATGCAAATCTTGTACAAACTTTTCGTACAAGTTGTTGCAATTTGCGTTTTTAACTAAAACTAAAATGCAGCAAAGCAGAATGGCTTTATTCAGTTTAGCCATGAGGATATAAAAAAAAACTAATTGTATGACTTGATAAATACTAATAAATTATTGATACTGCTTTATATTTATATAGTCTTATAGGTACAATTTAATCTAAAAAAAAATCTTTTAAAAATCGTAAACCATTGTTAAATTTTAATTGTCATAATTAGTATTATTATATCAAATCAAGTGTAGACTTTGGAATAGACCGAATGATTTTGCCGTTTCAGATTTTCGGATAAAGCTCAAATTAAAGTTCAATATCATCGTCAGACAGAATTAATTTTAATTGCAAATCAAAATCAAATATTTTTGAACTTTGATCTGAATTTTTAACCCAGTTTCTCCTCATATTTTCTTAATTATAATGAAATACGAACATTGGCGCGCAAAAATTAATTTTAAATTAAAATTCCCGACATACTTTAAAATACAAACTATGTAGATTATTTTCAATCAAGCTACTTCACACAATGACGAGACTACCTCAGTGGCAATCTCGATATTCCGAAATATTTATTGATACGCTATAAAGTTTCTAATTAGAAATTGAAAATGTCCTCCTGAAAAGGGGGCTTTACACGAACATAGTAGTTAAATTCTGGAATGATGATGTATTGTCAAAAGTCAAAGTTCCTATAGGCCTAAATCAAATACGTGATATCACAGCGAGACTCAAATTACACAAAAGGCACGAAATGTGTATAATTATTCCAATTTGGCGTGGTGTACGATTTTTTCCGCAAATTGAACGTCTTGGCAAATTAATCCAATTAGTTAGGCATCAATTCCAAAAATATTTATTTCTTTGTAAACAATTTGCAAATAGTAGTACATTAATTCCAACAAGTTATAAACTTACGACGTTCTGACATTGATTAATATGGTTTTGATTACAATCTTAACTTGTAATAATTCTAACTTAGTTAAATCGCTAATAAAAATAAATGCGACTTTTTTGAATTTTATTTCCATCATCAAGTAGAAAGCTCTTTTGCACTTAAGTAGATTGCCGACAATATTTTATTTCATAATATACACTCGAATATTCTAGCTAATCTTTTGTCATTTAATATTCATTTCGAAATGAATATTTACCGAGATTTAAATGCGTCTTGCTAGTTATTGTTTCTGGTACATAATTATTTTTAATTTACTATATTATGAGTAGTACGTTAATTAATTAATTTTCCTCGTAAATGTTTTTAGTGACAAAAAAATACTGGAAGCTTTTCATCATACACCGGATTCACCGGAATTCTGAAACAATTCCGAATCAAGTTACTTACAGTTAATCGGCAATTATATGTCTTTTTCGGATCAGTGCTTATTAGATTTTTATACTTGAATAAGTCTCGGATTATGGGTTTATCGACGAACAAAAGTCTGAGTACCAGAAAATTACATTTTTCAGCAAACATTTTTCAGCTTGACCTCTATAATATTCTACTTATTTGAATAAATTCAAAAGAAAGAACATGCTATAGATTAATTTATGGACTCGTAATATAGAAAAGTTTGCGTGATGGAAACTCCTGAAAAATTAAATTCAGCAGTGTTTAATGAATACGAGGGCTAGATAAAACAGAATTGATCCTTCTTAGTGATGTGCCATTTTAATAAATAATATGCCTGAAAGGAGTGCTAAAAACCCGGATGTGGCTCTAATTGACGTTGCTTCCGTCTAACTTCCACTTCATAAATTAATATAAATCGCCTTCATTTTATAGTTAATACTAATGGAGTTACCAAACTCTTTTTCATATTTCATATTTAAGCCGAAATCATAAATATGGGCGAAAGTTTGTTATTAAAACTGCATCAAAATTAAATAGAACTGTAGATCGTTTTGTCAGACGTTGAAAACCCTGAAGCTGATTACGGAATTAGAGATATCGAGGAAACAATATTATATTGCAATAGAATATTATTGAACTTTTAGTTTTGTTCATCTGTCTATAAAGAGCTGACTGAATGTGGTTGAGGTCACTTATTGACTTAGTCTCTTGAGAATAGAAGGACCACAAGGAACAAACTGGAAAGCTGATTTACAAAAAAGTAAAAACTCGCACAAATCGATAAAAACCAATTTAGATATATTTATATTTTTTGACAGCTGATTGTTTCCGGTTCCTTTCTGATGATGTTGAAATTCATATCATACTATTCAAATTTCTGTCTCGAGCCTTTCTCATTTTTCTATACAAACAAAACGCCTATTGTATAATGTATTTTGTTTGAAATATTTGCATAAAAATCGCTCTGAATAAACAACAGCCAAATATTAATTAGATTTTTATTAAAAACTGGACGGAATGATGAAGCTTTGCTAATTCAATTATTTTGAGATTTATATGAATGTAGTGCAAAGATCAAAGCTTCCCACATATGCATACAGGAATTTACTTTAATAATCCTATCGCATTGTATATAAGCAGATCATAAAATATTATTGTGTACAAACTTCTGAACAGCCAAAATCTAAACAAATAAATCTGGATTATCAAGATTGATTAATAGCGTTGTATTGTAAATCAAATACTTGTGTGGATAAATTTATTTAGATCCGTTTTGATGAAGTGGACGTTTAGTGAAATTCCTGAAAAAGCGTCTAATGATTTATTTTTCCCGATAAAATAATTTTGGCGAAGGCTGAAAAATGCATTATTTTCGTATTTAAATCGTGTTATCGAGATGTCTCGTTTGCAACAAGCTGTATGTTGATGTATACCTAAAGGCTTATGTTAAAAGACCCTTTCACTCGATCTTGCATTTTCCAAACATGATCCCTCCATCATCGATGTCTGTCACGCTACCAAAGATTTACAGATACGCTTTGCTGAAAAAGCTATTATATTCTGTGTTTTTTTTTCCCCTCACATATTTTACCGAAAAATAAAAATATGAAAAGCAGCCCAAAATCATACATATTTAAGACAGCCTCATTTATTTCTCCTCCCCAGCGCTATTCTTTTTTATTTCTTCGCACAAACAGCGGCAGAGAGGTGTTGATTTATATCGGCTCATTGTTTTAGAAAGTAATGTCCCACTGTGTAAAATTGGTGGGTGGTATAATGTCAAGCAATCTGATGACAGGAAAATATCGGACGAAATTTATGTTCAATTTAGTACGTTCGGCATTAGTGTGGAACAGTGTTTGTCCACTTATAATTTCAAGCAGAGTTGATAATTTTATTAACAAAGCACTCAATCGTTTAGTTATTGAAAATCAGCTGGTCAACTAGATAATTTCCCCTATTCAAGGGACAGACTATAAATCTATCTATACACCACTGATACAATGCACCATTATGGGCTACACATCCTTGTTACATTCAAACCCAACTTACTATCATAATTATCAAATGTTACAGGAGAATTATCTATTTAATCAGTTATGAACCGTTATTGTCTCGAATGCAAGTTTTATTGTTGTTGTATAACTTGCGCACTTGAAACTGAACGTTTTTTTTTGTTATATAACTTGTTATGCAACTCTTTTCGGGGGTACTCTTGTATATTTGAAACTGCTAACTAAATGTGAATACACTGGCGCGATTTTAACTTAATATAATAACATTTGCGAGAGTTGAACATTCCTGCTGACTTGAATGATTCTAATATGAAGATATTGCAAGCTTTCCTTTGAATTTCGAATTCAAAAGCGCTATGCAGCTTAAAATTATTACTAACTTTGCATTTATATGAATGTGCATGCTTTGTCGTCATGGCAACATCAAACAAATTATTAATGTTTGCTTAAAAAATTGACGTTTCGAAAAATGTTTTGAGCAAATACATTAATTTTATGCGGAAAGGTCGATATTTCCTTGTGATATATGCTTTACGCTCGTATAAAGAAACATCAAATGTCGTAGGTGTTTTTTTTGGATGGGAGCTTTTGGCAGAAAATACAATTATATATACAAAAGTAAAATATTCAATTATCACAATGACAGGTTTTTATTCTGAGCTTAATTAAAACCGTTTGTCATGACAATTAAATTCATTAAAGAGAGCATGAGGTAAAATGTTCTCAAGCATAGATAAACAGAGCGTTCTGTAATATACAGGCTGTCGCAAAATATTTCTGAGACTCTATATAATTAAAATTAGCGCATTTCCCATATAAAAACCGTACTGAATCATTATATTTTTAATAGTCGAATGATTTGGACGAAAATCAGACCGCAAATCCTTGTGATCCTATTTAGTGTATTTATTTACGACCTTTTAGGAAATGCTCGTTTAGTAGCTTTGGTTGGGAGCTTTGATTAAACATCAATACTGGAACACTGCAATGTCCATCAGGCATCATCCAGTATTGAACAACAAATGACTATTGCATAATATGAATGTTGGTTGCATCTACATATCCGCAACAACAAAGCCGATTTTTTACGTTTGCTGTTGTAATGTATCTAGATGGTGAAAGAAGTTAATGTTGCCTGAAGGCAAAAGGAAAAAGCACCACCTTTTACGTATAATCAGATTATATCGTATTGCTCATGTTACAAAGAACAGGTGGAGAAGATAACCGTAGAGTCAACAATAGAGCATCAGTAAATATTTGCTAGTAAAATATTGAATCATTATCGTGTTAATTATGCGAAAATATGAATAAAGAAGTCTATCTATTTGATCCAGTCAGTAGGTAAAATTATTTCCCCCATAATGCTAATTATTATTATTATTATTTTCCACTGTAAGCAAACAAGTATTTCGATTCCTTTGAAAGGATCTCTTAATTTAAAAGCAAACTTCTCTCTCAGTTAATAAGTTTTTCTTCAAAGCATTGGAAAATGAGAAATGTGCCTGAAAATACTAATTTGTTTTTATGGTACATTTGTCAAAAGAATGTATTTTACTCTGTTTTTTTTCTTCGTCCTTCTTTTGAATACATAATAACATTATAATAAACTTTCTATATTTCTGCTCTTTGCTTTCAGATGAGCAGTTATTAGTGATCCCTGAACTCAATTTTCTTCTAATAAGGTAAGTCAAAAGTTCCTGTAAATAGTGAAATCAAAAATTTAGATATTAATAGAGAGAATAGGTATATTGTTACCGGCATAATTAATTTTCCAAATTTTAAAACGACCTGTCGTTTCAGTTCAGCCTTTATAGAGCAGCTTAGTCCGTAATACCTTCATAAACTGATAGACAGACTTTTAATATTCGAATTTAAATTGGTAGCTAGACTAGATTTGCTCCATGCTGACAACCACTGCTGAGTTCTGCTCCATGGTAACGGAAGGTAACAAAGAGGTTTATTAAATGAACCAGTTGGAATTATGTTTTGCCATAATAATATTTAGGATTCAGTACAATGATTATTTTCATTTTGATCTAGTTTGGTTTTCGATTCAGGAAATAATTAATATTGTTTTTATTTTGCGGAAAAAGTCTATTGTTTCTAAAATGTATAGCAATAATGGATTTAATAAGCTTGTAAAACATTGCGGATTATTTTAATTAAAATTATTGACTGCCAAAACTATTTCTATAGAAAAATAAATATTTTGCATAAATAATGAATAGGTTTGTGTATGATTAATTATTGAACCAAAATATTGGCTAATTAAAATCAAATAAATAATATATTTCAAATTAGCAAACAAAAATATCGAGATAATTAAAACATATTAATTACGGATAATTAATTTTCAACAAAATTAATTGTCTAGTAATTTTTTGGCCTATTATTTAATTAGCGTATCTAAAAAAATTGTGTATCCGAAATAAATATTTGCATTAAATTTAAAATATGTGCTCGTCATATAAATAAAATCAATAAAGCGATATTGATATACCTTGTCTGGTTCAGCTTTTTATAAACAATGGAAAAGCTGCTGAAATCGGGTGTATGCTGAAAAATAAAATAAAATAAAAAAGTCGGCCGAGATTTAGTCCTGAAACTTATGAATAATTTATATCGACGAATCTGCATGTATTATATCTATATAAAGCTCAACAAGATCTACTCGTCGTAACTATATAAATCATTATATCCGCACCTTCATTGTATATGGTTTGTATTTATATGCACGGTTAGATACAAAGCCGAATCAAAAGTCGATCAATATATCGCCTCTGCTCTAATGAAAAGATAACATTATCGAGATAAGCTTTTGTTGATGTTGGGTCCAACTGATGGTAAACCCAATTTTGCAAAGTGACATCGGAAAATAGAAAATTCCGGGCGGGCGGGCGGCCGTACTCCCTTCGCTCTACTCCATCCACACACTTTTATCGCATTAGAAATTTCCACATTAAATTAAATAAAACCCTTTTGAATTTATTCATTAAAACGTATATGTGTGTACAACAGAAAACTTTCTCTAATTGGATAATATGGCAGTAGTGTACACAAGAAACATGTTATTGTTTCAAAAACGGCGAGTTTTAACAGCCTCTCAGTTTAATTATCAAAGTTTTCCAAGCAAAAATAAATAATACGCTTCCAAGCAACTTTCCTAGTAGCAAAAATTCGATATATTTTTTTTAAAGACACTCTTTTATTTACTGCAGATAATTTCATTTCAAGTCGAGCGAAATTATTGGCGACTGAAAAATCTGCGTCTTATGTAATACTAATTTGCATTTGCAAAATTATTTCCACCATCGCAAACTAAATGAAGAAAAATAACACCATTTAATTTCCCAAAAAATTAGCGCCACTGATGAAGAAAAAGAAGCGTAATTTTTCTAATTTAGCTCGAAATTAATCTTTACGCAACTTTGCCTAATACCAAATATTAAATACAAATGTTGCTACGGTTTAATCCAATTAAAGCTTGCTTTATAATCACTTGTGCAAAATTTGACAAAAGTGCCTGATAAATATTCCAATCATATTTCAAAGTTTCAAGCATTGGGAATAAGTAAGTTGCAAGAATAATAGCGAAGCCGGAATTCGCGGTGTATGGTGGCTTTTGGAGGGCTTTGCGAATTTTGATTTAATTTTCGATGTTTTTATGAACTTTTGCAATATACAAAGTGGGAACAAAAAAAATAATTGGATAACAAAGCTATGATCCACATATTTCGGGATACTCTGAAGTATGATTTAATTGAAGCCTGCATAAAGTTGGTAAATCAATATTTTCAAATTGGTGCATTGATAATCAGTGTTTGTTATCGAAAGATCAATTAAAAACATACATTTTGCAGTCATAAAATCGTTAACAAAGTCGGATATTTTGTGGTAAACCATTAATTACAAATAATTCCAACAAAATGTTTTTTTATTTTGTTTAAATTATTTTGGAAGTACAAGTTCCGAATTAATTCAACCAACGCTCATCAAATTACGAAAACTAAACTGACTAATTAAAACTTGAAAATAATTGTTGAATAAATAATGACCGCAAAATTGAAATTATGGCGAAGTTTTCGGGGTCTCGCATACAAAAGCTCTACAAAATTCGATTCAATAAATAATCCTGAAACGAATGGAATAGGTAAGCAAAAATTGTTTTTTCAGATTAATTGCTGAAATTTAAAACAAATAATATTTGACCTCAACCTAAATAATTAATCAAACCGATTTAGGGAGGCATTGATAAATGTGCTTTAAGTATCATGAAATATGATGCGCGTTTGGGATATTTGACTCAATAAATAATTTTCAAGCTGAAATAATACTAATATTTTTCAAAAATCTTCGAATTTCGCATAAAAAAATAATATTTCATAGTTAATTTATAAATAGAGTCGAAAATCTGAGCAAACAATTGAAGGGTGTTAAATTTAAAATTCTGGAATAAGTGGTGTATGATTAATAAGCGAACAACCCTCGTCATTTTAACCAGCCCCTAAGTTTTTTTCGGTAAAAATGTGTGCGCACAAAAAATCACGCAATGTTGGAAGATCGAAAACATCTGTCGACAATTCAATATTGTTCCGTTTATTGTTCCACAAGAGTTTTGCCCATTTATTTTTTATTTTTCTAAAAGTATGTTCGAGTGGCGCTAATCTACCTTTTTCGTGCAATTGTCCACAAAAACAAACTTTCAAAAACAAACAGAATTATATATGCCCAGAGTACAAACGGATGAATTAATGCACGCCATGTCAGGTTTATTAATTATTTTTTCGGGCTGCATCTCACATTATCAAAATGAAATTTTTGTTGTATATTTGCAAACAATGAAAAAGCAGCAAAAACCGAAAAACAGACAATGATCATAGTTTTGTTCGAGAAAAGAGAGGCAAAGTGGTGGGGATGCGTTCATGTGCACCTGTTGTGCTTTCCCTGGACCACAAAAAGCGTGCAAAAGCTCTGTATAGGTGGCGACTGCAACTGGGCCGATCAATTCTGACGTCATCAGCGTCGGGACGGAGGCGCATACGCTTTCTGTTGGCCTCAGTCTAAAGTCGACCACAGTGCTGCAAGCCGGTGTAACAGTGAGCTTTACTTGCGACCCAAATCTAGTCCAACCAATGTTATAGCAGCGCTTTTTCTACTATGCCCTAGTTGGTGCTAGTGTGTGTTTAGTTACTTTTAATTTTCGTTTTCAGTAAGTGCTTTCAAATTCACACAATTTTTATTCCAAAAAAGTGGTCCAAAACGAAACCACCTGTTACAATTTTATGTTTAAATAAATCCTGCAAGAAAACCTTTGCCAAAAATTTGGGTAACTAACTAATGTACACACACAAATTTAATTGAGTGTTAATTGTAGTAGAAAATTAGAATCGAGTGTTTGGTGTTTAGCAGGCGGGAGCTGAGCGGAAAGTGGCGGCACCTGTACGTCTGATCAAAGAACAACGTGTGCCTTCAACAGGTCCTGCAGCAGGATCGGGTCTGGCAGATAGAAGCGACAGAATGAGCCATGGCGCAGCTACCTTCGCCGCGCCTGCGTCACTACAGGTCCGCATTTCGCACGTTGTTTAGGTTCTCCACAGTCACAAATATTCTTCGGCCCAGACCTGGGGCTTTAGAGCGATCTGCCCTAGGTCGTCTTCGGCCACTCATTATTTTTACATTCTTGCATCAATTTTTTAGCATGCTATTTAGGCTACTACAATTTTAGTAATCAATGATTGATGTTGTCCGTCCATCTTCTAGTAATTGCAGTAAAAATGGGAGGGCGCGCCGGCACAGTCAAGCTACTGCATCACAGATGGCGCGCTCGGTACTAAGTCGCTTCCATGCGATTCAAACGTATCGATATAAAGCATTGATTATTAAAATTGTGATAGGTAATCTCGTATCATATCTGATTTTGCACCGCTGAGGCAGTTTACCGAATTTCGCACATAAATCTACTTACACACGTATTAATTAACTACTACATTATAATTATATTATTGCTTTGGTATACTTAGTAAATTTTATTTCATTCAATAATTATGCACGTATTCTAAAAACTTCTTCCGCCAATTCTAATTGGAGAAATCGGCAATTTTCTGATTGCAGGACAATGACTGCGATTTGCTTCGTCTGCAATCTCCCGATCTTGTCGCATCAGGTGGGCTTAGTATGGCAAGGCGGCAATGGTTGGGACGATTTGGTTCGCGAGCAAGTGGAAGAATCGACTATCAGACAAAGATTGGGAGGCAGGCGCGATTCCGCCACCCAAATATGCAGCATTTCGCCACCGACGGAAACCCAGGAAACGTCACCGCCAACATCGGGAACGGCTCGACGACGTCGCAGCTCGCTCGCCCAGCTCACCGATATTCTGCGCGAATGGGGCGGCTCGACGAAGAAACAGCACAAGCAGCTTTGCCGGCGCGAAACGCTCGCCGATCTGGCGCGGTCCTTGCCGTGGGGTCGACAGACGACCGTCGAAGCCGGACCCACGCCTTGCATTACAACCCACCGGAAACGCAGAGAATCTAGCGCCGATTCCGGCATTAGAAGCATCAGCTCGAAATCGCGTCGCGATTCCCATCACACTGCCTTGTCCGACTTGCGAACGGAAGTCGCCAAATTATGGCAACGACGCGATTCGAACACCACCACGGTGATCACTCCGACTCCGTATCAGCGACGTGGAAGCGGCGAGTCGAGCAAAAGTGGCCGAAGAGATTCCATTTCGCATTCGCATGGCGCTTCTCGGCGAGGGTCCGGTGAGAGTGGTCGCAGTGGACGACGCGATTCCACGACTATCCAATCGCCGCCACCGAAAATTGTGGGCACTCAGAAAAAGCGGCGCGATTCGCGGACTATTAACGATGCCACTTACTACCGACAGGAACAAAGACCGTCGACTTCGTCCACGGCGTCCGACTCCGCACCGATGGCCGGAGTGTCGACTTCCGTCGCCTGTGGTACCTCAACTGCTGAAACTAGTACTCATGCTCTTCCACCCCCTACTATTATAATGTCAAGCGTTACACCACCTGCCACTTCTCCAACCGTTCCAACCCAAGCGACCACTCCTACACATCCGCTCTTAGCCACGCGACGTGATTCAACCACTCAATGTGGACGACTTGGTCGAAGAGATTCTCGAAGTCATGCCAGTCCGGAACGTAGCTCGAATAAGCTGTCCCGACTGCAACGCCAAAACACCACCTACGACGAAAGCTGCTTGCCACCAGGTGGTTGGAGCAGACGTGGATCGCAACCCACGGCTCTTAGTCCGGATGTGGATGACACTGGACGGAAAGCGCGTCGTGACTCGCTTAGTCCGGACTCGGCTTCGCGGAGTCGACGGGATTCCAGGTCGCATTTGAGTCCGGACCGCTCCGGCGAGCGCGATATTAGTCCGGTGCGAAGAAGTCGTCGTGGTAAATTGCGCAGACAATCAACGAGCGTTGCTGGTCGAGGTCACACTCGCTCTCCGGATTCGTCCAGTTGCTCCAGTCGGGATCCGAGTCCTTGTAACCGGACCGGACCGCCGCCAACCACGGAGAATTATCGACCCACCATTCGTAGACAATCAACCACTGAGGAGATTTTGATCGCGCGAGGGTTTCGCAGGCAGAGTACCACCGAGGAGATGATCCGTTGTCGGAATTTCCGCAGGCAAAGCTCGCAGAGTGATGACACGCAGCGGTATCGAGGCCGGAGGGATTCTTGCGCGCAAATTCTGGATGGGACTATTGCTTCCATGACTGTTGAAACTTCTAGCACATTTTTTGATTCCAGCACACAAACAGGTGATTTTTTATTTTAACTATTGATTTAATTTGGTCTAATGGTACAAGTTTTAATGAATTAATGTTGAGCACTTTTTCTGCTGCTGGCGTAATTTAATTTCTTCAGGGACTAGTTTTATATTACATCCAATTTTCAAATGTGACATTGAATAGATTTAAAGTTTCAAGTCAATTACGCAATTAAGTCCTTACGAATAAAAGAAATTAATGGATGTCATGCAGATTTAATGTGGAGTGGGAAAAGTAAGGTGCCTCGACAATTTTTTTTAAAGCGAGTAGTTCAAGTGGTCCAAATTGCATCAAGGCACCTTACTTTTGAATAAATTAATATATTTTGCTTGTCAATAAAGCAAATAATAGCTGTTTTTCAGAAAGACAGGCTATAATTTGAATATATTGATTTTCTCAGTCCGTTATTATTATTTTCACTTTTAATAAATCATTATTGAATTGAAATTGTCCAAAACAGCACAATGGTGGTCAATGATGATAAATTACCATTTAGATTTGATTATTTTTGAACGAAACAGCAATTTGATAATCTCATTTGCACTTGTACCAAAATGGAAATTACACATTTGGATATTTCAGTCTAGCTATTTGTTCATAGCTCTATTTAATCGTTTTGTCTTCTGATAAGAAGCGAAACCACTTCCATGGGCTTGTATACTCACTGGTTTGTTTACATAATTATGTCATATAAATTCATTAAATGCTTCCTATCATTTATATACGGAGAGCTCTACATTTAATTTAATTATCATAAAACATTTTTATAATAACAGCCACTAGAAGGGGGGATGTCATGAGTGTAGTGGAGTAATTGATGATAATATTATTATTAACGAGTCATTTTCTTAATTTTATTAAGAGATATAATAGTTTTGTTTATGGAATGAAAGTTAATTATAATAATTTCGGTTTTTAGTTGCTATAGCCACCGTTGTCATATGTCGCCATGATTTTCTTGCGAAGTGTCATTTGAAATGTCAAAATAAATTTGGGGGTTAGTTTTTTCGAGTAAGTGGTGAGCGCCCGGTAGAAGTAAAGTGAAGAAGCAGAGCAGAGCAGGAATTCAATGTGCGCGCCGACATTTCAGGAATATTTGTGATAACACAGTTGGTAATCGATCGGGGGGTGGGGTTTTTCAGTGGCCGCGACGCTTTTTCAGTGGTGCCGTAGCATTCGCAGCACGTGGACGTACAACTAACTTAAAACAGTTGCATATGCATGCACTTTCTCGCTCTTATCGTCGTAATTCGTAAACTGTTGAATCTAATGTCATCCCATAACAAATTGCATTTCGCAATTTTGCACTAGTGTTTCGAGTTTTCCTTCTTATTTATTTTTGATTTCAATCCTTCTTCTGGCGCTCACATCTTTGTTGGTTTGTTTAATTTTTCGAAAAAATATTTTTCCTTGTTTGGCTCCGTTCAAATTGGCAAAATTTCTTCCAGACATGATCCCATCGAAAATCTGCCAGGACCTTCTAAAGGTAGATATTTTACATTCACATTCACATCAACAAATATCCGCTATATTTAATTTATTTCTCATTCCGAATACTATTTGAATAATTTAATATGCATATAGGAATAATTCATTCATGCGAATTGCACGAATAAATTAGTGTGCCAATAATTATTTTATTTTTGCGACTTTCTCAATCATAAAACCAATTCGGCAAATCTCAGACGTGTCAGAGTAATTTAATTTAGCTTTGGTTAGAAATGGCTCCAACCCAACACCATTAACCTGCAGTCTGCTCTACAATTATGGCTTTCCAGCTTGTTTTATCGCACATTATAACATTTTTCTCATAACATTAATTAGCACCACCCCCACGACCTCGAAAACCCGATCAAACCATCAAGTGTTTCGCTTATTGCGCTTGATTTTAATTTAATGTGTCTGTCTAAAATCAATTCTCATGATTGCATACATTTATCTAAAGGGGTAGGTGGTGCATTCTGCATTGATTGATGATAGAGGTAACAATCAATTAACACCCTCTTAAAAAATAAAATTCTGCTACCGAATATTCAAAATAAAAAAAGCAGTCTTAACAATTTGTATGATGGACGCAATGTGGAAACATAAATTAATTTCGCCTGTCTGCAAAATTGATTGATTGCTATGATGAATTGCAGAGCCTTCGCCATTATATGACAATAACCACTACCACGAAGAATGTCTGCGATGCAACTCGTGCGGACTCAATTTGACCGGGCCAAATCAAAAGCGGGCACGACGCTTCAAAAATCAAATCCTGTGCGATCTACACTTTGCAGACGTAGCCTTGATGGAGTGTTCAGATTTCATGCAACAGTTGCGCTCCTTTAAGCCGCAATCGCTTGGATGTGCTGTTGCACGAAGAAAGTCCTCGACCACGCTTATTTTTCCACTTCCGCCACAAGCTTGCTCAGGTAAGTCGCCTTATATTGAAAATTTCTTATTTGTGAATGTAAAAAATTGATCAATTAGTTGGCCGTGCGACAATAGACGACTTTCCGCACCAAACATCCCAATTTCTGATATTTATAGCGTTTTTTCCTTCGTAAAAAGGCTTTCCATTAAAAAAATGAATAAACAATTCGATTAAAATGTGGAATTAAAACCAGGATTTAGCTGTAGTAACAGAAAGTTAATCTTGGAATCGCACTTTCAAACTTAATTTGCGCCAAAATTGTCTTGCAACTTTTTTAATCAAACTAAAACTAATCAGTATTTACTTATAACTGATTATAAGAAAACAACCAACGTCCAAGATATTTTTCAGGATTCATTTTGTACATTTTTTTTCCTTCAGAAATAAGAGACAAGTTAATTTACTTCAAGTTTTAATCCGGCAAATATAAGAACGAATGCGAATTTTTAAATGCATTTTCAAATGCATTTGAATAATTGTTATATTTTATTAAAATGCTCTGAAAGATCTAATTAATACACACCCCGTTATAATTCCCGTCTCATTGACATGCACTCATTAAATAAAAGGTTTTAATATAATTATAGGAGAAAAATTAATTTTCTTTAATGCTTTAACATGTAATATCATGAAACTGAATTACTAATATATTCATCACCCTTTTTTTATATTATCTGGGTTACTACACAAATTCGACTAATTGACTGCTATTTGACGTAAACAATAATCCTGATTAGAAAGCCACAAAATTGAATAAAACATGTTCCGGTTCTGATTAGAAATTTAGCAAGTATTTCCTTGAGTCATATTTCGAATTACGGAGCGCAATCAGTCGTACAAAAGAGACGAAGTTGTTGTTTAATAGACGATGGAGCAGAGCAAAACAGAAGCTGGAGCTTTTAATACTTTTAATAGCAAAAAGCTGTCATCAATTTGATGCTGCCATGATAACGCACTGTTATAATACAGCTTCACACTCATTATTATCGATCATTGTGTCTCCATGTCGGATTTAATAACTTATAAAGATTATTTACTGCATATAAACTACGTCAAAATATTTTTATTACATTTTCCCAAATGATTACAATTTTAGTCCTTTATTCAAACCGTCTACCAGTCCGGTCAAAAGTCCGGTCAATGGTAGTCCGGGTAATAAGCAGCTCACAAGTTTGATGACTTCTGTTAGAATTGCGGTCAATACGCCAAGAACTCCTTTAACAATCAGAGTTAATATTCCTCCTGCTCCCTTAGGACAAGCTACAATTAAAATTAAGTATATTTTGCTCTAAATTTTGGTATTAAATTTACCGGTCAATCCTGGAATGTCGATATGCGGGAATAATGGATTTCCTGCAAAAATATTTCGAGCTACATTTTTATATTATATTAGATACTTATGGCTAAAACCGAGCATCTACTTTTAGTTTATGTCGTCCGGCAAAAAAAGCTTCTAGTATGCACTGAAACTTTTAAAGTTTTACCACCCAGTGACCATAAACATTTAATGATAATATAAAAACGGAACGAGCTTAACTTAAAATTGTACAATAAAGCACATTGCACACTAATTTCATTTCTTCCCAACGACAATAAAATGAAATCTGGGAAGTCATTATTATGACACGTTTCATCAAAAATTAATTTATATAAGTTACGTACTACCTTTTTTGTCTCCACCAAGAATGTCACCGATTCCGACTGAAATAATACGGGATTTTAATTAAATTAATTAACAACTAATTGACATAATTACAATCAATTCCACCCGCTGAAGTTACAGCAAGTATCGCAGCCAATAGAATAATAATGGTATGCATTCTGGCAATCATTAGAAACTGAAATCAAATTGTTTTGAGTGACTTTATATATAGCAGTCGTCTAGGAAAATAAGAGCAATTTATTTAATAATTGTTAAAACGTGATTAATCATTCGCCGGCTGATGACTAAATAAATTAATATAGTTGCAACTTCAAAGGAAAATATCTGAAGCACCACAAATAAACGTTTTGAAAGCTCTCGGAGAGAGAGCTGAGCTTTTTCCCTATCATCGTCGATACGTACGGGGCCTTAGAATTGTGTTTTGCAATCGATTCGCTGAAGCAATAATTCATGAGTTTGTTTTCAAAAGGTCCAGTCAACTTCTATTAAATTAGATTTAGATTAAATTCTACTTGTTACCTGATGAGAATTTATGAAAAATTTAAATTAATTTCAACTTCCATTCGCGTTGTCTCCCCATATTGAGAATTCAATTCTCCTTCTTCATTCATGCAACATGTACGAACATATTGATTGAAACCGTATTTTTTCTAATTGCTTATATATTAGGGAAATAAAAAAGGTGTATTAAGTTTGTGGGATGGAATTGGGCCAAGGACTTTGATCCAATTTTTATATGAGCTTTTGATGATAGAGTGGCTTGGAGTTTTTCTATTGATTACAAAAGATAAAATCATAGAAGAAAATTCTATAACAAATGTTTGCTTTTATAGAGGAGTACAATTATATTACTTGCTGGTTGTTTAGGGCACCCCGAAGAATCGATGCTCAAGAGACTTACATGTAATATTAATTAATTAGGAAAACAAGATAATGCTTCAAATATATTATTTATTTTCGAGTTTATTTTATTTGTTTAAAATTATACTGTAGGTTTCGAAAATAGGCCACAAAGTAAATCAGTCACTAATGCTACAACTTTTGCCAGTACTTTTCCAATAGTACTCAGCAAAGAGTCTAGAATATTGTTTAGTCCAGGTCCTACTGGAGCTTTTAGAGTTGGCGGAGCAAGAGTAATAGGTATAGGAGGAATAGTAATTATTGGTACTTCAATTTTGACCGGAGGAACTGTAATTTTTATTGGACTTGGCTTATGAGTGTGTTTCACAACTGGTGGATGCGGTTTGTGTGGAGGTTTCTTGTGGCCACCTAGAAAAAAATTATTTAAAATTGCTAAAAGCTTTTGGTTATTATTTTGGTATTACCCTCAACAGTGCTTGCAACCACCATTAATGTTATTGCGGTAATTAGCAAACATTTCCAAATAATCTCCATATTGTTGTTGCTGTTAATGTTTACTGGAATTGAAACTGCAAATAATTCCTATTTAGGCATTTATATAAACTATTGTTTATCCTGGTTGCAATGATTAGTGCAATTTTGTCACGTATTATTAAATAAATTAATTGTGCTTACGATTATTAATGTTTACAAAACGCTCCGAAATGATGGTGATTAAGATACGTCTTAAAAATATTAATTGCCTACGCTAATCTTCATAAAACGAAATAAATTGTACATATTTGCCTGGCACGAATTTTTCTCTCGAAGGAAATTTGCGAAATTTTGTAGATTACTGCTCCAAATCGTGGAGATTTTTGTTTTGTTCCTAAGCCAGTTTTAATGAGACACTTCAGTTGGCTCTTACTCAATAACACAACTAATATTACATGGAGCATTTCTAAATAATGCAAGTTTCAAAGCAATTAGAGCCAAAGGGAATTTATGCAGTTGAAAATTTAAGATCCACTGCTTAATCTCCTTACGAATGAAAATGGATATGCAAAATAGAGAATAGTTTGCTACATAAGCTGAGTTTTTTCTATTCAAATGTTTATGAAGAACTGAGTGGCGCTTTAAATAATTTATGCATTGATTTTGCGGTTAAATTTCAGCGCAACTTTATGAAATTTTAATTTTGCAAAAAAATTATAAAGTGTTAGGAAAACAATTTTTTCAGGAGTTTATCGCAATCTTAGTCAATAATACAAGGACAATTAATTTTCAGAAATTATTTATTTGGTCAATTCATTACACAATTTTATGTCAAAAAAATTATACTTTGAGTCCAATTCCAAGCCCTCCCAAAAGCGATTTCAAAAGGCATACAACGACTTGGAGTACCTTCTCCAGTAAATCACTTAAATTGGCCAGAACGTCATCTAATCCACCGCATACTCCATGATCGTCACCGGCTAAAATTTTTCCAAATTTGAAATTATTTTTACTTTTCTATTATTTACTTACCATTAACGGTGTCCACCACCAAAACGAAGAATGCTACCAAAATAAGGATATTCCACATAGAAGCCATTTAAAGTTATTAACAATATTGCTTGTTCAAACTGAATTAATTTTTATAAAAATTGCAGCCCCTTATATACGAAGTTTCGGTAGTTTAAATTGCATGTTTGCATTTTTCGTGCATGTAAATTGCATCACGTTTAATTGGCGCTAATTGTTACCGGCATTTAATCTGGCTCGTTTTTGCGCTGCAAAATTTTCATCAAAGATAGTGTTTATGTTAGATTATAAGTTTGCTTTATCTGCAAAAGGTTTCCAGAAGCAACAGTTCGCACTTTCTTCGGTCGCCTTCTGTTTGCTTGGCTCCATTAAATTTCAGTTCCTAATCTACTTTGCACCTCCAACTTTACCAAACTAAAAAGGAAACGCAGCATTTGTTACAATCCTTTATACACTATCCTTCTTATGGACTTAGACTTTCGAATTTATGTCCAAAGTATCTGCTTATGTTTATCTTCTATAATATATCTGGTGAATGCGAACGGAAAGCTTGCAAAAAATGCAACCAACGATTTCGGTTTTTCCCTTAATAAATAAGTAAAATCGTGCTGTACACTTCGTCGGTGGAAATAAAATTCTACCTGTCTGGCATTTTCAATGCAAACATTCATATTCATCCATTTAAAAATTTACACACATTTGCATTGCATAAATTCAAATCGATTCCCATTTTTTTCCAGGAAATTTTAATAAAATTTTGTCCATTACTAGCTAAATATTTCTGATCGATTTGTGTGAATTTTTTATCATGTCCTTTATACATTTTGTAAAGAGAAGTAAATATTTGAAATTAAATTGATTTTTGTACGTATTGATCCAATTTCTTATTAAATTTTAAAATCGAGTTTTCGAAAAGTGCAAAAAGTCTAAGCTGCTTAGAAATTGGAATAGCATTACGAAACTACTTAGTAAACCAAAAAATTGTTCGGCAAAGTTAATTCTACTCGAAACTTAAATAAATTAAGTATAGGAAATAACGAGCTCGGATTGGAAATTCAATATCTTGATGATATCGTTTGAGAGTTAAAGTGTATATGGCGTGCCAGGATGGCTTTATGAGTAATTTTGCTTTGGCAGAATTCCCCAAAGCCATATAAAGCGAAAAAACATTTCCTGTTATTTTACAGCAATATTTTGATGGACAGCTAATATAAATTGAAATTGATTTTGTCTAAAGGATAATTGTTTATTCAACAGGTATTATTATTGTAAACCAACAATTTGTATAGATCGCGCGAAGAAAGAATTCCTATCGGTCAGTTCGTTCTGTCTTAAGGACGACTGAGTATCCTGCTGTTAGGAATTCTTCCAACGCGCGACCTGTATGTGGCAAATTTTATCACAACCCTCTGTATGATCAAAGCAATCACTCAATAATGAGCCATATAATTTATAGTGAGGCAGTTTATGTTGAAAATAAAAAATGATCGTAAAATAATCATTGAGTGTAATAAAAAAGCGTTTCATGTTCTATTTTTAATAAAAGTGTATTTTCATTGAAAACAAAATCTTGACATATCCTTCAAATTGTAACGTATCTATCAAAAGCAAATGTATATATACCAAATAAAATATGTAGTAGGCTTGTATTGGCAGATAATCGATAGGCGATATTCATCATCATCCCTTCCTCTTCCTCATCAATTCGAATTGAGCTTATTTTTCAGGCTAAGTAACATTGTTTGTTCGTCTGTTGATTTAGCAGGAAAAAACAACTTCCAGAAGTTTGGACTTCGAGGGATAGCAACATGTGTGTATGTGTATAGTTGGGTCACTCTAAGTTTGAACACCAAGCTACTTTTAGCTCGTTTGGTGTTCTACCTTACAGTGAGCGGACTGAACACCTAATCTACTCCACATCTTCCGGAAGAACGAAGAAAATTTATATTTTGTATGAATTTTGTTTTATATCCAGACAATTGAACAAAAATTGTGAAAAATGGAACGCTTTGAATATAAAGCTCTCAATCACATATCGAGCAAATATATTAATCCGTACAATTTAAATAAAATGTTGTGATGCAATTTAATAAATATTGCCGGCCACAAAATTGTAAAAGGTGATAATAAAACTAAGTTATTTTTTATGAGTTGCTATCATAAATTCAGCAATGAAATGCTGATAGCAATGGTGGCTTTATGCGACCATACAATCTGCTAATAAAAAATGGGAATTTATATACGGAAAATAAAAATGTATTTAAATTGTCGGAGCAAACGTAAAACGCCATTATTACTTGCTTTTTCCAGATGAATTTTGCGAGGAATTCCCACACAACTTCATTCCGAAACCGGGCTATTGGATCGAATGCTCGCGACAGAAAATTACCACAAACACCATCTGGGATGAGAGCGAATCGGACCACGAGATCCAGGAGGGCGACGAAGAGGTCCACACGGATGGCACTGAGGAGAATGGACACATGTCGCGACGACGAGATAGAAGTATGCAACTAATTCAATAATTTTCAGTTTTATTTAAATTCTCATCCAGGTTGTAACGATTTGTACGAAGATGACGAGGATGACGACTCGTCATCCCCCAGGAAGAAGACGACGATCGAGGAGCAGTGGGAGAAGAACCAAGGATTCGAACTCACCAGTGTGGAACAGGAGACGTACGAGAAGTACTTCTACGGCACCGAACATTGGAACTATTTCACCAACGACGAAGATTTAGGGCCGGTGATTCTGTCCATCAAACAAGAAACCCTCAACGCACGTGATCAATTTCGGTAAGTCGAATATATGTAAACAATATAAATGATGGTGGGTTTAAAGGGCGCTTTGCAAATCTAATAAATAATGTTGAGGCTTAGTTGATCGTCATCGTCGTGCGATCCGAGAGATTTTTGGCTTTGTCCAATTTCGGCAACAGCGAGAACAGATGCTGCCATTATATCATTACTTAACACACTTTAGTAAATTATATCCCACACAACAAATTGCAGTTAAATTTAATTTTCGCTATAATAATAGCAAACTTTCGCCCAACTCGACTTATTGTTTTCAGGCCTGGAATTTTGCAATTAGGTCAATGGGGCTGGTCATTAGATTTCGTATTTACAGGGCGCATTTAAATAGTGAACATTTGCACCTGAGAATTATTTGTGCGGATTTTTTTCTTGTAGTGGTTTCAAGCAATCAATATTACTACAGCTTCCGTTTCAGGGTATTTTATTTGCTTGCGTTAAGAGCGCTCATTGGATTTTTTGTGCGGGTGGCGAAAATGTTAAGACGCTTTTTAAATAGTAGGAACATATTTTTTGCCAGGTAAATAAATTTATTTGCACAAAACGTTGTAATTCGGTAGATAAAAGTCCTGTTTATAGTTCACTGCTTTGATAATAATATTTACAGATAATTGATTTTATTATTTGCATAAAAGTTGGTACAATTAATTAACATTATCATTATTTATAGTTCAATAAATATATTGTGAAAATTCTCTATCGACGATTATTAAAATATTTATTGACTGAGTGTATTTTTGGATGCGCTGCATTTAATTAGCCCAGAAAAAATCTAATCTATCTTTAGCTATGATTTATAAATCATCCAATAAAAAGTGTAAATGTGGCTTTGAAACTTCGGACCAACTTTCGTGCTTTCTTAAATATTATGATCAATTTAACTTATATGGTGCAATTTTTCACTGGTTTTTACGATGATTAATTCGTGTAATAAATCATACGAGCTCATAGTTGGTTCGCAAGAAAAAATTCTAAACCGAATTTTCAGCAATGCAATAATATTTCACGTTTTACAAAAAAAAATAATGAAAAACGTTCCGTTTTACGAGCGAATAAAACGGCCAAGTGAAAACGACACAAATAAGACAGGACGAAGGTCCTTCTTAATGTTGTCGTATCCCGGTTTTTGTGCGACGAAGACTGAAATTCCGACTTCATTCACTCAGATAATTTATCATTTGCTTGGTTTAAATCTGAAATCTCGGTATACACAATCTTTAATTGCGCAAACAATCAAACAAACTATTTCTTGATTGAATCGGATTAATATTGAAGGGTTTATTGGTTTGATCGAAACACATCTAACTCTCTGAATGCTATTCTACTATAGTAGAACAATTTGATACAACGTTGCACTCATTGGATTAGTTCTATTGCTTTTATTGTTAATAATACGATTATAGGAAGCTGGCAACTAAATAAGAAAACTTAAATGGAATAAGGATTAATTCTTCAGGCCAACAAATCAAAAGTTGTTTTAGCGAACTTTTGCGAACTTTTTAATTAGTATCTAGGAAGAGTTTTCGGATCAATAGAAAAATATGATATTTAAAAATTAAAACGAAAATTGTGTTGTTGGTGACGATTTTAATGAAAAGCTTTTTGCACTTTTTTGTACTTCCCATTTATTTATGCATATTACGATCATTTATATTTTTAACATTGATTTATCGGTGTTGAAATATGATAATTCCCGAAATGTTCCAATTTAATATGCAAATTATCCGGCCGCATTCGCCCAAATTCAATTTAAGGTACATCAATTTCGGTAATAGTTTTTCTCCACTCCAAAAATATAAGAAATTTTCCAGAGGGTTCATATTGCAAACAGTAAAACTTCTGTTCATAAAATAATTAGGCAACTCGTTTGAAAGTTTTCAGGACTCTCCTAACTATTATTATCAAAACTTTAAAATACATAATTAGCTATAAGTAGGACAGAAAACTTCGTAGCGTAACGACATTTTTCGAAATGGATAAATAGTAAATTCGAAAAGTATTTTTAATTAGATTTTACAAATTTAATTTATTTGATACGTTGAAGTTCTTCGAATCAACTTTCATATTTTTGTGCATTGGCTCTTAATTACCGGATTCCGAACATCGCGTAAAGTTTCATCACATGATTATTAAGTTTTAATGAACGCAAAAAGCTCATAACTTATGCTTGAATGAACTGATTCCTAAAAAAAAGATTGAGTTTAATGATTTTTCGCACGTTCGTTCTAATAATAGGATTCGCCTTGCTGGAAGAAACAAGCTCATATCATGGAGATGTACAAATATATTGATTCTTCCTTTTGTTTTGTTATATAAAGGATAAAATGCATTCTACCATCAATCAATGACAACTTAGCTTCACTATATTATGTCTCAGTTTAAGAAACGTTTATTCCCTGGGAACTTCAAGATATGTGTGATTAGGCGCTGAACTTTATTTATTGATAAAAGCGATGTAATTAATAATAGTGCATCTGCGAATAAATTGATTGGCGCGAAACTGGGATAATGTTCCTGATGGAAGTTTGTGCAAATGTAGCCCTCGTATATGTGTGTAGTTTGCTCATGTTTATAGCCTGTTAATTTTAATTACTATACAGTTATTATACAAAAGCATCAGCATCACTATTAATGTGATTAAATTTTGCACTTAAAAATGTTGAGAAGAGTAACTTTTCGACAACGACGACGAACAATTAACATCTAAGATTCGAGCAGCTTAAAATTTATGCAAAATTGCCACATGATAACTTAAATGCGGGATTTGCAAGCAGCACATATTAGATGGTTGTCATTCAAATTTTATCTAATATTATCCAGTGGCTTTAAATCTATATCAAGAAAATCTCAATAAACAATTAGATTATGGCGGCCTTGATGCAAATTAATTCACTGGTTACAAAGGACGGTCTTATAATGTCTTGAATGGGACTTAATGCAAATTTAAATGGGCCTTTTCGCGTTTGATATTAATAATCTCGACGAGGACACGCTGCTTCGAATTTTCACTTTTTCGGATCAGGTATTAAAAGTCTAATTAGATTGCGAATCGAAACGAAGTGTTTTTATAGTGCGCCGCCCGCGCTTTTATTAAGATATCAAACGAATTTTATCAACCTCTAATCTTAATAGCACAAAAGTACCCTTTGCAAGTTTACATTGTTCGATATGTACATTGCTCTACAGTTGATTGATTTTGCAGGAACTTTACCCTCTCAAACTAATCCCTCACTCTAAGGCCCATATTGTTTTAGGGCCACATCCTCTTCCTATTACGAAAATGTCAAGTCGCATTAGAAATGATAAAAATATGTTTCCACAATGAGATTGATGCATCAAAGCAGCGAATTTCGTTCTGCAAATGAGATAGCAGGAAATTTGTTTTCTTTTCGGTTGGAAAGCGCCACAAGTCAGGATTTTCTAACAAACGCAAATTCGTTATATTATTTGTAAAAAAGTTGTGCGATTTATGTTGGGCGCTCGGAGTATTGCTAATAACTTTTATAATTATGGGGCAATTTCGTTCAAAATTGGAACGATGGTTCACGTTATGGGTCTTGAGTAGTCTTCCAAATTTCAAGGCGATCAGATCTTCGGTTGTGGAGATATTTGAAGATTTGTCAATTAAAATGTAAATTGAAAAACGTTGTAAGATTAAAAAACCTTCCAATTATTGGAAATCTTTCGCCAATAAATCAAACATTTAATGAATTGCAATTAAGCGAGTGTGGTTTAATTGAGTTTTATTTATTTTCCTTTGCAGGATATTGGTGCGTGCGATTAGCTACACAGTGCACGGTCTGATTCCTGCCAGTTGCGTTTTCGCCGATCGATACAATCGAGAAGAAGTCGTAAGATCATTAGGAAAAGAAGTCAACATCAATCCACCCCTTACACTTGGACAACTTCCAGACACTCCCGAGGAACTATTAAAACTAGATCAGGTAAATATTGACTGGTAGACGAAACAAAACGCTCTTCCTTCTTGAACTCGCGCTCCAACAGATATTGCTGATTTTTGAATATTTGTGCGGTTTTCCGTGCTCCAAAGTCAATTTGCAGATTTGGTGTTTTCTATTTACATTTGTGCGCTTCACGTAACGGAGGACCTTCACATAATTATCCAAACAAAACGAATAAATCGAATCGTTAGGGGGATGCTCGTTAGTAATGCTCTTACTAGTCGTTACGTATTTGCTGCAGGAAATCAACAACCAATTAAAACTGATGTTTATACATCTTTTTTTTTTCGGGGAAAACAACTAATAGTTTGTTGTGGAAATAAAACAACAAGCATCAAGGCATTATTGATTTCCGGCAGTCGCTTATTCCGGACTAAATTTTAATTTGTCCCATATTTTATTTTGACCATGTAGTTGAATTTTTCCTTCCGTTGTTCCCAAAACTATTTGCGAAACGAACAACAGAGCGCATTAAATGAAAAGCGGAAAATACCGGGAATAATTCAATTAGAAAATTTATTTCGATGTTTAAACATTCGAATTTCTTTTGTCCGGATGGCGCGCAAAAGAGTAATAAAAAACTACGTCTCATGTTTTAATTGTAGTGAATTAAATGAATGTTGCTAAATTAAATGAAATAAATTTGTACTAATCAGTTTTTGATTGCGCTTTGTGTCTGGGTTCCAACGATTCCGCTAACCGTCCAATTTTATAGGTTTTCATTAAATCGGAAATAAAAGTGGGCGTAATTTACGTGAAAGAAGGTCAATATACAGAAGAAGAGATTTTAGACAATAACGACAACTCTTTCATGTTTGAGGAATTCTTGCAAATCCTCGGCGAAAAAGTCCGCCTGAAAGGTTTCGACAAGTACAAAGGCGGATTGGATACCGTGCACGATCTTACAGGTAATCGCTAAATTTTCGGCGTCACTGTTAAATTAACTTTGCTGAAATTAATTCAGGATTGTATTCGGTGTACACCAACTGGCGGAACATTGAAATCATGTTCCACGTTAGCACGCTCTTACCGTATGAACGACACGATTCTCAAAAGCTTCAAAGGAAACGGCACATTGGCAACGACATTGTATGCGTTGTTTTTCTGGAAGCCGACAACACAGCCTTCTCTCCTGCTTGTATTAAAAGCCATTTCTTACACACTTTTATACTCGGTAAGTGGATGTGAAAAAATCCTCCAGAAACAAAAAACTTTACAGTTGCTTCCGTTATCTTTGGCGGGCGGTCAGTTAATTAGTAATAACTTTTTTGATTTTTTAACAATTTTATTCAAAATTTATATGGGGCTTCCTTTATTGGCCCTTTACTATTGTTCCAAATTTCAACTCGATAAGATCTTTCGTTCCGAAGATATTTGATGATGCGAAATTTTGAGATTCTTCTAAATTTGATTAAATATTTTTTATTCGGGATATAATTGTTGCAATTGATATTTGGCGATTGGAATAAAATGAAATTATCGTTCCCTAGTCCGTACTTCACCTAGAATAAAACGAAAGCCGACACGGTATGAAGTATCGGTGGTAACGAGGGATGAAGTAGGTGCTTACAAGCCCTACTTGTGGGAGCAGAGCGTTTTCGATAAAGGACCAATGTTTCGTGAATGGCTATTGACAAAAATCGTGAATGGCGAGCGAGCCAGCTATTCGGCCCCGAAATTTGCAAGAATGCAGGAACGCACTCGATCACAGATGCTGGAAGACATCGTGGCCAATTTGCAGAACCACGCAGAGACTGGACAAATACCGAAGCCTTATCGAAGAGGTAACTGGGAAAATTTAATCACTCGAAAGCAAAGGCAAACTTTGTTCCGTCTAATCACTCGCTTTTCTTTTTAATCAATGTTTAGGATCCTGGCGGCCTATTGGCCACATGCGACCCTCTTCACCATTATTAGATAGTGTACGTGATCAATTTGAAGACTACGACCAAATAGCCAAAGACTTTACGAAAATGTTCTTAAACACCGAATCGAACACACTCACCAATGCCCAATTGTTCGACGTCGTCTTCTTGGTCGGCCAATCGAAGCAAAAGGTGAAACTTGTCGGTGTGAGAGCGATTCTTGGTGTGCGTAGTCGCGGCTTTCAGGAAATGTTGTACGGCATACAGACCGGATTTGGGTCCCCTCAAGTTCCAGTCGCCGAACTATTGGCGCGGCCCGTGCCCACATTGCTGAGTCCGCAACAGAGTCGGCCGAAGAGTAGCAATTTCCTGCAAGTGCCCGATATTGAGTCGCCTCGGCCGAAAAGTGTGCCTAGTTCGCCGATGGTCAAGCGGGCGTTCACCAGGCTGGGGACGATTACGGCGGGATGGGGTCGGTCGATTCGCAAGCATAACGCGCAGCAATTGTCGGTGGACGATAAGAAGAAGTGGTCGAGCAGTCAGGATTGTTCAAGTTAGTCTATTTCTAGTTAATTATTGGTTTTAATTTTATTTTAATTTAAATTAACTATTTCACAGAATTAATATTTAAAGTCAAGCCCAACTAAATTACTATCGATTTTATTATGCAATTTGCATTATTATTACGTTTTTGAATTGAATATTAAGTATGATTAAAATTATTTATAATATGTTACTAAAATTTAATTAATAATATTTTTTACTATAAGAGAACCATAAATTAATTACTATAGTTGTAAATTAATATTTCCCTATAATTAATAATTGATAACGTTGATTAATTAGAATTTATAATAATAAGCCACTGAACAAAATTAATAATAGATAATTATTACATTATTTAATTAATGTAAAGGTTAATTAATTAAATCAAGTCCCACAGTTGAAAAAGTTTTGGCAATGAATTTTTGTAGGCTTTCTATTGATCTCTCATCGGTTATACAAATTTGTGATAAAACGTTTAATCATGAATTATATTGCAAATTTTGCGTCGAGCTTAAGCAAAATTTATATGAGAAACTCTACATAGGATCCGATATTTGTATCAGAAGTTTATTAGCCTTCTACAGAAGATTAACAAGTTTTAATCAAGTTAAAAACTTGCTCGGCTCTATTATCAGCCCTCATGTTGGAAAGATTTTTTTTTGAATATATAACAGCACTATTTTTCACACAACAAATTTTTTTACGGCAAAAGTTTACAGCTTAAATATTTGCATAATAAAGCTCCAAAATTTCTGTATCAAGTTTTAGTAAAATCGGGGCGCTAGTTAACTTTGCTTCAAAAATATCGAATAAAATTGTCCGTTATGTATTTGATTGCTTCACTATTTCTAGATAAAGATGGCAAGGATAAGGAAGGTAAGGATAAACCGGCACTTCAAAATCTGCCAGTGCCGCGACTCAGTGTTTGTGCCGATGCTCAAAAAGTCGACAGGGCGAAACTAGCCCAGACTGAATTTTCCATTATTGAATTCGATCCTGACACGTTTCGTATTCTTTTGGATTATCTGCACACCGGATCGTGTCCTTTAACTTGTTCCACCATACCTGGATTGATTTGCGCAGCCGAACACTATGATTTACCTGAACTTCTGCAGGCCTGCTTCCATCATGCCAAGCAATTCCTTCGCATTGACGTGGTAAGCCAATTCCCATCATCGATTTTATTTCGAATTCAAATTGCATTATTGATGCTTTAATTAAAATGTTTGCAAGCAAACTAACATGTTTTGGTTGATGCTTTTAAGGAAAGCTCGACGTTTTTTTTTTTCGTTCGTCTGCGATGGCAAAGTTCTTACTAAGTGCATTTACCGTTGTAAATTTTAATAACATCATGATGGAGAGAAATGCATCGAAAACTTGGAGTGCATTAGATTAATTAATTAAAAATACAAAAAGGGATTTTTAGTTCGGTGCTTTAGTACGGTTTACACATGAAACATTCATTGTACCATTATTATTGCTTTTAGGGATTTAGATATAATTTTTTAATCTCCTTTACTAAAGTTTTTTGTTTAAAAAAAAATTGGGACATAAAACATAATTAATACTTAATTTTATGTGCAGCAAACATTAAAATTATATAGTTTTATCAAAGAACATTTGCATATTTAAACAACATGCAGTATTATAGCGTCTGGAGATCGATATCCTTTATTTTATGTGTATTAATTTGCATTGTAAGTAATTAAGGAAATGTAGAATTATTTTTAATAGCAAACCATTTAATTTTTGCGCGCCTTTTAATAAGCGCACAGCACTGTCGTTCTCAAGGTCAAGCGCCATAAGACAATAAACGACCTTTATTACATTTGCTGCATGCATTTTCCTTTGAGTTTTCCCACCGGTGTAAAATATTCAGCATGAGCTCGCAAATGTAAACATCTTATTAAAATGAAAATGTAGCAATTTTCGCTCCAATTTGCCTTTTGAAACACGAACGAATCGGTTTATTTTGACTATTTGCAGGTTTGCTGTATGTTGTGCTCTTTGGAAAATTATTATTGGAGATATACATCAGCATCTGAACTAGTAAACATGATTCTTGCCTTTGTTGAAACACGAACGTATGCGCTCTTCCAAACATCGGAGTTTCTAAATTTGAGCGAATCCATGGTTCAGATGATTATGTGCAGGTGAGTGAGTGGCTTTTTGAGTTTGTGAACAGTACTTCGTCAAGTCGAGACGACTCGAGAGGGATAAATAAATGTGGGCGAATTATTTACAGGAACCTTGAAGTGCCAGAAGTAAGAAAGTTTGAGGCGATGCTTGCATGGGCAAGACACAAGATTCGCACAAAGACTTCAAGCAAATTAGATGCCAAGTTGGAGTTCAAATGCATCATGGAGCGACTAGCCAGAGATTTGAAGTTGTACAGGATATCGCCGCAAGAACTAATAAAGGTATTCGAAAATATTTCATTACTATGTGGTTGTTGCACTTTTAATTGTACGAAATGGAAATTTAAACAAAGCGCCCAGTATATTTTCTTTTGTTTGAAAGTTTTCTGCAAAGTGCAATTTAATATTGCTCGTATATGCAGAAGCTTTATTAAAACAGCCAGATATTTATTTTAGTTCATTTATTTTCTGTTGGCTGACTTCAAAATATATTTAATTCAATTGTGCTTTGTATTATTCATACCTGCCGAGGTAAATAAAGTTCGTAATTTAACTTTATAATTATACAGAATGTGAAACAATTTAGCGAGTTTTTTCACCAAACGGAAAATGTTGCAATTTTTCAGGTGGTGTTGCCATCGAAGGCAATTAAAAACGAACGAATATTGGAGACATTAATGTTCCAAGCGAATTCGGGAATGTACAGGATCCAGGATTCCTATATTAAGGAGTGTACGCAAAGACTGCAAAAGCAAGACTCCAGATTTTCGGAATGGGAATCGTTTGATTACAGCACGTAAAATAAATATTACACCCACATACATAAATAAATAAACAATTCAATATTTTTACTGTGTGCAAATACGTCGTTAATTGTTTTATTTTGCGTTTCGTTTGTTCATGCGATTCGAGTTTAGGACGACAATCATTTGACGTATACTCATAAAAGAAGGAAATTGTCTCTGCGCGATTTGATTATTTATTTTTGTAGTTGTGATGATGCATTTAATTAATTAATAACTAATTAACTAAAACACATAATAAATCATTATTGATATTAAAATATGTACTATATTAATATAAATATCACGTCGATACTGATGGGGAACAAAAGTGATCAATGTTTTGTAAAATTCTAATAAATAATAATGTTAAATAATTTGGTGTGATTGCAGGACAATCTTAAAACAACTATATGTGTTTGCCTTCAGTGTAAAAACCAATCATTATTTCATTTCGCATATTTCTCGCTGCAGCTTGCAGGAAACGCCATACCCACACAGTGTTTTTTACATTTATAAATGTGAATATGTAATATTTTGTAAAAATTCATTTTTTTCTATAGCATTTTTGTGGTTTTATTGAAATGCGCTACTTTTTGGAACATTCGTCGTACTACCTATAATAGGTGAGCCATTTTTTACTACTACCTACGTTAAAATATATGCAAAAAAAGACAAACGGCAGGTTATGCGGACCTTGTTTATAATTAATAATAGTATATTAATATTTAAAATGAAAACCATATGTATAAAGAGGAAACAAGTTATTGCTGTTTGTATTATATGTGTTCGATGTTACTTATTTGAATGATGGAAGAAAAAACACTCTAATTCAGGTGTTTGAAGACTAAAATATATTTTAATTACTCTTAGATAGCAAAAAAAAATGTTGAAATATTTTGATACCAAAATGAAAATAAAAATTGATGAAAAAATCATAATAATATATTTGCCAAACGTTTTTTTTTCAAATTTATAAATAATTAATAAGTGTCTTATTATGAAATAGCTATTATACTTACAAATAAATATATATTTAAACAATGGTTGTCAAAATAATGTTGTCTGTTTACTAAAAGATGAATAAATAAACTATACATTTGCTTGTTTGTACCTGTTACTAATTTATTAATTTTTTTATATTGTAATTAAAAATCTTTGTCTTATTTGAATATATAATATATCTACTGATTCGTTATCAATAAATAAAAATCTGTTAAAATAATTCTGTTTGCTTGTACAATAATTATTGATACTATATGGAAAAGTGTATCTCAATATTTATCTTTAAACAAATGTAACACCAAGAATAATTAATAATTTTATTGTAATGTTTGTTGTTTTGTCAGTGTATAAGTAAATAGAAATATTCTTAAAAAAATAAACCTAATAAAACAAAAATATATTATACAATTATCGAATTGTTTAATTTCACACAACTGGGAAAAAAACTGTTTGAATTCGAAATAAAATGCTATGAAACTTAATTTTTTGAATATTTATTCAGAACCACTGGTGTATAACAAGGTGAGATGGAACAAAATTTCACCTAAACAACAAATCAAACTTAAAACTAAACATGAACAAATAAATTTCAACCAACAATACACAATTGCTCTTACAAAAAGAAATCCAAAACAAACAAAACTGAAGCAAAACGCATGTTTAATTCCAATGTTTAAGTTGACTAATAGGTAATAGTACACAAGTTGACGAATTGGCGTTGATGTAAAAAAAGAAATGAATGACGAGAGCTTACTTGAAAATCTTGCCCTGGTTGAACTTCCTGCCGTCCTTGTCAGTACCACTCCAGGCAAAGTACTGCGCTACCAGTTTCTTCGTTTCCTCACTCTTCGCATCCAGCTTCTTCCAATCGTACGATTCGTAATCGATTTGCCAATCGGGACTGAGTGGGAACGCCAACTCTTGACCCCTCCAAACCCAAATACCGGAAATTGTGCTGTTGTTGTCTTCGCCGAACAGACAAACCGATGCGAAGGCTTGCTTACGCATTTTGTCTAGACGCTGGAACATGCCGGTGATCAAGTTGCAACTCATAAACACCTTGGCGAGCTCATTGGAGTATTTGTATTCGCCGTACCAGATCGAATAATTTTCTGGATCGAACTTTTCCCAGAAGTATGGGATGGATTTCGCTTCGTCCTCGTTGGAGTAGCAACGTTTGAAATCATCGAAATTAAACGTGCCTTTTGGCATGGAGTCGAAAGGATCCTTGCTTTTCGGCTCCATAGCCAAAGCGGCATCAGCAGCATCGAGTTCTTCGGGTGCTTCTTTCTTAGGGGCTTCTTTTTTAGCTTGAGGGGTTTGGGGTTTCTTTTCTTTCTTCTCCTCTTTTTTCTTATTTTTACCTGAATATCGATAGAAATTTTTTATTGTTTGCTTGCTAGTAGGCTAGGGGTTAGTTAGGCTACTTACTCTTCTTTTTACTAGGTTTATCCACATTATTACTATTATGATTATTATGAGCAGCTTGGAAAATATTAGCAAAAATTAGATAAAATACAAATCGAGGTAAAAATAGAATGAATAATTTAAATAAAAAATTCAGTCTACAAGATAATGCAATTATCATTATTTAATTAAAAATTATACTTCAAGCAAGAAAAAAAATTGAACCGCTCCAAATGCCAGCCAGATCAATGTGGCAGATTGACCTAATTGGTAACGCGCTTGGCTAGCAACCAGTTTCGGCTCTCAAATATGTGGCAAAATATTTTTTATGCTTAAATCATCCATATATTATCATGCATTTATCGAAAGATATTATTTTAACGCGTATTTGCCCTAATTAAGATAAAAAATACTGATATGAAATTTAAATAGCATGCAAGTTAGGCAACCAACATTACACGTGAAAGTCAATAATTCGAATTAAATTTCTATAATATTAAACATTTATTTACCTTCTTGAGGAACCGGACACGCAGCCGGACAAGCACTAGCGGCACCAGCACCCACTTCAGCTGGCTTATTGCAAAGAACGACGTTGCCAAGAACAGCCTTAAATTCGGCCTGATTGATCAACGTATTGAACCACCGGTTGACGTTGCCGAAAGGCTTCCTGTACTCTGGATCCAACACATATTTGTATGGGTTGAGTAGATTGCAAGCGACGATAATATCCGCCAAGGTGATTCGTTCACCGACTAAGTAAGTGTGTGTGAGTAAATGACTGTTGAGGATGGAAAGTGCGGCCCGCATGTCATCTTTCGCTCTGGCAAACGCCTACAATAAATTAAGATTGAGTAAATAAGTGAGTTTATTAAATGTGAAGGAGGACTCACTTCTTGGCTGCTAGAGCTGACTTTGATAATGCCTAAAATAGGGAAGACCCAAGCACAACCAGCTGTTAGCACTTCGCTTTCGGCGAAGCCGATCCATTGTAAAATTTGAGCTCTATCGAATTCAGCTTTGCCTTTGAGTTGTTCGTTGGCTACAAAATAAGCAATTGCATTGCTATCTTGCAGGCATTTGCCATCGGCTGTCTCATAAGCTGGCACCTAAAACAAAATCGTTCGAATCGTTGTTTTAACCTCAAGTGTCAAGTCAGCTAAAAATACATTTGCAATGTTATTTATAAATAATGCACTTACTTTGCCTCCGGGAAACTTTTTGGTGAAATCCTTTGATTTGTTGGTTTCGCCAAACACGAAATTCGGTGCCACTTTGACGTTTGTCTTGGCATATTGGGCAGCAATCAGTGCTTTTGCCGCACGGAAATTATCCGGGTAAGTGTACAAAGTCTGAAAGAAATATCAAGCGGAATTAGTGCCAGATAGATGAATGGTCGATTTGCATGCAAAATTAACATCAGATGATTTGTAATATGTACGATAAATGCAAATATTTACAAAATACTTACTCCCGCAGCCATTCTTACTACAGTGCACAAAACGAAAGGAAAGAAACGTCAAAATCTTGGAGGATTTTAATTGCGCAATGTTGGCAACGTGGTATTTTGACAACCACGAGCAATGATGTGGCCCAAAGGCAGGGCCGTACTTTATTATTTAAAATTCATCGTAATTTGCATAAAAAAAGCTAATTAACGCTCAAATAATTTAATTAAGCTGTCATTAATTTGGAGACTTAGTATAAAATTAATTATGAAGATATGGGGTACAAGAAAAGTCAATATAAAGTACAATATTTCAAGTCCGCTCCTGTTGTGATGGCCACTGACTCTGACAGTCAGTTTAACCAACATACAAGAACGAATTCATTTATAATTATTCCAATCACATGTATGACATGTCATTCTAATTAAAAAATCTAGTTAATTAAAATACTAGTAAGCTATGAGTGAAAGTGCGGTTGGAGCCAACTCCGCTGCTGAAGGAGAAGTGGTTGCTGCGGAAAATCAATCCAGCGATGTAGCCAACGGCACGGTAAATAAAATTTCCCAACTAATTAACAATTCCAATCCTCAAATTGGGCTTTTTCCCACAGGCAAATAACGCACAAGCTACCCGCGAACCAACCCGCCTCGAGAATTTCCTAGGAATTGCGAAATCGCTCATCATTCGCGGAGTCATCATCTACTTCATAAGCTCGTTCCTCGCACCCAAAGCACCAGCACCCACTTCACCAACCGGGGCCCCCATAGCCACGACGAAAGCCACGAATCTATTCCACGATGGCACAGTTATGGCTCTGCACGTCTATCTCTCCGAGAACGAAACGCTGAGCGATTACGACCCGCAAAACTTGTTCTGGTACAAGGATGGGTTGGTCTTCGGCGATTGGACGTCGGGGCCGTTTAAGGATGGTTCGTACGTCATGGAAAAATCAGTACCCATCACGGAATCGATGAAGAATAATGGCAGTTTGTTTCTGCATGCATTTATAACGCGACAGGGCGAGAGTCCTAATCCTGAAGCGAGCAATTACGGCAAGAAATTTATTGGGGCCACGTGGAAACAGTTGAATAGGTAATAAAGCACTTAATTTCTTAGTTTTGCTAGTTTTAAGATTAGTGGTATTTTAGATAAATGCATTTAAGTAAATATGTTGCGGGGTAGGCAACCAGTAATACACCAAATCAATACTTATTAAATTACTGTTCGAATTGTTTGAACATTTAGTTGATTTTTTGTCTAGATTCAAACAACTCAAAGCCAGCACTACGAAAAACCTATTAACGGGCGAAACGGAAAAAGATGACGTCGAAGATGGCAAAATCGTGTCGCATTGGCACACGAATTTCACTCTCAATCTTATAACCGATCAAACTGTGTGGACTAGTGGAGCTGTGCCAATGCCAATGGACCAATTCATCCAATTCACTGACGATGGCAAAAATTACAAGCCCGTTTTGTACCCGAACGACTTCTGGAACATGGCGCGCGATTACAAGCCACTGAACGAATCGCTGAAATTGCGCGTAACGTTGCAACCGTTGAGTTTATTGAAATGGCAAATTTACGCGGCGCAAGGTATGCGACAGATGTGGAATGTTTGGGGCGAAAACGATCAGAGCCAAACCGACCAAGAGCAGGACACTTTGAAGGAAACGCTGCTGGATACGAATCCGTACTTATTAGGTATAACTATTGCAGTTTCTATTTTACATTCCGTTTTCGAGTTACTTGCATTTAAGAACGACATTCAGTTCTGGAACAAACGAGACTCGCTTGAAGGGTTATCGGTACGTTCGGTTTTCTTCGGCGTGTTTCAATCGCTAGTCGTACTACTTTACGTGCTCGATAACGAAACCAACACGTTAGTGCGCGTTAGTTGTTTTATCGGCTTGGGAATCGAATTGTGGAAGATTTACAAAGTGGTCGATATTAAATTCGAGAACGGCTGGATCCAATTCAAAGACAAAGGTTCCTATGTGCAGAGTAGTACCCGCGTGTACGATGAACTCGCATTCAAATATCTATCGTGGTTGTGCTTCCCCCTGCTCGCCGGTTATTGCGTCTATGCGCTTTTGTATCTGGAGCACAAAGGCTGGTACTCGTTTGTTTTGGATCTGTTGTATGGATTCCTGTTGACGTTCGGCTTTATTATGATGACACCGCAATTGTTTATCAATTACAAACTGCACTCTGTGGCGCATTTGCCATGGCGGATGTTGACTTATAAATTCCTGAACACGTTTATCGACGATATGTTTGCGTTCGTTATCAAGATGCCGACAATGTATCGATTAGGCTGTTTCCGTGATGATATTGTGTTTTTGATTTTCCTCTATCAGCGCTGGATTTATCCGGTGGACAAGTCGCGGCGGAATGAGTTTGGATATAAGCCGGAGGATGAGAATAAGAGTATTGAGGATTCGAAAGCGAACAATCAGCAGGTTGAGGCTGCTGCGCCATCCAAAGAATCAAAGAAGGATAAATAGATTAAGTCAGTATTTATTATTTATTTGTTGTAACTCGATTAATTTTTAGTCGGTGGTTGAAGTACCGTTTAGGTACTTTATTTTATTGGCCGCTAAATCATTGTCATGTCTTTCATAGGTGTATTGTTACTGCATATAATGTATAATAAATGTGGTTAGTGCCTAAGATTATATCCAACAACGGGCTTAACTTTAATGAATTTTTTTTGTTTTGTTTTTATAAAACTTTAGTTCGTTTTATAAAAGACTAGTTATTTTTTAAATAAAAGTTTTGTTTTCAAGGGGGTCTTTATGCCAGCTACATTATACTCGGAGGGATTTAATTGCGTTAGTTTGGGGTATGTGCATTTTTGAAAAGCTTTTCTTAAGTTTGCGAAAATGCAAAACAGACTTTCGGATATTTTCTACTCAATTGATTAAAGCTACAATTAATTAGCATAGAAGTAGTCGGCTATTTGCGAACTGCATACAAATTACTGTTCTACAGAAAGTCTTCTGATTTAATTAATTTTGTTTCGAGTGCCGTTTTCGCTTAATAAAAAAATATGGCGCGAAATAAATTCAAACGCTCAATAGCTAGTGCGCAAAAACGTAACGCAATTGGTACCTTTTCTATAATATTCAACCGACTACAAAGTAATAAGTGACATGTTTTTATAATTGCCTTTAATATACATTGAGAGCACAGGATAATTAACTAAATTTCTCAAAGGAAGTCAAACATGTTCTCTTAGTAGTTTAATGCAAATTACATTGTCGACAAAGTAATTATACAAAGTTGTCATTTCCCGAACGTAAGAATTTAAAAGGCAACAGAGCGAAAATGTGCACACTGCATTAGTCTGCTCGGTTTTTGCATTTTATATTAAAGGGCCGCTGACTTTAATTTAATTGAAATATATGCGATTTTAATTCGAGTCGTGCTCGGCAAAATTGATATCCCGCATTGTATTCGGGCGACTTTCGCGCAAATATTGTTTATTTCATTAAAAGTTTGAAAGAAAGATAAATCTTGCGACAGATTTATAGTTGTAGGGGTGTTTAATTGCGAAACAAGGGTAGCTCAGGTGAATCTCCAAGGACCGATGAAGATGCGAATGGTTATGTTATGGCCAAATGCACTAATCTCGGATACTTTATTACCCAGATTCAACTTTACACCTCCATAATGTAACTATCCTTAAACCGGAGCATGCAAACTTTTCAGCCATATGCTAATTATAGTGCACAATCGGCCACTAGGGGGCGCATCATAATTCGCACCCTCAATATCTATTCAATTAAATAGGATCAAATGTAATAGAATACCGGATGTATAAATATTTGAACTCGGATACATTTTTGGCTTCCTCAAAATGCGAGAAAAAAACTTAAGTGTAAGTAATAAGGACAAGCGCGTGCTTTGTAATAAAATAGTTTTCAAGTGGTATTATAACTTTCTAGCATCGTCGGAAAATCACGTACTGAACGTTTTTCTAGGAGAGCTGAGTCGTTTTTTATAACTTATATATTGTAATAGTCGTCTGACGCCTCACCGTTTACAACCTTCGCTATTTTTTAATTTCATGTCAGTAAAAAGTGTTACTGCTTCATAAAATTTGAAGACTTTTTTATTATAGCGCACATTTTATTGTAGCGCAAATTTTATTGTTAACAATATTGCAGCGATCATAACCTTACTTAACCTAAAATAATGTCGTAATTATTAGAAATAATTAATTTAGATAACATTTAATGGCCATTTAGCAAATTAATTTCAGTCTAAAGTCGAAATTTACAGAATATTTCGTTTAAAATAAAAAAAATGGCGTCAATTCCGGCCAAAACCGGAATTTCCGCCATGTTTTTATTCCTACGCCACTTTAAAAACTTTACGACCACCCCGTATTACCATAACAATAACAACAAACGTCAAACACATACACATAACCTCAATGTTTCGTGCTGCTGCTGCATATCATGGGTAATAAATTCAAATTATCTATTAAAGTAGATTAGCATAGCAACCAATTTTTTGTAGATAGTATTTCTGGCTGTGAAATAGAGCTTATCATTAGAACTAATGAAGTAGTGATGTCGGAAAATTCGAAAAGCCAAAGTTCCGAGCGAAAACTAACTTTGAAGCAGTTCAATGAGTTGATTCTGAATGAAATCGTGCTTAGCAATAAGGAATCCGGTCTGAGACAGATTACCAGGTTAGATTTATCGCATTCCATGCTTAGTGCATTACCCGATAGTATAAAAAATTTGAATTTGCGTGAATTGAACCTCTCACATAACCGTTTCGAATCGGTGCCCGCTTGTATTTTACTAGGCTTGAAACAATTAGAGGATCTCGATTTATCGTACAATTTAATCCGCGAATGTATGGCACCCGATTGCATTAACTCTTTAAAGACTTTGAACTTGGCTCGCAACAAATTTAAGAACCCCCCGATTTGGGTGCTGCTTTTCAGCGCCGCGAATCTATTAGTATTAGACTACAGTTTCAACTTGGCCGAGAACTATATCGGATACTGGTTGCGACTAGACGAAAACCTGCGAAGTACCAAACTGCATACGCTCATTTTGCAAAGCAGCTGTTTGCTGGACTCGGATTTCCGACTGATCAAACAAATCAAGTCCTTAAAGTATCTCGATATAAGTAACGATGTAGAGCATTTGAGATACGAGAACAAATTCAGCGACTTGGATCTGTTGTTTGTGCAACCCGCACAGGGATTCGAAGTACTAAAACTCAACCGAGTGGGCTTATCGATTTGTCCGGACGGCTTAATGTGGATTGAAACATTAAAAGAACTCCATATGACGGAGAATTGCTTATCGTGGCTTCCGGACGATATTATTTACTTGATCAATTTGGAAATATTGAACGTCGCGGATAACAGTTTGATCGCGCTACCACTTAAACTCACAATGCTCAAGACGTTGAAGATAATCAAAGCCGCAACTAATCACATTTCAGTGGTGCCCGACTTCGGCAAGTTAACGCAATTAGAACTGCTGGATTTGTACGATAATTTCATCGAGAAAATCGAATTTGATTACGGAAGTATTGCGGCTGTTGATTTTGATCAGAATTATTGCGATACGAATAAGTTGCCGGATGGTTATGCTGAGAAGAAGAAGGCGTTCCGTGCGATGGTTCCGTTTCGGTACGATGGAGCTCGAGTTATTCGAACTGATTATGGTGAAAGTAGTTGTGATAGGAGTAGCTACTCGGAAGAGTCCGAGGAAATTCTGGTGAGCGTTGATGTTGTGCCGGAGGAAGAAGAGGATTGGGATGCGCCAGAGCCTCCTGCTTCAGTTAAGGAGCGGAATCCCAATATTACGGAGTCGGATGATGAATGGAACGGCGAGGAAGTACCCAAAAAGCAGGCTTATAGTACTCCAAGGCAATATTATAATGAAGATATTATTTTTAAGAATGCCGATTAATTTCCGAATGCGTTGCTGTTAATTTATTTACGTTTTGTTATAATTATTTTAATAGAAAAGTAAACTTAAATTGTGTATTAATAATTCCTCGCTCGCTGTGTGGCATTGAAGTGGCCGATTGAATCTGATTTGAATTTCAAATCAGGATTTTGCTAAAAGTTCCCGAACACCGAACTTTCCAAAGTCTTAAACTAGGTACGTCTGTTTGTGTTTTGTATTAGTATTAAACTTAATCGCTTCACGAAACTTTACCTGACCTTTAAAAAAAATTTATTCTAATTAATATGAAGACTTAATGAAGCGATAAAGCAGAATGTCGCTGTAGAAAGCCTCACAAATGATGTGTTCGCATTTTTCAAATAAGAATGATGTGAAAGAACAAAAGCGGTGCACAAAAAAAATCACAAGAAAAATTTAATACAAATATCTGAGACATATTGATCGACATTTCAATATTGAACAGTCCCACCAGTCTTTTGAAACAAAACCTACACTTTTTCTCCGGTTTATTTTATATTAGCAGTGGCGTCGTTTTTGGGTCTAAAATAGTCGGGATTATTCAACTGGAAACTGTTCAATATTTGCATAAGTTTGATCCTGAAAGCCCGAACAATTTATTTTTTCAGTTTATTTATTTCTATAGATATAATATTTTTAAAAATAAAAAAACTAGTAGAATTTAAATATATTTTATTTATATTAAGGATTCCTCTCCCCCCAATTTTTTTACAGGTTTATAAAAGACAAAAGAAAATCAATTGTATTTTTTCCAGTAAAAAAATTAGACGCCAATGTTCTTTGTCCTAAGGAAGGACGACGACGAAATCGCGAAGCTCGCCGGGCTGCGCGCTCTGTAACAGAAAGTGATAAGTATATTATTTATTAATTCAATTTGAAAGGCACTGTTATGGAATGTTTCCCCATTGTGGCGTTCTTTACATATTAATTCGTTAATCTATATCAATAAATCATTTATGAAAAATGTTCAAATTAGATGCAAGCCGTCGAGAGATAAATCAAAAGTGCGGCTGAAAAGCTGAAAATTGCATTTGGAAATTTTTTGCTTCGATTTTTCCCCACTTGCAATTTAATAAAAATTAATTTAATGATGCTTTCCACGTTTTTATGGGCGCTATACAAAAGCGCGGCTGTACACTAATAGATTTTCTGGAGGTGCCCATTAGTTTTTCCGATAAGCGCGCTATCAGTAGTGTAATGTTTTTTAAACGTAGCTTTGTTATTCAAGCGGCACTTCCAAAATTTTCTGCATACATTTCTAAGAAACCAAATAAATATAAAAAAAAACGTGAAATAAATCAGAAAAGTTTTGCTTTTGGAAATTGAATCATCACATGAAACGTGTATGTGTATATTGGTGGAACAGGAAAACGAGGTCGGAAGTTTTCCTCCTGCATCCCGAATTGATCTGTTTGTGCTAGTTGGACTTGATGGCGCCATCCAGAGCCACCAGCCTCCCCGGCGCCACAAGACGTCTCCACAATGTCCCAATTGTCCCTTCCTTATTCTAGCTTTAATCACGGGAAATGTTCGCTCGGCTGCTCGTCACCCTGTTGCTGCACTTACATTCCCCCCTATTCTATCAACGTCACTGTCATTTTAGTTTTGTGCCAAACACGTATGAAATGTGGAATGTATTACTTGTCAAAAAATTTTATACAAGTGACTTTGCGTTCGGGTTCTGTAAAGGACACTTTTAACTATCAAAAAATGTGGATGGCTAAAAGGAATCCTTCTTCCGTTTTTAATGGAACTTTTATTGATCCCGAATTTTGCGACAGATGAGCGTCTATCTTTTGGACCCCTTATTGGTCGAAATTATCATACAGGGGATGCTGTGACTGGACTAGCAATGAGCATCCCGACAAAAATGCTTAGGAGCTAAATTTTTGATTTTATTTGTGATGATTGCGTTTGAACCAACTCGCCCTTAATTTATTGTAAATAACTTTTGCATAACAAAAATGCTTTGGCTTTAATAATTCAAAACATAAAAGTGCATTACAGCAAAGTGACTTTGAACAAAAATGCCAAGATTGTAAGATGAAGAAGAATGAAATCTTTATTGCAACATTCTTCGAGTTCATATTAAAATTCAGCCAAATTTTATTTGAACCAAAGAATAAATGTGTTTTAATGAAGCAAATTTGAATTTTGATTCATTGGTGCATTAGTCATTATCTCGATGATAATTTCGAGTGTATGATGTGTACAATATTAAAGCACCTTTACGCTGCTCTGCAAATATCTGCATAATTTGAAAATACAAGAGTAGCATGAACCGTAATGTGAATGTGCTGCATGTGATATGTAGATGTGGTACAGCACAAATGTGATGACAACATATGATGATGACTAGAACAATTTTTGTCCATCTATTTTAATTAAGAGTTATATTATTCGGCAATTAGGCAAGACCGTAAAAGGACCAGAAAATTACAATCTAGGCACCTTGCACTAAATAATAAAAAAGTTTGGCAGCATAGTTGCGCTTTTTCTCTACTAATTTTACTAAGGGTAACACGTAAACGTTATTTCTCCAGAGTGCCATTATAAATAAATGAAGAGATATACCAATCAAAGGAAATTTACGAGGCAACATTAAAAATGAAAGCCCTATTTTAATAAAATGCATTTCCAGAGAAAGCTTTTAATACTTGCCAATTAATCAATCATATTTACAATGCGATTCCTTTTTTATGTATTTGTTCTCCATTATTTACCAGCGTCATGGAAAAATCTGAGCTTTGGTGCTTTTTCCATAATACGCTCACACAAATTTAAGTATGTGAAGAGGTATTGATATGTTTTTGATTGATTATCATATACGTGTAAGGCTAAAGCACATTTGTGGATTTTTCTGTTGAAAATCCCTCATAATATATTTTTCAAAATTAAGACGAGCAATTTAAATTTGGCGCAACAAATTGCAAACTTGTATTGGTTAACCGACCCTGGTTACTATGGTTACCACAATGCGTAACTATGGTTACGTAATTACACGCTTGGCGCGGCAAATTTAAATGGATTTTAATAAAATTACAAACAAAGTCACTCTTTTGTTACATTGTTACCCTTTTGAGAGAGGCAGAGGTTTAGTAGTTAGTTAGTTTGTCAATTAGTTGCTGATGAACCAAGACTACCGATCCTCCAGGATATCGAGTTTCCAGACTTTCGAGTTCCACTTGAAGGAAATCCAAGCTTTTAAAATAAATCAGACCAACTTTATGTATGTATTTTGTATAAAATTTCAGCTGGCTTTAAATTAATTGAGGATTGATATCTTGTATAAACATAATACGGTGACATAACAGGCACAATACGAGCCTAACAAGTTTGGGTAAATTGGGTTACATTAAAAGTTGCGTCCGAGAAAGTTTGTTCTGAATACGATTTAAGTTTCGTCCTTTTTATGATGAACTTGCAAACACATATTCATAACATAGACGACGTCATTTAATTAATAAGTAGATGGTTCTTATTTGCACTAATTGAATTACGCTCAAGGAGAAAATAAAATCTATAATAGCGCAGGACTGTTAAAAAAGCTAGGGCCATTAGCAATAAAAAGCAAATGTTATCAAAGATAATTTTGAATTCCATATCGTAGAAAAGTTGCGCAAAATTCTACAAGGAAAAAGCATCGGACGATTCATTGTCCTCGTTATGCCCACTTGGCGGCATCCCCAGACATCATAACCCAGTTCTATTACCATTCGTTGGGGTTGCCAACCCTCAATTCCTCTATACATTCAATACCACTACCAACTGTCGCTAATGTCCTGATGGCACTACTTTTAAAAATCTACGTGCAGCGCAACTACCCTTGATTTGCTTTATAAGATCATTTTCATTAAACTACACTTTACTTTACCTTTTTATTATCTCCGGAGTTACGGAAATTATATTTGGGTTAGATGGCCTTTTCGCAGTAATTAGGATTTTTATTTTCTCATATAAAACGGTGATAAAGTTGTTAGGGTCGTAAATTAATAAAAAAGGTGGGATTTTTATTATGCTATTTAGGAGCGAAATTTATTAGCCAATTAATATTTTCGAAAAGGCTAGTAATATAAATCCTAACAAATTATTTATTAATAAGGCAAATATTGACGACCTATTTTCTAAACAGCCACCAATTTGTCCAGATTTAAACCTAGTTGATTAAGATATTTAACTTTTTGGACGATATTAAATTTTTAGCGCTGCTGGAATTGGTAAACAAATTTGCAATTGAGCGAACAAGTTTATAGTATATTTAGTTTTTCGTTAAGATTGCACGGAATATTGCAGGAAGACACAGGAGAGCCATAGAGACCTGCAAATGTAATAAAACCGTTTGAAAAATAAAGCAGACTACTTCGGCGCTTACAAAAGGTCAAAAGACATATTATATCCTTTTATACAAAAACATATAAACAAATACATTTGTTTAATAATCCATAATGTTTATCAATAATTATTGTTCAAGAATTGAATTATTAATGCATATTTATATAAACAATATCCAGGACCTAATCTATTAAAGAGAAATATGTGCATGAAACATTCAAAATCATGCTAATTCATGTAACTGAAAATTATAACTGCATTAATGCACAGTTGCATTAGAATAATAAAACCGTATTCATATATTTTGAAATCGAATTGAAATGAAAAACAATTAAATTATTATATTAAAACAGCAAATTGGATGAAATTTATAATACTATGTATGTTATATCTATAAAGCCATGTGCAATCGATGTAAAATAGACGCCGTCGTCGGAGGCGGTCCATGTGGCGCCAGGCGTCAGTATGATACTCGCGCGCGTTACGAAGATCTCGCATCCAGGCAACCCCTTTTATTCACAGTTCATGTTGCACTTTCTGAATCAACTTTTCAACTAATAACAACCTTTATTAAACCGGAAAAAAAAATAGTTAAGTGTCCTTTACTTAAAATAAAAAATAAATAAATTAATTTATGTGCTTAAAATTAGTTAAACTGTTTTATTAAAAGTTATGGTAAGTTTCTCTAAGATTTTTTTGGGGGAGATTGACTGACTTTGAGCCGGCTTATTTTCGATTGGATTTGCTTTTCCTAGTCAATTTGATTTGATAAAGAACGGGAAAATATCTTAATTGACATAAATATCTTAGTTTAAAATTCTCTACGTCGATTCGAGCTGCCAATAAATAAAAGCTTTAAGTTTTTTTTATTTTTTTGTTGCGTAATGTAGAGAATAATTGGACTAATCCGAAAAGATTTTTTCAAAAACAAACAAGGGAAGCATATGTCGGTAATTCTTCATTGCGAATAAAAATACCCTACAAAAACAAAACATTTTTTTAAGCTAAATGGTTTTTATTTTTTATTTAAAACGCATAGTTTAACAACTACTATTTATTTATATAAAAATAATCCGAAGCTTTTAAGAGCATAAGTGCTATGTTTTTTGTATTTGTGCGACTACGCATCCACCAAAATTTCAAATCGCATATAATTTAACAAAATAATAATTAAAATATAAACTGAAATGAATAATAGATATTATTGCAATTCATAATAATTAATCATTATATTTATACTTTTAATTAACATCGGCTCATTGCAAATATTATTCAATTTAATTACGTTTACCATTAAACAAATATTATTTATTATTCGTTTGCATCACATTTAATATTAATATTAAATCCACAAATAATTACCAATGGAAATATAAAAACCGCCTGATATATGGCAATAAATTTAATGACTACCTTTTATGCGGAAAATTTCTCATAAAAAACTGAAAACACAATTGAATGGTATGAAACAAATTCGGAGCTTTTCTCTTCCTGGATTTTTTTCCCAAACTTAATTAGACAATCACAATGGTTTGGCTGTATATTTATATTCTTAAAATTCCATTCAAATTAAAATCTGAAATGCAAACTTTTCGTACAAAACTTTACGAAAACAAAACGAAGCAATATCGCGCTATTAAAAGAGCAATTTATATTTCAGATGCAAAAAATGATTTATAATAAAAGAAATGTAGTAGGTAATAAGCTTTCATATACTAAGATTTATTTCTGAGATCATTATAATTTAAATGTAAATGTGTAATTTCAAATGGATCGTCTGCATACTGGAAGCTTAATTGTAATCTAAGAGTATCAATGTAGTAAATTAGATCCATTAGACAAAAGCTCCATTTAAAATTGAATACATTAAAGTGTGTATTATAAATTTAACAGACGAAAAAATCTGCACTATCTGCAAAAGAAATCACATTTTCGCTTAAATCTAAATTTTCAACTAAGTTAGTCGAGTTTCCTTGTAATATACGCCCATGCCTTTAACTTTACACTTAATAGAAATATTATTTAGTTCTCGTTTTATTCGCAACAACTTTTCAAAGTTCACATAAAGCTAAAAGGAAATATAAAAGGATGATTGATTATACAAAAACTTGTACTGCTAATAAATCCAATCCAATTAAACGGGATCGTTCGTGCGAGTAAATGAAGGTCTTCGTGGCCATCTAGACAACTGAAATAATTCCAGGACCTTTCCTTGTGCGAAAATTATGAAAAATAAAGCTTTCAGTAATTGACGGGTGATAATGTGATCAGAAAATCTGTTGTGGCGTTCAACATCATTAGTTTTCACACGCTGGAAATCTCTTAAAAGTAAATAGATGAAAGAGTGGATGGAAGAGAGAAGGACCGTTAAAAGAAATTGGTGGCTTGAATATTGCATTACTTCTCGTGCAACTTATTTGAAATGTTGATTTTTACTCAATTTAATTTTCGATATTGTATGAAATTCTTGTTGGATGGAAGTTTTCCTTCCACTCAGTGACTGAGTGGACCGGTGGTTGCCGGTCGGAAAAATAATCTCGCTTTTTTGCAATAATAAATATAAGTCAACCAACATCATATTAAATTACGGCAAAAAGACAATCTTATGAAAAATATCTGAGAATTTATAGTAGGTGCATTTTTATCAAGCTCAACAACATTAATAATATTACATAATAGAGTTCATCTAGTTAGAGTAAATTGATTTTGCCATAAAAAATTAAACAAAGGAACAATAGCTATTTTATTAAAAATTTATACGATCATAATTCAATTGGGTTTAAGTTTTAATTTCTAGTCAAAAGTTTGTTTTACTTTTTGCTTATGTAAATATGAATATTTTCCTTAATTTTCCCGAACGGCGTTTTATATTTAAATCAAGAATATAAAGTTGAGAAGTCGAGGGTAGAAAAGCTGATAAGGATTAAATTCACACGATTTAACAATTTTCTCTAGTGTTATAAAGAAAAACAATAGTTGACCAAAAAATCTAAAAAGATGCTCGAAGTTTAAAATGAAAATTAGTGAAGCAAGTTGCGGCCGTTAGATTAAATTGATATCATGATGTATTTCAATTGCTAATGTAGTAAAAACACTTAAATTGAGATCGATTAAAATGAATTTAGATTGAAAATTAATTTTAATAAAGTTAAAAAAAAAAGCTCGGTAGATAAGCGGACGAGCTTTTTCGTCAAATTGAATAATTAGCATTTATGTTATAAAATGTTGACGCGAAAATGATTCAGAATTGAAAATAAAATATATTTTCAGTTACGAAACACCGAAAGTCGTTTCGAAATTTACAAACAAAAGTAGATATTGTTACCATTTTATTATAAAAGCAAAACTAATATTGACACAAAAGTTTCTTTTTCTAACTTAAAAGTTAGATTATATTTCATCCACATATAGTGCTATATACTACCCTCTTATGTATAAACATGTATACAGTAAAGTGGTGTTAGATGGAACTTTGCCAGTTTATTAGTTGTATGCTGGCAAAAGCTTTGCGAGTGTTAAAGAAACATCTTATATAAACTAGTATACAAATAAATCGATACAAATTGCTTAACGAAGTATATAATAGTTATCAAAGGCATCCAATCTACCATCAGCAACATATTAAAATTAAAATCCATTCATTCGAAAATTGTGCGACTTTTTAAATTTGCCGCACAAAATCCAAAACTTCTAATTGGACTTCATCGTTACCATGGTTACTTAGGAGTTTACCAACCGGTTAACCAATAAGAAGTCTGGAATTTGGCGCGGCAAATTTAAAAAGCGCTCTTTTTGTTGTTTTGAAAATCGAGGAATTATTGGAAAAATTGATTTTCCATATTTAATTATATTAGCCTCATATTTCACTTTTCTGATATCTGTATTCCGTTTCACATTTATCAAACACACACACACACACACGACGCCCTTTTAATCCATTACCAAACCCCATAATCATCATCCACATAAAGGTGTGCGGAACTTTAAGCTCCTTTCAAAAAGTTCATATTTATTTATTTGATCAATTTTTGTTCTGTTGGAACAAAGCGTGCTACTTCAATTAGCTTCGGAAAATGTAATACTACTATGTATGTATCGTAGTGCAAACATAGAGATGGATGTGTAGAAGTAATTCTGTGTTGGATATAGGGGTTTAGAGTGCGGTCCATTATAGGTCAGTAAACTTCACCCCTTTTTGAGTTCTAATGAAATGTGAAATGTTTATATATACACACATACACACAATAAGGGTGGAAACGCTCCTTATTTGCCAGCTAATAAATTAAGTAATTATCCTTTATGAAATATTTTTTTCAGGATAAATTTGAAATTAAATTCCTTAAGCAAAATTCTTTAGCGCAATTTTTTTTTTAATAAACTTAGCAACAATTACATTAAGTGGTGTCTTATACGACGAGAGATAGTCCTTGAAATAAATCAACAGGAACACAGTCGGATAAATCTTACCTATCCTGTATTTACAATTCTACAAGATACGGCAAATGCAATTCCTTGAGGAGTTGCAGAGAATTTGGTTACAATTATAAACTTTGAATTTCTAATTAAGTATTTTTGATTGATTAAAATTAAAAATATTTTGCATTAATCTTATCAACTTGTTCGCATTTATTTGCACAAGGGTTGTTATTCTAGACTCTGATAAAGTTGGCTTCAAAGTATTGTGGCATTTTCAGCTCAATATTCATATCAAGATAATAAGCTCGCAAAGTTTTGTCAAAATTACTTGCTAAACAGTTTCGAAAATTTTCTAAATACAAGTTGGTTAATTTCATACATTTTACAGAAATGACTAGAATGAAGGACGAGAACTTCGTTTGCTTTCTTCTGTTCCTGCTCTTTCTAGGTAAGTTAATCAAATTCGAGTTTGGCTTTTATGCATATGGAATTTTAAATCACATTTTTGTTTAATAAATTATTCTGCTACAGAAAAAATTGGAAAACACGACAACAAATTTTATATTTAATTCCCATTATACTTTTTGATTCTTTATCATTATATTCTTGTGTTGCGCTTTTGGCTACATTACAAAAATATAATAGCAAACATGAAGTTAATTAACGTGCAGTAGAATGTTGGATGTAGTATAACATTACCACTAATTATAAATACTATGCGGTATTTATTTAATAATGTTGTTAATAATTTTGATACATATGCGATGTTAGTCGCGCGTGTTTTAATATTTCAAATTCGGACAATAAAAAGACTTATAAAGTTGTCACTGACATACATATTGCGAATAACTGCATTGTGCATGTTCTTGGACGTTTGCCAATACACGGTTAAACTTAAAAATATGACAATAATAAAATGATATAAAACTCTAGGTATCATAATAAATTAATATGTTTTCAATTCGGATCCTTGAATTTATTGACCTAAAAATTAAGGATCCTTATAGTTTAATTAATTTTGAATACATCCTGAAATAATTTAGTGTCAAATTAAAAATGTAAAATTAAATGAGAATTTTAATACCTTTGCATGCACATTCTTGTATTGATCCTTCCTAGCCAGCTTATATTATTAATAAATTGCATTACATTGCTTTGCTTCATTTCAACTACAAAAGGATTACATTAAATTTCAACTATAGACTTAAAAAAAAATTAAATCTGTTTAGTAACTTTAGTTTAGTGCTCTTTTTCCTTGCTTTGGGCGCATATGTTTTTCTATGAACGTAGAAACATGCATGCAAATGAGTTTTCGAGACGTATTTTAATTTAATTTATACAAAGTGTTAAATTAATGTTGAATAATCGATTCTTGTCCCGATTTCAATTATGTATTTTATTTAACTTGTTTGGATTCAGTTTAGTTACTTAGCTTAGGTGAAACTGACAAAACTACGAGCAGTACTCGGAATGCATTAACATTTCATATTAGAATCGAATTTAATTAAGATATGCCGAGGCGCGATATTTTTTAATTAAATATATTGAGCGGCAATACTTTTATTTTTACGTATTTTGAAAAATTGTGAGCGTCCAAAAATATTTAATTATTTTTAATAAATACGCAAGGCAAAAAGGACATAATTTACATTAATGCTTATTGCAGTAGATTCTCTATCTCTGCTGCATTTTCTCATCATATTTCTTTTAATTAAATTTGCAACGAGCTTCTATTCTAATTTTCCTTATATATTTCCAATTCGAGTTCTAAACGATCTCAACATGTTGCAGAATGATAACAATAATAATAATAATACTTGGCTGCAGGAAATTTATTATTACTATTATTGTGATGCACTCAATGTCAATATTGTTTGCTACTGTTAAATGCATTATTGTTATATTCTAAATTCGAAAATGCCAAGGTAGAATTCGCACAATAAGTTGTGCACACAATACATGGAAATCAAGCTTCAATAAAATCAAACTGTTTGCTGCTTGGTTCTTCTTAGGGTAGGTACATCAAACATACTAAAATATATATTATCTAGGTACGTTTGTTTGCACATAAATATTAAATTAAATTATTTAACTAAGCATCAAGTCTAGTTTGTTCAGGTTAGCATTTCTACGATAATAATTTAAATATTTATGTTTGCATTTTACAGTTGCTCGGAAGCTCTCATCTACTTTTCAGTGTTCTACTGTCGAATCTATAAAGTAGTGCTTTTACGATCTTAGGCATCATTTAAATTTTTTAAAAAGCTAAAGCTGGAGCAAGCAAGTGCGGAAGTTGAATCAAGCGTTTGGTTCAAGCAGAAAACGCTTTCACTGTTTTAATTAGCTTAAAATGCCCCCAAATTGTAGAATTTATTTGAAATGGCCATAAAATACCGAAAATCGATCCCGTTTAGATAAAAGACGAAAATAAAAATCAATCTTTCCAAGCCGTTTTAAGATAATAGCAATAAAGATAAGTGAACCGCTTTTGTTGTAGCGCAATGAATACAATTTATTAATACTAAAAAAAATCTATATAGGAAAATTGATTATGAAGCGTCTTCTGGAACGAAGTAAAAGAATCATAAAATAAAGTTAACTATTCAACGATATTTTCTAAACATCTGCGGATCTTAATTTTATACGTTTAAATTACATGGTTGAGTAGCTACAAAAATTGAACGACTCAACTTTATTCTTCAATTTCGTTTTATTATTTTCACTCCGTTTCAGCTATTTCCAAACTTACTCCTCCGTTCTGATACAGCAACTTACTCTACTTTGGCAACATATTTGCATATATGCCAATTGAAAGTTATATTTCAACCAATTTGCGTCCAAACTGGCTGGCATCATGTAAATGTTTTTAAAACAGCAGATATATATATTTTTATTTCTACAACACACGTCATTTGCATATATACAAAAGCAAAGAACGTACATGGCGAAACACGTAAAAAAGCCGCCAGAGGAAAAACTGCTGAATTGAAGCTTAAAACTTCAAGCTTCGCTAAGTTTTTAAAGCCTTTATATAAAAGTGTCGGGAGCTCAGATAAAAATCATGACAAACTGTCCACCTAAAAGCAAAACCCTACACATATATATGTATTCTACTTTTTCAAAAAAAATTTGACTAGAATATGCTATGACTTGCGGTCTCTACCGTCAAAAAATCATATTATTTAGTAATATTGCAAAAATAAAATTTGGAAATCGGTTATTAATTAAATACATTCCATTATATTCACAAAGCAAGAATGTTTATATAGTAGAACAATTGCAAAATCAGCGATAATTAATAATTTGCCATAAAATTATCGACGAAATTGCAAATTAAAATATGCATTTGAATTATTTAATTTAATGAGTAATTTCTATTAAATTTAACAACATAACGTGTAGTCAAAGAATTTTTAATATAAATAAATTGAACATATTTTTAAAATATTATTGGAATCTACATATTTTGCCGATTTGTCCCAAATCAAACAATTTGTAAAGCATCTATTGAATTCCGAATTAATAATTAATTGAAGATCGAAAAGCAAATTAAAATAAATGTTTTAAACTTGAAAGCGCGAGTTAATTAGAAGTATTGGTGGCATACACATTTACTTTTCAATTAGTTTAATTAAAATTTTATTGATCCGAATTAATAATGGCAAGAATTTGATAGACTCAAAGCTCTCCTTCAACAATATTTAATAATATCCTTTGCTTATAACATTGCATTACAATGAACCATCAGAAGTGAGATGAAGAAAGTTTTAAGTTAAGAACAAAGTTATAAACTAGCATGTATATATCGTACTACAACTTTAACATTAATTCTACTGGAAGTATGGGATTCCTTAATGCATATTTGTACTCAAATTATTGAACAACTTTACTATATGTTACAATTGTTTACTTAAGTAATTTTGTTCGAATCGTAGTAGGGAAGAGGTGTTAATTAGCTGAGCGCTGTTGGCTGTATAATCTGACTAACTTTTAAGAGACTACGCAAGCATGTTTTTCGACTTATCCATTGGATTAAATATTCAAATTAATTTTTAATGCGTCACGTTAGCAGAAACATACACGTTTAGTGAGTTGTAAAAATGGAACGTGGATGGAGCTTTACAATTCCCATAAAGCTCTTTTTCGTTGACAGCTACAAATGTATATTACAAGACAAAAAAAAGCTGTTGGAACTTTAATATTAATGGTGATGGCGCGTTTTCAAAAATATTAAACTGTAGCCGAATAATTGACAAAAATAATTTATATATTGCCGGTATGTCGATTACATATAAAAATGCTGAATAAAATACACGTTTACAAAGCGTATTGAATTGAAATGTTGTTCTGCATACTGCAAATAAAATTTCACAAAGCGGAATGAATAAAAATTCGAATTGTATATACAATTAAATAAATACAACATTTGGAAAATTGGATTAAAACTGGAATTTAATTTATTAAGAGCTTTTACCAACAAAAGAATTGCGATTTGGACGGACTGACAACCAGAGGACGAGCGCACATTTATAAAAAGTTTAATAAAATTGAATTTGATAAGCTCTAAAATTATATTTCCATCATTTGATCTAATTTTTGACGAGAAGCTTCTGATAGCAACTAATTGTAAATCTGGATTTTTTGCAAATCGATTAGATATACAGCTAACGGAGGAATAAATAAAAAATGGAATTGTACGTTTAAAATTCGGATTAATATTTGATCAATGATAGGAAGCTTAGCTTTTCTGTCAACACAAATATTATTTGCAGTTCCGGTGTTTGTATTCGAGTAATTGAATATTGAAACGTTGTAATAGTAAGAAACAAAAATGCATGGATCATACTTTGCATAAAATAACAATAAAAAGCACAAGCTTAGAGCTTATTCACATTAATAACGCATTTCTGAATTTTTGACTGGCAAAAACATTTGCGCTGTAATATGGCTTTCTATTATAGATTTCTTTAGATTAAATTTACCGTTAAGAACTGCCAATTTCTGCGAAATGAGTTTTCGATCCGGGAAATCATTTTCCTATAAATACTGAAGCGCTCCTTTTTGCATTAGATGCAAAGAAGTAACCAACATATAAATTCTACATCCAATTCTTTTGAACTTACTGTTGAAATAAAACAAAAAAACGATCCAATAATTTATTACCCTCAGTGAAAAAAAGAAATGCTGCTTTGATACAAATATCGAAACATTTTTCTTGAGATCCCATGAACTTTTATTTATGTGGCGGAAATTTTGTGCTCTTTTATGTTTATTTTATAGATTACCTCTCATGTGCTATAACTGCTCTCATTTATTCACATTTTTGATATTTACAGATTGTTTCATCCGGCAGCAATTCTGAAATATTATAAGTGTACTTGTGGGATTAAACAATATTTATTTTTTAAAAAAAATCTAATGGCTTTTAAATGGTGCATACGATTCAGTTTGATCCAGATTTTATTTTATTATTTGCTGGAGATTATTCAAAAATGTTGATATATGATGATATAAAATCAAATTTCCTGCAGTAGCTATAAATTTTACAACTGTGCCCAGTAGACTTTTGTGAGAAGCCCTCATAAAAGCTTAGATAAAAACCGAAAGCATGTCTAATAAAAATTTACATACATAAAAAAATAATTTATTAGCGTAAACTTATTAATGCATAGTGATGCGCGTCAGCTGCGCAGTAAGACAAACTGTCACAATTGGGCGCCAAATCTATTAATTTGATTAATGGAACCGTTTTCATTTGTAAAGTGTTTTTAATTTCCATATCTGGGTAAATTTATACCGAAACTGGTATGTTGAGTGTTGTCCATAAATATTCCACACATGCTGTCACATTAAATTATACCGACACTAATTTCATCGTAAAATTGCATGTTCGGAAATATTTCCATTAAAAAAGGGGGTTGGTGGTGAAATTGAACGCCAGATCAAAAAAAAGAAAAACTAAAGGACTTATTGAATAGTAATGTTTCCGAAAGCCGAAATGCTGCTTCTACCGCAGCTTTTACGTCAGAAGCTTCAATGTCCGCAGTTTCCCATAACGAAATATATATGTATAGTGGTGTGGCACGACCCACGTCATGTTTGGGAAGCGACCTGAATAATTCGCTACAGAGTGGCACACGAACTCCAATGCACTTAGCCCAACATGTTGACCCCACAAGTGGTTATCCGCTCCGATCCCATGATATACTCACTAAACTCTCAATACACTTTATTAAATTTATTTGCGTTTGAAGGTGTAGGTCCTTCGATGCTCCTTAAACTTAAAGGTCCTTGTCTTGTCTTTACAAAAGATTCTAATTTGGTGACATATTATTGATTTTTCTTATACCAAATGAATGTATGATAGTAAACAAATATGCAAGTTTGTTTCAAGTAGCAACTTTGTTCGTCAACTTACTTCATAAATCATAAGGACTTTCAAAGGATCTGCATTTGAGTTATTTAGTTGTCAAACTTAATTTAGTTCTATTTGTACAATGGTCGAAATTCCACTTCCGCGATGACAGAATGACATCCTTCCCCTTCCCTACCGAAGCGAATAATAATGACCACGGCGCCAAATTCAAATATTTTGGCACAAATGGTCAATTAGTGGAGTCACACGTCTTATCAATAATGAGCTTCCTTGCTGGAGTTATCAAAAAGTGCATAAAAGAGCCAAGAAAGTTTTGATAAATATACTCGCGATAAAAGTTTTTGCTTAAATCCGACTTAGTTCCTCATTGTGATTTTCGAATAGAGTCAAGTCAATTAGTCTCTTAGGAGTAAAATATAATCATATACAACTTTCCAATTATAGATATACCCACAACCTAATAAACAGGGGTAATTAATCGCAAACTTAATTAAATAGAAACTTAGACAATCTATCTCTTCATGCAAATGCATGGTATATTGCATTGATTATTGGCATCTGGAAAATACAGCAAAAAGTTGCTAAACAAACAATATTTGTTCGTTATTGTTTGCAAAATGAACGAGTAAAGAGCTCAACAATGAGTTGTGTCTGCAGGTAGATAGGGAATAAAGACAAAAAAGTTGATTCGATTATTGTTTTCTTTAGGCAATGTCAAGAGAAATTGAATTTCAAGAGATATCACTCAGCACTTCAATATACTCTTCGCCAAGCACTCCATTTTAGTTCACAAAAATATTGTTTTAAATTTCGAAAAATCAATACATTATTCATAGGGCCACAATACCATCAAATTTATATATAATATGACAAAGTTGCATCATTTTTCCGAGAAGCATTATGCAAATCCAAACAGCGCTTTCGAATACCAACTTACTCTACCAATGCATGGATGCAAGTTTTATTTTGATCCAGCAATTCATTACCAAAGCAAATTAAATTGGTGGAGTGCACAAGTTTTCCAGATCACATAGGATATTATATGATTATCATTAAGCCCATTAAAGTCCCAATCTTGTTGTTTTCGACTTAACTCAATCATCACTAATTCCGTTAAACGAGATTTGAGTTTGGGGTTTTCGGATTTGTTCCGAAACGATTCGCCTTGCATAAAACATGCGTCGATTTTAAAAATCAATCCACGTTCATGTGGTCTATCACTTTATTTTAATGGACCTAACGATCTTAATTAAATTCCTTATAATAACAAGCCTTTGTCCAATTTAACTCGCTGGGCACTTGTCACGTTTCCAATAAGAGAAAATTGAAACCACTTCCATACTTTATTGGAAATTCATTTTTACAATTAACAAATCTTGTATGAAAATATTTTTAGACACTCTGTAGTTTGCTTAGTCGAGGAGTTACATTCATTTTTATTAGCCTCATCCCATGTTTCATTTTTATTACATCTAACGTAAATCATTGTTGTCTAACATTTATTTCCTGCTTCAGATTTCTCTTCGTGCATTTATATTTCAAGTGAGAGTGCAACGAAATCAACAAATGAAACGTTTATTGTCAACTGTAAGGATCAAGGCGGTGCTGTCGTCCGTTGGATCGGTCCTTCTGGTCGGGATCTCGGTGTCAAAACGCGACCTCGAGTCCATCAAGCGTCTTACGGGACTTCAATTATTTTTAATGGAACCATGGTGGATGATACTGGTATTTATACGTGTTCTTCGCCAAGTGGTACCAAGCAGTTCCATCTCATCGTTGAAGGTAATTTATGGCAATTTGGTTTCGATAGGGTGGATTGGGATAATGCATTATTTATATTTTTTGTTAAATTTAGATCAGGATAACAGGATAAACACATTTAACACCATACACAACCACAAAGACGTTAATAAATATAATAATAAAAAGAATCGGTACCACAATAAATTGCATGACACTGCTGGAGAAGGTAAACTTTTGATGTCTGCTGAAGAATATCTATTTTGATATTATGCTTTCAATTTTCAAACACATTGACACCCTGCAACATTTTTTAAGGGTGTAACAATCGGTTTTTGATTTTATTTTGGTCAGTAGGGTGTCATGTGCATTGAACAAAAACAGTTTCACTTGTTCTTGATTGATTGACGAATTTCTAGAAATAATTACAATTGGAGCTGTTCTTGATTTTGTGTTTTGCATTTGACGCCTTGCTGTAGTTAACATTTTGTAGATTTTGAAGACTAGATTTTATTACTAATTTGCATGAGGAAAAATTAGTTATTTCTTTTGTTTTGGGTACGAAAATTAAACATATGGAATTAATATTTGTCATGCAAATTTTCAACAAAGTAGCATCACTGCAAATAAAACATTTATTCATTCTTTGACAAAGGATGTGTAATGAGAATAATACACGCGACTATCCTTTGAATCAAAGGTTACTTTTATTATACCATATTTTTTTATTATTATTTATAATTTAATTAAAACCGTCATTTTCAAGTTCACCAACAAAATCCTTAAATTATATGGCAATATATCGAATAATTTACAAAACAGTGTCCAATTTGGAAGATTAGTGTGATTTTTGACATGCCATTAAAATGGTTTATGAAATAAATTTGAATAAACGGCAGATAGCTCAAATAATACCCGAAAATAATTGGGAAACTAATGCTTGTCCATTTTTAACATATTCGTACGGTTTTAAACAAAGCCAATCATTGATAATTAATATATCAATGTGTTTGCACTAGATGGCAAATATGAAATACATGTTTTGCATTTGAAATGTTTATTTGCAAAACAACCCATACAATGAAATATTAAAATTGTCCTTTCAAATATACAACACGTTATACATAATATTTATTGAACAAACTAAAATAGTTTCTTTTAATTAATGAACTAATGAATGATTTGCAGCTCCATTGGTATTCATGGACACACCAATGGAACAGAATGGTAAGGAAGGCGATGATATAACATTGCGATGTGAAGTGCGAGGCGGACAAGTGTCCTGGTTTGCGGAAGGCCAGGATCTGGAAGGTGAGGATTTTTGAAAAGTTAAATTTGCTCTGAAATTGCAATGCAGTGTAATAAATCTGCAGATGTGGATCTGGAAAGTTCAACATCAACTCTGAGGTGTATAATCTCATTTCGAGATGAAGCTTTCAGCTTCAACTTGTATCCTATAGAATTTGATAATCCTTTAACTGGATTCTGTTATTTAATTTTATTATACTTAACTATTGATTCCTGAAAACTTTTAAATTGTAAATACCATGCAAAAATAATTATTCTTACCTTTCAAGCACAGAATGTAATTCACGACTCGTCGAAAAGTACGCATTAATTTAATTGAACACGTTTGAACGATCTTTTAAACATCTTTGAGAAATTTGAAAATTTCAGACGACAAACGAATTTAATATGTCTTTTTTCTGTATGTTTTTTGCAGAGCCAAAGTATAAAATTATAGACGATGGGCTTGTTGTAAAGAAGCTCAATAGGAATGATAGTCGAACTTATACGTGCAAAGCTGTTCAGCAAGCTACAGGAGCTGTTCAGGATCGCAAAATCAAACTAACTGTTCAACGTAAGTGGAAAATATTTTATTAAAGCTTTTGTACTTTTAATAAAATACTTGGCTTTCAATTAAATGTCGGCCATTCAAGAGCAAATATAATTAATTACACTTATCATTTGTGCGAAATTATATAAAAGACTTGTGCGCGGCGCGTTTCAAATTTAAATGTATTCATCTCCAAATGCAATCTAATTTATCATTTCCTAATTACTTATTACTTAAGGCTAGTAAAACCAGGTTAATCGACCAATTTATCATAATGCACTTACGATAAATGCTGTTTCATTTAAATATAAAATACATTGCTTTTGTTTCGAACGAGATTTTATATGCGGATTAAATTTAAACGTGTTGGAAATAGTTTTGCGGCTTACTAATTAATAATACCACTAGAGAATTTTATGTAAAGTACTTTCAAACGCTTTGAAGATATTTTTGTGCAACACTAAAATAATTATATTAAAATTTTGTTTGAAAAATGTGTTTTTTAAATCAGCGGAAATAAATTGGCTTGAAATTTGTTATAAAATATGATTACAGTCAGATAAGCCACATACTGTTATTATGAAACAGACAAACTAACTTAATATTGCAAAGTTTTAATAGCTTCATAAAGTAGCGCTCGCAATTAAAGTTGAAATTGTTTAAGAAAGATGGTAATAAAAATGTTAAAACGCATATAATTATGGATATAATGTACTGCAATAACGAAAAATTGTGCTTTTCTGTAGTTGCACAGCAAATAAAATATTGTACCAGCAGGATTTTTTTAAAAATCGATGATAATCATCGCAACAAAAATGCTTCCGGGGGCGCAATAACTGATACTTATTACACTTACCCCAACTTTGCGTCTTTTGCCCCAATTTCTTGTAAACACACTATTGAACTCGAAATACCTTATTTTGTCGAAATTTATTGAGAAATTCAGGATTTATCGTCGATTACAAAAATCACTTTCTTTCTAGCCGCCGCCATATTTATTTCATACTGACATTCGACCGGCGATTCTATTAGTTATTTGTCTACGCCGCAAGGGCGCGCGATTCAAATTTTAGTCAAGCGCGCCAAGTTTGAATTGTAAGCCTTATTTACATTTTATATTGTTGTTATATCGATATTCAATAATATTGTTGTGTAATATTTCTATGCGAATTATGCATTGTGCCAGAAATCAATTTTCCACTTTGAATTTGGCCTGTATACATGAATTGCAGCAGATAAATTTGTTGTTTTGCATTGGGTGTATCCTGTATCAAAAGTACAATTACCGAATGCACTAAACGGCGTCACACACAGCTGCTTCATCAAGAATCCCAGCCACAATTTACAGCAACTTACAATAAAGCAATTAAACCGCTATGTAGGTTTGTGTTTAGAGCTTAATTAATGTCTGCGTATAGGCTGGATGAATGCGTTGTTCACTCATTTATTCCTGTCTACACATTCCCACATTCTCTATTATATCAACTCTCAATAAATAACTATTATAAGCGAATTCCAAAGGGAGATTTATCTGGGAAGGTGGTGGTAGAGCGGCAGCTTCAAGAACAACAGACACAATCATTTTATCAGTGCTCCCTTGGAGTGGCAGGTGTTTAAATTAACTTTCTTATCAAATTGCCCTTCAATAATGCAAATCAGTCAAAACTATTTCGATAAATTTCCGCAAAGTTTATCGCAGAAAGTTTCAATGATATTTTATTTACATGCAGTAACATAAATTATGGGGCGGTAATAAATTGCTTCATAAATTAAGAGACTTTTATTATCATGGGCTCAACTAAAATACTATATACATATATATGGCAATAAATAATAAAATCTATCTATAAACTTTGGAAATAAATTTTCGAGTAATGTTGATTATTAAAACGGGAATTACACTTTTTTGTTAGCTAGCAATATGCAATATTGCAATATTGCACACTACCTGATAATTTATTGTATCATTCGAAATTATTTTTACAATGAGAATATAGTATGGTGTTAATAAAAAGTACTTTATAAAATGTAATTCCATTAAAAAGTCATGTTTTTTTTTTAATACGTTTCTAATTAAATTGAGTGTTGAATAAAATTTTTAACATTACCTTTTCCGCACTTATTAAATTTAATTAGTGCATATAAATAAAATTTAATTTTATAAAAAGTTTCGCAAATTAAGTTAGCAAACTAATTTAGTTTTCATTAGATTTTGCCAGGTAATTCGTGTAATCAACAGCATTCAAATTGAATTCAACTATAAATTAAAATACGTGAAACCGTTTGTTTAGTGCAATATATTATTCAAAATACGTTGCAGTCGTCAAAAGTTTAATTAAAGATAAATCAGAAAAAATAAAGACAGTCGGATATTTTTAGAACGGACACTGCCTTCTCTATTCGACGAGTGCGCAGCAAGAGTCCACAGCTCTTCATAGTATAAACCGCCTTTAAAGTTGAATTTCTCGATTATTAGTCGCTCTTTAAGAAAATATCATCAGACAAATCCTTTCATATAATGTTCTATATTTTATAACGATTTTAATTGGCATTATTTTGATATCATTGTTCTCCAAACAATAACGGACGTAATCTGACACTGACATGAAATTGTTGCTGTTATCAAATTACTTTCCTATGTAGTGGAATGCATAGGACTTTCCTACTATAATAGGATTGCAGAGTGAGCATGCAATAATTAATAACTACAATGAGCGACTTTAAATAATGAATAAAGTCGAAATGAATTTCAGATGCAGTGAAATTAAATTTTAATTATATCGGAATTAATTTAATTGGCCGTTTTTCAGTGAGGCATGCAGGATAAACATCCATAATGCCATCCACCAGTTTTCATCATGTATAATGCATCCATTTGGATTATTATGGCTGCCACTTAAAAGCCCCAATTACCACATAGCGATATAATAATCATTTTCAAAACACTTCGGCAATCTGCTACGAATATGTAGCTCAATGTTGTAGCAACCAATAATGGGGTTTCATACAATGTGCAATAATGTCGGTTTAATTATGAGTCTGATTAAATTCACTCGATATTATTTAAAAACACACATACATGGAATCCAATTGTTAATCAACTTGTCAAGCCGAGCGTCAAACCAAACACAATATATTTACTTTTCGTTTGCTGCTGCTGCTGCTGTTCACTTTAATTTATTGCCGCAAATAAAAAATAAACCAAATTTAGTTTGCACTCAATCTTTCTGTTTGGTCAAACTAAGAGAAAAGTTATTAATGAAATGTCCCTTGGCGATATAGAGATAATAACTTATCTTAATGGATTTCTTCTGCTATATTCAAATTCGCCTCGCAGATGTTTGAGCATACTTTTGCAACTGGAAATCAATTATTTTTTTTGGAAAAAAACTAAAATGTGATGAGCAATTTTTTAATTAGGACGAGTGTTTTAAATTTGCCGCGTTAAATCCCAAGCTTCTAATTGGTTAACCGGACAGTTAATTGGTGCGTAACCATGGATACGCAATTACAAGCTTGGGGTTTGGCGCGGTAAATTTAAAACTATATTTATGTACAACTTTTTAGACTCCCTTAATAAATCTCAAGATACAATTAATCGAAACGAACAATAAACTTTCGAAGCGTTAATTAAACGCTGAAAAAAAGTTGAAAACAAAAATATTTATGTGTAAATGGCTCGTGAAATTTATTTTAAGTTTTGCGTTCAAGTCTGAGCGAAAAACGAAATATAAGTCTGTACATTAGTTGTTTTTCTCCATGCTTTGGTAACATTTAACTTGTAGATGTATGAGACTTATTGTGAGGAAAAGCGAAAAGCGGCGTACTCCGACCGTTTTGGTGGTGAAAGAAAAGCAAAACAGGCCCCAGCCCCAGTTTCATTTCAAATACAATGCAAACACCTGTGGTTTTTAAAAACTTCTTAAACATAGCGTGTGCCCTACTCATTATGCAAGTCTTATATAAATTTCAAAGGAAATGCTATTTAGAAAAGTTTGCAAAGCGTCTGGCGCGTTGCTGCAGTTGTCCTTAAACCGAATGAAGCCAAGTTTATATTTTGCATTTTTGCGCTGCACGATGATTAAAGACTTGAAAATTTCATTCTAATTGGCAAATATAATAAATTAATTTTGGCTGTTGTGCATTTTGTTGCAGTATTTGCAAACGATATAATTACAAAGCATTTTTCCGTCAGTTGTTCTAAATTTGTTACGGACCATTTAAGATTTCGGTGTGGAATTTATATCGCATCGTCTTGTATTCACGGTTTCCCTTTTCCTTAACAGGCGAAATTTATAAGGCTATTTCATTAAACCGAAAGATGAGATTAATTTGCACGGCATAAAATTTAACGCCCAAAAACGGCGGCGTCTATGCTAATTTTCCAAGGCTACAATAAAGTTCGCTATGCAAATTTTCGCAAATCAGACGATTTTTTTAAACAAAAATATTTATTAACAAATTATGTGGTTACTAAAGAATTTCATTACAACTCTTCGATTTTTCCGGAACTTCCGCGAAATAAAATTTCACGCGCTATTTGCTTTTGCTTTTAATTTGCCGACTTTTATTTCGCATTCTTCCGCCGCTAATTAAAGGCGAAATTAATTAATACAGCACATATTTGGCATTCACCCAAACAAAAAATTTAGATACACAGTGAATCTGATGTGTTGTTAATGCATAATTGATGGATGATGTAAAATTGAACTATTTGTATTTGCAGATAAACCATCATTGCCGTATCCTGTTTATGCAAAGTATGAGCAAGCTTACGGTTACATGGATGGTTTAGTTAATTTGACATGTGAAGTGGAGGCGGATCCGCCACCGAAATTCGAATGGCGCAACATGGAGAGACAGAAGCCACTCGGAAGGGTGGTGAATGTGTCTAGTCACATTTCTGTATTACAGGTAATTTATCAACACCCCCAAATAAAATCACAATCACAACAAATTGAAATTATGCGACTATCAAACGAGCATTATTAATTTGATATTCAAATAAGCTCGCAAATAAGAGATGTGGGTACAATAGTCAAGTATGTTCCATTATATGTGCTCCAAATAACATAGTTTTCAAATTGTCGCGAAAATAAAATAAAACACTTGATTCTAACCTCAAATAAATCCGCGGCGCGCTCTTTCCGACCGACTCTATTTTGCGCTGCACATATCCAGGCCAGGGGGATTATTTTCGTCTCGTAGATGTTTTCTTGTATAATGGGGCCTAAAACCATCCCCAAAATCACTATTCATCCCTATTTTATCACCGTTTTTATCACATAAGTTAAACAATCAACTACATGACAGCTCTAGTTTTCACTGCACTGAATTTGGTTACGCATGCGCACTGAATGTCTTTACGGTTGAAAATCGTTTAACAGGTATGATGTAATACTATTAAGTGGTAGTGTGTCAGTGGGCGTGACGTGCGAGTCGCACCTGCAGTGGAATGTGCCAATGCAACTAGGAAATGCGTGGATGCGCTCGGGGTGAATGACCGTATTAGTTAATCGTTCCGATGCATTTACTCTTGGCAAAATCAAATATGCGCCGATTTCGCTGAAATTTGGCACAAAATTGCAGAAAAATACGTAGAATCCAACAAGACACTCAGTTCTGGGATTGGGTGCATAGTTTTTAAGTTATTTATTGTTTAATAAATTAATAATAAAATGTTCGTAAAACTATTATTTTTTATTGAAATGTCTAGTCACATTTCTGTATTACAGATAATTCATCATCACCCCCAAATAAAACCACAATCACCACAAATTAAAATTATACGACACCCAAAGAGAATTATTAATTTGATATTCAAATTGTCAATTGCTAATTAGCACGCATGTCGCACATTTCAAAAATTAATCCTATTAATTGCATGTATTCATTTGACAGCTGATTATGAGAAAGTCGACGATGGGTAGATACAAATGCACCGCATCTAATGCATTGGGTAAATTGGAAAGGGAATTTAATTTGGAAGAGGGCACCAAACCGCCAGCACCGACTTTTATTGAACTGCGAGGTGAAAACTCGGATCTTCTGGATTTGGGCATCCATGGAGCCACATCCACTATTGAGGAAATTGAACACGGCATGCAGCCGAAATGGTACCAAGTCGAATATCGGCCAATGTCTGCTAGAGATTGGGATTCGAAGCGGTTTGAAATTACTGAAGGTAAGTTCAATTTTGACAATTTTATTTAAATGAAAAAATGAAATGGATCAATTATATAAAAGCTCAATCTTCATAGATGGCTTAAATATTTATTGAAGAAGCTTCTTTCAATTGTGTTCCTGAATTAAAGAAAAGCTGGGCTGAAGTGCACTTGATGGAACAGTTCGTCCCCAGACATTAAATCAATGAGATTTCTAGTCGATGGAAAAAAGCTCAAATAATTATAGCAAACATTGCACAGCTTTTATACGTAATGGATTAATTCAATAAAATTTGATTAACAAAATAGGACATGTGCATATGCATTAGTCATGAGTTTAATGAAGCTAAACATGCATAGAGCGCGTTTTTATTTTTTTATTGTATATTTGAATTGTGATTTTTATTTCCAGAGAATAGTTATCCTTTGAGAGGACTTCAACACGATACTGAATACGAAGTACGTGCAGCTTCGCTAAATGTGGCCGGATTGAGCGATTTTACCAACTCGTCCTTTTTCAAAACGTTAACTTCTTCGACCGATGGTGTTCATATAGCTTTACCAACATTATACAATGTAATAATAATAAATTTCATAGCTTTATTAATTTCTTTCATTTATTTTGATCATTAATTAATTAAGTAGTATGGCATTGGATTTGATTTATTTTTCTCATTCATATCATCAAATCGTACGAGTACTATTCTTCATATCAGATTTAGTTATTGAATCATTGACAAGTAAAATTAGAAACCAGCAATTAATTAACAAGGTGTCAATATGATATTCGGATATTTATAAATTAACGCTTTTTTTTTTAATCGTTATGCACTAGAGCCATTAATATTCAATTCAATTTTCCAGAAACCCTGCTATTTGTCAGGAGCCGATATTAATGGATTGCATATTTTTCATTGGTGGTTTTATTTAAACATTTTTTATTTTGTTTTTATATAATGTGACTCATTTATTAAAAACTATGTACTAATGTAGATAGATAGTTAATGAATTTCTCTCGGATGTGAACTTTACTTTGATTTCCAATAATAAAGTCGTATACATTAATCGATAATGCTCTAATTGAAATGTTTAATTTTCTCTGCAATTACGATCCCTTTTTATTATCATTACACTGTTTAATATCCTTAATGAAAATGTGTATATATATACGAAATTAAATTTGTTAACTGATGTGCCAATAAATTTTATTAAATGTTATATAATTTTTATTATATTGAATTTTAGTCGGTATATTAACTAAATGATGTGTAGGAAAATAAAATATACATTACTCTCGTAAAATATACAACAACTATAAATCACCCAATTGTTTTCAAAATCATTTATGTATATATTATGATAATGTTGCAATTTTTTTTTTATAAATGTGCTACATAAAATTAATTTCGAATACATACTACTTATTACATCAGAGTTTTTTCTGTACGCTAAAGCTTTAATTGTAAATAAATAATAATATACTGTGGTTGTTTATGAAAATATTTTGTGATCATTTGTTTCTTTAATAAAAGCATTTATTATTAAACTGAATAAAATTATATTGTTTTATAAATTTAATGAGCGTTTTATTTCAGCGCTAAAAATTTAAATTTAAATCAGCTTTACATGCTGCAACACGAAACACTTGCCGCTTGTATTGTTGGTTGCGGAGTCAAATATTAATCAATATTTTCGATAATTCAGTCATAATTAATGATAAATAAATAGAAATTACATAATTTGTTAATACTAATTAGGAGAATTGTTAATATTAATTGAAATATTAAACAATTAAAATATTTTTAACGTTTAATTAAATTTTTACTTATATACTGCAACTCACAATACATCTCAGTGTATATTTATTTGCGTTTAAAATATTATTATTCAAAATTCAAAAAGCTCGGAAGCTCTTAAGCGTATAATAAATTACTAACTAAATTACGCAAATAAATTGTTGATTTAAAAATGTAATTTAAAGCAAGCTTAAATTGTTTGACTGACATTTATAATTCTGATCTTTCAAACTTTCAACATGGAATAGCAATTTCAAAAAATCCTAGTCTAAAAGTGCGTCAATTTACTTATTTAAAGATTCGGTATTTAATTAACTAACATTTTTCAGATTCTAGTGCCAAAATCGAATCAAAATTAAGCTGGGAAGCACGCAAAGCCCAAATTTCGGCCTAAGATCGGAGATTGAAAGTAAGTGGCATTTTAATTATCGAAAGTGGATAAACATTTGTCGAGTAAGCAAATTTACATTCTATAAAATGGGGAACATTTCCGCTGTATATAACTATATCTATTACTAAAAGGCAATTTAATCATAAAGTAAATATCGCTTTTATTTTGTATTTTCTGCGCATTAATAACGATTTGAGTGTCGGTTTTGTTGTTCGGGAAATATAAATGGTGACTGAAGCTAATCCTTGAGAGCACCGGTTGCAACTATTTTCTGTTAAAACGTCTCAAAATTGTTCTGTTAGAAACTCTCGAAATGGGTTGGTGGCGAAAATATCCTCGAGTGCCTTCTGAGAGCGACTTGCAAAGTGAGTTTGTATTTTTGAAATCCTGATATTCGCTTTCAGGACATTCTAACCACATCTTTTGCGACCTATCCTAACAATTTTGTATTGATCTGTTTAGACACCTTGAAAAATTTTCCAATCATTTAACATTTGTCGTACTATAAAAAAATAGATTCATCCAATAAGCAATCAATAATAATATTATTTCATAATTTTGTGCGATCGAATTTAATTTATGATTATATGTTATTGTTTATAATCTGTGTTTTTAATTTGACGCGCATTTGCGCAATATTTATTTATTTACTTATATTCCAGAAATAGTACCTAATTAAATTATTCAAACTGGAAATAAGTGTAAATATTTAATTTAAATGTTGAAATTAAAAAATTGTCTTGTTAGATTAAAATTATAAGCGCAAACACGAACATTTATAGTGTTCATATGAAGGTTAATATTTATGTTAGTCGATTGAAAAAACAATAGAAATGGAATTTTTTTTATAACAATAATTGTATCTCAAATTTTTCCACACGCATGTTTCATCTTTTTATTTCGATTAATTGGTGCAGATAATGCGTTCCGCGACAAATACATCACTTATGTAATCTAAAACAATTTTTGAGTTTAAAGTACGAGTGGATATTTATTTATAGAAGCTTAGAATTTAAAAATCAATGTATTCTGTATGTATGGTTGCTGACTTAAAAATAGCTGATCCAGTTTATATTTTAAGAACAGTGCGATTGGTTGTACTGTTGGTGACAAAATTGTCAAGTACGGTTTTTGCAGAAAAATTTGATCGAGTGTAATGTAAGTTGCAGAATTCAAATTGCATTTAATTACTTAAAAAGTTTATCAATAAAAAATATAATCAAATAATAAAAAATAAATTGTTTATAGTATTTTTAAAGGAAATTTCCGAAACAATAATTTAAATTGCAGCAACAAGAAAATGAAGCAATATCACGTTTTTTAATTTTATTTACTTAAAATAATCAACAGACAATAACGAAAAATAAGATTTTAAATAAATATGTCAATTAATTAAAATAATTTATGAATTTGAAAAATTGTATTATTTTTGTTGATCTTAAGGACCGAACAAATATTATAATAAATAAGTTTATCGTCAAAAAATTAGGTCATACATATTAGTAGATAAATTTTAACGATCTAGAGTTATTTTATCGGGACTCTGGAGGTGGTCTTTTTCCTGGTGTCATTTATGGAGTTTGTAATTAATTTTCTATTTATTACATAAATCATAAGTGCAAAAACATCAATAATAAATATTATTAATAATAAACAAATTATGCTATAAATAAATCTCTAATTGAAAAACAAAATATCTAGGAGAAAAATTCAAATTGCATTTGGATGCAGCTGGATTTATTATGATCAAATAATTTTATAAATATTTTTCAATTGAATTAAATAAAGTGTAATTAGAAGGTCGCATTTATTGACGTCAATCCATCAATTTTTAATCGCCTAGACCACAAGTCTTGGCGTGATCTCCAAATGCCATAACAATGCAACACTCTGTATACCAAAATAAACAACCATCTAATTAAAACCTAGATTATCAAATTTCAAAATTAATTGCTTACTAGAAAATTCTAGAAAAATAGTTGTTCAAAGATTAAAATGCAATAAAAGCAATTTTTTTATTCAATTTTAGAGTCAATGTGCTTATAATGTGTTTATTGAAGATTATCTTGTCAATGAATAATATAATTATTGTTATTATTATTGTTTGTATTTGTTGATAGTTTTTTTGAAAGGGGGTTGAGATAACAAAAGAAATTCCCAATTGGATGACGTCAAAGGCACAGTAAAAATTCAGCATCTTTCATTGTTAAGAGATAAGCGATAAAGGGATTCGTTATATGAACTGCTAATAAGCCAGTTCTCGGCGGTTGATACCACAACAATAATTCCTCATTCAAGAGATTAGGATGAACATATTATTATTGTTGGATTGGAAGCCATAAATTGAAGAGTGTAGGAAATCTCTCACTCAATGTTTACAATATATCAATATAGATTGACCACCACCAAAATGATAATCTTGTGACCCCAGTTTACTCGACTTTGTCCATTTTCGATTTAAAATCATAAAGTTTTAATGAAAATAATTCAGTATATATTGGAGCTCATCCACTGTTCAATCAACGCTTTTTTTTTGCAAACAAAAACAAATTCAAATCGAATACTAGAACATCCACCTGCAATGTATTAGCAATACTAACAAAAATCAATTTGTTGTTGTTTATTCTTTTATTTTACGTAAATCACTTATTTATTCAAAATGACTCCAGATGTGGTCGCTTCATCTGTTAGTATGATTGTGGTGTCGAATCGACTGCCATTCGTCTTAGTCAGGAATAAAGATGGAAAGCTCATTCGCAAAGCCAGGTAACTAAATCAATATTACCTATAGTGTCTTATTAATCCAATCGATGTAGTGCCGGAGGTTTGGTCACTGCTGTAGCACCAGTAGTAATAAATGGCAATGGCTTGTGGGTCGGCTGGCCAGGTATTCATCTGGAAGATCCCAATGAAGCCATCCCCGAATCTGATCCAACCGATATCACGCCGACTGCTGGCTTGAAATCCAATAAGGTACCAAAAATAATCGAAGCATCTCAATTTTTCTGAATGAGAAATATTTCCAGGTGGTCGCCATGCAATTGGATCCAGTCGTTTTCGATTCCTACTACAATGGTTGTTGCAATGGTACCTTCTGGCCATTGTTCCATTCCATGCCCGATCGGGCAACCTTTAAACGCGAATATTGGAAGGCTTATGTCACAGCTAACAAAGAATTCGCACAATGTACGATAAGAGCTTTAAAATCACTACCAAAATCCGCCACAGATGTTCCATTGATTTGGGTGCATGACTATCATCTAATGTTGGCAGCCAATTGGATCCGACAAGTAATATTTAAACCTCCTCAAGTTAAACTAGCTAACCAGTAATTTTGTATCCGCAAAGGCAGCAGACGAGCAGAATCTACCCTGCAAACTAGGCTTCTTCCTGCACATACCTTTCCCGCCATGGGACATCTTCAGACTCTTCCCGTGGTCTGATGAGATCCTACAGGGAATGCTTGGTTGCGACATGGTCGGGTTCCACATCACAGACTACTGTTTGAATTTCGTCGATTGTTGTCAGCGCAATTTGGGTTGTCGTGTGGACCGGAAGAATCTGTTGGTGGAGCAAGGTGGTAGGACCGTAAGGGTGCGACCCTTACCCATTGGGATACCGTTTGAGCGGTTTGTTGAACTGGCGGAGAAAGCACCAAGAGTATTATCAACCAGTCAGAAGATTATACTAGGAGTCGACAGATTGGATTATACCAAAGGATTGGTGCATCGGTTGATGGCGTTTGAGAAGCTCCTGGAAAACTATCCAGAACATATTGAAAATGTGTCGCTTCTTCAGATCTCGGTACCATCTCGAACGGATGTGAAGGAGTATCAGGATTTGAAGGAGGAGATGGATCAGATGGTTGGAAGAATTAATGGGAAATTCACCACCCCGAATTGGTCGCCAATTCGCTACATCTACGGATGTGTCAGTCAAGATGAATTGGCTGCTTTCTATCGAGATGCTGCAGTCGGTTTGGTGACTCCATTGCGCGATGGCATGAATTTGGTAGCGAAGGAATTCGTTGCTTGCCAAATTAATGTGCCGCCAGGTGTTTTGATTGTATCCCCCTTTGCTGGGGCTGGCGAGACAATGCATGAAGCGTTGATTTGCAATCCGTATGAGATTGATGACGCTTCAGAGGTGTTGCATCGCGCACTTACAATGCCTGAAGATGAACGTATTTTGCGTATGAATTATTTGAGGAGACGTGAGAAGTTGAATGATGTTAACTATTGGACCAAGTCGTTTTTATCCGCCATGGGTTCGTTGGTTACGCAAGAGGACCATGATGATATTGGTGCTATTAATATGCCTGCAGTCACTTTGGATGATTTTGATGAATATTTGGCAAAGTATTTCGTTTCAGAGAAGATTGAGCGTTTTGATAATTTGTTTTTGTTTTAGATATATTGGTAATACTCATAAGTTAGCACTATTGTTAGATTACGATGGTACCTTGGCACCAATTGCACCACATCCAGATCTGGCTGTGATTCCTGCTGAAACCAAAAACGTACTCCAAAGACTTTCCAATGTTTCCGATGTGTATATTGCAATTGTGTCCGGTAGAAACGTGGACAACGTGAAAGAAATGGTAGGTTTATTTTTCCCCACATGTTCCAGATTGTAAAGCAAACTTTCAGGTGGGAATTGAAGGAATCACCTACGCCGGTAACCACGGTTTAGAAATCCTGCATCCCGATGGCACCAAGTTTGTCCATCCAATGCCGACAGAGTTCCACGATAAAGTGGGTGAGCTGATGCGCCAGTTGCAGGAAAAAGTCTGCAGAGATGGAGCATGGGTTGAAAATAAAGGAGCTTTGTTAACGTTCCATTTCCGTGAGACGCCAATTAAGATTCGTCCTCAATTGGAGGCACAGGCCAAGAAACTTATTGAAGCTGCTGGATTTACTGCTGGAAAAGCTCATTGCGCTATTGAAGCAAAACCGCCAGTTCAATGGAATAAAGGACGTGCTTCGATTTATATCTTGAGAACAGCGTTTGGAGTGGATTGGAGTGAACGTATTAGGATTATTTATGTTGGCGATGATGCTACAGATGAAGATGCCATGCAGGTTTGTTTAGAAGTCTTCCAGTTGGAGCTAAGGTTTAGTTTTAAATTTTTTGCTAGGCTTTGAAAGGTATGGCAGCCACTTTCCGAGTGACCTCTTCGCAGATCACCAAGACGTCAGCTGAAAGACGTCTACCGTCCACCGATTCGGTGCTGACGATGTTGAAGTGGGTTGAGCGACATATCAGTCGTCGTAAGCCCAGTTTGGATCCAAATTCGTTTAGAAGGAACTCGCTCGCAAAACAGGCGCCAGTTCAAATGGAGATGTCGATGAAATCATCAAAGAGTAGTAATAACAGTCAGAATTAAATCCTTTTGTGTGTGTAAATATTATTTTTCAATACTTTTCTTTTAAATATCTGATCCGTGTTCAACCAATGACTACTATTTATGATATTAAAATATTTATTTTCTTAAATGTGATCCTCGAATGTGTACTGGATAAGATAAAGGAATTATATGTTAGCATAGCATCTGGTCATCTGGATGTTATGTAAAGGATCGTTGTTTGTTATTAGAGACAAATATATATGTTTTCAGAAAACCTGAAGAATACTTTTCATGCAATGTTCCTAATCGATATCTGGTTGCTTGATGTTTTTGCAAGCAGATAGCGCTTAAAGCTCCTAGAGTGAATAAAGCTCCCGGTTGTCATGATAGATGGAAGCATTTATTCCATATAGCTATCCAAATTCTTTAGGAATTCCTAACAAACGTAAATTTAATATTTAATTTCCGAGCGACTTGTTTAAAAATTCTAATTTAGATTATTAAGTGTAAAAAGGGCTTAATAATTTGTTGGGGGAAATTAAAATTAATTTTTACCGTTTCGAATGTAATTTTGAAAAGTTTTAAATTTTCTTTTATCGCAAACGCAAACTTCTCTTTTTGTTCTTTCTGTCCATTATCTGCATTCTTTTAAAGAGTTTTTTAATTACATTTTAAACATGCGGTTCGTAAGAATTAAATTTATCAGTCAAAATAATCCGCTGCTGGAATGGAAAGTAATGGAATTGAATTAGGTCCACTGGAAGCGACATTGCGATAAATAAACGCATTTAACTTAATAACTAAAATGTCTAACTGTAGTAAATTATGTTTAATTAATAAAAATATTGGCGACTTCGCCAAATTTTTGACCTGTTAAAATAATCTTTAGTTTTATTAAATTTGACAAAAAAAAACCACCCAGTAGTATAATGCCATGCAATTTGACGAAAAAGCTTCGAACCACGCAATGGCTTCCAAGTTCCGCAGAGAACATTAAATTAGAAAAGCTCAAATCGTTTCAGCCAACAAAATGGAACGAGTTGAAAGTTTTCAATGAATGTCTAACGAGGTATTATTCTTCACCATTTAACCTAATCATCATATCACTTTGTAACGCGGAAAGTCTTGGCTCCAACTTGGAAATTGAGAGAAAGAGAGAAGCCGCCTCCTCCTCCGCTTGTTCCTTTCATAACTTGGCCCAAACTTCTGTTTATTTAATATCAGCAGCCAGAGACGCACAACTTTTACATGATGCCGATGTTCCAATTATTCCATTTATTATGTATATACCTTCTTCATTTGGCTCATTCGAATAATACGAGTGTTTTGGCATTCTCGAATTAAACCAATTATTTTCCATAATAAAAAAATTTGCCCCGCAATTTTTCCAGTATAAGAGCTTCAATTTGCTTAATTTAAATTATGATTTATGCGTCTTCTAATATTCTGGAATTATTCGCAAATTTTGCATAATGCAAAACAGAATTAAACGGTTGCATATTTTTTAACCGATTTCGTTTCAGCGAACTTTACAATTAATTATTTAGCTGAAATTCACGGACATTAAAATATTTGTAAAAACTGCAACTGAAAAGAAAATATTCCCAGCTGGAATGTAAAGAATTAAAATTCCAGTACAAAAGAAAACGTGTACTGTATAAAGTGAAAAACAGCGTATGCCTGTTTGGAATCTGAGTGGAAAAGGGGCCACGCAATAAAAAGGCAAATTTGAGGAACGCGCTGCATCGAAAAGGCATGCTACACAGTGCAGAAAGTCATTGCATACCACATACCATCAACCTTCCGAAATTCTTCTTACAATGCCAAACTAGCAAAAACTATTTCAAAGAGATCTGTTTGAAATAATTTTGATGTTAAATTCACCGGTGTTATTTCAGCTGCGTCTCTCGGCTAATTTATTTCTTCTATCCAGATTTCGTATAATTTCTCTATAAAATCGTTCACACAAATTAAACGACGTTTAAATTGTTCATTAGAATTTCAAATAGCTGACAATAGAAACCATTACTTTACAGCACCACCCACCCGTCCTCAATAGGCCGCCGAAATTAAAACCTTTTCCTTCAATCCTTTCAGACCCTCGAAATCTCGTCGTCCTGGACCCAAAACCTCATTTCATTTCAGAGACCAAACAAAGCAATTTAAGTTTCAACGATATAATTAGATATAAGTCAGGAAAAAAGTGCAATGTTTGGAATTGTATATTAACACTGGTCGGTCGTAGCAATGTCTTTCTCCGTTCGTTTTAGGGAGCTTATCTTCCAGTTTATGGCCCAGCTTACACTATCAGAATCGTCGGTATAAAGCCGAGCCGGGCAAATTGAGACAATCCTTTTCCACTCATTTTGTCATATCAACGAATTTATCATGTTCGCAATTTCCGATCCATATTATGCCAATTAGCGCTGCGTGCATTATAGGTACAAAAATACATACTACATGATGCTAATTAAAACAAAATTGGCGTGAAAAGCAAATAGTATATATTTATGTGTTTATATGTGTGGATGTGCGCAAATCTTCCACGTATATGAGCAAAATAATGAAACCCCTACTTGGTCATGCGTAAAATAATAATTGGCTATAGATATATAAATTTATAATTAAAGAACGCTACAACTGGTTTACATAATATCATCAACAACAACTAATATGCTGATGATTTGCTCATTCGAACCGTGTGCCCTCTAATTTCGAACAATTATAATACGGAATTAATTATATCAAAATAATTACGAATTTGCAATTTTGGCGAAGGCGCCGAGAAAAAGATGGTTTATTAAAGATCATTTTGTTTTTGGAGGAATAGACAAAGCAGCCACCGATATCTGCAATTGATACACATTCTGTATCAGTGTAATAGATCGGCTGTCAAAAGCAGCAATATTACAGGCCGCTAGCTGGTCTTTAAGACGCCACTCCATCATATTATATCTTGATAGAGCGCAATAAGAATATCGAGTTTAACGGCTCACGCTTCTTTCCAAATCTGGATATTTTTATATCTGTTCCGATGTCGGATGTGCGCTGATGAGAAAACTGACGCGCTTTTTTTCCTCTTCTTGGGCACTCAACACTTTTTCTTTGGAGATATTTCACATTGATTAGGTTTTTGCTTGCAATACTATATTATACACGCAGTCTGATTGGATTTTGATTTATGGAAATGTTTTAGTTTTGTATCCGGGGGAGAAATATTGCACAAAAAATTTGATTAAAAAACGCACCATGCACCATTTATTTTAAGTCGTTATTTATTGCTGTTCGGTCTTTTCTTTTGTTTTATTTTTGAGAAACTGTCTTTGCGATACTTTCATATTAAGGAATGCTTAGAGCAGAAAGGTAGTCAAAGGAATATTTTATACATATTTTAAATATTTTATTAGTAAATGGATTTTTTTGCACAAAAAAAGTTCGCTTTAGATTGGACCCTATAAATACCGTCTATATTTATATGCATGATAATAAAGTAGTCTGGCAAAAATATGACAAAAGGGAAAAAAGCCGCACCACTATAATCCAACTATAGAATTATCAGATGAAACATTAAAAAGCCGAAGATAAGAACAAACAATCGTAAATCAAAAGCGAATGTAAATTTACTACTGGTGTATATGGATATAAAAGAGATTAAAAACAAAGCTCTGTTAGTTTTAGTGGGTCATAGTAAAATTGCTTATGATGAAGTTTGGAATTTTAGTGGGGCCAATAAATGCAAAATTAATTGCAGGACGGCCACAAACAAATTTCGTCTTGAAGATGAAGAGTCTGTGGTCCGGACGTGACTGTCTGGTGGCATCGGGTTTAGTGCCAGTAGCGATTAGCGATAAAAATTCAAGCAAGCGTCAAATATTGCTAACTGATTTGTGAAACAAGGGAAAAGTAGCAGAGCGCTCCAGTTTCTACCATTAGGAGCAGAAGAAGCGATGAACGTTTCCGGAGCGGTTTAAAAGGAACGAGCTCGATAATTTGTAACGGCACACGAAGCCAATGGGGTGCTATAATAAGTGCAATGGTCCATTACGACTGCATTCGAGTTTTTGCTTCACATATTTTCGAGTTTTTGGCATGATTTAGGGATACCCTCGGTAATAAGCCGGAGCGGCCGCGACCCGCTGATTTATGCGCCGATCCGTCGTGTATATTCTGGATTTTGCTGCCAAATTGAAGACGATCTCTCGCAGAAACTCCATTCCGGTGTACTTATGACGCTCCATGTTTTATGCCGGCGTCTGGCAACAGTCGAATATATTCAAATGAGCAGCATCCAAATAAAAGCCGAGATATAGAAATGAAGATGGGGGCCAAATGTTAAACTGGAGGATCGACTTCAAGCATGGGATTCACAACTAAGTCGCGGATTACGACGTCTTTTTCTCTAACACGGATCACAGCTAGAATGAGATGGATTTCTTTTAAAACTCCTCTTCATCCATTCCGATGTGATGTAGAATAATGGCATTCAAATGCATTTGGCCCCATTTTTTCTCCTCTCTCAGCTTTATCTGTTTGATGCGCGCCACTGGCATTTGCCGATATTGCTCACTCCAAACCAAATGTCGTGCAGTAAAACATAGTTTCATCAAAGTCCACTTTAATATTCATCGCTAAATCGGACGATATTGCAATCACAAGCTGATAATCAAATACCATCCGGAGTTATTTCTCATGCCATCTGCATTTTGCATTACCAGAACCCCGTTATACGACTACATCCATCTAGTCTGGCTGCCTCTTCTATTTACCAACATTTCATCAAATTATAAACAAATTTATTCTCAGTGAGTAAATAAATCATGAATTGGATTAAATCCAGAGGCGAATCAAAAATCACTATTTATAGCTCTACTGAAATTGATTACGTGTTCAAACAGATTATTGGTACATTTTGGATCTTTTTAATTATCAGAAAATCTTCAAACAAAATTAAAGATTCTTCTAGTTTCTAATTAAATCAGAAAAATAATTAAAACTAATGGCGGCTTCAACACACGCTTATTCCGCCATATTGCTTTATGCGCGTCCTCGCTCTCAACTAGTGGCTCCATCTGAGATGCGCTTGCCAATGGCGCGAGGTTCAAATCCAATTTAATAAAATATATCATCCAGATTGTCTTTTATTAGGGCAAACGCCCTATGCTAGACCAATTTGTTCTCCTATACCATCTGATAAGAATATCAATCAAATATTTATATGCGTAGAAAAATCAATCTTGTATTAAGTCTGATATACATTATCAAAATGAGATTTCTCCAATATGGTAAAAAACAATTTTCTAGAACGGTTTTCACTGAAAAATTTTGTGTCACGTTGTTTCAATACGTGAAATATCTAATGGAATCTATAAACAGATAGCAATATTATACAGCACGTATTTGTCAAGTAGAACGCTGGTTCAAAGAGACCACTGAACACATTTCTCGGCATGAATAATGCGTTATGACTGCTTCATACATATTTAATATCTACTCAAACCTATTGTTTCACAGTAAAAAGATGTCTATTATTTTTTATTGTCACGACCAGACCAGGACCAGGTTTGCACCGCCATTTTTCCCGATCCATATGCTAATGGAAGTGGAAAACGACTAGCGCACAACAAAAATCTAACTCAATTAGATGAAAAATTGAAAAAACAAATTACAATGAACAATTTGAAAAGAAATTAGCGTGCCGTCTCTCGCATATTCCCTATACGTATTTGCAACAACGCAGTTTGTGTTTCAATGAGCTTAGCATCCCCGACAGCACCAGGGCTAATATGAAGTTATTGTATGTATGGGGTTAAGTTATTTATTATACATTGTTCTGCTTTTATTTCCCGCCATTAATGCTATCTTGCCGGGTTAAAGGGGTGTAAAACTAATTATGTCTGTACTGTATTGTACAAAGTCTCGAAAAGTGGTAATTAAAATGTACAACACAATGAAATTCATTAGACGAAAGTATAGTATTTTAATCATTTCTTGTCTCGACACGTAATTACATGGCAAATTCATTATCCTGATGGAAAAAAAGCAAACTTCAATATATGTGTGTGTGTGCAGACTTTAAATTTGCAGATTGTCGCCAGAAAACAACGAAAACTTCACTTTGGAATGCTTTCATAATATGATTTTTCTTTTCTGCAGGTTATCGCAGTGTTGTTTTGTCGCAGAAATTCAGTGCTGCAATAAAATTATAAACAGATCTTTCTGTCTTTTCTTATAATAGAAAACCTACATAACTTTTCTTATACACTGATGTGTTTTTGATATTTTTTGTGTTTACTGCTGCATAAGGCATAATATTTTATAGAAGAATATTAAAAGAACTGATTTAAATTTGCCGCGCCAATCTCAAGCTTGTAATTGGTTAACGCGCCCGATGAATTGATGCGGAACCATGGTTACCCAATAACGCGGCAAATTTAAAAGCAGCTAGTTATTTAATAAATCTTTTGTTTAGTTTTAGGGTTCGCAGATTTAACAATATTTATGTTCTGATTAATAATTGATTGCAAAACTAATTAACGTTTTGTTTGAAGTAGATGTATGGATAACTATTTTATTAATGATCTCATTAGTATACAGTGCATCGAATAATATTCCTATATTATTATAGCAGCGGTCAAAATATAACAATGCATGCTTGTGCATTTCGTTCAAAATAATTAGCGCAATTTTTCAACACCAATTAAATTTACATACAACTAAGCATCGCAGGGTTGTTGTTTTTTTTTTTTCGTTTTGTTGCAAAGGAATAGAATGTAGAACAAAAGCGTTACAACGACAAATATCCTCCTCTACTGTCTGTTTTTAACATCAGATAAAATATGAGTTTCTACTAATGAATAACCCCTATTAATATTTACATGTGCGGCGACTGTTTCGCATGTCGGGAACATCAATGTGCAATTATTTAGCGACACAGCACCCCTGCGGCACAGGTCGCTGAACATGTCCTACATACCACCATCCCCTGCAATAGTAAACCCCTAGTCCTAGTAATATAGCCGGCAGACACTTCATTGCATGCCGTTGCTACATCACACAGACCAGAGAGAGAGTTGGTGCGTTCCTGGACTAGGGTTTATTAATGCAAGGCATGAAGGCCTGCAGCTAAACATTTGCTGCCCTATGCAGATTTCGACTGTATTATTATATCTAATTAATGTTTGGGTTGGACGTAAGTTTTAGTTTACGATCGCAAAGTTAACCAAAGACAAAGGCTGCCGGCCAAGATTATAGGGGCATGATAAACTTTGCAACACTATCGACGAACAAATACAATTTCCACAATATTGCATTTTTAAATTTACCGCCATGTTAATTTAGTTCAATCATCATCCGCAATCCCCTTACTGCGTAAGTACACTGACCATTTTTATTCATTAGAGCTTTATTCAAGCGTTTCCGCCGAAGAGGTAAACAAACAAGCGAATATTTTTGTGCTTTCGAAGCTATAAAATGTAATATCGTAATTGCGAGAAAATTTATTTTGCGAAAATTCGTCTACACTTAAAGTAATACGGTTTTACTGAGGCCATAGTATTATAATACGTACCATTACAATTTATCAGCGAGATGCTCTGTATCTTTATGAATTGAAAATTGCAGCTTTTATATTTTATTATTATTAAAGCTGCATTTTAAGTCGCGCCTAAGACTCTCCATTTTAAAAAATAAAACTCTGAGCGCAATTTAATTAAAAAATAATGCACCAAAGATGGCCCTAAAATTCGAGTCTAGGAGGATTAATCCTCGTCATCAGGAAGATTTAATTTCCAAGCATAGAAATGCGAGTTAGTTGTGAAAACAAGCTGCTGAATTGTGATTTAGTGAAGCGATTTAGTTTTATCAAACTTATATGTACACACATACACACATCAACCCTTGTAGATAGAACAAATGCATTATGAGCCTGTTTACAATGGACCTGCATGGTCAAGCCTGATAACCAACTACTAATGCAGTTAGTTGCGCGGAGTTCTAACAAGTCTACAGATAGACATAAAGGGCCTCTCATATCGTTTTAAAACACACACACACACAATGTGTAGTTAATCAGTAAATCCTGAACACGACCGAGTTAACCCCCTAAAATTGTGTGTGGAGGAACTCCCACAACACCGGTCGTGGTGTAGCACAGCGGTGTAAATTAGCGGTGTAACGTCGTGACGAGTGCGTCCCAGGCGACAACCAGGACTTTGCCAAGCCACACTAAATAACATGTGTGATTCACTGCCCCCTAATATATTATTTTATATATACCTATAGAAATGGAGGTGTTCAATATCTCCCCAATGTCTCCTTGATAAGGACAACTACGGTCCGCTTTTTTCCAAGCGCAAATCCCAACCGTACACTAAATTACATCATTTTAAAGCTCTTTATCTTTTTTTATAATATGAAACCAAATCATCTTCTTCGTTTTGTTAATTAAAACTAGACAAAAAGCGCTATATTATCAAAAGATAATTTGGCGCAAGACCGAAAGCGTCCAACAATGGAAAAATATTTAATTAGATTTAGTTTGAATCAATGCGATGCGAATTCAATCTTATTGTATTGAAAGCTCAGTTTTTATTTATCTAATTAACAAACATTTTGCTGGAAAAATTTGAATACTGCTCTCTTGCTACCCATTTGAGCACTTAACGCAAAAGTCTGGTTTTGAACTTAAAGACTCTCTGAAATGCAAATGAGATTTAAAATTTGCAACAAAATCCAATCACTGCAAATATAGAGTATAATATTCTAAATACAGGACGCAATTTGACTGTGCTATTTGTATAACAGTGTAGTTTCCGACTGGGAGAAACCGGAAGAGCCACTTCGGGTTAATGGTAAAAGTGTGTTATGGCTGGGATACATGTTTATAGCATTTAACTTAGTTCAGCTTAAAGGAATTATTTTATACTGTTTAGGATATAAATTGTTAGGATAAAGTGCAACACGATATTTATTCAATTTCGCCCCCCAACCCCCCATATTTGCATTAATTTAATAGAAAATTTTCAAACTACTTCCCGTATTACCTACACATTGAAATGTAAATTTTGAATTTCCTGGTAAACATATAAGCACTCCATTTCTCTAGCTGTATTCAGATTTGCAAATTATTAATTTCCGCATAGAGTTTCACTCTTGCCAAATAGATAGAGAATTTGATAAGTTTGTTTAAGCTCCTTCATGTATTCTGTTATGATGGAAGATCGCCTTCGGCCAAACATTACTAAACTGAATTGCTCATCGAATCTATGGCAATGTAACACATTTCCCAAATTTGCTAGAACTATCATCCATCATCAAAAAATTGATCCGAAAAATCCCTGTCCAAGTTTCAACACCGGCGCATCCACCCAAAAATCAATTTACAAATCCTTCCATATTTTTTGAATGGATCAAATATTTACCAATTCTCTTAAGGATTATTTAAATATAGTGCATTTAGCTTTAGTTGAAACCAAATAATTTAATTAAATCATCCCCATTAGTGCAATTTTGATTGCGCACAGATATTTTGATGTTTAATCCCGTTTTAAGCGTTCGTGTAGTAATTTTTGTTGTACATTCCTATATAATAATAATAATAACGAGTAGATAGCGACATTCCAAATGATATTTCTGGAATAGGAAATATGCGGCCGTTAGCGGTAGGAAAACAGAGTGAACGTGTCGCCGACAATGTGAAGAATGTTACAGTTGTATTGCATGGACATAGCTCTGGTAATTTATCACCACTCCTAGATCAATTTATTTTAGATTCTACACTCCTTATATACCATCCTCAATTAAACGGATGAAAAATATCTTCATTTACTTTGGTGTGTGGAAATAGTTGTAGAACGGATTTTCGTAGAAAACGTCGGCCGTTCGTATATATTTATGTGCCTCTCTCAAATACAAACCCTCGCCCATGTTTATACAAAGTTTAGTATTACCTGGAGGCTTAAGCCTTTCTCTACGCCACACATACCTACCATTGCATATTTGCTTTTCAAAAGTGCTTATAGTTTCCTAGATGCAACTTTTTTCGCTTCTATGCTTGTAATTGCTCATCATACAGGGGAAATTTAAAGGTCAGTAAGTTACACAATTAACGAATGTTTTTAGGACGCCCTTAGTTTGACTAGTAGACGAGTGCGCAACAAAAGCTCGCGGTTCTTCCCAAGATTCACAGCTTCTACCTTTCCGTACACTCACTTTAGACCTATAGTTTCCTCATAGAATCTTTTCCTTTTTTCATTAACTTGTCTATTCATCATTAAAGTCACAAAAAATTACACAAAAGCACCACCCTTTTATTTCAGAAGCACTAAAGAGAGTCTATCTTAAAGTATTACATCCAAGTTGTCCGAAATGTTCTTTGTTTTCCAACTTTATAATTGCTGAAACTTCAGCCATAGCAAAAGGAATTTAATAACTTTCATCTTCGATAATGATCTGGGAAAATAATACGCAAATATCATTGCGGGATACATGAGTTGTCGATATTAAACTTGTAATTCGATACATGTTCTAAAAGTTTCAGGAAAAATACATTTGCCTCAAATATAATTTAAAAGAACCGCTTCGCTGCTCGTATTGAATATCATCGGCAAAACAAGAATAAATAAATAAAAGGACTTTACCAAAGTGTTTTGCAATATAATGCATACGACGAAATCTGCTGCACAAAAAATATTTTCCAACAATTATCATCGTTGGAAAATAAATTGGTTTTTTGCGGTACAAATGTGATAAATAAAAAGTAAAAAACAATTTGACCTTTTGACATGCTGTCCTGCCTTACGTAGGTATAAGTGAGATATCTTTCTTTATTCTCGTTATCCTAGAGATTCGACCATTTCTTTATGGTTGACCTCCGCTCTTCTCTTTTCTTTTAAATCTCCTACATTTATATCCCTTTTAGACTATTATCGCCTATTTTCTTCCACCGAAGAAAGATGTTGCTAATATCTTAGTTTTTATTGTCGTCGTCGTCTCCCTTCGAAAACACAAATTCTTACACTATCCATTGCAATTGCCTCTAGCTCAATCGGCGTTGGTGGAAAATAAAAGGAAAACCACCCCACCCTACAAACAACTAATTCGAAATGCGAAATATTTTTCAGCAAAATGCAACTTGACAATATTTCATCAAATATTAATATTTGTCCAACAAACACACAAAACGCTGAAAGCTGATAAACGATGAAAAGTGCAGAGTTAACCAACCATTGCATTTATTATAAGTAGTGTAAATAGTGGAATTTCCATTGAAATGTGCTGTGAAAATTACATTTATTGTGTAGCATTATCCCGAACAATGCACAGCGGAATTCATCCACCCCTTGAACTATTTATTATTCGCTCAGATGTCCAACAAGCATAGATGTTCGGTAAAAAAGGATTTTATGTTGCGGTACGGAAGGCTGGCGTGAAGGACAAGAAGTGCGCCACACAGATTCAGTCATTAGCCATGTTTTTACGCTTACACACTAATTGTTTAACCGAAGAGTTGACATGCACCGGCACAAAAACATGATAAATTCTCTTTCAGTTCTACGCTTTATATATGTACATAGAAAGCGCACAAAGCAATTGCTTTAAAAGATAATTAAAGAACCAAAAAACGTTCCAAGCTGAGCCCTCTCATTTTTATAGTCGAACTGTGAAATTCATTTTAATTAGTTGCCTTTACATTGCAATTAACTAAACTACGTATTTTGATAATGTTCTTATTATTTTATGTAGTATCCTTTAATTAACTTTGTTAACAGAGTCAACAATGCGACTACATTGTTCAAATAGCTGCGTTTTTTTTTTGTCAAATAGGACTTGAATTTTATTTCTATTTGAGACTACGACGATGTTTAATTAGAAATTATCATGGTTTCGTATTTTTGGAGCAATTATAAAGCTGGAAATAAATTGCGTTCTATTGAAAGAGTCTAATTAAATTAAATGAAAGACGACCGGAAAATGTGCATAATAGAATTTGATTCGAATAAAAATACAGAAAATTATAGATAGATAATATAAATTTTATTTGACAGTAGAAAGTATAAATAAATATTAAATATAAACATTTGGCGTAGAAAATATATTGCATCCAATTCAAACAGCCCAAAGCGCGTTAGTCCTGGAAACACGCAAGTGCGCAACTTGAATCCAGCTCTTGATTCAAGTGAAGACGCTAAAAATTCGCCAAATCCAAAAATCTGCCCATTTTAATTAAATTAATCTAAGGAGAAAATTCTCTACAACTCCAACTAATTAAATTCTAAGCATTATACACAATTACAGAAAATTCGCACGGTGTTAAAGGCAAACCATTAGACTCCATCTCATTTCACGTAAATTCCTCACAATTGTAATTTGAAGATTCCCCAAGATCAATACGGAAAAAACAAATTATAATTCTGTACAAATGCTAATATTAAAACCGAATTAAATGAGGGTGTAAAGGAAAAATGCGTCGGACTAAAAGTGAAAATGATCTAAAAATTCCACAGCGTTGAAACAAACGACGGCTTATTTAAGCGTAATATAATTTATGCAAATTAAAACCGGGGAACAAACTGGATCGGTATAAACAAATAAAAAAAACGGGGCGATTTAAGAGAGCCCAGTTAATCCTACTGGAATATAAACAGTCGATGTGGATACGAAAGATAAAAAAAAAGTGCTACTTGTATTATTGTGGGGCTTGCAAAAGATGTTATACTAAACACTATATAGAGGAGCTTTTGAGAGCTTGATAAAAGAAAAAGCTTGACAAGTGCAGTTATATGGCGCAGTCATTGTGGGATTGCGGATTCGTAACGATATACGAAAAACTTTAGCGATTACGGAGACCAGGAAAACTTGTTAACAACAAACTGATAAGCAGGACATATTGTTTGGATGTTCGCCCATCTCATATCGGGCGAGATTTCATTTCAGATATTTTTGGCAAACTCGTTCGCCAAGCGAGTTTTAATGTTGATTTCAATCTATTTGATGAGTTTTATTTATCAGATCTTTTAAATATATTCGTCGGATATAATATATTTTTCTGTTTGTTCATCCCGCACTGGCCAATAGAACGAATTTAGCCAATTCCATTTCGATCCGATCTAAATAGGTGTCATGTTTCCAAATTTGTTTGTCGCGTTATCGGACAAAAGTTCAATTCTCGGCCGCATAAATCCTGAAACTTGGCCCGATCATTTTTCATCGCCAAATTAAAGTGCATAGTATATTAGTCAATGATTCACTACTGGATGTTCTAATTTACTTCATCAACATCAATACAATAAATTTCGATGATACTCTGACTCCAATTGCAACCCTTCATCATCCTCTGTGACAATTTCATTCGGTTTATTGCAACGCAAAAAAATTGTTTACTAATTAATTTATTGCTTTCAATCTGGATCACTTCAACGCAATGAAATTGTTAATATTTTACGACTATAAAGCGTAAAAATCCGGCAAACTAAAATTCATTAAAAAGTTAATGAATGTTTCTAAGCGCTTTTATAAAAATGAGGCTCTTCAGATGTAGATATCACTTTCCACGCTCATAACAAGAGCGATATAAATCTAAAGCGCCCGTGATAAGATCGTATTCAGTTTCAATATTGTCGCTTATTTTAGTAGAAAAGTGGCCCTCGCACCATCCCCTTTTTTCTATCAACTCCAAGCGTATTCTCCTGCTGCTGGAAAGTCGAGGACTGCAACACTCTAGAGTGCGAATGCTTGCCTTGGGCAGAAGGAAGGAGCCTTTGTTTTACGATGCCGGCCACTCACAGCCCCTTCACTGCAATTGCTCTCTCCAGTTGACTCATAACCACCCGGGGAATGATTTCCGAGATTTTACTGCTGCAAGGCATTTTTGGATAGACTTTTTTCCTACTGATCTTCCTCCTAGTGCACGAACATGCGGTTTCTTGTCCTCATTATTTTTTCATCAAACGGAAATATGGGACTCTTAAGGATTCATCTCGATTTTGATTTTTAGACCAATGAAATGAAATTATTAAATCTGGTACAATGATCTAAGGAATAATAATTTTGCTGGTAATGGAAGGCCACTATACAGAATTGTGGTTTGCAACATTCTGATTATATCTGTCATTTTGGAATTAATATCGGCTACAACTCCGCTTCAACTGCGAGGATAACTGCGCTGTCCTGTAAATCCATCCAAGCGGCATAACGAATGTTGGGAATACGCTTGTGATTACGCTCAAACTATCGCAATATATTATTGGCTAACATCAATTATTACCGCTGGATGTATTAATTATAAATTCGACACGTTTTTTTCATGTGTGTATATAAATGTGTTGGGCAATTTAAATTCCACTAGGAGCCTTCATTCGACAAAGTTAAAAATCTTGTTCCATGTAAATATCATAAATCAGGATAAATGTGGACATACTTTTGATATCCTGTGTCCAACAAACAACATGCAATTTCACTTTGGTTTGTATAATATACAATCTCGACTAAAGCGCTTACATATATATTCCTCATGATTTGTATAGCGTCCAACAAAGACTGTGTCAGTATTAAATGTTTGCAGCAACTTATTTTATTGTAATAAAACGTTGGTTGATAAAAGCGCATTTGTGTTTACTCGAGTTATATTACCAAGTAAATTTAAAATGAGATGAAAGGATCTTGAACGCTACGATACCTTGGAACTTTACCGCCCAAATTACTTAATAATTATTGATTTATAATTAGCATACTAAAGTTAAGTGGAAGCTGAATGAAGAATAAAGTTGATTCCGGAAAAGATGGAAGAGAAATGCGAAGAGCTGCTGAAAGTTTCGACTAAAAATTAAAATTTCTTGCCGGAAAGTTTTCGGGGATGTTAAAAAGCGCAAACCTGCAAAGTTGCAGGTTGTAAATTTGAGTGTAACCCTTCCTCGGGGGCGCAGTAATATAGCGAACGGTGGCGGCGGTGAAACGGCGAGTAATGAGAATGAATACGTCACGTCAGAACATGAACCAGAAGCAGTAAATAGCCGCTCAAGTTTGCCGACCAACCTTGCACCGGTCTCCAGAATCGCAAAATATATGACTACAGATTGCTGACTAAATTACATTGCACCTTTTGCTTATATATACGACGTTTAACCGCCGCCACCGCCGCCAGGCAGCAACACGTCTCGACTCGACGGCAGATTAAGAGCCAAACCGGGCTGATTGGATCCGGGGTCTATCTGTGTTAACGGCAAACGGGCCCCCGCATCGGTTTATTGGACCACTTAACACCCGCCGTGTCATGGACTATCAATCGCAACCCCCAAGTGCAACTTCCTTTCATCCGATTTATTGCCCATCTCGTATTTCCACATCCGCTACCTCCTCAAAAGGTCCCTTTTTCGCCTCACTTTCTAAGATACAATGGAATTGCAAATGATATGCAGAGCAGATGACGGCAAGTCTTGTCCGTAGCCTCGGTGACGGCTTGTAGCCGCCAGTTAGTTTATGTCGCAGGTGTAACCCAACTTCATTGAGAAACTCAACGTTACAGAAAGCCCAGCGAAGATTTATTACCCTTATGCGGTCGGTCTCAGATGACATCTACAAAGGACACCTTTGAAGGAACAGTGGAAGGGAGTTTGAAGATCTGTAGCTTTGATGGAAGATAGAAGATATAAGATGATGGAAGAAGGAAGAAAGTCTATGGAGGATGGAAGAAGGAACAAGTTGGAAGGAACATCAGAAATAACTGACCTATCCTCAAAGAATCCTTCTTAATTGGAAGAAATCATGTATAGTGTGATATTACCGCACATTCGGAATCAATAGGTTGTTAATTTCCTTTTCAAAGTGTCGTGTCGTATAAGTTGGCGGCTGGGGATATGGAAGAGCATTGACTATTGTAAACAGCTAGTCGTCCGTGAAACTGATAATAGTTTGCGTTACAATGAAGGCATCGATGTTATGCACTGTATGACAGCTATTATCATCATCCCACCCGGTTATGTGGTTTGCAGGAATAAAACAAGACGATGTCGTGTTTCACTTTTGCTGTGCGAATTCAACTCAACTGTAATATTCTGTGAAATTGTTAATTTCAACGGACTGATTTAAGACGCTTAATAGGAATTTGCCTCCGATACTCGTCTACACACAAAACTAATTATCCTTATCGCCCTCTAAGTACATAATAACGCCGGCAAGCGTGCATAATGGGACAGCCCGTGTGTCTTTGTCTGTCTAATATCCTGTCTTAGCCCTCTCCCGAACCCCAAGGAACCTGTGCTTTTCGCTATTTATCTACCCCAGGACTCCTCTCTGCAGATTTTCTAATATTACTTCATTTAAACTATAGCTACAATGACGTTATACTTATTAACGTGGCACCAAGATGATTCCACCACGTGAATTTTAATTAAACTGAGGGGGCAAACTTTAATCCGAGTTACAAAACAAATTTTTGTTTATAGTATGACGGCATAAATAAAAAATCACAAGTGGATTCGTACAAATCGAATCAGTGCTTTGCAGAACTATAAGATTGAAAACGTACCTTTGTTCGTGATTTTCAATATGAGATGTAAGTCGATTGCTATGGTCGTTTCTGTTGACGATCTATTGTGGACCCCACCCCTTGAGAACCAATTCAATATTTTACACGGCTTTACTTTATTCTTCTCCACTTCCTCTCTTTCTCTGTGTGGAATTCTATCAAAAGGCATAAGACGAAAAAAAGAATTTTTTTTGTTCTGTAAATTCCCATACTATACAAGTTCCAGACATCTTTAGATTTTCCTCCATCCGGTTAGCCCTTCTTTCTATACGGCGGATTGCAGTAATCATTTCTAGTCATTTATTTTGAATATGAATGGATGGTAAATAAATTTAATAATGGAATACGATCAGACTTCAGATTTCAAGTAGCTTCCTCAGATTCCTTTATGAGATTTTAGTTGTCCTGAAATTCAGTGCTCTTGGTCATATAATAGATGCTTCTTATCAAGCATCCAATGAATCAAAAATATGCTTTTTTCAAATACATATTTGCTTGTCCGACTTTCGCATCTTGATCCATCTCTACTTTTCCTCTATTAACTAGCCCTTAGAAGATTCTACATCCAAATCTTCGAATATTCATATTTATGATTTCTTACGTTTACATGTTTTATTACCTTTTTATGGTTCAATCCTAAACAAATTGTCCTTACACCGAAAGCCTGCAAACCATTTATTTTCTTCGTCCATAAAAAGGTTGTGTGTGATGTATATTTTTTCTTGAGTATAGACAAGGACTAAACATTTATTGCGTTAAATTTTGCAGCAATAAAATAGCACCCCATTTCCCTAATATAACATATCTGCACCCAATTTTATTCCTTCTGTATGTCATAAAGTTATAAATTGAATCTATCGGGGTTGGTTTTATTTTTTATCATGATGAAACTTACATCAATTGTAAATTAAAAGCTGAAATCGTTCGTGCTTGCCACTATTATATAGTTTAGCGAGACTGGATAGTATCAGATCCATAAATATATCATGATTACATCGTCGTTTCCAAAAAGGTTTACATTTCTATTTTGCATGTCACATCGTGTAGTCCCAGTTTACTTTTTATTGTGTGTTTTATATGGACAGGAAATATTAATTTTTTAACAAAACACATTTGCGTTTTATATATGCGGAATTAATTAGAGTACTAGGTCGTCGAACAATGGTGCTAAATACTAGCACCGCCCAAGCTCGATGAAAGTATGGCGAAACTTATCTATTTTAAACAATAAACAAATTTCCCTTGGGAAAATGAAAACTTGATTTCCACTCATGGGAAATCTATTCGATATGTGATGTATAATGCCGCAGTAAATTAAACATTACCTTTTCATCATATAATATCGGAAATTGATTGAATTATCTATAATTTAAAATGCACAACGCACAACACTTCCGACATTATAATATTCAAATTTTTGCTCGACGACGGAAAATAAAAACCAAATCAGAGCATCAAAGATGGCGGACGGTTGAAATGAGATTATTGTTCTCAGATTATGTGAACAGGAGCAGGCAACTAATAATCCTTGGCAATGTCGGATTTGAGTTCCAGCAACGGATCCGTGCACTACTCTGTGCCGTTCCAAGATAAGCTGCTTATATAACGGCACTACCCCGCAAAGCTGAGAAAGAACACAGAAACGTTCAGTGCTACACTATTATGCTAGTTGTGTATAAAACTATGCCTTCGATAAATAAAACATTTTATAGAAATGTCCTTTAAGCTTTATTATTGAATAATTGTGTTTGATCTTCGGCAAACTTGAATCAAGTGGAGTCAAGTAAGACCTTGAAGCTACTTAAGTTACTTGCTTAGTGATTAATGGGCTCGATTGGCAAAACACTCTGTATAGATTGGACGAAACAATTCGTAATGAAACAATTGACATATCGTGATATATGATTGTTGTAGAGATCAGCATTGCAGTGGCCTGTAGTTTACTGATAATGCTTTCTATAGTTTATTTTCGAGTTTACTGCACACACACGTATACAGGATGATAGATGACCTGAGGTCCTAGATTTCTAACATTAACATTCTCAAAGGGCTCCTTTATGTGGTGCATTTGAATTTATTTTGCATCAAGTTTTGAGTGGAGGCAGAGTTATGGTTTTTCTTTCCCAAAAAATATTTCGATGTTAATTGTTTCGTATTTATGTTTGGGGCTAATATGTAATTTGAGCAAGCAATAGTGGTTGCACGATATAATTATGAAATTGATGGGCTTTAGGTTAATTAAAGGGAATTTATCGATTTTCAATACAAACCAATAGTCAAAGTCAATTAGTATAATGTTTACCAATGCTATAAATAAAATTATGAAAAAACCAATAAACTCCCGCTATATAATGTTGATGTACTCATAAAGTTAATTTAATTTCAAATTCATGTTAATTTACTTCTATATATTACCATTTAGAGTTATTAAATTATCGAAACAGTACCAAATTATTTATTTACCGTGATTAATGAGTATTTGATATTTTCGACATATAGGCAGGCGATAAACGGAAAATTGGTTTTTACAACTACATTCACTATATTTTTCTTACTTGGGGACATACGCCACCCTCACCCTATTCGGAGAACAAATTGATATGTGCCTTTTCGTTACATACATTGATTAGACTTTTCCAATAATAATTTGTCATAAAGTTACATCTCTTTCGTTAATCTAAATTATTTACTAGAAATATCTACAATATTTATGACTACATTAACCGATTCGCCGTAATGTAAAAAGTTTTGTTTTGCATCTAGTTCGAAATGGGGTTGAAAAAAAAATAGGACAATAAAAATGTTGATGCATTATTGAAAATTTAATTAAAAGCATTTCTGATCCCTATCATCGCACACATGTTACATTCCCTTTCGAGCTAACATTGAATTGTGACAAACAGTGGCGCGCCAAACTCCAGATGTAGAAAATACATTGATTTTTGTTACCCTTAAAATTAGAGAGGGTATATTTCCCGAAGCGCGGCCGTAATCAGCCGTCACGTGATCTCTTGGGGTATAGCGGCGGCGACGGGGATGATAATTAAGGGAGTCCAGTTGAATGGGGAGTCGAAACAGAGCACCCTCAATGGCTGTGTAATGTGATAAGGCGAGGGCTCTTGCCAGGTGTTGCTGATAAGGTGTTTGTCAAACAATGGATATATTCTAGCGGAATCGCGCAATTACATTCCGCTCTTGAATTATTGCAAGCTGGATGGCTTACACGCTTTTCTATTATTGAAAAATAATTTTAAAAATTTATCTAGTCTAAAAAAATTAGAATTTGGATTAGTCATGCACTCGCGCTGCTCTGACGCAATATTATTTTGATTTGATTAAACATTAATTTATTGAGGCAGATACCAAAGTGCAATTAATTTATTGAGTAATTGAAGTTTGCACTAAGTTTATTGTTTTGTTGTAAAATAATTTGCTCCCAGAAATAATAATAATAATAATTAATGTATAGCCGAATTCAAAGCTGTCTGAAATTGAAAATGCATATAGAGCATAAAACAACAACAACAACAGCAGTAGCAGCAGCAACAAAACAACATAATGCGAAAATTGAATCTGTATAGATACATGTCACGTAAAATATATAATTTCGTTTGGCTTAGCTTTAATAATTATAATAATATTCAGTGATGTCATATAATTTAAATACACAAGCGCAGAGTAATAAAACAAAGAGTGGCATGCAATTTTGAAAATTCAAATAGAGCGCCCCGTTATACATATTATTACATTCCCTTGAGGATCTTCTAAGTATTCACAGTGTTTGTTATGAAAATAAGTAATTTCATAGCCTGATACGTTTTTGTTTAAAGAGAGACAGAAGGCGAGTTAATTAAGTTCGTCATGTAAGCCCACACTTTGGGGATGTTTTACCCCTGCTTGTGTCGTTATATCATACATATATACTATATACTATTTTATATATATTATTTATTGTACCGGGCTATACAACAAGAAGGACAAAAACCCCTCTGCTTTATTATTAAATTTTTAATTTACAAACTAGCGCATGCAATCAACCAGAAACTATTAATATTGCTAAAGTTTAATTTTTGAGGGATGTAATGGAAGCAGAACGCTAATTTTTTTAAGTATAATTCAATTAGGTAATTAAAACGATTGCTCCAAGTCTCAAGACTCTAGCGCTGCGTAAAAAAATTGCAGCGACTTCCAAAGTTGGGTCCTTATTAGAAAAAAAATCAGTTTAAATGGTCCTAGATCTTTGAAACTTGGTACATACGTACAAAATATGATATAATGAGGGTGTGTTTAATTTCACGACTGTATCTTCAATAGAACTATTTTTAAAAATTAAAATATGTCGTAATTTTGAGCTCCAAAGCTCACGCATTAGCGCGCACCCTTTTATTGTTGCAATTTTTGCAAATGAACGGATAATTTTATTTTATAGCATAAAATATATTTGTATATTTTATAGCGGCATTTATATGGTCGTCTATTAGTTGATTGAGTTTAAACAGGATGCAGCAAATTAGCTCATGCTGTTCCAACATAGTAAACAAGTTTTTAACGGTAATTAAAACATGCCATTCTTATCAATTAATAAAATCGTACTGGAATTGTGTAATAAATAATCGATTGTTGAAAATGTGTGAATAAAGAACACCAACGCCGCTCCACATCACACACGCCACCATCAAGAGGCATCAGCCGCTGCCGTCGCCACCGCCGCCGTGCAAATGAAATTAAACGAATATGTTTGTAGATTGATAGCAACCAGTGAAAGATATTTGCATGCAGATAGTTGCTAATTAATTATGGATGTTCATGCCAAGGCTTTTCCATGCAATCTCAACTATAGTATGTATGTGGATAAACCGACAAACAGACGCCCGCGGTATGTCGAGAATTCGTTTTCAAGACATTGTCTAACACAATACACCAATTAAACACAATTGGAGAATAACTAGTTTGATTAGAGTAATTAGGCTGGGCTGCGTTTCCCTTTATACATTAATATATACCGGGAGGGCCACAAAAGCCTTCGTTAGTGCTCATGAATAAAATTATACCACAAATCTACCATCATTTTCCGATATTGTCCTCACGAATTATTTAAAATATAATTTTATTTATTTTAGAAAATATTGCACTTATTTGGCGCTTTTAATTTCCCGCCGTGTTCATTAAAATTTATGGTACATTATTTGCTTTGAGGTTTTTCTTGTCAAATAAAATGCAAAAGTTTATATGAAAAGTACAAATGTGGGTCATGAAAATGAAGAAAATAACAAGGTCATATCGTTTTGCAGATCTAAATTAAATCTTGACTGAAAGCTCAACTTCAAGAATCGGATGCGGTGTATAACGAAGTAAGAAAAATGAAAGCCAAGCGATAGAAACATGTAGCTAGGAAAAAATGCGACAAAAGCGCTTTTATCGCACACGGCATGGAAAATAAAACATTATTTCATTAGCTTGAGTAATACCTATTTATCCGTAAGTTTATTGTAAGCTGCTCCTCTTATAGATAATTTTTCATGTAAGCTCTTTCTAACAATGCGCAAAACAATGATTCTCATTATATTCGAAGCTTCACGATAAATTGAAGAAAATCCCATTCAAGCTGTTTTTTTTTGCGAGGATGCACAATTTATTTGATATATCAGAGACGGGACGCAAAAAAGCCTAGTAAGAGCTACTTTAATAAAATGTCAGGTTTAGCTTTAAATTGATGCATCTGAATCCGAGTTTTTCTGGATCCGAAACAGGACACAAAAACCCCTTGCAAAAATAAAACTATCGATTCCCTTATCAACACCATCAATAATAAGCAATGAATATTCCATATTCAAAATGATCGAAGCAAAAACAAACTAGCATCGAGCTTTTTGACCGCATCAGAGCGTTTTTTTTGTGTCCACCCTCGCTAGTTTGCATATTAATAATATTGACCACAGGAAAAATGCGAGCGCAGATATTGTATTTTGCACATATATTTATTTCTATGGTATAATCGCGAATACAAATTGAGAAAAACGGCATCAGTGCGGAAAAAGCACATGACGCTATTGTCGCTTTTGCACGTTTTACAAACAACACAAGCGAATTTGAGAAACTCGGCGGCGCTTTAGTTTTATTTGCATGAAGATAGACCATGTACTCTCTATCCTATCTTTTTGCAAACTTTTTTTATTTACACACCAATTTCTGCACGCCTACATGGATGACGATAGTCCAACTTTCAAATCGCTTTTTCATATGGCCCGATCGTTTTACATCCATATTTCATAACATGTCCATTTTTAAATAGACAATGGATAATTAATATTCGAATATTTTTCGCCGATTATTTGACACCACATCGAATATTTATTCAAATGCATAATTTATGCGGAATTTTCTGCATCGTAATTATTCGAAAGTGCGTACATTACCACCACGAATGTATACCTACAATAAGAAAAGCCCTAAGGTACCAATTATCCCGATAAGAATAACAGATGATAATATCAAGTCTAAGTATTGTTTATTCTGCGATTCTCTTGTAATTTATCGAAGCTTTACATGCACGAGTGCAAATGCAAAATCATTTGCATGCATGTGGAAGAAAAATTGTATAAAAGTTAGTTGAATTTGCAGACTAATTACCCGTACAATGGTCGTCGATGACTCCTTGACATGTATACTACAACTAACTCCTTTATAATGTAATATTAGCTTTTTTAATAGACGTCTGATAAATTAAATTGTGTTGTAGTTGTATGACTGCCAGACATTGTAGTAAGTAAATCGACAAAAAATAGATAATCCATATTAAAGGAAATGTATCGCTCCGATTAAGTTGGTTTCAGTATTTAGTGTCAATTAGAACTATTTTTCCACTTAGTTCAGCATTTTAAAGCAAATTTATTGAGTTCCCGACTTGCTAGACCCTATTCAAGCGCGTCCATTCAAGTTACACGACTTGATTCAAGTCGCAACTTGATATTTCATTTACTTGTTGATTGAATAAAATAGAAAATTGACTAATTAATGAATGACGTGATGAGTGATGACTTCTTGACATGTTCAAGTCTCTTAGATGTGTGATGACCCGATGGGGCATCCGTGGGACTACTATGACTCTTGTGCCACCTGTAAGGGCGTCGCGGCCGGCGTCGGCGTCGGCGCGCGCCTTTGCGGGGCGTGTGGGCCCTACATATAGGGTCGATCATCAGTATTCGCGCAATGCTCGTGTCGACTATATAACCGCGGTTTCGCGGTCGCAGATCGCTCAGTCTCGTTGCTAGATTTTGCCAGGTAGCACTCTGATCTTGCAAATCGCGAGCTACAGTAGTGAACTTGATCAAGATGATGAAGAATTCCTGCTGCGAGAAATAATAAAAATAAAAGACTTGAACTTAATTAATTTAGTTAGCGCATTGACGCGAGAGCAGTTTAGCTGGTCATTAAACGGCTGCTATAAAAACAGTTAGCTGCTGCTGGTGCTGCCGGCGAAAAGATCGGAATCTTTTTCATTTCGACGCAAAAAACGAAGCAGTCGACTTAACCCTTTGGAGGAGCTTTTTGCGCAAAACGAATAAACTGTAATGTGCAAGCTTTGCACGAACCGTGTAAATGATCTCACATATTTCAGCGCCTCGCCGAGATTAGCACCCAAGGTTTACTGAAGTGTGTAGTATATGTGTGTGTGTGTTTGTTTGGCCCAAAAGTAAAAGAGAAACGCAGCAGCAACAAGTCACGCGAGCTTTGGCCAGAAGCTTCTTCATTGAGAAGGGATGCGTTGAACCCTCGCCATGGATTATGTCAGCTCGCTCTGCTGCCTGCTCGCCTTCCTGCTATACTACAACACCTTGGACGCCGGCTTCGTCTACGACGACCGGTGAGTCCTTTCTTCTGCTCTTTGTTGGACGGGAAACCCGCAAGCAATTAATTTTGCGAGTCCTCCCTCTCGACGACGCGAAAGTCGCACTATCTGCGCCGAGGCGCTTCATTCACAAATTTAAGGGTCGCTTTTAATTAAATGTTATTATGTGATTGATACAAATGTCGCTCTGCAGTCGAAACTTTTTTTTTTATTATAAAGCTTAAAAGGGAACGACATTTCTTTGGCTTTATTCTTCAATGATTCTTTGTTTAAATACCTAATTAAATTTCGTTCTTTGTTTTTGCGTCGTCTGTCTCTCGGTGCCTTTAGCCCTGCTTAATAAGCCTAATATATTTATTTCGTTTCCCCTTATTTAAGACGAACGTCCGTCTGGAAAACGGTCTAAAACATTTATCACTTTTGTCAGAGATACAAAAAAAATAAAAGCTGTGCATTAGTGAATACATATTTTCTGCTGTGGAATGATATTTTCGAAACAAATTGCGAAATTTCGTTACGCCAAACGCTATATGAGAAAATTGCATTTTTAGGTAGGATTTCGTTAGTTTAACTCGCCAGATTTTTAGTAGAAGGCATAAGGATGATTGTATTATTTTTATTTAGGTACTTTGTAGCTTTATATCAATTTGAGAATTATTTTTCGCGACATTTATAATCGTTTAACAAAATACTTCAAATTTAGTTTAATTCTGAAACTAAATACTGTTCATTTTAGATCGATCAAGAAATTCCAACTCGATATCTAATTACAGTTTATTAGTGTCGAGTTTGGAGACAGGAAGACCTTCAAGTTCTTCGTCTCACAGTCTCAGGTTCTCAAAAAACATCTCCACCACAAAAATTATCGATAATTTCCTCGTTTTTTAACTTTATCAAAATATTCAAAAACTTCGACATGCAGAAAACACCAGTTCGTACAATAAAAAAGTATTTCTTTGAGTACAATGCAAAGCTTTTATGTGATATAACTGAAGATACTTGAAATTAAATTCCATTGAAACTTTTACAATTCAAATTCTAAATTTAGCATCTCAATTGGGAAGAATATATACAATTTTCCTTTACATGCATAGTTTTCAAGCCGCCGACAAGTTCCCGGAAAATTTAAATATTCAAATCCAAATTTGACAATCATTACTTATTGATGAATTAATTGTCGGTATTTATTGATTAATATGTTGGGCTCTAACTAAGCAAAATTTGACCCGACCTAGATTTGCATAATTAAATTATTAAATGAAGTGGAAAATGTATTCGAAAGCCGAATTTTCTTCATCTGGTCCACATGCATAAACCAAAAATGTGTATGATGTGTTTATAATAAAAATATCTAATTTTAGCATTTCAATTGAGTAAATAAACAATTTACTGGATGGTTTAAGTTTGATCGTAAACATTTCTTCATTGCACCACATGGTGGCAGTATAAATTTAAGATAAATGCCTTTTTATTAGATGCAATTCAATTAGTTCGGAGAGTAAACAATTTATTTTTGTCTAGCGCCGATTTAATTGCTTGTAAAATAAATAATCCGCGCCTTCGGATTTGCTTCAAACATTTATGAGTTTGAGATTTTCACACACATTAATTTCTCTCCCATAATGATATGAATTATTTCGTAATGCAATCTTGGAAATATTCCATTACGGGATGCAATTAGTGTTTAATGTGCAATATCGTAACGTGAAATTTATGTCAGTTAATTGCGGTAATTTTCATGGTGATCTATGCGCACTAATGTACAAACAAGAAAAATGTTATTACACGCACATAGATTACATCAAAGTTATGTTAAAAGCACTAACACAAAATAATAATCTAATGTCGTGCGATACATTTTATAAATAATTTCCGAACATAATCTAACTAAAAATAGATAAATATTTGTCGACCCGCCTGTGCGGCGATCGGATCTTGAGCTGTACGTCACGCGTTATTAAAACCATTATTTGTACATTTGAAAAGCCTTAGAGCTTAGTGATACGCATTTATCACAATGAGGGTGGATAATTTATATATAGTAGAAGTCTCTTCTATAAATAAGCGAGAAGGGATGTTATTATACAAATATTTGCAATGGCTGAACGCATATTACGAGCAGAGCCTAATAATTATGAAGAGGAAGAGGGTTTCAATTCAAAACTGTGGCGCGTCCCAAAAATAAATATACCACCGTCGAAAATCCTCCTCAATGTGCAAATGAGTTTAGTGGTATAGTGGCGAGATGATACACTGAATAACAAAATAAGCACGACATTTATACTGATAGCATAAAGTGTAGCCATGCTATTATTATAGAGAAGTAATGCGAACAACAATGAGCCAAATAATATTCCTGCTGCGTTCAACGAAAATGAGATCATTTTTTTCAGTTGGTGCGCTTTTCGTCGTTTTTTATTTTTTTATATAAAAAGCATTGCAAAAATATATGCTGATTTTCATATCGGATAGGGGATGAAAAGATGCTGCAACATGCTTTTCCTGTATACTGTTGCTTATCGATTGGATCTGCATATTAAGTAATAAATATTCAGATTGAAAAAAACCGAGGAAAAAGCGTTTATATTTCAGTATTTTTGTTTAATTAACTATTAATTCGGTTTTTGTTGTTTTTGGGATATGCTTCTGGCGGGTGAACATTCATTTTTTTTTTGTAATATCGGGTTTAATTAAAATTTTCCATAATTACAAAATGTTAATTGCTATATTTATTAAAATATATTCAAATTTTAAACAAAATTCGTAGAATCGCTTGACGTTCAAGCGTTGCGCACTTGACGCTTGACTTGACTTAACTTGCTAGAGCTTCGTAGATTACTTGACTTAAATCCCTAAAAATGCGGCTGATTACCCAAAAAAAATCTGTTGTTCTGCAGAACAATTTGCAAACATCTATAAATTTCCCTCTAATTTGCTTTGCATTGAAATGAACAAACATAAACTTGTGCGAAAGTAAACTATGGCATTACATTATATCAACGAGGAAAAGCAGTAGCAAAACAAAAAAAAATCGAGCCCATATTCATGAGCACGTACCCTTTATTTACAAAGCCCAATCTAAATACTCACTACACATAATAGAATGAGATTCAAATGGTCGCTATATTTGCAAGATGCTGGTGTCAGTAGTAGATTGCCTATCGCTATATGTTAAGAAGTTAGATTATATTTAGTGACGAAATAAGGTAGTACCGCCGTGAAGACAGAGATTATCATAATAGAATGACGGCGTTGAATCTTTGATGGCATACATATCGCATTTTCTCTCAAAGGCCCTTTGGATGAAAAGGCCTTCATAAAGGGGGTTGTGCGGCAATAACAGAGCGTGTATACACGCCCGTTGTCGGTCGCAAACGATGCCAACAGAATTTAATTGAACGGCTCCGTTTTCGGAATCATAACACGTATATGGGGCTCAACTTCGCTGTATAGCGAAATAAGGGGGACTTTGTCTTTTCCTTTCTTATAATCGTCGACTATAACCCGACAAACAGCCGGATTATCAAATATATTATTCGCACTTACATCATCATATCTTCGACAATAATATTCACTAGCGCTATAAAAATGTTATGTTCCGAAACACGATTTCGCATGAAGAGCGAAATTATTATCATTTTCTCGGTAGAATTGCGAGTATCTATTTTAATGAAGCTCTTTTCGAATGATGTGAGCTGGAAGAAAGAATGGCAAGACAAATAATATATTTTTATTGCTAGAAATAAAGACAATTCAAACTTCCCGCGCTTGATTGATCGCGCGCGCTCGAATAGAGTCGACTAAAAAACACAATGGCGTGCGCTAGAATTTGAAAAAGAGTGGGCTTCTTTGTGATCAACAAATAATCGTATAGAATGAGTAAACTAATTTGGGTTGTAGCAATTACGACAAGTAAAAATTAATTAACAAACAAGCGATGGTATAAAAGCGGAGAAAGCAAGATAATTTTATCAACTGTAATTTCCCCAGTACAAAGTTGAACAACATCTAAGAAAACGAGTCCCCAATGAATGCAGTTAACTGCATATAAGGGAGGGATGTGTGCGTGATGGGTTCACTAGTAAGTTCATCTCCTAGTAATTTAGATTCGGCTTCTTCCTTCAGCACGACACACTTGCCATTAATACGAATTAACTTCCATTGTATGAACGAACATTTGTTCAAACTCGTATATTGCAACACGATATTTCCAGCTTTCGTCCGCAAAGTTAAGAACCATGTGGGACCCCGCATTTTCTCACAATTGTTATATTAGTTTTGTGCTGGACCTTTTTCAGCAGCTGTGATAATTTCGTTTCACTCGTATCTTTCAGCAGATGCATTCGAAATCGAATTACATATATTTCGCCAATAATGCAGATTGTGCACACCCCTCCGATTTATGATAATTGGTGGTCGGATATTTTTTTTGTGTCGAAAAATAATTAGCTCTTCATGAAAATAGTCCTCGTCAAATGATGAGTTGTTTTAACTTCTAAGGGGATGAATAATTTAATTTTTCAATTTTCTAATATTCATGAGAGCATATCGTCGTCATAATGAAAATATGTGTGCCATCATCTTGTCAAAACAAGCCATCATTATAATTTTACTTTGTGGTTTAGATGAAACATAAAGGGGAATGGTAGAAATTAAAGTTCCCCTTCATCAAAACGCTCGCACTACCCTTATATAACTAATGATGTCGTTAAGCCGCAATAATATACAGATGGACAAGCAGCCGACTATATATTTCGTTTTTATATTATTTGCCTAAAAATAAATTCGTTTACAGTTTTATGATTAAAAAAGCAGATTAAATAAAAATAATACTGCTTTGTTTGCTTGTTACTATTTAATTCCGTTATTATTGATCATTTTTATTTGCATTACAATAATCATATTTCCGGCATACTAGATCCACAATGGATTACGGAAAAATTACACAACGATGTAAATTTAAATTACCTAAAACAAAACTGCAATTTTCAGCATGACATATACGGATTATTAATTAATCTTGCGTTCTGATGCTTAAATTTTCTATATTTGTATTTTGTTTTCAAATATATCAGCGATTTAATCGTTTGCCATTACATTTGGATTATGTGAGGGAAAGTAGTTTTTTTTAAAACGATATAATGCTTAATTAGTCGGTATTTGCGAATATTTCGAATTGACTTTTAATTAAATGGTGTAAAGGTGTAACTAAAAAATTCTGTTGTGCATATTTGATTAAAAAGTGTGTTGTTTAATTAAATGTTGTCTACCTAAAAGAATTATTTACAAAGTTATTTTCAAAATTTATTTTTCAGCTCCAAAAATGAAAAAACCAGCAGCTTTATTATGACAAATTAACAGTAGTATTTTGATTAATCCAAATGCGGAATATAATTCCAATAAAATGACCTTTTCTAAATTAAAAATAATGCATTTCCATTGAGCCATAAAAATCGCTTGTTTCACATATGCACATTTGGTCATTCGCTTTGCAATTTTAACAATTATTGTGTTCTGTTGTGGTTGCAAAAAGGCATTTGCAAATAATTTGCTGAATCACCTTTAATGCTAAAAACAACATCGACATACAATGCAATAATATTGTTTAATTTGCTGCTAAAACACTTTTAAATAGGAGCGGCTCCATTTCCTGCATCATTTCAATACACATCACATACGAGAGGAGGAAAAAGCTCGGAAAAGTGAGCTTTTCTAATGGAAATTTCGTATATAGCATATCATATATGCTAAAATCGCGTTTTTTCTATGTATATGATCTACACCCCCTGATCAGTATTCCATTCCCCTTGTAAATTGGTTCGGGCTTATATAATATGGATAAGATGTAGCGCAGGTATATAGACTAGTTCTTTCCTTACGTTCATAAAAGTTTACGCATCTTGAAAATTTGTATGTAAATTTAAAACGCTTTGTTTTGGGAAACGGCTACGGTGTTTAAGGTTTCCCAAACTCCTACCCTTCCCGTTTACAGCGCGCGATCGTTTACAACACAACCCCTAATCTGGTGCAGCCGTCTTTTAAATTATCCCTCTGAATATCAAACTGACTGATGATCAATACTAATGAGAGCAATATCCATCGTCTAGCCTTCTATAGCGTGATACATATTTCATTGCGTGTCGAATGTGTGTAGCAACTAATATCGAATGTCATCCCAATTATGTATGACCAAAATGCATGATGTATGTGGATCAACAGATTATATTATGCATATGTCGGCCACAATATTTGAATTTGGCGCGAACATAAAATACAAATGCGTTGCGTCGTTACAGCGCCAAACACCCTCGAGAAAATTAAATTATCAATTCATCAATATAATTAATTAATGCACGTGAATATATAATAATAAATTAAACTTCCAGTCATGTATATGCATGTATTTCTAGTTCATTCGCTCGCATTAAAAGTAGAACTAGTACAATATGAAAATCGATAGAAGCACAAGAACAATTTCTCCGTGTACAAATGCAGCAGAATTATTGTAATAAACAACTTATAAATCACTTTCGCAAAGTATTCCACTCGCTAATTAGTTTTTATCTTGTGATTTATGCCGTTTGACTATATTAAAACTTGACTTATTTGTTGCAGCCGCGCCATCCTCAGCAACCCTGATCTGTTGCCGAAGACATCGTGGACGAAACTCCTGAAAAACGATTTCTGGGGCACGCCGCTCAGCGACTCTGGATCGCATGGATCTTATCGACCCTTTTGCGTCCTTACATTTCGCTTAAATTACCTTCTAGGCGGCTTTCAACCATGGGGCTATCACTTAGTCAACGTTCTCCTGCATTGTCTTGCCACCGTTTTGCTGATACGCATCGCCCGGCATCTTCTACCAAAATCAAAATCTTCCGTTGGAGCCACACTAACGGGCCTAATGTTCGCCACCCATCCGATCCACACGGAGACCGTGGCGGGGGTGGTTGGAAGGGCGGATTTGGCCGCTTGCAATTTGTACTTTTTGTCGTTTTTGGCGTACATAGCGCATGTTAAGTACCGCGACATAATTTGCTGTTGCATCAAGAACCATCATCATATGAAGCCCATTAAGAAGTATCATAAAGTGGTTTTTACCACGCTGCAGAATAGCGTGACAAATTGCATTTGGCCCTTGAAGGAGTTCAATAGTCAAACTAGCGAGGACGAATTCTACTGGACGTTTTCAAAGAAGCACAATCAAACCGAACAGATGAACTTTTGCTGCTGGAGAAACACGCTGAAATTGTGGATCTATTTGGCGCTTTGTATCCTCTTATCTTTGGCTGCAATGCTCAGCAAAGAAACTGGGATCACGGTGCTGGCTCTATGTTTTATTTACGACATTGTACAATCGACGTCTGCAATTAAAAAGGTATGTGGGCAATTTTATTGGGAGCTTTAATTTTTCGGGCGCTTTAACTTTCGGATATTTGAAAAAGTTAGATAATTATAGCTTGTCTTGAGCATAAAATTTCAATTTATAGTTAAGTAAATTTAAAGTACATACTTTTTATCTATAAAAGTAAGCGAACTCAAAACTTTTAAATCCCACGAGAATTGATTGGCTTTACGTATCGAACTTGAAGTACTTTACTTTCAACTTTTACAGTAGTGGAAATGAATTTATTTTCCTCACAGATACTAACCGATCTTTACTGGAACCTTATTAAAGGACAATTTCCTTGATTCGTATTTTTCCAACCGACAACACGCATCAATTGTAACTTTAACTATTACACAAAGATAAACAATTTTTTGCGCTCGCACTAACTTTGATCCTGAAAGTTTTATTGGAATTAACTTTGAGCAAACATCGCAAAACATTACAATTATCCAAGTTTTCGTCTGGAAAAACAGAATTGCATTACCCATTAACTTGAAGAAGATATTGATTCCGTTTAATTGCTGGTTTCAATAGGTCAAAGTAAATCTTTGTAATCAACTGTAATTTATGCAACTGATGTGAAATTGGTACCATAATCCAATTTGCATTTGAATTGATTTGGAAGTTTTAATGATCAAAATAGGTTCGGAAGCTTCTTGGTATTGAAATGGCAATAATAAAAATTTGTTGATATTAGATTTTGGCTGTGTACATATTAAAAGTGTATTTGAAAAGTTTTAATCGTTAATGTAAACACATCCGCAAAGTGTCTTTAAAACTTTGCAGACAGCATTGCAATATAACCTGCGAAGGGATAGAAACCGTATTTGCTACACTCTCTCTATATATTAAGCGCGAACTTTTCCAATCTTGGACCGAAACAGACGACGATCGGGCGACAAGACAAGATAGCAACGGCTGAACGTGACACATTAACACGTACCGCGGGGGAGAACGTTGTCTGTTCTCCATGGCAGTTTATTGCAGTTCGTCCTACGCCTGGCAAAGACCAAGATCAATGAGTTTTTCGTGAGAGAAATGGCGAAAAATTTAATGCTCCATTTACGAAATTTCAGACTCTGTCTTACACTTAATCTAATATCCAACAACATTTACGAGATGGCTTGTCACAAAAGTCTATAAGACAAACAAACCCGCCTAAATGGCTTAGAACGGCTGGCTTTTTCTCTCCCATTAACGAGACGCTTTACAAAAAATACAGAAACAGACTTTAGATGCTCCATCTAATCGAATCACTTTTTCAAAGAATATACGGTGTATTTTTAAAAATTTACCTTCCATTAAGGTTCCATCACTCTCGAATATTGATTTTTACTCAAACATATTTGCAGAAAGTGGCCTTTTTGAGGTAGTCAATCAGTTTAGGATAGAGAAAGGTGGATGGTCCCAGAAGAGAAATATTTTCTGATGGGTAGACGCGAGAATGGGCTTTTCAGATGCGAGAATCTAAAGATTTTTAGTCATTATCTTCCTAAAAACCATCAGAAGTCTCAGAATTTAAAGTCTTCCTAGAAAATATAGTTTCTGATGCTCCAGGAGAAAGGATCTTAATGATTAACCAAATCTCAACTCCAATTTCTCTCAATACATTTTTCCCTGAATAGTTAAAAGTTTATTTTCAAGTTAACTGTAAATTACATCCTTTCAAAAGCACTAAAGGACTATAACGCGTTCTAAAGTCATCTAATATAGTCTTCCATTTCTATTATCCTTGTCACAAATATATGAAACAAAAGTGGCTAGGAATTGCTGTTCTCCTTTTGCTAGGTTGATATAAATAATGTAAATTCGCTAGTAATTGTGGGTATTTGAATTTAACGTTGTGACGAAGAGGGAAAAAAATCGTGAGGGTGAGTTTTGGAGATTTGCTAGAGCAGTCGACAGAAGTTGGTCCCATATCCGTCTCCGGTTCTTCGCACCATTACATTACACGAATAGCGCCAATAAATTGCCAAGGAGCGCCAGTTGGTCTGATAAACATGTAAATACACAGAATGTTGGTGGTGTAGAGTGGCACGAGGAGCAACACAACACAGAGACACTTCATATTTATGCTTGCATTAAATTACGATAATTCATTAAGGCAAAGAACGACGAACGGAGAGGAAATTCGATTTGTGACGGTATCAGATGTATGGATAAAATACGAGCGAATTTAAATCGAAGTCTCTTGACTTTGGCAATATTAACTTGGTGAGGGTCAACATGAGAAATCAATTCCGACGACGGTGTGGTTGTGATGATAGCATCTCGGCAACACATTAACACGATCGGAGCGCGCCTATATCGTGTATATATAATGCTTTGGCGTGCCGCATATCGCAGAATCTGTGGATATTGGCTTATCGTTTAGCAAGCAAGACTCCGTGATTTTATTTACAACGTTCCTCCTCACCTTTGCCAGATTAAAAAACATCACTTTCATCGCCGCCTCTATCCGAAATACCCTCATATTGAATTTTCTTATTCATTCGATAAGTGCTTTCGAAATCTTTTGCGCAAATATACGAGGTCATTTTGATCTAGCTAAAAACCCAGCAGCCACCCCTCAGCTCCTTACTCTATATACAGACACCAGTTTGTAGAAATCAATTGGAAACTCTGTTCCAGACCGTTCAAATTGCTTTTCTTACTTTATTTCGGTCGTTCAATATGTCTTCTTTTGGTGGAAAGACAGAACGTTTGATATTTGTGAAGTCAGACTGATTCAGTGTTGACTGAGCAATTTATCGGGATCAGTGACACTGTATCGAATGTAAACACACATTTTCCACCAACATATAAATAAAGTTTTAGCGATTTCAATTCCAACTTGGGATAATCGCCAAATTATGTTAAAATAAACTAGTTACCAAATGCAAACAAATTCGGTTTCAATGCATTTTCAAATTCTATTAGCATTTCACCATTCACAAAACGCGCTCCGATGCTTTTTATTTGTGTACCAATTTTAAAATCAAAAGGAGCTCTTCATAACACTTAAATTAACTGTGATGATGGAAGTTGTTGGTCATTTTGGAAGATCATTTGGTCGGAAGTAATTCTGTATTGAACTTCTTCTTGTATGTATGGAGTCTAGGTAACTTAGTTTGCGCTGAAATTTGGCATGCCAAAAGTTGCTGATGTATTCCATCAGGTGCTACCGAATTTGACTAAATTTCCACATCCACTTAATCGTTTCTATGGAAATTGATACCTTCCATACCAAGAAGCTCTTTGGAATTAAATCAATTGTGGCTGCTTCCAAAGTAGCAGCATTGTCTGAGTGCAAAATAAGACCATATAAAAATATTTATTATATATATTGGATACTTTGATAGCGAGTATATTATTAAAGATAGACTGGGGGTGGGCTTTGCACTGTTTTGTGGCTGGCGGCTCAATTAGAAACAACAGCAAACACATAACTGCAAAGCAAGCGGATCAGCGCTTGCAGGTAGCGATCAATCATTAACAATAACAGGAAATGTTTTCATTGTTTCAGACACAATGGCGAAGCCTATTCATCCTGACTACAGCGTTAACACTAATGTTGGTTGTGCGCCTCCAAACGCGAACGCCGCAATTCTCAACAGCGGACAATCCAACAGCAAGAGAATCTGCATTTCTCACACGTCTCCTCACATTTTCCTATCTGCCCGTATTGAACTTCTGGTTGCTGATCTATCCCAATATGTTGAGCTTCGATTGGGGGATGGAAGCGGTGCCGCGAATCACCACCCTCAACGACAAACGCAATCTGATTGCATTGGTCTTTTACACCGTCACCGGGCAGGTGTTGATGCGGTGTGTAAGGGTGGTGCGACAAAGATTGGCGACTCCGCCAAAATTGGCGACGACCAAAAGCACGAAATCGAGCAATAATAAAACAGACAAAGCGTGTTCTTGTACAGTATGCCATGCTAATTTCACAACAGATCTGCATTCTCAATCGTGTCGCAATACAAATAACAACAACAGCATGAATGCATATTCAACGTGTGTGTGTTCATTGTATTTGAAACGTGCTGCTGCTGCTTTTGAGAAAGACAGTACCAGTAGCCGGAAAACATTGAACTCCAGTGCTACGATCCTTTTATCACTCGCTTTCCTTGTTCTTCCCTTCTTGCCAGCCACCAATCTACTCTTTTATGTGGGCTTTGTGGTAGCTGAACGTGTTTTATATCTTCCGAGTGCGGGGCTGTGTTTATTAATTGGACTCGCGGGTGCGAAATTTTGGCATTATCGAAACTATCGCACCGCATTCATTGGTTCATTAGTGATTATTTTCGTTTCGTTCAGTGCAAGGACACTTTTCAGGAACAAAGACTGGTACAATGAGGAGTCGCTCTATCGATCAGCGATTGCCATCAATCCACCGAAGGGTAAGCCTACTTTTAGCGAGTCATTTGATGGACAAAGATTTGTTACTTGCCCAATCTAGGTATTGCTTGTAAATTGACTTGGAGACTAATTTTATTAAACCTATAGCTCATTTAACTTACTATTTATTTTGGTCGACAGACGTTTATGTAATAGAGTCATTTAAAAGGGAATTTATTAGGCTGGCAAGGAAATGTCGCAAGGAGTGACATGAAGAGTTATTTTCTCGATTTAACTTGACCAGTTTAGATGCAGGACCATTTTAGCATTAGACCAACAGGATTATTTCTCTATTTATGATTTAGCGAACTGATTAAAGGGCGACCAAAATAATTATGGAGCTTTTGGAAATATTGATTAATTCAGCAAATGCTAGTTTATTCTGTTTGATTCTGATATAATACAACAAGTATTTTATTGCATTTAATATCGCGTGCATCATAATCTATTTAGTATTTGAAAAACTTCTATAACTCTGTTTGACTTTGCTAAATATAATTTTAGACATATCACGGATATTACGCTTTCAACTTTTCTTCTTATTTTTATTTCTTTGTTATTTTGTAAGTTTGCACTGTAGGTACTCGTTCGCAAGCTTTCAACACATTAATCTTCATTTCTAAAGAAGTTATTGAACAAAAATTACGATAACTTAAAAGCTCTAGATTTTTCAAATTAAATTATGTTTCTGATGATTTTTTTGTTTTGAATTTTCAGCGTATGGTAATTTGGGCAGTGTATTAAGTAGTCAAGGGCGTGTCACTGAAGCTGAATCAGCATTCAGAAAAGCTCTACAATTTCGCCCAAACATGGCCGACGTTCATTATAATCTGTGAGTAAGCTATTGTTGTTTAACACAACTAATTTTATTATAATTGCGGTTGCTTTTGCACAATTTTTCCTCCTCGCCACTAATGAAAACAATTAAAAATATATTACTACTCCACTCATTATGCGACCTTTTTGTGTAAAAGCGGGTTCGCCACATTCGCTTTTTTAAAAATCTCTACATCTTTTCATTTGCTAATTTAATTTTAACTATACAACAAGCGCTTTTTGACTAATCATACAGGGTGTTCGTGATTACGGTCACTCAATTCATTAAACTTAATGGGCTTTTAATAGTTGGGCGCATTCATTTGACTAAAAGCTCCAACTGAATATCTACATTAAGGACGGAACAACTAGAGGTATTAATGTTTGATTCAAATATTATGCAGTGATACTTTGAGGACGACAATAATTATTCTACCAAACCAGTAAATTACTTTGCTAACAATTTATATTATTAACTATATGATAAAATCTTCACCTTGTCAATCGCAATTAAAGCTCAATCAACCTCAAATTAATCGAATTGGTTGTCACAAAAACTAATAAACTCATAAAAGGATGTTTGTATTTCGATTTTCCTGTCAATTATTGTCGGTGAAAAAAAAACCTGTATATAGGGAGGTGCGAAACTGATATTGAAAATATGTAGAGTTTATAGGCGACATCATCCCGTCGATAAAACGGAATGTTTAAATTTTATTTCGTGGAGAATGAAATAAGAGAATAAATGAATTCCTAACAGATGGAAGGAAAATGTGCTGGCCATAAACAAAAAAAAAATCGAACATTGAACCGAATGTGTTTCTGATGGAAATAAAATAAATTCAACGTCGATATTTATATGGAGAGAGATGTCGTTTGGCTTTGAGTGTATAGTCGACGGATTAGATGCGAGATTTCGAAGTGAAAATTCGTTCTCTGTGGTCTCGCAAATCGGGAAATCTATACACTAGTTTATAGTTAGGGGTGTTGCTGCAAGCGCACCCTATTAAGCTTCTACTCCAGTGATAACGGGTCAGCAATCCGGCTTGTTCTGTCCCATTAGACCATAGTGCGGGGTCTATTACAGCGTTCCGCACAACCATTCGCACATGCACGTCGCTATATTGAATTTAAGTGAATTCTGGCACATCCAACGAAACCCACAAATTGAATCAAGCGGAATATTTTGATGTTGTTGCAAATTGCATTTCGTACACGTATGAATTCTAGCGTATGTGTGGAGAGGGTCGGTTTACAAAATTGTTTTGTAAAAATGCTTTATAATTTCACCCTCTCCCTGTTCCGCTCTCGTCCCTTGAAATCTTTGGCGACCGCACTAAAAGTGCGTTGATGCCTGAAATTTAAAGCCAGCGATGTTTGAAATCGGCTTGGCCATGCTCGGATCCTATTGATAGAGTTGTGGTTTTGTTGCAACTCTTCATGCCTGCTCTACACAACTCAAAGTTTGATTGTTATTTGATTGTTGTTGAAATAGTTTCCCAATAACCATTAAGAGTGAATTGTTATGGGGCGGTTCTAAAGTGGTTTTCTCTGGACAAAAATTCTTACAATTAAATCAATAGTGGCTTTCAATAAAATCCCTTCGCTCTTATATTTATTTCAGTACTTCTGTTACCCGATACCAAAATCTGGAAACTGTTTGGTCACTCCGCGCATCAATCTGGTAAATATTTTGACCACAAAAACGAAGGATTTTGATTCAGGAAGAAGAATATCGTGAATTAAATCAATAGCGTGTTATAATAAAAGCCATCGCGAACATTATAGTATCGCCTTACATTTATCTGGCCTGGAAGCGGTGAAGACGTATGAATTTACCACTCCCCAGAGACATGTGCGAGGCTCATATATAATCAATAGGAGATCCTGAATGTCTGGCAGGAGCAGCAGCAGTGGCAGTGGAGGAGAGTAAATCATTACCACCACTGCCGCGGCTCTGTAATAGTTAAACGATATTGACTTCTCGATGCCAAGGTGATTTGTAAGCTTGCTAGATAATAGCCTCTCTCTCGACTCTACCTTCTTGGATTTTCATCAACTTTAGGGAACAATAGCTGTGGGGGTGAATAATCGCGCCATCAAGCAGCAGGCAGCGGTCACAGCTTTGGCAGTAACTCGAGCAAGGTGAGGCGGCTTCTTCTTCCTCTTCGTCTTCGCTCGAATGTTTCCATGTTGGAGAGACGAGAGCATAAGATATCTACTCTCGTTACAAAGGGCTCTTTGTTCTCTTGGGATGTGCTTTTAGATGTATTAAGAATGCGGGATATAATATATGCCGGAGAATGCAGTGGCGGTCCTCACAAGCTGGGGGGCGGCAGCGGCGTCGCGGACGATTACTCGAAGCGCCTCTGGCACCCATGTCATAATTGTGAAACGAGTGAATTCAAATAACGGCGGCGGTCCTGGCTTCCCCATTATATTCAATTCATATTCCGTTCTAATGTATTGTATAATCCTGCCTGAAGCAGACTGCTCTAATCCCCGCAGCCTCATCAGTTTCTCATCTCCTCCGGCATTATCACTACCCAATCCCTGCCGCTAATTACTTAGAACTTCTCAACTCCAACGACTCGAGATCCACTGCTGATCACTGTTTAGTGTTTGTTGTTCTGTTGTTTGTTAAACTTGTCAGATCCGTTCTTTGTCTTAGTTTGACTTTCTCAATCAAACAGTTAAAACTACCGCAGATTAAGACCGGGATTTGTGCTGCTCGTCTCTCAACTTTCAGTTATTCGCTGCTAGGACGTGTTTTACAAATATCAGCCCATAAAACCAGTTATCGCCCTTTAAACACATACAATCTAGAAAATAACCAGCAATTTTTATGTTTACGAGCCGCGAACTGCTGTGAATTCCAGTTGATATGAACCAATCCTGGTCATTTCATCCAGAAGCGCGTCGCATATTCCCGGATCAATACCCACTGCATCGCGCAACTCGCGACTTACACACATACATACACACATATTTACACACACACATTTTCCAAATCGACCAAAAACCATTCAAAGAATCTGACAGTTACACAATAATGCCCGAAATTTAATTTTTTTTCAGCGTGCCAATCAATTATTTTACTTGTTGATTGAAATTAACTACGCAAATACATTAAATTTGTGTACTCATTTACCGATAATTGTACATAAATTATTTGCCGATCATTAATTTATTACATCGCATTAAAAACGGAATTTATTTCATTATATTAATCATTCGCAACTTAACATGTATATATAGCCATTAACATCTGATTGCAAATTATTACTGTATCTGTCAATACTAATTATCCTGGTGCTATATTTGTGGCGAATTTTGTAAATCCTCAACACTAGTTGTGGCAATTTTTAATCCATTTAATAACGAAGTGTCAAATTTGCCAATTTCTCATCCAAAGGAATAGATGTTGTCCGTGACGTCACGGCCAAGACTCATTACTCAGACTATATAACTTGATTCCGTAAGTTTTTGGATAAATTAATTTCTCCTTTGATAAAAACAAATCAATAACTCGCTTGAGGATATCGCTTTTGGATATTATTCTTGTAAAGTTGTAGCCTCTTTGTATTTTCATTGCAAGACAAATATTTAGTTTAGAGACTGTTACCATGTTTGAAAAAGTTTGATCAAAAATTGTTACAACTTTTCCGGAACAATAAAATTACCTGCTACTATTAATATTTTAATTTGAGCTGAAACAATAATAGCTCTCAAAAATGAGCTTGTTCCAAAACAGTGCAAATTAATTATTACTTTCTTTCTGTCATTATCCCCATTGAGTAAAATTGTTTGGTTAACATAAGACAAATATTTGCTGAAGCATAACTGACTGAACTGAAATTCATGTTGATCTTAGTGTTTACATTAAAAAATAACGCATTTTTTCCCATTAACACAAAGTATAATAAGAGAATGGTAAATATGAGCTGCTTTTTGTATAATTACGCTCAAGCACGCGCTTTTTATATACGAAAGATCGACAAAAGATCATGGCAGTAGAAAATGTATTTTTTCAGCACTTGGTGGTGCTGAAATAATGTATAATGCAACATGGAATGCATGAAGGTTAGTTGCGCGAAAAGTTGTAGCAACTGGAAGTTACAGTAAAGTTGTGTGGTTGGAACATATTTAGAAGTTTCAATTAGAAGTCGTTGACAACTTGTGAACTTTGAGCTCGAGCACAATTTCTCTTTGCAAATTCTTATTTTGCCGCATGCTCGTATTTATATCCGAAGGAAATTATGAAAGTTTTGCGTCTGATGGCTGGGGCGCCTTCTGGGAGGAGCGTTTTTTGCAGCAGCGCGAAGGAAGTTGCCGTTATTTTTCACGTTGCGGGTCGCATTTTGATTCATGGCACCTATATTTGCTGGATTTTAATTAGAACCGAGTCCGGAAGAGATCCGTCTTTTGTACGCGAGGCAATTTTGTGCGAGGAGCGAAAAGAAGACAAACACGAGGTTGTAGAGGTAATTTCAATTAGTGTGTGAGTTAAACAGTCGACAATGAGTGCCGTCGTCGAAGAGGCGGAACGTCACTAGATTAAATACACAAGCGCAATTAGAGCAAAGCTAGGGTGATTCCGGTCGTATTCTTCCGGAGTAGCTTTCCGCCATTGGTTATTCTGTTGGCGTTCGACAAAGCGTTTCGACACGTGCTCGGCCTGCCAGCTTGATGGGATTAACAGCCCATCGGTAATGACACGGCAGGATGCAAAAGATCGAAAGAACGTGCGGTGTCGCGTCTCCGCATATTTATACAACCCCAACGATCGATTATATTCGATGATAATCCGGCGGTTTCCACCATCCACAAAGGAGCTGTCGAAGCAGTGCCAAAAGGACGTACAATATCTAAAAATTGGTGACATAGGTGCTGCTACAAGCCAGTTGGTAGATCTAGTGATTGGTAAATTAGCTACATCTCGGAGCATTTGGAGCAAATTAGCTCAAATTTTGGTGAACGCGCTAGCTCCTCGTAATTGCCTCGGGGATTCCCCTAGAAAACATCTTCAATTTCTGGTCAAACTAGTAGATTACATAATTGTCGATAGTTCCTGAAGAAATTCTTCCCCGCAAACTTTACCAATTTATTTTTGGTGATGATCATTGTCTAGTAAATTGATCGGATTAACAACGCATTAGTAATGATGCGGCAGGATGCAAAAGATCGGATCGAAAGAAGTTGGGGTGTCGCTTCCTCGCATATTTATACATCCCCTAATACTGTTTCCATCGATTATATTGGATGATGATCCAGCGGTTTGGAACATCAAAAAATGGAAGTGCCGATAACGGTGGCATTTAAAGAGACGATGACGTACGAAACCTGATAAAAACCATTGAGCCTTAATTCACTTTCAAGCAAACTTTCAACACCATAATCAATTCATAACCCATTTACACCACCCTTACAAAAACGATTTTTAGATGAATTGCTAAATATTTACAACATAGCCTAGGTAATTAATAACGCTATGGCAGAGCAACACTTATTCATAATAATCCATTTGAAGAGGTCAAGGGTAATTAAGTAAAGGCATCATCTGAGACATTGCGTCCATTGAATTTGACGAATACCCAAAACCCAAAGGCAATCACTTGTCTATCGATTTTCCACCCTTTAATAGTTTATCTCATTAAAACTTCCGGACACATTTTCGAATTATATTTAAACAAATCCGAAACAAATTAAATAAACGTACATTTTAAGTGACAATTAATTACTAATTAACTGCATGGAGTACAATAGAATCCAATTGCTAAAAGCTCAGGGATAATTAAAGATTCATTCAATGGAGAAGTGGAGGCCGGAATGAATGAAAATCCAACAGATAATCTTGGGTCGAGTATAGTCCATCGAAATCGATCTGGTAGTTGTGTTAGTTTATTAAGAAACATTACGGAATCTGGGTTAATTACATTATCCGATGATTAGAATCTGCGAAATTACTGGTTGGATTTCATTTTGAACATGGTCGATTAGCATATTGCTTATAGCGTCTATTCTAGAAGATCTAAAAGACCAAAGAAGTGCTGGGAAAAAATTCGGGGCTGATCAATTATCCAGTTGATATGAAAGCGGAAAATTGTATTGGTAGTGAGTAATTTTTGTGGTGTTGTCAGAGAAGGACTACATAATAGATTGGATATACAGAGTCCATCTATATAGTAGTACATAAACTTATATACAGTCGATGACTGATTGATTGAGAGTGATTTCATGTTTGGAACGTGGGCACGCGATTCGAGGAAGCCACCGCCGATTATTTGAGCGGCTGGCACAAGTGCTCTGACTCTGTCCAGATACAATGCTGTGAGAAAATTGATTTTCATACGCGTGCAGTTTTTCCCATAATTGGACTCGATTTAAAAATGAAAATCGAACCGCCGGTGGAAAAAAATCAAATCAAACGCGTCTGGTGCGATTTCAAACCGACCGACTCCTAGCATGTCATACGAACGTTTCGCCTTTTTCGAAAATAACACAGTTTAAGTACTATATATTTTCACGTAATATGGAATTTTATCTGAAAGCTTTACGTAGTATGCATAATAGAATTTTTCCGTACCATTAAGCAAATATCTCTATAGTTTCAGATTAAAGCCAACGCTGAGCTTTCCATATATCTCTGCGTTTTTTCGCGCAATGATATTATATTCTAATGGCTTAGCTTCTAGTTAACCTGGATTGGATTAATTGAATAGAGATCGATTTTTCTAATAAGTCGCTTGCAAATTGAGCTCAAATGAGGCTTGGATTGTTTTTATGACAAGACGGTAATTGATTACTCCTTATACAATGTTAACTCACCGCATTTTTAATAGCGTGTTTGCAAATCTGGCTACTAGTCATAAAAATGATTTCAAACTTTGATAGATTACTTGCAATGTTAATTAAATTGATAGATTACATAAAAAAGTTTTAATTAAAAATCGGAACTAATATGAGCTAATGTGACGAAGTACAAAAAATATCTGTCGACATTCTCCTGAAACTATCAACATCACGTTCATTTTGCAGGAGACTAAACTTGCTTATTAAATTATTTGAATCTGTTTTAATATGAGTTTGAAACTCTGCAGCATTAATTGCGTTTTAAAACCCATTTTAGTCGATTTTTTTTAAAATTTTATATTAATCCTTAAACAAAAAAATTATTGGATTTGCTACCAACTTTAGAAATAGGTTAAGAAGTCTTCTAGACTATCGACGAGTTTACACTGTTTCAACTTAAATTAAACTTCGTAACTACCCAAAATGAGACTAAATAATGTTCTAGCTAAACTTTAGTTGACATGGACATGGTTTGCAAATTTAGTCCTGCAAAAATAAAAATGGATTTACTATTGTTTGATAGATTCTTGGATACGTCCTGACATGTTAGAATCTATTGAATTTCCGTCAACTAGACTTTGTTATGTAGGATAACAAAAAGATCTATAGGTTTTGTTATAATTGTTAACTTGCTGAACTGAACTAGAACAAGTTTTTGTGCTCGAAATTAATTTAATTAAATGTTATAGATAGCTTTACTTATATTCTACACAAAAAGGTCATGCTCTATTTAGTACAAATGTGAATTTTGATTAAAACCAATTGGATTATTATTATTATAAAAAAATGCATACATGCACAAATTAAATTAGTTTCCATGTATATGAATGCAGATCTGGTATAGTGAGTGGTGCTCTTACAAGTTAATTTTTAAATAAAGCTGGGAAGCTCTCGCTGAAATAACAATAACAAAAATATTTTCGAGGCATTAAATCGCCTTGATTTAATAGAATTTGTATGCTGTCTGCATTTAAAGCATCACATCAACTTGTGTGTATGTAGACATTAGAATATATGGGACCCCGGTACAGAATGTATGTAGTATAGTTTGGTGTATAGCAAATAGCGGATGGATGTGGGTGGCTTAATGACACGATCCAGCCAAAAAGGGGTGGGTGGCCCTTTTGGAGGGCATTTCTAGTCAGAGGATCCAAATGCTTCGTCATGTTTATTGGCAATTAGAGCAGGACCGCTGCACGTATATATGCACAACCTGAATTACGTTTAATTTACCTTTGAACTATATCTATATATGAACCATGCAGACGTGCTTCAATCTGCATCAGCCAGATTACATCATTAAAAAACAATAACTAAATATGTAGCAAATGTGCAGTCAGCCTTTTTAAATATGCAATTAAAACTAGATCATTTTTCCTGCTGCAGCCACAATTTGTTTCTTTTAATTTAATTTAGATTCCATGTTTGTTTTTGCTGTTGTTCTTGTCAAAAGCTCTTTTTGTCTGATGTAGATGAAGGTACCCCAACAAAAGCTTCCTTTTATTAAATAGTTTTACATTTGACTGCAAATTTGTTTATTTAATTAAAACTACTATAGCAAATTGTTTCCGCAAGTTAATTAGATTAACTTAACGCCAGCCCATGTTGGTTTTATAATTTGCAAAAGTGCATCGTATTTTTAGGTATAGGAGTTAAATTAAAGACAGTTGACACTGATTCCAAATAAAAAATAAAACATTCTGAACTTTGCTATAGGTTTAAACGAGAAAGTAGCTTTTAGTATTCGTGGGCTTATTTCTGTCTGAAAGGATTCATATCATTCTTGATGAGTCTCATTCGCATAGAGTTAAAGCTCATTATATAATGTATCTTCTCAATTTCGTTGTTTTTCTTTGTGACTAACAAATGCGGGTTTATAAAAAAAAAAAAAATTGTTTTGTTGGTATAGGATATGCTAATAGTTGGAAACAAATTAAATTCTTTAATTATAATGGATGACTGTCGTTTATATGGCTTAACTTAACGTAATCGACTTTTTCTATCGGCAATATCAATACCCCTACGTAAATACGTTGATTAATAAGTAAAATATCGCTCAAAAAGGTTACTTTACTATTCATTAGTCAGAATAATTTAATATAGCGACATTTTTCATTTTTGTCTGAAAATGAGTTCATTAATAATAACAAAGTAGTCGTCTGTGTTTGTTTAATCTAATTTTGTGTTTTAGGAAATTACAAGACTTAATCATTGCGTGAAACTCATCAAGACCGTCTCTTTCTTATGACCTTTTCAAAAATAATTCAAACTATATAGCGAAATAAAAAAGCATAATTTAATTAAGCTTTGTTCGTTGCACGAGTTGTGCTAATAAAACAGTCCGTAAAATTTTTCTCTCTTAAACAATGAAAAGTTTCTTTTTGCACAAATTAAATTCGACTGTAATTGAATGAATGAATGCATTCTGTAAATATTTTAAATGTGTAAGCGTCAATTTCAAATTAGCATTTGTGCGAACAAAACATTTTAATTAAAACAATTCTTTTTAATTTTAATTAACGCAAAAATAGATATTTAATTATGCGAACAACTGCATGAGAACAATGTATACTGCCATCTTCTTTGCTGGTGCTTTGGAGTAAGATATAAAAAAAAATGAGCTATCGTGATATCTGGTAATTATATTTACATGAAATTCAAGTGTTTTACGTTAGATTTTCATGAAATGCAATGTAAATGATCCTATAACTGCGCATTTGTAGTTGTAGCTGCGGTTTCGTATAGGCACTGGGCTTGCGTGTTTGTCGAGTATTTAATTAATTAAGACCGTAATAATTCATTGTAGTCCTCGAGGATGTCAAATGTCTTAATTCTACCAATCCTATATATATTCGTTTTCCTAATAATTAACTTGTCCCCTTGAGAAGTTGTGCGCAAACGAAATTTAATTCAATTTAATGCTGCAACAAACAGCAATTGTATTTTTTTTATCGATCTTATATAAAAATTCAGACAATTTCGAAAAAATTCAGGAAAGCTTCGCGTACTGAAAGCAGCCGCCCCTCCGCATTTAACTTACTTAACTAAATAAAATACCCCAAGAAGAGTATTGTGGGGGATAAACTAAGCATTAAGCTCATTTATCTATACTAAAAGGCTATTATATTTATATATCTATAAATCATTGCAAGTTTTCAAGAAGAGTTATTATTACAGCGAACTTATGAAAGCGACTAGAAAAATGATATTTATTTTTATTGTTTGGTTTATTTTTCCAGCTAACGATAAATTACATTCAACGAATAACGGAACAGCCTTAAATTAGGTTAACCAACTAATCTCTTAAGGCAATCTATAATCTTGCATATTTGAAGCCGACTAATTTTAACGAACTGTATATTTGATTAAATTAATTGAGTTTACAATCAAAATTTATTGCATTATATTGTTCAATTTTAATAATGCCATAACGCAAAACGTACAGCCAAATTTCATTAACAATCATAAATCATCAATGCTTATCTTCAAAGCTGTAAAAATTTTACAAGCCAATATAAAATGCTTTTGATGAGAAAGAACCAAAAAAGCCGCGCATATTTATTATATAAGTTACTCAATTTTTGTTGTTGCGGGAACGTAAAAAATAGTTATTTACTCGGTTATTTATATTTCAAGTCGTATTTTTTATCACGAATGTGGAAATTATTTGCCGAGGCGAAAGCCGATTTTTGTAATCGTCTTTATATGTTATGTAAAGTAGCATTTAATAAAGAAATATTAAACAAATGAGCTATTGTTATTGAATTGAAAATTCTAACCTCAAATAAATCCGTGGTTGTTTCGGATCGGCTTTATTTTCCGCTTTCAGCTTCAAATTCCCAAGAAAAGTCTTTTTCCATCGTAGAGATGTTTTTTCTTTCATAGTGGAAGCCCAAAAACCTTTCACAAATGTTTTATTCACGTTTTTTCACTTTTCAAACGAAATAATATGACAGTTCGCACCTGTAGCTTTGCTTGCACTGAAATTGCCTATCGCTCGGCTCTCGTCGGAACTGTTCGGAAATTCGCTTCAACGATGGTAGGCAGCGGTCATTGCTCTATGCGCACGACCTGCATTAATAGCCATGTGGGGGCTGCATTGGAATGTGCGGCGGACGCATCGTTTAGTGCAGGTGCATTATGTAACTCAGGAATGCGGGGATGCACCTCTTAAACGGTTGGGAAATCCCTCGCCCCTTCAAATTCTAAAGTTCAACCGATTTCGATGAAATTTTGTACACGGATAGAGAAAAATCCGTAGAATCCAACCGAGCTATCAGAAGTTTAATAAGGTTTATGGTTTGGAAGTTATTAATTGTTTACTAACTTATTATTAAAATGAATTATTAATTAATTTTATTCGTTATTAATGGTAAAAATGATATTAATAATTTAATTTAACACAAAAATGCTCGAAAAGTACGGTGCCTTGATGCATCTTAGTAAATTTTGCGTTTTTATTAAATAAAAAGTCGGTCGCAAAGTTTCGATGCAACTAAGTAAGTAAAACCCATTTTGCTACAAACTCAAAACAGTTTTAAATATTCTGAATCAGTAAAAGCTATTTAATTTAAGTATTTGATCGAATGAGGCGCACATAAAAAGAAGTTTAATGCAAAGATAAGTTTTACGATGCGAATATTAAATTACTATGTAAGTTAAAACCAAAAAGTTTGAGCGCACGATATTAAAAAGTTTACTGTTTGTTGTGATGCAAACCTAAGATACATAATGTGAAATAAGAAGTAATACGTAGTACGTATTTTACATAGTAATGTCTCAGTTAATTCCCATTCCAATATAATCTGGCTCGAAAACTTTTAGAATAGATAGACAAAACTATATAATTAACACTGCGCAAAATAAATGAAATTGTATATAATTGAGATGGAGAGATTTACTTTGGATTGAATTATTTCCTCTTGAATCTTTTAAGATATTAAACTTCTACTTCAGCTGGCCTAATTACATTTACATTTCTTTTTAATTAAAATAGCGACTTTTTTAAAGAAAATCGCCGCGAGCGTGCGCACACAAATCCCAGCGTTCTATCGCATTCGTGCGAATATATAAAAGTGCGTCTATTGTACTATTATAAAGCACTTCGGTGCTTGCTTATGTTCCATCACATTTTTCTGAAGCATCTCTTGTTGGATGAGTTTATTAATGTAAATTCCGCTACACAATAGACAAAGAGTTTAGCTTAGCTACTCATCCGGGATTTAAAAAAAAATAACAACATGAATAGTAAACAACAGTTCATCAATAAAGTAGATCCATTGTGATGAGTTGTATAGAAGAAAAAAAACAGAGCGATATTTGATACTTTCACTGATGCATTATGTATGTATTAATAATTTATTAGAGTAACATTAGTCTCTCTATATGAATTCATCATTTTATTGTTAGCCTTTAACGATCAATAACCATGTCTTTGTGAAAAGGTGACATCGAATGGGGAAATGCAAAAGACTAACCTATTTTTTTTCAGCTAGCTTCGAATATTACCAGTCAACTATGATATATTGTCATTCTAAAAATATATTATTTGACCTATTGTTGTTTGGTGACTTTGATAACATCTATTTTTGCTTGCAGGGGCATTCTGCTACAAGGCAAGCAACATTTGGATGAAGCCATCCTCAGCTATCAAAGAGCGATTCATTTTCGGCCATCATTAGCACGTAAGTTATTCTTCATTGTATTGAATCACATTTTATATATTATTGTGTAAGCTAATGATACATTTGTGTGTATGAATTTTCGGTTGCAAATCGATTTTTGATGGCGGTAATTTTTCTTTTCTTCTAATGCATATTGCGTTCACTAAAATAGAACTATTCCATTAGAGACTTCATGTCAAATGTAGAGTAGGCTTTTAGGGCTAAGTCAACAAAATTGTAACGAAATATATTTGGAAGCTTACGGCAATATTAATTTGTGAAACAAAAGATGTCATAAGGGATGGTAAACATGTCCATTAGTTAGAAAAAAATATTTCTAATTTAAAAAATCATCAATGAAAGTCCTTTAGAATTTATATTATTTAAAGCAGGATTTTTGTATCTAAATAAAAATAATATATTTCAATATGTGGGCGGAATGATTAAAAGTTTGGCCGTATCTCGATGTATTAATATTTCAGAAATATGTTGTCATTGATGATAAAATACATTAAAAAGTTTGTAATTTTTGTTTTGTTGATGTTGCAAAAATAAATTTACATCTCGAATAATGCTTTGCATAATATTACCAGTCACATTATTTCTATATATGCCTGTCAAAAAAATATATCAACTCCACGGGGAAATAATATACGTACTACATAGAAAATAATGGGGATGTAAATGCAATATGTAGTAAATTACATTCGTGAGTTATTTTTGTAACTGACCCGCTAGGATTTTGTGTTGAACATAATTAATTACCTGCTCCATGTTATAACGTGATTACCAACATTATGGCTTGTGTTCATTCTGAACATATCTAGACTTTATTTTCAATAAATTTATATCACTAATGTCCGATTTGGAAAGGATAAATTAGTGGATTAGTTTAATCTAAAACGAAAATTTGTCCGTTTTTTAAGAGATGAAATAATTGTATTGAAATAAAAGATTTAAATTAAAGCATGTACTGCAATCGATAGGATCCCAAAATTAATTAATTAATTAGTAAAATGAATGTTATTCGACGAGCAATATTTCATTGTCAATAGTAGCACACACAAACCGCATATTATTCTATTTTGCACAAAAAGGTCGTCGAAAAGTTTCAGGGGGAGCACCGGTGCACAGATTCATGAATACATAATCTGTTGGCAGGCTATGAAAGTTCTTGTAATTAACACTTCTTATGGAAATCCTGTTAAATTAGGCAAGAGGTCTCAACTGGAAAATATATTCCGTGAAATAAAACTAATCTACATTTAGTATATTTCATATTTTATATTTCTATGCAAGCCAGTCGTCGTAGAAGAAGAATGAAAAAAATAATAATAATAATATAAGGAGCGACGCGAAGAAGGCTTCAAGAATTAAAGTTGCGCTAAACTTTTCGCTAAGAATAATCTCTCTGTGGATTTCCAACTTCTTGTGAAGGGTCGGTCGACCTGTTTTGCTTCGTCGGCACGTAATCTATTATTAATTCTATCTGAAATATCAATTTATAAATAGCTATTTATGCAACCAGTTAGGAAATGCATTTTTTTGTGTAACGAGCGGATTTCTGCGGGACGAGCGCAGCGAGTTCTGCAAAATAACGCGAGTTACACAAAATAGCATTTCCTAACATGTTGCATACAAGATTTTTTCTAATTTTTACAAGAACCTTCTCAAAAAAGAGTTTTTTAAACTTATGATATTAATAATTTAGTGAATTTTATCAAAACAAGTAGGCTTTATTCGGAACTTTTCATCACCAGTTGTGAAATATTTTTCATTACATCACCAGTTGCGTAAAATGTGCCGTTTGCCAACTACAATCGATTTTGAAAAGTCACATTTTACATGCCAAAATTAGAAAAAAGCTATTTGTGTGTTCGCATTTTTCTCGTCATTGTTGGACAATATTATTAATGAGAATTACCCCAACTACGCGAAACTTTACTCCACAAATGTCCGAGTCTCATAAAACTTGATACATATAATCGATTCAAATTTTTTTGATTTCATTCAGTTCATGTAGTACAATAATGCATAAAATATGCGGAGACACGGTCGACATTGCGTTTGCTTGCCGTTTTTATATGACGATTTTGAATATACATGTCAGGCTCAAGGAGGAGGAATACAGGGAGGAAAAATGAGCTTTGTATGATAAATGAGACGAACTATTCTCTGACAAGTCTAGCTATCACATACATGAAGCCTTCATTGTCACAAATATCAGAACAACATTCATATACAACGGAGATGATGGAGGAAAATGAGCTTTAAGTGATATTTGCTTAATATACCATGCAAGAGAGAATGTTTGCTGAAACATTTTCCGCTGAAAAATCTACATTCACTTATTTTTATTTTATTATTACTTCGAGTTTTATGTATAAATGTATCTATTATTAAATTCACTTTCATGTTTAATGTAGCAAGAGATGCTGACAACATTTAGATGGTTTTTAGTTTCTGTATAGAAAATGATGTTGAGACATTTGATGATTTATGCAATTTAAAAATGCTGATAGTTTAAATTTGCGAATTTTAAGTATGAATAATTTCAACTGATATTCCTGCAAAGATACGATCATTATTTCAAGTCAAAACTGTAGAATATCTATATTTGATTGCTGGAAATATATATTATTATATAAAATATAAATTATTTATATATTATCTTGGTTATTTTATACAGAATTATGAAACTAGAAATATTAATTAATTATTCGTTAAGGGCACTTGAAATAATGGCGAAGTTGCCGGTGGCAATATTATTGATTGCTTAATTTTAGGAATTGGTTAATTAACAAATTATTTGTGGTTTTCGAATCTAATTAATAGAAAATGTAATTTCATTGTGAAAAGCCATAATAATACTATTTGTCACGCATATGGCAGAATAATTTACATCAAAGAACAAAGGTGTGAATAACAAAACGAATTTCTACAAAAGAACTCATTTATCAGATAGCTTTTTCGTTTTGCTATTTTTTCGAATTAAAATTACAATATCAAAATATATATCTTATTGTCGGAATTATTTGTATGTTGTGTGTTGTATAAAGAAACGTATTAGTAAGTAAACATGCAAGCTATTTTTCAATTTATATAAACAAGAAATACTACGAAACAATTCACGTCAACCTTTAACACGTTTACAAAACATGCATAATTAACTGACAGAAATCAAGATTACATTAAATACTTTAATTGCGATTGCTTATATTAAAAAGGGGTTTTTTTATCGGGGAGGTAATTTATTTTCTTAGCTGATATAAATATTGCTATTAGAGCTGCTACACATTTATTATTTATCATTCGAAAACTAAAAACTTTAATATTTATTATTTAGTAGATGCCACTTGGATTAACAAAGTTGCGATTTTTACTAATTAATTAAAAGCCATGCAATCATTTAACTGGTTAAACTTCAAAATAAAGGAATCCAGGATAGCGTCATGAAACATTTTCAAAGCACAAGTAGGATAGCGTGTTAACAAAATTTAAATAAAGGAGCAAACTATATAATAAACATTTTTAAATAGTATAGTACACAATAGACTATAAAGTTTCAGGAATTATGTTCAATTTAATATGTAAGGGAAGTTTCTACATTATTTATTTTTAATTCAAAATTTTCATGCGATATAAAAAATAAAAAGGCGCGAAATGAAATAGAAAAGCGTTTCCATAGGTACACAAATTATAATATTTGAATGATTATGAAGCATTATTTGTTATTCTTTTGCAAATAGCGTCTACTATTTTACATTAGTGCTTAATGGCATGTAAAATTGCATCTGATAAAAAGCGACAATGACTATTTTATTATTATCGCTAGTTACGATCGAAATTGTATGGAACAAAGATCGAACTTTATGCTAAAACTTCTATATTAATTTTTAAAAATAGTTTACTACAAATTAGATTTTAATTTTGATGATTGTCCCGATCGAAAATAGAACAATGGGATAGAAACAGCAACCTTGTTAAGTTGTCAACTAATGAAATAGGGCATATTGTTAATTAAGTCTGAGAATAAACGTGCACGAATTAATTTTCTCATTTCCATGGATTAAAATAGATTCAATAATAATATCTAATTTCTCAAAACTAACCATAGCTTAAATATTATACTTGATCGATCGAAGCACTTTAATTTGAAACAGAAATTAATATTTGAACGGCTAGAGAAGTTGATGTTTCTGTATTTGCCTAGAGCAAAAATCAAAATGAACAGAACTGTAATATTCTATTTCATCAGTTGTTAAAAAGGTCAGCTAGAAATAGAATTCCTTTATGTGACGAATTTTTTTCAGGAAACCGCTTCCCGTTTCATACAAAATTAAACGTCTGAATTATGAGATCGAATCAAATAGTTGATGTATATATTTAATGTACTTGTCCGAAATAGGGGATTGTAAAGTTTTTGAATGATATGTAAATTAACAATGCCTGTTCCAACTAAATCCGAATACAAAGCATTGCCTGTGTAACTGTGGCCGGTGGTTGATAAATGGAATCTGTTGGGCGAACGATAATGGACAGGTCGCCGGTTTGCGAGGCGTCTCGAGATCCATTTGCAAGTGTGGTTAATTAGCGGTCGGAATGGAAATGGAACAAATACGGAATGGAAAAGAGAGCGGCGTAGGCCTCCCGGAAATTCGCAGGCTGCACTATACACCGGAATAATGAACGGATTTAATATAATGCGACACAGAAAAAAAATGGGATCCAGAGGAAAAACGTTTCCTTTTGATCACATTTGAATATTTTGATTTGTATCCGGTTTTGTTACTTTGTTGGGCCATTTCTATTGAGTGTATTTGTGAGTGTGTAATATAAATATTGAGGCGGTTTCTCTATGTGGCCCGGATCGGATTTCGTATTTCTTTGCTCCTTCTGTACTTATATACGTTACAAACGGGATTTTAAGCGGTTATTTTGATAAATGTGTATAAGTCAGCACATTATCAAACACTTTGCCCGTTGCTTTCGCCATATTTTAAAGCGACGCGTGACTCGCTTTTTGATTCTATATTCCACTCCTAAATGTTTTATTGTCATTCTCTTCTTCTATCTAGATCTTCTTCTTCATTATATAATTTATATTCAAAAAATTGTACCACCAAGCCACATAGTCGACCCGATCTAAGCCTGTGTGACATTTCTAGGCAGCTAATTATCTATAATTAGCATACCATTCCAGATGCAAAATACTTAATCATTGTCATTCACATTTCGTTTCCCATCATAATTTTCTCTTAGTCGCTTTTCTATTTCCACTTTGCTTGGCTGCTCCATACATTAGTCTACTTTCGTCTGAAGATAAGAGCTTATATCCGGCTCACTTGTTTTGTACTACATGATGAGCATCATCTGCAGTTCCTCTCTATGAACCATCATATTCACATGCATACAAAATAAAAACAATAGCGATGATGCAAGTCAACCATCAACTATCATATGTTTTAATGCAATTTGCAATTAAATGCATTCAACTATCAATACAATTATTTCGGAAAATGTACATTTGGAAATTAATTTCGTACAAAATGTAAAATTAAAAGTTACATTCGTATTTTCAGCGCAATTGCATTTTATCCATATTATTAATTAATATTTTCAATATTGTAATTCAACATAAAGGACGAAAATTATATGCTTGATAAATAAATAATTGGAAAAACGGTTATGATTTACAATTTTGTTTTTCCCCGGCATTTTTCATTACGCTCGATATGTTGCCGGTGAAGCCTGTTAGAGTAATTGAATGGTACATTCTTAATATTAAAAAATATTTTCCTTCGTAAGATTACCTTTGAAAGTCTGTTCAATTTTTTCTCGTTTAATTCAAAAAGCGTTTCAGTAAATAATTCTCAATATCATCAAAGCGATTACTTATACACTTATATAATACTGTAGCTATAAATTTATAATTGAATTTTTATTTTTATGCTCCATTAAATATACGAACTTTTTTCGGTTTCATCCTGCAAGCTAATATGAATTTTCCAAATTCCAATTCCCATTCGCCCGCTTGATAATAGTGTCCCTTTTTTATAACATCAATTCCACTACGTTACTTGATGGCGATTTATTTCCGCATGGCAAAACATAGCGTTTGGGTTAATTTAAAGCGTAGTCGAAATTAGAAAAAGTGTTAGAAAATCGTAAAAAAAATGATAGGGAAAGGAAATCGTCAATAATATAAACGAGAAGCAATTCATAAGGATGAGATGAGAATAGAGCGGAGAGAAAGTTGCGTCGGAGATATTTAACATTCAGATTCCTTAATAACGCCAATTCATATCTGGACTGAAGTCGGCGAGAATCTCTACTTCATCCAGAAGACATATTTTTATGCAAAACGCGTTCCGGTAGCGGAGTTTTATTGCAGGAGGAGCAAAATGAAGATGCGATCCTTTGGGATGGGGCGCGCAATGAATATGGGGTGGGCTTAGGAAAAGCTTGTTCCTCGAAAATATGAAAAGATTTCAAAAAGGATTTTGATTGCAAGATAATTTGACATTTTAGATGCCGTTCATCAATATTCTGTCCAGTGTTCGTTTTCCCTTTGAGCCGCATTTACCGCGCTTCGGTTTTCAAGTCTCAATTTAGAAAATATACCCCGAATAAATTCACAATATAAAAAATATAAAAATTTCAACCATTATCCCATGCAAATTTTTCTGCTCCATATAATATCTACATATATGAATGTATTACCTATATGAATGAGCAATTATTTTTAAAGGCTCTATTTTTCGATGCAATAAAGGATAATGGCAAATACTTTTCCAATGTACTAAAGAAAATTATTAACACATTCTTTTCTACTATCATAGTATTGAAACAATAAAGTTTAACTGTAAAAACTTTTAAATTAATTAAATCTATACTGAAAAATTCAATCTAAACTCTAAAACTTAATACATAATTTCTTATAGTGCTTCAAAGCACCTGCTTCCAACATGTAGCCAACTAAATGACCTCTTTTTTTACACACCCTTAATGTCTAATTTCTTCTGCTTCTATATTAAAAGCAAGGCCAATTTTATAACACAAGAGATAACAAATTAAATTTTAAATTTACGAGGTCAAAATATAATCTGGACGAGTGTAATAATTCCATTAGCTCTCATCCCTCAGAAGATTAGAGGTAGAAAATTATTTCTTAGTATCTCACCAGTTAATCTATTTGTGAAGTTGGTCCCATGTGACTACGAATTCAATCTAATCCGGATTTTTTGCAACTAATTTTAGGAACAACATCAACTGATTCAACATTTTTTCTCTGGACTGACTATGCCTTTAATTAATCCAATTTGTATGCAATGAAAAGTAATCAGCACATCAGGGCCCTGTTTGATATACTTTGTGCAATTAGTTAAACCCCAAAGTCCACTATTGACATAATACTGGTTCAAAGTCGGCTGAATCTATTTAACAGTTTCTCCTTAGGCCATTGTGGCTACACTCGCCTTTATGCTAAATACTAATTTCAATCAGCCTGGACAAATACATTCGAACCCACATAATGTCTTTGCCGGCAGGCAAATAATTATAATTTGCTTTGACAATATAATTCCACAAAAGAATTATGGCGTATGTGTAGATCTAATAATTTAATAGCCTAAAGGCTAGTAGTAAGATAATCTTTCAAAATTTTATGAAATTATGGATGTCTTGTTGTTTCAGTGGCCTATGTAAACCTTGGAGCAGCCCTAATAGCCGCTGGTCGATGCCAAGAAGCTGTGTCCGTGCTCCGGCAAGGATCCCGTTTGGATGGGACAGGTTTAAGGGACCGCAGGGAGCACGAAACTGCCAAGGTATCAGCACTTCTTCAGCTCGGGGCATTGTATTCCGACCAAGGGCGTCTTCAACGAGCTTTAGCCGCCTACCGAGAAGCCGCACATTCGCTGCCCGACCATTATCCGCCGCAGGTAATCCCGAAATTTATCACTTGTTAGCATTTCTCTGTCCCTCAAAATCGAAATATGCGATCCGGCCGGCCATAATTTGTCAGTCAGCCGAGAGGAGAGAGCTTTTGGATGTGTCATGTTGTAAGTTATCCGATGCAAAATGCAAATGAGAGGGGGACCTGCAGGTCATACGTTGGGGGCGGCATAGCGTTAAACAGCTGCGACGCTGTTGATAAATGTGGCCCCCCTTTTACTTATACTGATAATCACGCTAAGTGCAAGCGTCCTTCGCTCTCCCAAAACTGCTAGTCATATCTCAACAAATGTAATAACCATTATTGCTCCCCTTCTTGTTATATCCTATATATTCGCTTAATTTAATTTATATGTCATCGTCTAGTTGTTGCTTTGCGATCACTATTTTATATTTGCTCGTTATGCTGCTAATTACGATTAAACTAGATTAATACTAATTCGGTGCTAGACAAGAAATATTGTTAACTTTCTATCTAATTCAATTTCGTTTAGCCACAAGTTCCCATTTAAAATATTATTCTGCTACCCTTAATTCCAATTAGTTTCGGGCCGAGCAATTAAAGGCTTCTGCGCCAGATTTCACGGTAATTCAAAAGAAAAATAACTAAATATTTTGAAAAGGGTTCCAAATTCGATCACAAGTTGATTTAATTTGCTGTCCATTGTGGAAAAATTGAAACGCATTTAGTCGATGTATATCAAGCCTATTGATGAAAAAGCTCCCATACCGAAAAAAGCTGCTAGATTTCTCGATAGTGTCAAAAAACTTGAAGTAAAACAAACGAGTAATGAAATTACCTATAAATCAATTACTCAAAAAAAAAGCTTCAATACAGAAATAACATTTGTATTGTATTCTCTGGCACATTGTGAAAACGCAACAAAAAAAAAACTATAGCGGAAAATTTAATAAAAATGCGCTACGCTGAATTTTCTATCGATCGAATCTATTTAGTTTATATGATAAAAGTTCTCTCAATTTTATCCAGTATGGTAACTAATTGATGAATCATTTGAAACAGCTGTTCGTCTAACTACCAATAAATTACAAATGTAATTGTTAATAGCCTCCACAATTAAACGGGGAGAGGAAAAAAATTGGTATGCACGAGTATTGATAAGTGATTTTTAATTTGCGAATTATTGAAAATCTGCAGGAACTAAAATATAATGAATAGGTACTATACTAATTGGAATCGAGTTTTGCGCGGATTTATGTGGAAGAAAAATATAAAGGCAAACGTAACGTAAATATCGTTTAATAAATTTCCATTAGAAATTAATTACTCGATATTCGATAATAAATTCTTATATTTTAAGGAAATTTATAGAGGAGCATCTCCAATTAAACGTCCATACTTTAATTTTAGTATTTTTTGAATTTTAATTATTGATTCATTCCATTCTTTTTTTGTTTAATTTATCGCCCACATAAATAATGCATTCAAATATATGCACAATAAAAATATTTGCTTTATGCCTTCAGATTTATGAGCACGATGCAAAAATAAATGGCCGATTATTGCATTCTGCATTTCAACAATAATAATAAACTTTTAAATTAATAACGGACGATTAGATTTGAATTAAAAATTTAAATCAAACTGCCCAACGCCACACTAAACTCCAAATAGATTAAACTATTGCGAATTTATAAATTCATAATTGCAAATGGGTCATAACAGTTTGAACATTACCGGAAATCAATATCCCAGCTCAATTTTATTTTCTTTCGCTGGCAAGCACAGAAAATTCAGCTTTATCCAGTTTTATTACCAGCGATATTTTAAAAATAATAGAAATGTTTGTTTATAATTCACGACTTTTGTTCAATTACCTTTATTAAAACAATGGATGTGTGTTTTTGAAAGGTTTGACTATTGTGGCGATATTTATGATTTGTCATAAAATTTATTACATTTTAAAATTATAATTAAATTTCTAAAATATTTTGATTTGCATGTTGATACGTTTCCATTAATTCCTCCTCTAGATATATAAATCAAAATGTTGTAGTAAATTTCGCAAGATTGTGTGATGTAATATTTATTGCTATTATAAAATTCCCTGTATGCATACTACATATAGTATTTAAAATCCATCATCTGAACGTATACCGGGTTTCGCAACGGCACCAAGCAGTTTTCGCAACTAATTAGTAAAGTTTGAGGACGCTGATGTTGTTCATATAACGGCTTGCATATTCGAAAAGTTCCAACAATATAAATGGAGCTTGTTTGCTTAATATTTAAATACTATGTACATATACATATATGAAAATATACAATGCAGTGAACTAGATTGGCACAATGGAAACAATATCATGTATGCGCGAGTTATAAAACGAAACAATAAAAATGTTAGCGCAGCAATCTCTGGTCTCTCTAGTTCATTGTAGAAGCGATTCTATTTGTCCATTTTTAACTGACTCGATGATTTATTACTTCACTGCACCCCCTTTTGTTTCCAGAGCGTGTTCAACGTGTTGGGTGAAACTCTCGCCCGTCTCCAGCAGGACGAAGAGGCTGAACGATGGTATCAAGCGGCACTTACTGCTCAACCAGATCATGTGCCTGCACATATCACTTATGGCAAATTGCTTGCCAAAAATGTAAGTCATTAAATTATATTTATATATCGAGCTATTGGCCGTTCAATTTTTAAAGGACGCCGCTAAATTGGAACTATTTATAACACAATTGCGCAAGTGCTGTGATTTAGCGCGAATATTTAAATTCAAAGTTTATACGCCCAGTACATATGAGAAATAAATTATAATTTGATGAGGAAAGGCCATAAAAATTATTGGGTAATAAACAATATTTTCGAAAGTTATGTGTGGCCATTAATGTGCCGTCTAATTTATTAAATATATGGATTTATTTATTGTTCTATAGCCATTCAGAAATCGCTCTAATAAAAATATATAAGAAAGCATTTAGTAAATTAAAGGCGCGCTTCTGCAGATATAATATTTTAGTCGTTCAAATATTTACCTCATTAAAATTCGTTTTTTACCCGGCAATTGAACTTAAAATTTGTATTATTAATTAGATATTATTTGTGTACAGAAACGAATTTAATAAGCTTCGTTATATTTTTTTGATGTAGATCAAAAAAAATTGGGGCGGCGCGATTGAAATTGCCACGGCAAAGATAAAGAGGGTGAAAGCTGAAATGTCTTGGGGGTGGCATCCGAGTTTATAATAAATATCCAGCTTATTATTCATTAACGTATACTTAAAGGTCTTGTGCTTTCATTAAGCCGACACACGCTTTCGCCTGTAAACAATATTAAATGTTGCGTGGTCGTAGTTTTTGCTTGAAAAATCATCTCAAATTAATAGACACATCAAAATGACTCATAAATTTTAATTATGCTTTTATACTTTATAAACGAGAAAGCGCTAAACAGCATGCATCTTTTATTATAAACTCCGGTTACCAATTAATTTCGTTACCACATGCAAATTAATTCCTGCAAACGGTGTAGTACGTGTATCATAATACCTGATTACATAGGGGGATAAAATGGCAATTTTTTTATTTATTCCAGGTGAGTAGAGCCGCGGAAGCTGAACAGTGGTTTCGCAAAGCCCAACGTTTGGCCCCCGAAGATCCGAGCGTCTACCATCATTATGGTGAGTACTTTCGTAAATTAGGAGCGTTTCTTTGTTCGTAATTAAATTAGATTTTCGCAGCGTGTAAATTATGCCGTGCTTATCACCGGCAAGCAAATATTCGCTATACTAATAAAAGAATAGACAATAAACATAAACTGGATGTATTATGATATGGCCATCAACTGAGTAGCGTTTCGTATTTCTAATAATACTCGGGGAGAGTGCGCTTATACTTTATTATTAATCCTTTTAAGGCTTTTGTGACATAAAATTCATATCATAAAGCGGTGGAACTTTAATGCAATATTTGATGTACAAAACACGCCTTTGTATTCCACTTTTTTTTCTTTTTCATTTATTAAACGAAGGAGGTTTATATTACTAATCATATATACTAGATGGTTTTTGATATTAATAAGTAATTGTTTTACTCGCTATTTTACGTCCTAACGAAATTACTATTTTCGTTCCACACTGGAAATACATTCATCCGGTGATGAATCGTCTACAAGGAAATTAGTTTTTTTTTTCTTCCTTATAGGAACTGAACAAAATGCACTATACAAATTAAACGATTTATTATGCAACAAGTTAGATTAGCTTAGGAAAACTTATTGTGAACGTGAAAATACAAGCTGATTAAATTAAATTAAAGTCATATAAAATTCGGATTGTACACATTAATTTTTTGCAATTAATATCCTCAGAAAACATGATATAAGATGTTAAAGAAAGATATTAAAAATAATTAACATCGGGGAAGGAAAACAATTTGTCCCAAGACAAATCTTTGGTTTGCGTTGTACAAGCCGTTTTTGTTATGATTATGATTATTAAGTATGTCGAGCCCTCTTGGCTTTAACGCTTCCAGAGGGCTGCTAAGTACTTCACAGTAACGGTCCCTCGACTGCGGTTGAAGACAGTGTTAACTGTAAGGACATTCCCACTGCGACTGAAATAGCTCAACAAGAGGACGAACGAGAAATTGCAATATACCTCACGTTCTTCTTGCAAATGCATGCAAATTTGCGAGGCTTTAGGAAAAAGATGCGAGACACAAAGCGCCTTCCACCTTATACAATATTCTGCAAGCAAATCATCTCACAGCATTCCACACTTGGAATAAGTTTAACTCAAATTTGGACTGCTTAAATTGTAAAGTGGTTGTTGGGGATGTGGTATGGTTGTGACCATCAGCTGCACAAACACGTAAACAAGCCTGATGTGGCTTTATGTGCATCTACACTGATGTCTTTTCGCTCTTGACACGCGCTTGCAGGATTTTCTGAAATTTGCAAGACATATTTGATATTGCATGTGAATGTGTCTGCATGCACACGTATTTCGGGCTTTTCATAAAAATGTCTAATAAAGCAATAACATGTATATTTACGAGCGAAAATCATCTTAAGCTTGCTTTATCTGTTCGAAGACAAAACTCGACCGTTTCTATGAAACTTTGTTTGGAACATAATTCATAAGTTAAATTTGCCAAATTAAAGCGATTATTCCGAATAATTTATAGTTGTAATTTATGGAAATCGGAATACGACTTGTTTTTGGACAACTGATCAATGGAAATCGAGCAAGGATTAATTAGAAAAAAACTATGTAGGAATTTCGGCAACAAGTAAAAGGTTCAACAGTTTCTAACCTTTTAATGGAAAGGTTAATCGAACGAAAGTTTTATAAATATTTAACATGTTGATGAGATTTTTGATTAAGCTAAATGTAGCAAAAACTAATTTTTTTAAAAATAAATTACAGTTTTATTTTGCTCTCCATAAGTTTTAATTTCTCATTAACTAATCTCGATCAAAATATATGGTTATTTTTAGTGCGAACTAAAGAGTCCTTTTATGCCTTATCCTTCTGCGGATCCTTGTTGGTTTTATATTACAAATGCGTGCACGTGTCCACTGTATATATACCTACCAGTAAAAGTTCTATTAAAAAGGTTATAAAAAAGACAAACTTTATAGCGCCACTATGTTAAGAGCCAATAAAAAGCAAGTGTAATCTTTTACTTTAGTGCGGCGTAGAAAAAATAGTGGAATCCTTAAGGATTCAATGTGCGCGGAGCTTTTTGAATTATAGAGCTGTGGGTTAACGTTCGTATTAAATGCACATAGTACTCGGTAACAGAGTTTATTGAAAATTCTTACAACAATACATAAATATATACTCACAAAAATAATAGTAATAACGGCGGCGATGTACGCGGACTGTTTCGTCAAAGATTGAGATGTGTTTTGGTCAAAGATTTGGTACCCACTGGTTAATGAGTGAGAAAAGGCAGGCACTTTATAGTTAAAGTGCGGGTGCCTGATAAATGTGTAGGGCGAGGAAAAGTACATTGCCATTGCGGATTTTGGGTTTTTCTGAGACACATTTCCCAGGGTCTCATTTGCACATGGGGTCCTGAGAAATGCAAGGTTTATTGTAAGCTAGGAAATTGTGAAAGGAGGCAATAAAAGATTTTATAGGGGTGTATAAAAAGTGTTGAAGATGAACGGAGAGTTGGGAAAGTCCGACGTACATTTGCTCGGTAATGCCATAATCTTAAAAATACATTTACGATGTATTTTAAAATAATGTGTAATATTTGGTTTTCTGTAGTATGCTCGAATTGTATGTGTGTGAATAAGTGTGTGTGAATAAGTGTGTGTGTGTGTGTGTGTGTGTGTGGTAGGTTTACTGCCGCTACAGTACCCCCCTACCAGTAATTTACGTAATCCTTCTATTAGTTAAATCCTGCTTGGTATGGTTCGGTTACACGGACACGTCTTCCGTGACGTGTGACGTTTCCCGAAGTAGAAGGTCCGGGCATCTGGATGGTTGGTGGCTTGTTGTTGTCATCCTGGGTGGTTGGTAACTCATCTGGCGTCCCGCTCTCAGGTGCGTTGACAGGTGGACTATGTGATTCTTCAGCCAATAGGTACGCAGGCTTCAGTCGGTCTATTGAAACCGTGACTTCTTTGTTGTTCTTGGCGATCGTGTACGTTTTTGATCCGCGTCGAATGACGCGATACGGGCCATCGTACGCCATTTGTAGCGGCGCTCTGGGTGCGTCGTGGCGTAAAAAAACATGTTTGGTGGTAGCCAGATCTTTGAAAACAAACGTTTTGCGTTCACCGTGCCTGGAGCCGCTGGTTGGGCGTACGTCTTGGAAATGTTGTCGTAATTCCTTAATGAAGTCGCTGGTATCCGAATTGTGGTTGTTGGTGCGGGATACCAGGAACTCTCCAGGGAGTCTCAGTGTTGCCCCGTATACCAGCTCTGCGGCTGAGGCTTCGATGTCTTCCTTCCAAGCTGTACGAATGCCGAGGAGTACTGTTGAGAGTACTCGCGTCCACTGGCGATTCTCATGGCACTTGATAGCTGCCTTTAGCTGGCGATGAAGTCGTTCTACCATTCCATTGGCCGCTGGGTGATATGCCGTTGTCCTCAGGTGAGTCGTACCTGTCAACCAATTCAGTTGTTTGAACAGGTGCGATTCGAATTGGCGCCCTTGGTCGGTAGTGATACGGAGTGGTGCTCCGAAGCGGCAGATCCAACCATCGTAGAAAGCTCTGGCCACCGTGGCGGCTTCTTGGTCTGGTAGTGCAAATGCCTCTGGCCAACGCGTAAATCTATCGACGCACGTCAGGCAATATCGGCATCCCTCTGATGATGGCATGATGATCAAATCAACGTGGACGTGCTCGAATCTGCTCGACGGGTCGGAAAATTCGCCAACACTTGATTTTACGTGACGTGTCACCTTAGCCTGTTGACACTGTATGCAGGCACGAGCCCATAGTCTGCAGTCTTTCTTGACCGACGGCCACACGTAACGCTGGGTTACGAGTTTGACCGTGGTCTTGATTCCTGGGTGCGACAGCTGGTGTATCGCGTCGAACGCAGCTCGTCGGAATGCCTTGGGCAGTATTGGTCGCGCGTTGGGTAAAGAGGCGTCACATGTGATGGTAAAATCAGCTCCTGGTACTGGCACTTGCTGGATCTTCAGTGATGTCTCCCGTCGCAGGAATTCATCAAACCCAGCGTCGTTCTGCTGAGCTGCGGCCAGTGCTTGGAAGTCCAGCGGGGAGTCGATCTCCTCCACACGTGACAAAGCATCAGCCACGGTGTTGTCCTTCCCGGCGATGTGCTGAATGTCAGTGCTGAACTGGCTGATAAAATCGAGATGTCTGGCCTGTCGTGGCGAACTTTTGTCGGTTTTCCTTAGGTTGAAAGCGAAAGTGATTGGCTTGTGGTCTGTATAGATGGTGAACTGCCTAGCCTCGACCATATGCCTGAAGTGTTTAATGGCGAGGTAGATAGCTAGGAGTTCTCGATCGAATGCGCTGTATTTTGATTCTGCTGGACTAAATTTCTTCGAAAAGAACGCTAATGGTTGCCAGTGATCGTCAAACCGTTGTTGCAGCGTTGCGCCGACACCTGTGTCGGATGCATCACAAATCAAAGCCAGTGGTGCATCAGGCTTGGGGTGAGCGAGCAGTGTGGCCGCAGCAAGTGCGTCTTTACAGGCGGTGAACGCTTGTTGTGCCACTGGTGTCCATGAAAGCGGTGATTTTCCTTTTATGTTTCCTTGGAGTAAATCGTGGAGCGATGCCTGAGTTTTTGCCGCTCTGGGAATGAATCTCCGATAGAAATTCACGGTACCCAGGAAGCGACGGAGTTGTTCGGCGGTGGTTGGAGCTGGGAATCCAGTGATGGCTTCAACTCGATCTGGTAACGGTCGGGTGCCTTGGCCCGAGACTGAGTAGCCCAGGAAGGACACCTCGGCGGCGCCGAAGACACATTTGGCCGGATTGATGACGACGCCAAACCTTTGGAGTCGTTCGAACAGGCAGCGCAAATGCTCTTGGTGTTCAGCTTCTGACGTTGAGGCCACCAGGATATCGTCAATGTACGCATAACAAAAGTCCAAACCTTGGAGCACCTCGTCAATGAAGCGCTGAAAGGTCTGGCCAGCGTTGCGTAGACCGAAGGCCATGTATCGGTATTCAAAGAGGCCAAACGGGGTGGTGATGGCTGTCTTGGCGATATCCTCGGGCGCCATGGGAATTTGGTTGTACGCCCGGACTAAGTCGAGGACTGAGAAGATGGTTTTTCCCCATAGCGATTGCGAAAAGTCCTGAATGTGCCGGATAGGATAGCGATCGGGAATAGTCCGGGCGTTTAACGCGCGGTAATCTCCGGTCAGACGCACGGCGTTACCTTTCTTGGGCACGATGTGCAATGGCGATGCCCAGCAGCTCTCAGATGGTCGTACGATACCCAATTGTGCCATCGTGGCAAATTCATGCTTGGCGATGGCCAATCGGTCTGGCGCGAGTCGTCGAGGTCTACTAAATGCTGGTGGTCCTGGTGTGGTCCGGATGTGGTGTCTGGTGGAGTGTTTTGGCTCCCGGACTTGCCCGTTTGGTCTTGTGATATCTGCAAATTGTGTAAGCAAATCGCGGTACTTACAGTCTGGCAGAGGCGGTGTTCTGATGGTGTTGACGTTGGTGATGCGAGCCTGCCCACGGGTTTGTATGTTGGTGAGGTGGTCGGAGAGTCGGGCATTTCGCAAGTCGACGAGCAAACCATAGTGCGAAAGAAAATCCGCACCGATGATTGGCTTAGCGACGTCAGCAATAACAAAATTCCAAGGGAACACGCGCCGTAACCCGAGGTTTAGGGTTAGTGTTACGATGCCGTAGGTTGCAATTGAGGTGCCATTTGCCGCTGAGAGTGTGTAGGATGATTTTTCGCGTGACCCGGGAACCATTGTCCTGGGGTACACGCAGAGATCGGCTCCAGTGTCAATGAGAAAGCGTGTCTTGGTGGCGTGGTCGGTGATGAAGAGGCGGCGTGTTGCTGAAGTCGGGCGGGGGTCGCTGGCCGCTTCTAGCGACTGCCCTGGTGGTTTTCCGACTCCGTACATGGTGGTTCGCACTTTTTGGCATCGGCGCCGAACCTCCAATGATACCAACACATACCAGTCCGCGCGGGTGTACGCTCTCGCGGAGCGGATCGCGAACGGGCACGGGAACGCGCGCGGAATCGTTCTTGACCGTTGCGGTTATCCCGAGACGGTGTGTTGAGCGCAGCAACCTCCTGGTGAATCACCGACAGGATCTCCTGCCGTAAGCTAACGGCTAGTTGAGCCATCTTCACGTGAAGCATCGCCTCCTGTGAGTGCACGCTCGTCTCGGCTATCTGAGGTGGTCCGTGGGGGCGAGCGTCTGCGATGGCGTCTGCCAGATCAGCGACTTGGTTGAGGGCAGCATCTTTTTGTGTGGCCAAGATTGCCTGAGATTCCGTGGGTAGCCGACTCATCCACAAGGCGCGGATGACACTCTCGGATACCGCGGTTCCACCAAGGTTGCGCAGGTGACGGAGAAACTGGGACGGCTTACGGTCGCCGAGCTCCTCGCGCTCTAGCAGACGTTTGGTATTTTGGTCCTGTGTTGCACTGAGTCTTTTAATAAGTTCTCTTTTTAGGGTTCGATACGCGTCCCCCCCGGGGGGATTTACAATAATATCCCGTACTTCCGTAGCATACTTCGGGTCAAGAACTCCGAGGACGTAGCCGAACTTAGTTGCATCGGTGGTGACTTTTGCCGCGTCGAAGCTTCGCTCAACCATGCTAAACCAGAGCTCTGGGTCACTCGGTACAAAGGATGGCAGTCTCACGGCAACGCGGTCGATACTCGGGATTGCTTCGCGTACCTGTTGTGCCGCTGCGCGTTCATTCGCGAGTGCTTCTTGCTGTTGGCGAAGTTGTTCTTGATCCGCGTTGAGCCGCTCGCGTTCACGTAGTAGATCAGCATGCATACGTTGTTCGTCTTCGTTCACCATTTTATCACTTGCGGGCACGAAAACACAGAAACACACTATCGCACAGTTTAGTCTCACTCACGGATGAAGCACGGAGTTTTTTTGTCTATTATAATTTTGCTAACGCACGAAACGATAACACACAACAAAATTTTGCGAAATTTTGCAATCACGTCGGGGTCACCAATTTGTGGGTTAACGTTCGTATTAAATGCACATAGTACTCGGTAACAGAGTTTATTGAAAATTCTTACAACAATACATAAATATATACTCACAAAAATAATAGTAATAACGGCGGCGATGTACGCGGACTGTTTCGTCAAAGATTGAGATGTGTTTTGGTCAAAGATTTGGTACCCACTGGTTAATGAGTGAGAAAAGGCAGGCACTTTATAGTTAAAGTGCGGGTGCCTGATAAATGTGTAGGGCGAGGAAAAGTACATTGCCATTGCGGATTTTGGGTTTTTCTGAGACACATTTCCCAGGGTCTCATTTGCACATGGGGTCCTGAGAAATGCAAGGTTTATTGTAAGCTAGGAAATTGTGAAAGGAGGCAATAAAAGATTTTATAGGGGTGTATAAAAAGTGTTGAAGATGAACGGAGAGTTGGGAAAGTCCGACGTACATTTGCTCGGTAATGCCATAATCTTAAAAATACATTTACGATGTATTTTAAAATAATGTGTAATATTTGGTTTTCTGTAGTATGCTCGAATTGTATGTGTGTGAATAAGTGTGTGTGAATAAGTGTGTGTGTGTGTGTGTGTGTGTGTGGTAGGTTTACTGCCGCTACAGAGCTTTAAACTTTAATGGCTGAAAAATTGATTAGAAATCTATTTTGTAACAATTTAACGGTGTAAATATAAAATGAACTACTATCGTCGAAAATTCTGATTTATTTATATTAGTATGCTGCTACAAAATAATATATAGAAGCCTATTATAGCGTTTTCTCGGAAATTATACACTGACTGTAATTATACGTTCCCCTAACAGTGGAATTGATTTTGTATTACGTAATTACATTTCCATGTTGCCTTATGTATTCACGTTCCACAAAAAGCTCTCCGAACTTTTTCCCAATATATTTATCAGTTTTGCGCCAAGTTGTTTGAATTTTAAGCACCCTGTATATGCAACTTTCCCGTCAACTTTTACAATATTTGAACAAGCAAAAAGAATCACAATCAAATCTATTTTCACAAAGTTTTTACTTATATTTTAAAAAGGCGCATCTACTTGACAGTCGAGAGATGGAACTTTGTGACTTATCATATAATGGATTAATTTCAAACTCAACACTTTTCTGGGGGCGAAGTTGATTTGCTTGATGTGGAGCGAGGATTGACAAATTTACGGTTTCTCTAATTTGGACAAATAATTAAATGGGAATTTATAACGAAGGTATCACTTATTGATATCAAAACCTCAGGAATCAATAGAATAAATATTTAGGAGGTTTTAGGCCCAGTAAAAGTTGAGATAGGTAACACTACAGGATCCGAAATCAATCAATCCTCGACTAATAATTAGTAGATGGAAAATTATGCGGCTTTCGAAAATATTGTATGTCTAATCGAAGTTACACCGGTTGGTACATAAAGTGAATTTGCAATTCCGGTATAAATTGGTACAATTCAAAGGTACCAAGTTCCCATTCCATATTGAGCAATGTTTCGGCGAATTTAATAGTTTGCAAAATGTTCGTGTCCAATTATCGTGAAACGATACCGATTTTGAAGCGTCTAGATGTAATTTAATAATCGTCAGACGAACAAGCCGTGTTGTACTTGTAACACGTCATTTCTTATTGATTTCGAACTACCCATTAGACAAATTGATGTTGCCTTCTTTCGAAAAATTTCCTTTAAAGCGGGATTTATTTGTGAAACTTGCAGGATAGTTTGATTATTGCAACGCTAAATTGTTGCATTCTCGCCTTGCTTCAGTTAATTTTTCTTTAGTGTATTCAGAACTCGTTAAACAAATTGATTTTGACTTTTCGGAAAGCTTTTCTTGCAAAATATTGTGTAAGGTGCTTTTATTGATGAAAATAAAGTAATGACAATTAGTAATTGATTTTGTGTTAATTAATTAATTAATTACTTGAATTTATGGCAGTTTTGGGGTTTCAAATTTCAATAAAGTTTTTCCACAATAATTTACGTAGGTACCTGGCCTGAATTCACAATAGGAAACTTCGAGAGAGCTTTTACGCAATTCTTTATGAAATGATAAAGCTGACCTTGTCTTAAAGAGCTTAAATTCGAAAAATAAGTAGAGGAAAGGTTTAATTATGAGCTGCATCATAAAAGGGACCTTGGCAAGTAATAAGGTTAAAAGTGTGCGGTGGCATCATGAAAATGATAATTTTTACAGGGTCTATTAGCATTTTCATCCAATTTTCTTGTACATTTTTAATAAAACGAACATCACTTAATGATATTAAAAGTAGTTAAACAAAACAGGTCTGGCAACATTTTGATAGTTAATTTTTACGATGTAAACCAAACCGGGGGCAGCATCTAATTTGATGCTTATTATTATTATACATGTAGGCTCAGAATCTCTTTTTGTTGTTCGAGGTACTAAAAGTTTACCTATAAATATAAACTAAACGACATTACGTGCAACGCTCACAAGTATAGGGGGGCCGTTAAAATTTCAGATGCAAATAATATTCGTTTAAGTGTGCTATTTCAGGGCCAATCTTTTTATTGTCCCCGGATTTGTGTATATGTGTGATTTTCTCCAACCAACTTTTTTACTTCCCTTCGCTAGATTTATACGTGTAGTATATTCCGCCTCAATTTCTGGAGCGATAAAGGAGGCTCGCTCTAATAGAGCCGGTGCACCCTTATTAAATGGAATTAGTGGGGCGGTATATAGGAAAAAATCTTATTTGATGTAGCTGGAGATAATTTTTCAAAATGAAACTTTTCTATTACGTTAATGAGAAGAAGTTTTTATTAAAGTTGCATTATTAATATTGCAGGTGAATTCTTGGCTTCGCGTCGCCGTTACAAGGAAGCGGCCGGGTTGTACGAGAAAGCTGCTGAATTACGTCCTGCTGATTACGAACTGACGGTTGCAGCAGCTACTGCTATGCGACAAGCCACCAGGCATCAGGATGCTGAACGATGGTATCGTAAAGCTGTTTCTCTCAAGCCATCGGTAAGCTTTTCCATTTTATTTATTTATAAAAATATGTTGTGTGAAAATTTAATAGCGTCTAACTTTTCCCGTGCACATTGAAATGTCGTGAAAATTGTCGGTGTGTATCTTTACTTTATAATCTGTTGACTTATATATTTACTTCTCTTTAAGGATGCGCGAAGCCACACAAACTTAGGTGCCATCTTACACCTAAATGGCAAATACAGGGAGGCGGCTGAAAGTTACCGCGAAGCGCTCCGACTTCAGCCAAATGATGTGACAACTTTAACGAATCTGCACCGGTTGCACAGTGTGATGACTTGACGGTAACGAAATTTCTAAGAAATTCAATTAAAACAAATAAAAGGCACAAATATTGTTGTACTATATCAGAAAATTTGTAATTAAGATTTTGTGCCTTTTTGTAATAAATATGTAGCATAGCAGAGAGATGAAGAGAAAAAATTAATAGATCTGATGGGCTCAAAGTATTAAGTTATCCAATATTCTGAAAAATGAAAAAGGTTTTTATCAACGAAGATATCAATGTGCACATGCCGGCGAAATGGGACCACCATGTGTAGCGGCTCTATTTATTTATAATATAAATGCAAGCTCGGCAACCAAAGTAAATCTCACAAGAATATAATGACAATATTTATTAAATAAATTAAAATTAAACAAAAATAAATAATTAAAAACTAAATATGACGATCGATAGTGATATTTTTGTTACATTGATGCATAAAAGTATTTTTTTTAAATCCAATTTATGAAAAGTGATATATTGTAAGGAAAAAACTAACTACATGTACATAAAATTTTCGTTATATTATAAAATTTAATCATTCCAATTTAAGATAATATAAAAATTACATATCTTTTACGAAAATAAATGTTTATTTTGTTCGTTTCTCCTCCCGTTTTGTTAACGAGCTTTTTCATTGTTCATGTTCCAAAAAATAAATAACAAAAAAGTATTTATAAGCTTTGAACAACTAATATTTTAATGACAATTGTTGGCTTTTAATGGGTATGCTGTATTTACATATGATGTATTTATAATATATTGTGAAATAAAGCTTTAACTTATTTTGTGTAGAAAATTGTTTTATTTATCAACCCTTCCCTATATAGTACATTTTTCGCTTGTATGCAATTTTCTATTTACTATTAATCGCAGCAGTATTACATATTCAAATTAAAATAGAATGATTTAGAAGTTCGTGTGAATGCAATTGCAATAAATCAAAATAAAACGAAATTCGGTTCTTGTTTTCTGCAGCTCCGCTTTTCAAACTAATTAAACATGCTAGATGTATAGACTGAATATGTACAGGTAGATTTCCAACTAAGCAAGCGATTCTCGCTTTTTTCCATCCAAATTAACTTCATCTATCATAATTTATTAAATTGTGCAACAACTGTTAAGTATTCCCTACATGTGCATTTTTTCTCCTTACTGCAAATGCTTTCTACACTTCAAACAAGTTTCAAACTCATATTAATAATCGCGACAAACTTTTGAGTCTGAGCGATATATATTACTTGATTAAAATAAATTATTTAATTTATTTCGACGTATTTAACGGCTTTCTAAATTATTTTAGAATTCCTAAAATTATATCTATACAACTTGTTTAAAATTTAATATTTTACTTCCTACGAGAGTATCTTTCATTAAATCTGCAGAGCTAAGAAAAATATTCTAAACTTGCTATCTATTATTAACAGCGCCAGCTTTAAAGTACATTTTTATGTTTAATCAGAGCTTTATAGTATTATGGTGCAGTAAAATGCTTTCAATCATTAAAAATATCCAGCAAAAATTTAATACAACAAACAACGATATATTTAGACTAATTTGATTTGCAATTAAATTATGACTGGCAAAATTCTTCCCCATTATCTTGTTCTAATGTGTCGTGTGGAAATAATCGGAAGGACGAGGATGAGTTAAAAAATACAAATGCAATTAAAGTTAACTGCATTGGCGGCGGAAATTGAGGAAGTGAGGACCAAACAGCTGTTATAATCGGGTTCATTAACGGTTTGACAGGTAGCTCTGCGAGGGATTTCCGTTTCGATCGACTAAATCAGGGCAAATAGCTCGTCAATCATTCATCTATGTATATAAAAAGTAATTTTTTTTCGCCGAACTCCTTTCCTACTAACCCAATGCATAATTAATACTCCAAAATTAGCTTCAAACGGCCAATCAATATTAAATAAATTTGGACCGAAAATAAATGGATGATTAAAGTTTCAAGCAAATTTAAACCGAAAATATTATTAATTAGTAATTAAAATATTTTGGTCAGTGCGCGCATTTTCCGGATAATATAATTTAATAAAATTATAGTCGATTAAATATGGATAAGTTTATTCATTCTAAATTATTTTATAATAATAATATCGAAAGAAAAACTTATTTTCCAATTTGGTAAGCATCAGAAGATTGCTACATCTTCTATCCTCCAATGCTGGCAATGGTACCGGCACCCAAACGTGCTTCTACAGGAAGTTCACGCTCTTCTGCTTCTAAATTATCAAATAATTATTTTTATAGTAATATTAACAATTATATGAAATACAAACCCATTGCATTTAATTGCACAAAGAAAACTAGGGCAAGAACAATTAAAACTCTTAAAGAAACCATGTTGCTTGTTTGTTGACCAGTTTGGACTATACTGTTTGAAAGGAAAATTCGATATTTGTATACTGAAATCGTCATTTTTTAATTCTATTTTAGGTCATTTTTGTAATTCTATTATCTTGTTGGTCATTATTTTAATTTCTGATATGAATTAATTAGTTAATGATGAAGTAATTAAACTGAATTTTAATTGTTAATACTACTATTTTAGAAAATAATAATTTTATATAAAAGAGCCCTGTACTTGATAATCTTCTTGAAGAAGCACAATAGATGCAGCATCCAATAAAGGACGTTTAATGAGCTTATTCTATGCGACAATTTCCCTAATATATTTTAAGTAAAAATCGGTTTCTATGTATAAATTTATTTAATGAAAATTAAGCATTTCAAATATAAACTTATATTTCATTATGGTTTGCCCCAAATGTTGCACCCCATTGTACCCCTAATGCGGCACCTTCTAACCTCCCATGCTGGTCAAAACAGTGGGATTTATACGTGTTTCTAATGGTCTAGCACGATCTTCTTCTAAAGCGTCTACAATAATATATAAAACAATAATTTTTAGAACAATTATAAAGCAAGGTTAATACAAACCCCTGGCAGTAAATTGAAGAAGAGCCACTAGGGCAAGCGTAAATAAAACTCTTAGTGAAACCATGTCGACTACTATTCAGTTTTGACTAAAGTTTGAAACACAAAATTCCGTATTTATTTGCAAAACTAACGTTTTTTTGTTTCAATTATAGATATTGTTTGTTGTTTTACCTTTTATTAATTGTTATTGACAGTTTATTTAAATAATTTTAATTATTCCGGCACATCATTAATGATAGTTAACTGATATTCATTTTTGTAAAAAATTAAAACAATTAAAATGGGTAGGTATTTTTAGCAAATATTGTACTAGCCTTTATGGGACATTCAACTACTTTTACTTCTCTCGTAGAGGAAGTATTGTATTCATGAAAAAAAAAATTTCTCCAAATTTCACTTTTTTCTACTTTATAGAATGCGTAGATTACGAAAATCATATTCACTAATTTCCGTCTGTCGGTCTGTCGGTCTGTTCGTTTCTTTAAACCGCTATATTTTGGAATCTACTGATCCGATTAAAGCAAAATTTGCGTCCTTTTTTTCTACCTGCCCATTGATTAGGTCAAAGAAAAAAAAGTTAGGAAATTCTCAAGGACCTGCGCATTATTGGCCAAAAACATGCCAAAAACAGCAAAATCGGTGCATCCACTTAATCTTCTAAAGTTGCAGACCGATTTTGACCAAATATTGAACATATGTTTCGTGTATACCCCAAGTAGTGAATGCTTCCAAAAAATCTGTAGTTTTTCTAAGGGTTGATTTTTTATTAAGGGTTGAAGGGTCAAAAAGTTGTAAAAATGCATAAGTTGTAACGTGAATACCTGCCAGGAGGAATATTTTATTTGAACCAAATTTGGCATACATATTAGGAATACATTGAAGAAAGTGCTGGTAAAAGTTTCATCCCCGAAAAATTAACCCTAGTGGCCTGTTGGGTCTTTAAATTAATTGTTCAAAAATTGGCGGTGTTTTTATTCTTATATGTCAGCATAACTCACCATTTTCCGTCAGTAATTTTATATATATATTCACATATTGAGTGACTAAAAATAATTTACAACCCTAACTACACACCCCCCACCCCCCAAATATACAGTTTGAGTTATATGGATCGGATTTTCTTCATATTAGATTTCTACTATACATTTAAAACAGATTTACGAATAATCTAATTAAAAATAATATGCGACCCTTATTTTACAATTTCAACCCTTAACATACCCTTTACAGTCAAAATGCTCGGATTTCTTTCAAATTTGGTAGTAGTAATTTTAACATATTTAACTTATCATTACTTAGTTAATTTAATTGAAATTAGGCTAGACCTACATTTTACAATTGTAACCCCTAATACCCCCCTCATAGTTAGAATTGTCAGATTTATTTAAATTTTAGTATATAAACGAGAGAAGTACTGTGGAATCTCATTTCCAGCGAATTTCTAATAAATTTTAATTAAAAATCGGTTTATAATATGTATAAGTTTATTTATTAAAAAGTAATCATTTTAATATAGATATATAAACTTATGTTTCATTATGGTTTGCATCAGCGATTTGATTGAGCAATAAATTATTAGCGTATTACTCAAAAACCATGTTGCACCCCATTGTACCCCTATTGCGGCACTTTCTATCCTGCCATGCTGGCCAAAGCAGCGGGATTTATACGTGTCTCTAATGGCCTAGCACGATCTTCTTCTAAAACCTCTACAATAATACATAAAACAGTAATTTTTAGAATATAATTATAAAGCATGGCAAATACAAACCCCTGGCAGTAAATTGCAAAAGAACCACTAGGGCCAGCGTAAATAAAACTCTTAGTGAAACCATTTCGACTACTATTCAGTTTTGACTAAAGTTTGAAACACAAAATTCCGTATTTATTTGCAAAATTAAATTTTTTTGGTTCAATTTTATGTATTGTTTGTTGTTTTAAGTTATATTAATTGTAATTGAAAGTTTAAATAAATAGTTTTTTCTAATTTTGGCATGTAAAATGTGACTTTTCAAAATCGATTGTAGTTGGCAAACGGCACATTTTACGCAACTGGTGATGTAATGAAAAATATTTCACAACTGGTGATGAAAAGTTCCGAATAAAGCCTACTTGTTTTGATAAAATTCACTAAATTATTAATATCATAAGTTTAAAAAACTCTTTTTTGAGAAGGTTCTTGTAAAAATTAGAAAAAATCTTGTATGCAACATGTTAGGAAATGCTATTTTGTGTAACTCGCGTTATTTTGCAGAACTCGCTGCGCTCGTCCCGCAGAAATCCGCTCGTTACACAAAAAAATGCATTTCCTAACTGGTTGCATAAATAGCTATTAATTAATGTGGACATATCATTAATGATAGTTGACTGATATTAATTTTCATTTTAATAGAAAACAAAAGCAATTAAAATGTGTAGGTATTTTTCGAAAATTTTAGGTATTAAATATTATGACATTCAACTATTATATATAGAAGAATTCTTTTTTTGGGGATCATTAAGTAACATCGAACGAACTTATTTTTTCTATTATAAAGTTTATTTATTCCTTATAATTTTTTAATAAATATAACAACTTATTTTTCAATACGGTATGCATCAGTATTAAACAAGCAAGCATTTTTAAAAATGCACCACCAATATTGCATCTTCTATCCTGTTAAAGTCTCTATTACCGGGGTGCCTATACGTGTCTCTGCACGAACAGGAACAACTGCAGCCTCTAAAATATCAAATAATTAAATATTTTGTTTAATATTAATAAATAGTTATATAAAAAAACCAACCCATTGCACTAAATTGCACAAAGAAAACTATAGCACCCCCCAATAAAATTCTTAGTGAAACCATGTTGATTTTTGAATGACTTATAAAATAACCATTCGATATTTATATCCAAGAAAAAGGGTTTTTTATTCGTATTTTGAAAAATAAAAACAATTTAATTGTTTACATATTATTGTTAAATAATATATCTAACAGCGTCTGCAATATTTCAACAACAATTAAAATTGTTTACAATTGACAAGAATTTGAATCTATTGTTCTTTATTTTCAATTAATTTACCAAATACAAAAGTAAATAAATTATTAAATATTATTTTAATAAAAGAATAGCAAAATTTACCGAATAAGTAAATATATCTACTTATATTTGACTTAAATTAAATAATATAGAAAGTTTTGATGCCAAAAATTAAAGGAATTAATTTAAAATGACAGTTTATTCAAATAATTTTAATTATTCCGGCACATCATTAATGATAGTTAACTGATATTCATTTTTGTAAAAAATTAAAACAATTAAAATGGGTAGGTATTTTTAGAAAATATTGTACTAGCCTTTATAGGACATTCAACTACTTTTTCTAATAAATTTTAATTAAAAATCGGTTTATAATATGTATAAGTTTATTTATTAAAAAGTAATCATTTTAATATAGATATATAAACTTATGTTTCATTATGGTTTGCATCAGCGATTTGATTGAGCAATAAATTATTAGCGTATTACTCAAAAACCATGTTGCACCCCATTGTACCCCTATTGCGGCACTTTCTATCCTGCCATGCTGGCCAAAGCAGCGGGATTCATACGTGTCTCTAATGGCCTAGCACGATCTTCTTCTAAAACCTCTACAATAATACATAAAACAATAATTTTTAGAATATAATTATAAAGCAAGGCAAATACAAACCCCTGGCAGTAAATTGCAAAAGAACCACTAGGGCCAGCGTAAATAAAACTCTTAGTGAAACCATGTCGACTACTATTCAGTTTTGACTAAAGTTTGAAACACAAAATTCCGTATTTATTTGCAAAACTAAATTTTTTTGGTTCAATTTTATGTATTGTTTGTTGTTTTAAGTTATATTAATTGTAATTGAAAGTTTAAATAAACAGTTTTAATTAATGTGGACATATCATTAATGATAGTTGACTGATATTAATTTTCATTTTTATAGAAAACGAAAGCAATTAAAATGTGTAGGTATTTTTCAAAAATATTCTATACTAGCTTTTATATGACATTCAACTATTATGTATAGAAGAATTATTTTTTCGAGGATTAATAATTAACATCAAACAAAACTTATATTTTCTATTATAAAGTTTATTTATTCCTTATATATTTTTAATAAATATAACAACTTATTATTCAATACGGTATTAATCAGTATTAAACAAGCAAGCATTTTTAAAAATGCACCACCATCATTGCATCTTCTATCCTGTTAAAGTCTCTATTACCGGGGTGCCTATACGTGTCTCTGCAGGAACCGGAACAACTGCAGCCTCTAAAATATCAAATAATTAACTATTTTATTTAATATTAATAAATAGTGGTATCAAAAACTAACCCATTGCACTAAATTGCACAAAGAAAACTATAGCAGCCACAAATAAAATTCTTAGTGAAACCATCATGATTTTTGAATGACTTGTAAAATAACAATTCGATATTTATATACAAGAAAAGCGGTTTTTTATTCGTATTTTGAAAAATAAAAAAAATTTAATTGTTTACATATTATTGTTAAATATTATATCTAACAGCGCCTGCCATTTTTCAACAACAATTAAAATTGTTTACAATTGACAAGAATTTGAATCTATATGCCTCTTTATTTTCAATTAATTTACCAAATACAAATGTAAATAAATTATTAAATATTATTTTAATAAAAGAATAGCAAAATTTCAGGAATAAGTAAATATATCTACTTATATTTGACTTAAATTAAATAATATAGAAACTTTTGATGCCAAAAATAAAAAGAATTAATTTAAAATGAATTTCAGGTTTCCACCAAATTTTTTTGATCGCCAATTTTTGCATTATTAATTATGTATTTAATTAAAGGTAATACAATTTTTGTTTACCTTATGCATTTTGTGTTTTTATCATTATCATTGGGTATCTCAATTTTAATTATTTATTATTTTAATTGTTTATTGTCCGTTTCAATTAAAATGTTATTCATTAGAAAATTTCAACAACAACCAATTCCTTGTCTATAAATATCAAATTTCCCTTAAACAATTCAGTCAATCTTCAATATGGTTTCACCAAAAATACTCATTCTGCTAGCTCTAGTCTTCTTTGTTCACTTCTGCTCCTGTGAACTCATGGGTTTGTTATTAACAATTATATTAATTAATATAAAATACCTATAACAAATAATTATTTTATAAACTAGAAGACGCAGCAGAAGACAATCTTCCGGTAGAAACACGAAAAGGAAGAATGAGGGGTAAAGGTGGTGCCATTGGAGCAGTAATGGAGTAAGAATAATTCTTATTGTAATAATTTGTTAATCACATTTTTGAATATTATTATTAGCCTGGTCACCACAGCAGTTGATGCCTTCCATAATGGTAAATAAGGACATTCTTTCAGAAATTGTAAATAGGCAATTTTAAATTGTGTGTTCAATAAACAATATGCAAATATAAATATTTTTATTAGAAAAAGAGTTTATTATACTAAAAAAGTTCCAGCAAAAATTAATCTACCTATTGGACCTCGCAACGTTGACCGATTAATGAAGACCGGTCAAAAAATTTGGTATTGATCAATAAAAATAATTTAAAGAAGCTACAGAATTGAATAAAAGTTAAAAATTCCAATTGCTATTTTGTATTTATAGAACAATTATTATAGTTTACTTTTATGTAACATTTTTATCTTTATAAATGGCAATTTTTATTATTTACTGCCTTAATTGCTGCCATTTAAATACAGTTTCAATTAAAACGCTATAAGTAGCAAATTTTGAATAAACAAATCATGTTTTTGCATATAAATATCGTACTTTCCGTATTAACCCAGTCAGTTAATCGTCAATATGGAATCACCAAGAATATTAATTCTGCTAGCTCTAGTCTTTTTTGTGAACTTCTGTTCCTGCGAACTATTGGGTTTGTTTTTACAAAATAATATTTACTATAAAAAATAATAATTTTCTCAACTAAAAGAGGCAGCAGAAGACACTCTCCCGGTGGAGACCCGACGCAGAGGAAGAGGTAGAGGTGGTGGTAAACTTGGAGCAGTTTTGGAGTAAGATTAATTATTGTACCATTTGTACTAATTTGCTTATCACATTTTTAAATATTATTAGTCTGGCCACCACGGTAGGGGATGCCATTAATAATTGGGGCAAATAAAGTCAAAAATTGTTTAGAGACCAATAAACCAATATAAAGAGATAAAATATTTTTTTTATCCATTAAAGCACAAAAATACCTCACCCATTAAGTAAGTAAATAGAAAATAATTAGTTAACTATTTTATATTTTAATATAAAAACTGTGGAAGCTAAACTAAAAACGTCTCAATTTTACAAACATCTTCCGAAAAAAAAATCCTAAACACTGAAAGACCACTTTCTGAAGCTGTAAAAGTCTGCAATATTGCATACTGAAGCTATCCAATGGAAGTTTTAACCGCGAAGGGGACATGAAGTTACGGTTATTAGCCTCTCAATTCTGTGCAACCGAGATACAACGATATTAGTTCAAAGATATTGAGGTTGCTCTTTCCAATGTCTGGATATTAGTGTAAGAGCTAAATTATAACAGGAAATTGCTTGTTAAATAAACCGTTTCTCCTCAAAGAGATTTCATATTAATTTGCACTATTTTTGAAGCTACAATAATATTCTAGAATAAAATAAATATTTTTACACGTTTTTTAATCATTATAGTAGATTAGAGTCATTTTTGATAAGATATTGAATAAAAATAGTATTATAATCAGTCATAAAAAGCGCATCAACCGAGAATGCAGCTAAAATCGTATTTGGTCCTAATCGGACTGTTCCAAATAAACTGCGTGAAAAGCTTGAACATATTGGGCCTTTTTCCGCATCCAGGTCGAAGTCACATGGACGTCTTTTCACCACTAATGGAAGGTCTCGCTGAAAGAGGTCATAAAGTAACTGTGGTCAGTCATTTTTCACCGAAGAAACCTCATCCGAATTACAACGAAATTCATCTCACCAATCGAGATCGATCTGTTACGCAGGTCAGTATTAATCAACTGACTGGAACGCGATTGGACCAATACGCCATGACGTTTATACTTGGATATGTAGCTCAGGAGTTTTGCGACTCCGGCTTGCAATCACCTGAACTCCAAGAACTGCTAACAACGGATCAGCAATTCGATGTGATTATCGCCGAATTTTTCAACACCGATTGTTTCCTGGGATTCGTCAACAAATTTAACGCACCTTTGATTGGATTCCATTCGTCTACGCTAATGCCTTGGACATCGGCGCGATTTGGGAATCCAACGCATTCGGCGTACATTCCGAATAATTTGATGGAGTTTTCGGATAGGATGAGTTTCTTGCAGCGCACTGAAAATACAGTCCAGAATCTGTTTCAGCAGTTCTTCTTCGATTATTATGTAACCAGTAATGACGATTATTACGTTAAGAAGTATATTGGTGAAGATGTGGCGCCGGTGAGGGATATTTTCTTCAATTCCAGTCTGATGCTAGTCAATAGTCATTTCAGTTTGAATTTACCAAGACCTTGGGTGCCAAATGTGATTGAAGTCGGAGGAATCCATATCGGCCAACCGAATCCGTTGCCTCACGTGAGTAATTTAATTATTATAATTTAGACATTCTCATTTCAACAAACGCTAGTTAAGTGCGGGTTCCTGCGAAGGTTACATCTATACCTTCTCTTCCGATAATAAAATGCTGCTAAATCCAATTATATTTCTATTGTTCACTAAAATTGCAAACTCATACAAAATTCTGGGCCTCTTTCCACATCCTGGTAAAAGCCACAGCGACGTCTTCCTGCCCTTGATGGAAGGTCTGGCCAGAAACGGCCATCAAGTGTCGATCGTGAGTCATTTCGCACCAAAAACATCGCATCCCAACTTGACGCAAATTGCGTTGGACAGCAGTTCGGTGCCATTTGTTGGTGTGTTTAATTTGGATCAATTTAATCAGTTTCGGTTGGAAAATTACGTGCATCCAATTATGTTAGCACAGGTTGCAAAAATTTCGTGCGCGTCAGGCTTGAATTCATCCACCGTACAAGAATTGTTGAAATCCAATCAGCAATTTGACGTAATTATTGCGGAATTTTTCAACACTGATTGTTTTCTGGGATTTGTAGATAGATTTCGAGCGCCTTTGATTGGATTGAGTTCTTGCACTATTATGCCGTGGACTTCAGCGCGATTTGCAAATCCAACGCATTCGGCATACATTGCAAATAATTTGATGGATTATTCAGACCGCTTGAAGTTCTTTGAACGAGTCGAAAATACGATCGTCAATTTCGTTCATCAGTGGTTCTTTGATTATTATATTGGCGCTAATGATAAGTATTTTACGGAGACTTATTTCGGCGAACAAGTGGGATCGTTGCGAAAGATTTTCACGAATAGTAGCTTACTTCTTGTTAATACCCATTTCAGTTTGAGTCTACCAAGACCTCTTGTACCGAATATTATTGAGATCGGTGGAATACATTTGGGAGATGTGAAGCGATTGCCACAAGTAAGTATAAAAATAGATACAACTTTCAATTGTTTATTCGTTAAAGTCAAGGGCCGCGTAATCTTGGACTTGAATCAAGCGCTTGACTCCAATCCACGCACAAAATGCGTGAAAATGTACTTAGACTACTTATTCTTAATATTTATGTAACATCACGTGCTGAAAACCATTATCAATAAGCGCGATAGTAACATTGAACTTTACTTTGATAAATAATTATGCTATTGATTGTCGTTATCAAACCGAAATTAAATACTATCATGAAAATTTTGAGACAATGTAAATAAACAGTTGAATATCAGCCAGACCATTTATTATATTTCTACGTAATTGAACTTAATTAAATAATAGTATGGTACGTGATAGATAAGAATGGCATCGTCATTATTAATAGAAACAGTATTGGACAGTGTTCAGATACTGAAACACGTGCATTTGAATTTTTAATCCATTTAATGATAAAACCCTCGAGTCAATGCGCACTAATTAAACAATGCAGTGCTTAAAATATTCGATATTTTACTTGTTGGTGCTTGTGCTAAATCATGTGCATTCCTACAATATTCTCGCGTTATTTCCGCATCCTGGCAAAAGTCACGTCGACGTGTTTCTACCCCTTCTCAAAGGTCTGGCGGAAAAGGGCCACAATGTAACCAGCTTAAGTCATTTCGACTTGAAGAAACCGATTCCAAATTACACGCATCTAAGTTTGGATCCAGGACGTAAATCTTCCTTAGTGAATGTCTTCGATGTAAAGGACATCGGCGGCGGATCCTTATTGCAGAAATATCTAACACCGATGATGCTTGGAGACTTTGCGAACACGTCCTGCGAGAACGGACTCAATTCGAAAGCTGCTCAAAATTTGCTCCAGTCAAAGCAGCACTTTGACGTGATTATCGCTGAATTTTTCAATTCCGACTGTTTTCTCGGTTTCGTGCACAAGTTTCAAGCACCTGTAATTGGAATCAGTTCTTGCACAATAATGCCCTGGACAAATGAGCGTTTTGCAAATCCAAGCCACCCAGCTTACATTCCGAACAATCTGTTGAGCCATTCGGATAAATTATCGTTTTTTGCACGCCTCGAAAACACCGTAATTACCACTTTGCATGATTTGTATTTTAAACATGTCATGTCAAGAAATGATGATTGGATCGCACGAAAATATTTTGGCCGAAAACTGCCTCGGCTCGAGTCCATTATCAACAACAGCAGTTTGCTGCTAGTTAATTCGCATTATTCCTTGAACTTGCCAAGACCCTTAGTGCCAAATGTAATTGAAGTTGGCGGCATTCATGTCGGCAAACCGCAGCCACTGGCAAAGGTCAGTTGAATTTACTCTAATTTAATTATCATAATTTTTGCCAAATCATTGATGGATTTATTTCACAACAAGTTATACAACAAGTCGACAAACAGTTTGGAACCACTTAAGGGAAGTGTTTTGCACACATACGTGTAAAGATTCATCAATCAACAAGTTGTACGACAATTCGAAATTGCTCTTTCTTTTGATCGTTCTAGCATACACTCTCTCAAAGGATTTTTTTTTAGTAAAAGCTTAAAAAAGCTTGAACTAGAACATTTTATCGGCAATTAAATATTTCTGGTTAGAAGTAAATTCACGATGCCACATCAAAAATAAGTAGTTATAGAAGTTCTAGTAAACAATAATCAATATACACAAGGTATCCCAAATAATAGGCAATCAACTAAGTAAACAAATAATATTTCTTTAATAATTCATCGCTGATCGATAAATTACATTACCTTACAATTACAATTTAGCAGAAATTAAACCAATATTGAACCAACTAATCAATGTCAATGTGAATATCACGACCTTTATCGACAAAAATAGCATCATTTAATTAATATGAGACAAATAATAAACAAACTATTGTTGAAATTTGAAACCGCAACTGCAACGTAATCTCTTCAAACTGAAACTTGCTAAGTTTAGATATAGAGCTCAATATAATCAAGTTTGGTGCATTCATTTCTTGTTTTGCTCACCATCACCATCATCATGTTCACTAAATAATTACTTGCATTAGTGTGGTTGTTAGTTTAGTGCTTTTCCTGGTAAAACTCATTTAGTTGTTAAAATCCATTAAGTACAGCTTAGCGCACTAGTTTCGAATAACAAAAAAGTTCGCACTATTTTCATTCAATTTTTTTGGAACTTAAAGCTCAGCTTGCGTAAAGTTCTATGTGATTTTAGGCGATTTTTTAACACAAATTGTTTTATAGGATTAGAGAAAAAATACAAGGATTAGTCTGGGGTTCACCAGTGCTGATAATCCTTGCAACATTTATGTATTTTAAGTTTCTTGGAAATCATCCCTCGCGTTGTACGAGTATCTTATGGGAAATCCAGGAAATGAGTTATCTAAGAAGTATTTCCAGGAAGACTTATATGAGCCGGTAGATCTCATGTTTAGCGCTAGTTAATGCTCATTACAGCTTATGCTGAAGCAAACTGGAGCCTCTAGTGCCTGAAGAGCACAAAAATAATTTTTAAAAATATTGTCAATGTTCGCACGTGTGAAGAAGCTTCCCTTTGTTGTATTTTAATCGGATTTAACAATTCGGAATAAATGATCACTTGATTTCCAATTGTAATTGGAAATTCTCTGTATGCTTCTCATACATATTTAGCTTAAATGTTGTAATACTGAATTTAATTAACTACTTGATAGAGCTAAATTATTAATATTTTAATCAAGGATTACATTCAGTGGTTAATATTGAGCCTTAGAACACGAAACATCGAACATCATTTGAATAAAAATTATAAGATTTGACGTTTTGCTTCAGAACCTGGAGAAATGGATGAACGAATCAGCTGAAGGCGTAATTTACTTCAGTTTAGGGTCTATGATCAAAGGAACTACATTTCCCGAAGATAAGAGACAGGCATTTTTGAAAGCATTCGGACGTTTGTCGCATCGCGTCCTTTGGAAATGGGAAAATGAGACAATGCCTGGAAAACCAGATAATGTAATGATTCAAAAGTGGATGCCACAATTTGATATTTTATGTGAGTTAAATGAACGATTATCCTTTCGCAATTTAACGATACATTGCAACTAATAATGAGGACTGAACTTAATTATTTATCTCTTCTTGCACAAATTGCAACGCACATAGAGCACTAATGCAGTCGACTATATTAAATTGCCAAATAGTCTGTGAAAACATCAAACTAAATTGACATTTCATTGGATTTCAAAATGTGTGTGTGCTGATCAAAATTCATATCAAGCAAATTTACATTAGCCCAGGCTACATTGATTTAATTTCTAATTGGACGCAATTAATTTTTCCATCTACAGGCCATCCGAAAGTGAAAGCATTCATTTCGCATGGAGGCCTTTTGGGAACGACGGAGGCAGTGCATTGTGGTGTACCTGTTATTGTAATGCCACAATTTGGTGATCAACATACTAATGCCAAGGCACTTGAGGCAAGCGGCGGTGGTGTAATACTCCAATTACGTGAGGCCACAGAGGAAACTGTTTACAAGGCACTCAAGAAAGTACTCAGCTCCGAGTAAGTTATACTATTTCAACATTAATTTGATATTCGACGACGAAATATACTTCGTCAAAGAAAGCTCCTGAAATGTATTTACGAAAAAAAATTCCTAAAATATTTTCTTACGTGATATTATATTGTAAACTGAAATTATTGTATTATGTTAAATTGTACTGATTCTGATTTATTAATGCGTTTCAACGATGCACCACAGGGCACAGAATATAGCTGATTAATATTCAATTTCATCATACAGAACCCATTATAAAAATTTAAATTATTCAAATAGTCTCGTTACATTTAATAATTTAATAGTTGTTATTCAACCAACAATGTTCCATTCCATTTGTTCACATATACGCATTTGTTCAAATTTTTATTAGCTGTCGCTATAGAATGTTATTAGTCAATATTTGAAAAATACGAGAAATATATTTCTATATAAAACAGCATCAAATATATAAAGAAAAGGTATTTTGTTCAGTTCAGTTTTCTAAAGAATCAAAACATCTATTTGAAAACTGGAAAATTAATATAATACATGCTCTCTTTGAATGCAGCAGAGATATATATATGTAGATTTATTAAATTTTCAGCTTCAACCAAAAAGCAAAAGAGCTTTCAGCTCGATTCAGAGATCGTCCACTACCGCCACTTGAAACAGCAATCTACTGGGTTGAATATGTAGCCAGGCATCGAGGAGCACCCCATATGCGAACGGCTGCAGTGGATATGCCTTTCTATCAATATTACCTCCTCGATGTCTTCGGATTCTTGCTATTAATCATCGCAGCAATCACGTATATTAATCTTAAGATTTGCAAATTTTTATTTAGGAAAATAATCGATTCTTTAAGCAACAACAAAGTTAAAACTTCCTAATAATCATCGTTTGAAATTTAGTATTTAGCATAATTTTTTGTTGCTGTAAAAGCTCTCAAAGTATTGTTTTACGGTTCCTACACTAAATTATAAAATAATTATAAATTATAATAATAAAGTTTCGTACTGCTGCTTGCAGGGAAATAATACGGTACAAGGGGTGTTAAATTGTACATTTCTAAATAAAAGTTTTGTATGATACTTAAAATTTTCGTTCTCCCCGGCTAGAACAATTGTAAAACTGGGTTAAGAGTTGAACCTTGTTCAACTTTTTCTTTTATTCTTTTCTAAAATATGATTTGAGAGGGAATTTTAAAGTGGCCTGCTTGCTTTAGTTAGTGGTCACCCACTATACGAAATAATGGCACACGAAAAATTAATTGTACAAATAAATAAAAATTTCTGATTTTAAATTGCGATATTGATTTTCACATTGTTTACCCGTTTCAGTTCAATTCAGCGCTTTAAATAATATTCTGGTCGGGTACCAGAGGATTAAACGAGAAAATAAATTATTAATGCGTATCGATTTTAAATATAATACAAAATTATTAACTTCTTTGACTAATTGATTGTCAACTTTTTAAAATAATGCATTTCGATACGGTCAAATAAATCACACGATAATTAGCAGTCTAATTTTTGTAATCGTTATTTGAGCGCGCAAAATGTTAATTCAAATAATTATAGTTTATATAGCGCATGCAGAATAAATTGCATTATTAGCAAGCTAATTATTACATTAATACCTAAACTAATAAAGCATAGTTAAATTATTATTAGCATGGCAATCAATAATTGTATGATATAAAATAGCTTCCTATGTACTATGATATGTTGATCATTAATAAAAAAGATATGATTGCGTTAACATCAATTTGGTAGGTAATATTGAATGTGTCAGTTTGATGGATATAAATAAGTAAATGGAGAACACTTTTCCTAATGTAGTGAAAGTCGTTTTAGATTCAGTTTCAACTCGAACGCAAATTAAATCAGCCAATAATTTGTTTCGGATATTTCCTGCAAAATATATACTTTTTGGACGGAAAAGTTAAAAAACATTATTGCAAAATACTTTTAAAGTAAAACTTCTGAGTTATATTCAACATCATTTTTCACTCTAGTAACAGTATATAGTGCATGTCAAACTAATATCTCTGGGGCATAAAAGTTCCAGGATTCTGATTGAAGTAAATGAAGACCAAATGGGTTTAACGTCTTCTGGGAGTATCTACGGCGTGAATGCTTTAGCAATACTATTGCACGATGTGCTTTTTTATCCATCCTCCGAATATATATATAGAACAGGTAGAGGTGTATCTCGAAGAAGACTGGTGTTTGTAGTTTTACAGTAAAAATGTTGGTCTTCTATATTGAAGGTGACAGTGAACAGAGGTCAACCTGACTTTCTGGCAATCATGAAACTCCTCAGGGAGTGAAAATGCTCAGCTACGCCGATGGGTTTCAGGTTTAACTTCGACAACTTGACAGATAACACCACTAACATGTTACATGAAACAATTCTTTTACTCAAAAACTTTTAGCTTTTATTAAAAATCTTTATCGAGCTTTTCTCGCTATATACATCAAGCATCAATTTTCGTTTTATAGTGAACAGATTTTATTTATGTCGCCCTAAATCAACCAAATTTACGGCCTTACGATATGCGATATTTTTAATTATCTTTCAGGAAATTGTTATTCGTCTTTAAAAAAATATTAACGCAAATATTTGCGTTGCTGTGTTTATTATTTCATCATATTTTTGATGTAACCCTTGTTTATTGAAATTCAATTTATAATATTAGTTCAACCAATATTAGTTTAATCTTTGAATTATGTTGTTGTCAAATACAACAGCGCTCTTTAATGTTAATTTCATATAGTGTGTATAAATAAATGAATTTCGAACCGTGTTTATTTTTATCTGCATCTGATAGACGAGCGCCAAAAGCGAATTTTTGCCAAACTCAATGAAAATTTAAATATAAATTAGCAAAATGTTGTCAACATAATAATTTCGCTTAACATCAACATGAACTTGGAATGTGTGCTTTCCGAATATATAATTGTCGATAAAAATCTGTTGCCTCAGTTGGAATTATATTATACTATATGCCCTAGGAAAATTTACATTCAAAGAATATCACGAAATCTAACTTGACACGCGCTTGCTTGTATTGCTTTTCTTTGTTTCTTTTACAAATTTCAACTTATATCTACGTGAGCTTTTCCACCATGAATAATTAGATTAGGAAGTAATTTTCTTTCAAAATGTTTGTTTATCTTACTGTGATATTTCTGTCTTGCTGCTCCCTTTTTTTCCCCTTTTATTATGTCAACAAATGTATACATTTCCAACAATAAAGCTCCGACTACATTTTTGTTATTATTTCAAAAGATAAATAAATTTCTGTTCTACGAAAAGTTCCAGAGGATATTTATTTATATTTAAGTTGCAAGGACTAGTAAACGTCCATCCTCGAAGCGAACTTCATTAACCATCCTTGGAAGGAAGGTTCTAGCACCTCAACTTTTCATCCCTCGAGATTCGAATCAGCACCGGAAAAAATGCGTTTGAAAAATATTATATAGACAATAATAGTGCAATCGCTCAACGAAAAAAAATGAATGAGATAACCAAGCAGTGATTAATTAATATTAATTTATTATTTTAGTTCATACAATGCATGTCATAATTTAGACAGACAATATATACGAACGAGAGATGAATTGAATTGCTCCATATTTTAACTACGTTGTCAGAGTGTGTGATAATTAAATTTGTGCTCTAAATATATAAATTTCAGTATTGATGTAATAATTCACCGTTGCAACAACGGCTTTTTCAAGTGAACAGTGCACGATTACAACAATTTATCTATTATGTTATTTAATATTTACTTTCGCATGCATAAAAATTCTTCTATTATTGTTTATTGAAACGTTAGAGAAGCATTGTAAAAATAAAATATTTATTTTGATGGCATATGGGGAGCAGTTCACAGTAAATTTAATCGTTCCCTTGAAAGTAATTCCGAGAGACTGAAAACTGTTTCCATTTTTATTATAGCGAAAATGTAAAGTTTTTGCAAAGAGAAGACAAACTAATTAGTTTCAGTAAGTGAAAAAGATATGTCGGGGGTCAAATAAATTGCACTTGGTGCAATTGCATCATACATGTATACCATTAAGCTTTTCCAGTGCAAATAAAGTTTTCCGCATGGTATATAGAAGCGCAATTACTTAAAACATCTAATTACCCACCACATCTTTTGCCAAACGCAAAAATTTATTTCTTCCTTATCTCAAGTTGCAATAAGCCGGAAATTAATGGTTTCCAGTGGAAGTGCAACATCTGCAACTGTTGTCACATTAAATCAGTATATCAAACTATAGGTGGAAGCGATTTGAAATCTACTTTGATATATAAATTGCACTATGCGGAATATACTACTTGAAAACTGATATTCCCAGTTTCTAATTACATCTCGCGCATTATCTTAAGTTTTGATGTCAGATTATACAACTGAGATTTCGCACATCTGCACAAACTTATTACAATCAATTCGAATGTGATTTATTATCATTTAATTCGAGCGAAATTATAACGATTTTCCGAGTGGGGTTCGAATAATAAGCCGCCTCCGATCGAGAAAAAAAAGTTAAAAGAAAAAGTTGTGTGTCTTTCCCGCAGACAAACACAATGGAAAGGTAAACCTCGTGGGTCAGACACTTGAAGAAACTTTCAAAATTGACTTCTTTTATGCTTCCATTTTCCAGAAAGTCGTGTTATTATTTCTTTGTTGACAGAGCACGTTGTTTCATGAAAAGTCGGGCAGCGCGTTTTCCACGCGAAAGATTTCAGGCATCAACTTATTATATGACAAAAGGAAATCTGTCAAAATATTATAGAAATATAAAAGTAGCAAATGCTCGAGCGTTCTGCAGGAAACGATATAAAGGAGTATTACATTTCACTTGTTATTATTATACCATGTACGGATTTATAGGAACTTTTCAAATATCAATTTCTACTAAGAGTAAATGCAAATCGAAATTTGGATGCTTTCTGTTTTGACTTGTTGCACATTAATTCCAATCAAATCATCGACATTTTATTATCGAGATTTTTTGGTGCAATTTGATGCATGTTAAGCGAATTGTGTGTGGTGGCAATTTGCTTATCAATTGTCAGCTAACAATTAAAATTTATTGAAAAATTTGCAATCATTAAAACTAACTTCGAAACTAAACAATTGGATCTTGAGCTCTACGTCACATGGACCTCAATTTTAATAGTGAATTTACTAATGTAGAGAACAATTTATAATAGAAACTCACATAATTAATTTGCCAACATGAATAGAATGGTTAAAGGACGTCTTTATATTGTTTGCCCGTTCAGTATATCCACTGGTACCTTTCAAAGTTCTTCTTGTGTATTCAAATATGGTCCGAATAACGCAAGAAGACTTACAATGGGCGGGTTGTTATTAAAATGTGACAACAAAAGGCGTCGGTACAATAGGTAATCCTCGGTAGACACCTGTCACGGACCTGTCGTCCTGTCAGCTTCCGGCGGCTGACGTTTCCGTTTTTAATCTAGCAGATATTGTTTAGCAAGTTAGCTGTTGCGCTGCCCTTAGGCAGCACGCGCGTCGCAAGACGTGATCTATCTCAGTACGTGTGCGTCGAGGCGATGCGAACGATTTTGAGGGGTAAATTTGGAGCAAATTGTTTGATTTATTGCTGTTTTGGTCTTAGTTGTTTCACAGGAAATGTTACTTGAAACACAAATCATTTTACAGATATATATCAAACACATATCTCGCCAAACAACAACTTTGCAAATACTTAGTCCGTTAGATTCCTGCTCGTTTTGATATGTGGCTGTTTGCCTTCTTATGCTGTCTCTCTGGCTTGGTTTTGTGGAAAACCACTACACACCAACAAACATCCATACAGTTTATTGGCAACGCGATATTTATGGGCAGACATTGAAAAATCGTCGTTCAAATTAAGCAAAAAGCTGCATTCAATTCACTGTTTGCGCTTAAGGCAAATAATCACTGATTTATGTACTAAATTATGCAACGAGCATGTATTGCTTTAAGCCTCATTCATGAACATTTCCACATTTCTGACGCCACAATGTTCTATTTATTGATCCCTTTCAATCACTTATTTATATTATGCCAAAGCTACAATTCTATGTCTATCAATGGTTAATGCATTTGCATTGCCACAATGCAAATCGGTTTGCATTAATCGAACGTATCCATTTAATTTCTATGTCAAGAACGATTTCGAAAATGTATGCCTAACAAATCCATTCGCAGGACTTTTTTTCTTCCTCTTGCTTTCCTATCCACACCACTCGTTTACTGTTATTGGGTCAACACTATAAATTTCATACCGCAATACTCATGAAATATTTTATACTCAATCTAGTAACCTATATCACAACACATAAAATAAGATAGCGCGGAGAATTGGCTCGATGTCGTTTCGCTACTACTATTACCTCAAATTTTATACTTTTACTCATTTGAAGAATATTTTTTATTTTTCTTTACATGTAACATTGCTGTGATTTTCTTAGCATTTGATTGGAAGGGCAATTTGATGCATCAAAAAACGTCTAGCTTCCTGCTGGATTTTTGAGTTTTAATACATTTTTTATTCACCAAAAGAAATTAATCATATAAAATATTTATTTTTTATTAAATAAATCCTTAAATGATGTATTATATTATAAAAGGCCACCCCCAACCGCACAACAATTCAGTCTACCCTCCTATACAACTTTTTATATATTAAATCGCTTTTATTTGTATGTTTCTCGTACGGTTTAATTTTATTATACGCTTTATCTTGTTATTTAGAAATGCGAATCCGATGTTCTTCCTGCTTCCCAATTCCAATAGATTCAACTAAACCCGTCAATTTTATGATTTCCAACAATCGTTGATTAAAATTGAGAAAACTGCAAGCGATGCCATTCAGACAAATTTATTTGAGAAAGTTTCGAAAAGTCCACTGATTATAATATAAATAAATCTGTGTACATTAGGAAGCAAAACTTCTTAACGATCGCTCATTAGAACTTCTTTTCTTGCAGGATATTAACTTTTAATTGGTATCAGATTGCACAGGAAAAAATTAATTAAAGAAAATCGTCTCTTACCTACTAGCAAGAGGATAAAATTACCTAAAGCAATACTACTCAAGATCCAATTATTTCAATATCGTACACAGTCAACAATCATTAAATTTTTGAAAGAAGAAACTTATCTTCGTAATAATAACCTCTGCAGTTAATGTTGATCCAAAGAAATCCAAATCCAATTTATCGCAAGGGAAATATCGATTTCAAAGTGATTAAAATTTTATTTGTCCTGATTGATTAATCGTGGCATGTGGACGACAATTTTTTCTTATCATTAAAACGCAACTGCTTCCTAAGCTTAGTGAAGAGGAGGTCATAAAAGAAGAAGCACCTTGATCAGGGGGTCTCGGAGCCCGAACTTTAATAATTAAGATAGTTTAATTGGTTTTATTATACCCATGCAAAATCTAATCACTATACTACTTTATCTTTAAGCAGGAATAAAAAACAAGCGAAACATCTTAAAGTTCTTTAATTATGGGCTTCAACTTTTTAAGTAAATCACTTTTTGCCAAATTCTGAGCCGCTAATAAAATTCAAATCAATTGAATTATTGTACACTCGGTATAATATGAGAATGTATGCAAAACAACGCGGCTGCATCCAAATCAACGATTTAATCACTTTTGCAGGAACAAAATGGATTAGTCAACAGTGTTTATCCAGTAAATTAAACACATGAAACACAACAAAATGTGCTTTTCAATCCATTAAAAAAATTTTATTCGTAACATTTTCACAAAGGAACAAAAGTGTGACTGAATAGCCGTAATCCAAATAATGGCAGTAAAATGGCGTGATAATTGATAAAGTACGTATCGTGATGAGTGTGGCGTTAACTTTTGTAGCAGCCGTAGTACTTTCAGTCACACAAGGGGTTAAAGTGTGTTGGGGGTGGTTGCAAAACGTACATTAGTGAAAATTTCCCATGTGGCAGTACAATCTACTCTACTTGATTCACAATCAGCTTAGTTTTCACATCTTTTTTCCCATTCCTGGCCTTTTTATATCAATTCGGCTCACGAAAAATTCATGAAATTTAAAAATCACTCTTCCTGTAACTACTCGACTTCATTTGAAATTAATATACTTCAAGTGCAGCATTTTTAAAAAATATTTAAAGAAATCTGTTAATAATTGACGTCTTAGCTGATAGAGATAAATATTTTAATATCTTCCGAGGTAAACAAAACTGATATAAATTATGTATGCAATTTGTTTGTGCCAAGAAACTAAAGTAATTATTATTTAACATGAATAAAGTTAGTTTGGGAGATTAAAATGTTCATTAACCCAGACAGAGAAAATGCATAGCTTTCTGTAGAATTTCTAATTTAGAATAAATAGCTACAAAACCCAATCTTGAGTTTGTAAAGGAAAAGTTTAAAAATTCAATAGTGTGATGATTTATTTATATAATTTTATCGAGACCACAAAAAAGCAATTTTATTTATTTAAAATTGAAAAAATGCAACTGACAGTATAAAAGCATTATAGAAAATATAATGATTTATTGTCCAACTAACTATATTGCAAGGATAATTTATTTCAGCTTGGTCTATTTACGTATATTATATAAATATAAACTTCTTTACTCTATAATATTGTATGCACCATGAATGTATATTTTATATAAGTAAATTCTCCGAATTCGGAATGTGGTAAAAGTAATTTAAAAGTAATTTTGTGCACTCCATTTTCCAATATAACAAAGTGTGGAACAGAGTTCTCTGGATGGATGTACCATATTGCAAGCAATAACCGACAAGACGGTTTTCCTGTTTCGTGCATATACATTTTTAAAATAAATACGACATTTTGGCGAACACACATAATATGTAAAAATTCTGAGGCAAATGGCTCTTTGTATACGTGAGACTTTTATTAGTGTTGTATTTGTGGCGTGGATCAGGTGTGGATCCTAATAAATAATGATCTAATACGATCACAATGAATAAACCAATATACCATATTTTACTTAGATATTCACTGTTCCCGAAAGCAAATAACCATAAATAGTCATTTTGGCAGCATCAATCACTCTAGAGCGCTAAATAAATGTTCATTAAATATTTGGGCTACACAATCCCCAAGAAAATTATACAGCATTTTTTTAAAGTATTATTCTTTAGGGGAACGAGAACTATCCATTCTTTTAAGGGGATGCTAAGGTCATAATCAATACGCTATTATTTTCAATTCCTATACCAACCAAATACTTATGTTGGATAATGCTCCCATTTTTTTCCATTCCGCCAACAGGCTCCGGAATTCCATGGGGGCTTCTCCCTTGACACCCGTATTAGGGTGGCTATAAGTCATGTTAAATCAAAAAATATGCAAACGAAGAGAAATGCTTTTCCCCATATGGCTTTAAGCCCTCTTAAGTGCCAAATTAATTTTTGCTGCCTGAATGTATTAGAACGCGTAGTGAACTCGTTATGGGATAAGTGCGCAACAAGAACTCGCAGCTCTTCCGAAAATAAATGAGAGCTTTCTCTAATATTTCTACTTTAAGTAAATATAAATGTTAAATAAAAATGTAACAGAAAATTGATCAATATTAGATGGAAAATATCGAATGCATTTACCAGAAATGAGACAAAAGCATATTATATTGATTTAAACGTCGAAATTGTGCATAATAATAGTAGTGGAAAGATGTATGATGTATGTGAATATTGAATGTAAATCCAGGCGAACTTGCTATTAAGATTGGTAATAGGCTTTTGTTGGAGCTTGCAACGAACGAACTACTCTACATCAGACATAATACGTTTGTAAAATGGAATTACGCATATAACTTCTTTTCACAAAAGCGGGAGGATAATGTAATTGCTTTTCTCATCACGCAGAAAGCAGCACCGCTCCGTCGACAGGTATATATAGTAAATATTTCGGTTACGGCGCATACTTGCTCTAAACAAATGACTATACGAGCAGAACAAACGACGTCTTGTCCATTTAGTTTATTGGATATGTATTTTGCTAGAACAACAACCATTGATGACATTACAATCTATTGTTCTGCCAAAAACTTTACATTTCCACCAAACTTTCTCAAATTTTCTAGAAAATCTCTGATCTTTCTAAAGTCCACCAATCGGATTATATCCGTGCAAAACAACTTTCGGAAACTCAGTCTTATTAGTGACTGGTCAATTTTGGTCTGGTACTCCAGGGTGTATATCCGTTTTCCCGGAGTCCTAACTCTTTCCGCAGCGCTCTGCGGAACGGACTCCTTTTGTTTTGAACTGGTAATTTCATTAATAATAATAGAGGCATAAAACATATTCTTGATGACTAGCAATTCATAACTGATAAGTCCAGTATGGAGCGTATACAATATTTGATTAGGTATTATAAATTATCCAAATGACGTATAATTATTTTGGGGCAAACGTGCAATTCCACAAGATAAAATAAATCAAACAGCAACAACTGCGGCAAGATTCGAATAGAAAACCCTGACACATGTTAATAATCAGAGCGAACAACTCCGCCCTCGTAAAAAATAACGAACTGCCTTTCATCAGGCGCGGTATACACACGTACTTCCGGGACAGCAATAAAGAGGGAGGCGTGACTTCCGGTCTACTGTTATCACGTCTTATCAGTACAAGTGGATATTCAGGCAGCTCAGCAATCATATGCTAATGCTCCGCCAGGTTTGCTGATTTATTTATAAGGCAAGCAATGTTTGCTTTGTCCTGATGGCCACAGGATCTGGCAACAGCAGCCGATCATCCAGGACACGCACCAACTTTATGCCATTTATGTGCGTCATTACAAAATAGAGAGCATAATGTTTGGTGCACGTGCGATAGATAGCATAGACAGATTTTATACCTGATTCCATTTCAGCTCTTGCCCATTCCATTATTTCCAAAACAGTGTCATCCGCATCCATTTATTGCCGCATCATTTCGATATTACACATATTGCAAACCGTGTTCCACTCTTCAATGCACAACTGGTGAGGCGGTTGTTCTCCACAGAGTGTACCACCGCCGTCGCCGCCTCATTCAATATTCTATTCTTATTCCAATCGACTACATTTTCGATATTGCTCCATGCGTTATGCTATTCCTCCACTTTATCATCAAAGGAACCGCGCCAGGAACAATCACCATTTCACCGACCATCATTTTCTACAACCGACCCATATTTCCTTTTCTATCACCAATTGTGCAACTCTGATAAATCAATATCCATCCATGTATTTATGGAGCATCATTATCAAAATGTCTCTACCGAAAGATCCTTTCAGCTCTACATGTCTCATTTGAATACATCCAACCAATAATTATTTTAGTAACTCACTTTCAAACTGAGTTATTTCCATTTGAAGAGATAAAACCATTTATTTAATAGTGAAACTATTATTTCCAACACGCAACTGAATTAATAAATTAATTCGTACTTCAATCTTAAAGAGTATAATTGGAAGCAATAAATAATAATTTTTGGCTTCTTAGATCCCGCTAGCATGTCGCATTAGTGGGCGCGAAACTCATTAAGTTGAAATTTCGCATCGAACAATAAAGGAGCAAGTTGTAAATGAACAGAAATTGCGAAATGTTCAAAACATTTATTATTATTTAACTTTGATAGTTAAGCAACCTAATTGTTAATTAATAAACTTCAATTTACATCAGTCCAATTACACAATGATTGCTGGATCCCTGCTAGATGTTAATAATAGCCTGGAATATACGTTTTCAATTTCCACCTGGAGCTTATTAGCAAACTCGAATCAGAATTGTTCACAAGTTTCTTTCTTGCTTTGATGTTAATAACTTTTAATGGAATATAAATATTCACACTGTGCATAAACACCCAAGTTGGTTAGTGTTATCTCGGTTTCAGTATTTATGGCCATGCCACATATACATATAAGTTATTTCATCCTGAAAAACAAAAACCGTTTATTCAGTTTCCATGGCTTCTCGCTTCGCATGCATTGTTCCACTTCCATATACTACCGAGAAAACAAAAACAAGGCTCGACCAAAAAAAAATCCTGAAATTTCGTCGAGCTAACATTTGAGCGAGAGGATAGATAACAGAGTATATAGTGCTAATGAAGATCCATTGGGACTTAACGTGTCCAACAGAAAATGATTTACTATCATTGTGGTCTTCATCACGAACGCCCAAACTGACCATTCAACTTTTCATAAACTTTCTACACTCAAAATTTGATTTTTCCGAAAGAATATTGATTCTAAAAGTTCCTTCAACTGAAACATGGCCATCCTTCGTCAAACTGACCATTCCAGTTTTCATAAATCTGTTTAAAGTCAAATGAGTCGCATTTTCCGCACGACTCGCTTCAAAAAATTTCCGGGTTGTTATCTCAGTGAAACACATACGTGTGTGGTGGTCGGGTCTTATCAGAGCAGTTCCTGTAACACTAACCCATCATAATGGGATCAAGTGTAGCGCAGGAAACTCGATACGAAATCCACCAACAACGGTAAAATATATATTCTGCTTGGATTTTGATCTTGATTCTCTTTCATGCAATTTTATTCGTATGCTCGAGATATGTTATCGTTTTATTAGATATTGCTTTAGTTCGATATCGATCCATCCGGTATCTTTAAGAATATTGTGCTACAGTTTGGGACCCAAGTGGCCTGCGGTTACACACGAAGGTCCGGCCACCTCAACGCTCTTCTAATTTATAACCTAGACAAGTACATTTGCTGCTAACTTAATTAAATTTAGATTAACTATACCTAAATGACCCAAAAACTGTAATCTCTACAAATATATATCTTCCTATTTCCATAGCCGGTTATATAGAATACATGTGCCTGCCTGGTGGGTTTCCCCCTTTTCCAAATCGGGTTGGGTAGTAAATCATTTCTCGCTCACTTTAACTCAATTCCAATTGAATCACGAATGCGGTTGGAAATTTTTAAACGAGTGTTGCAAACGATTGTGTGCCTTCGATACGTACATTCATTTGTATGTAAATTGATACATGCATGTTTTACCAGTTTTGTTACATTTTTGCTTTATGTCGATTACACAATCATTTTTTTTGCCTCTATGGACACAACCAAACCGAAAATGAAACACACTTTTAAATAAATGATATACTTCGAAACTATTGTAGGGCCAAGTTTGTGTTTCGTTCAAACAAAAGTTGTAATTAAAAAAGTTTCGAGAAAGTGACATTTTCTTGAACGGAGGGTAAAATGTTGACCTAAACTTCCAACTCAAACAAAGAGGTAAATTAGAAAAGTAGTAAATTAATGTTGCGATATCACAGACATCTACGTTGTCTTCAACAATGGATCCTTAGAGACTTTAAAATAAATAACAGGAATTTATATTAGATTTTTTCGGTCAATATATCCTTTCCCGATGATTGGTAAACTCGTCCTTTTAATTTCTCTTTAAGGAATCCATATTTGTTGGAAGAATGAAGTTATCGTCAATTAATCTCTTGTAATATTTATTTCTCATAAATATTAGAATAAATGCCAATTAATTCATGAAGCGCCAAAAGTTGGTAACTTCTTGTAAAACCTGAGGGTTAAACATGTAGGATAAAATTTAACGAAAGCTTATTATACACAGATTTTCTAACGAGTGTTGAAAGTTTTGCTGCAGCATCCCTTGCTTTGCTATATAATGAAGGTCGTAAAAAACTTCAATGGCACCAAAACATTATTTGCCAACAAACATGAAAGTGTCGTAAAGGACGGGGGTGGTACATGGTGTGCCATCTGTGTGCGGCTCCATAGCCGAGGGCAATTAGTGGTGACGTCTTCCACATAGAACAATCTCCTAGCAACTGCTCTTATTTAACGTTATTCCTGCTCCTTCCCTTAGATATATATGTTGTGTATTCCCTGCTCTAATTTATTTGGTAGCGTATATGTTGACGTCAAATGTCAGAGACTTTGGGAATTGCACAGGTCCCACAGTATGTTTTCTGATGCGAAGTATCAAACTACGACGACTTTAGCACATAAGGCGAATAAAAAGAAATTTGCACCTTATCTTTGAAGTCAACTTTACTTTCCTCCCCACAGTCTGCAACCTATTAACATTCAACGGCCTTTTCGCACTTGAAACTATTTGCATGCAAACTAAGCTACCATATCCTATTTTACCCATTAGTGGAACCCTTTCAACCCTTAACTACCCAAGTTTTAGCAAATATATTAAAAATTTCCGATTTCAGCTCTAGTTTCCCCTACAACTTCAAATTCATGGATTTCGCACCTTGAAAGGCGCGTGCGGATTTTTCATTAAAAGTCTCTCTTTGAGCTAAAATTTCTCAAATTTCTATCTTAAATAGAACGATATTGGGAAAAGTTTACTTTTTGAAAGTAAAGAGCCCATAATAGAGCTTTTGTGATTTTTAAGCTCATGAATGGCAACCAAGCCACATGAAAAGCGCCGCTCTTGAACCGCAACTACTTATTATATAGCCAAAGTTAATTTAATTTAATATTTATTATTTTTAAAGCGCACAATAATTAAATTTTAAAACTTAATTATCTTTCCATTAAATGAATTTGTAAGAAATCTTATTAAATATGTCCATAGCAAAGATTTTGAAGCATAATAATAATGCGGTTGTACAATTTGAAATTTTAATTTGTGAATAGCGACCGGTGAAATACCGTTTGAAGATTTCCATTTACATTCTGTTAGGTAAATTGAATTCTTTGTATATAGCATTTTAAAAGTTGAACAAAATGCAATCTTGTATATACATGTAACAAATTTAAGTTTCAATCTTTTGAATAAAACTACGTGAGTTTAGGTAAATCCTTGGCATTGTATCCAAGTCATCCTCTCAAATCTGCGTAAATGTGCGGAGTATCAATTGAAAAACAATTCCATTGTCTCTTTCACAGTGATCCATGCAAGTCATGAGCAAAAAAATGTAAATAAAACAGAGGGAAAACGTAAAGAAATAACGATAGACACCATATATACAGTTGCAGCTTAATGCAAATCCTTTAAACTTTTCAGAAAGCAAGAAGGGGCTTGTAGTGTTCCATTACATAGCAGCTATTTTACCTTCACTATGCGTTAATCAGCTTTGTTTTACTGTTTCCTAGGCCAACAAAGCTTTGTTTTGGCAGCGGCAGAATACTCCAGTCTAATTAAAAAATATTACGCAACTTTTTCACCACCTCCGCTACATGCGCCTTTAGATAATTAGAAAAAATGATCCTGCAGTTATTCCAGCTTTTGCAAAAAGGATCTAGTCGTTATTATTACATTCCTTTTACCTAACACTGCATAAAAATTTTAATGCCTTTATTAAGCCCATTATTATATTTCATCTTTTCTCATTTTATCAGTATTTTTATATCCTGCGCTATAACGCTCAAATAATTGACAATTATTAAATAATATAAGACATTCATTAATTATTTTATTATAGAGCTAGTTAAAAATAGCTGAAGCAGCAGCAGCCTCTTCAAGAAACAATATCTGGGAAAATATCTTATATAAAACGGCAATTTTGTTTTTGCTGATGGCAAAACAGAACAACATCTAGTTAGCTGATCAAAAAAATTTCAAAGTGAAATTTGCAGAAACCGTAATTTTATTTTAAAAACGTGTTAGACTAACAAGCTGTGCTGTCGACTTCAAATATCGATGCCTCATTATTTTAAATTGGCTGAGTTCTGTTTTATATTCAATGTTAAAGCGTATTAACAGACTTTGTTCCATCGATGGTTATTGAAATTATATTTCAAATACTGATTGCAGCTGTAGTTGCAGCTTTTTTTTTGGTCAAACTTTTAATTTACAAAATAATCATTAAAAATGCGTTGCATTTATTGAAAATAAATATAGATTTCGTTTTAATTACGTTATGGATAAACAAACCGTGTTATGAATTTCCTATTGCGCCAAACTAGCAATTTTCGTTTTAATTAAATTTTCCAGCAATGATTTTATTTATACCGATGTGTGAGACTTGAATTTATATTTACATATTACAGTTTACAAAAACTATTGAGTATTATTGGATGGAACAAATGTGAGGCGAGATACATGGACCATTTCCAAATAAATTATTGTCGAGGAAGCAAAGTAAAAAAATAAAAAAATGTTCTATGCAGCAGAGAGTAAGAATAGCTAACTTTTTCTCGAAACTAAATTTATATATCAAAGTTCGAGTATTGTAAATCTAATATAAAACTGTATCTAATCAAAGGAGTAGAAGCTTTCCAACTATGTTCGACTATTTTGGTGCAACGTGAGCTTTTCCGTCAATTTCTATTAAACTTTCGACTAACTATTACACTTAAGAAGAGTCGTTAAACTATTTACGTGTTTAATTAAGAGTTGATTTTTAGTTCATATATTGTCATTATTGTTCCAGGACCTTCTCACATATAAGGAAGGTTGTGCACCTGCACGTCCTGGTGCCATTATCCTGATTGCGTCGCAGAAGTCACCTGTAGGTCTTGATTGATGGTCTTCTTAGCACTATACATGATTGCGCGGCGCAGAGACTGTGATCGTATAGTTTGCACAAAAGGTCCTTTTCAGAAACACATTAAATAAGGCTTGACGTTCTTTCATACACATAGTCACAAACTTGCAACTTCTTAGCAGATTCTGACATAAATATCCGGGAAAAGAGAGTATCGGAGTCAGCGAGAGCAGGTACACTATGAAGGGTTCCCGTTTTGATAAAAGACATTTTACAAGTACTCATTCATTTTATGACATACAAACAACGTGAAATATTGTACACCTCTTTGTATACTTGATGTTTGTATAATGCCTCGCTCTTTCGGTTTTATGTGAAATTTTTGGCGCCGCAAAATTGAAATTTTTATGTGCGAGGGTGCTACAATAATGCTCCTCTATTCATATAAAAAAAACAAATTTTTATATTTGCCTTGGAAAAATAGTATAAATAATAATAATCACAAATGGGTCTGCGTAACGTCAAATAAGGTTCATTCTAAATAATAATGCATCGGGTAAAGATAAACTTTGAAGGCAAAAGCTCGTTAAAAGCTAGATTTAAGTCTTCGCAATGAAAAGCGTCTAATAAAAGCTGTCTTTAAACAATTGCTGCAGTAATAAAATCCGAAATATATCATTATTTATTTAACTTTAAATATTTGAAAATTAAATTTGTACAAATTTAAATAAACACCTAAAAGACAATACGTTGCAGGATATCAAGTTTGTTGGCGAAGTTTTACATGTAACAAATTCAAAATTACCATCAAGGATTATATGCAGCCTGCAGATTAATTAAGTCAAGTAATTCTATCTATGTTTAAGAAATTGGGAAAGTTTGTTGAGCAAAAATGTTATTGGAAAAATTGAGGAATATTGGCGAAAAAAAAATTGCTACTAAACTGTGCGTCTCTCAGTTTTTTTTATATATAAGGGAAAACATAATGTTTTGTTTTTTCTTATGTATTTCAGATTGAGAAGAGCAACCTTGTCTTATATTACATTCGTCGTTCGATGCGACAATATGTCCCAAATTGTTTTATTTTTAGATGAAACTGTAAAAGAAAGTTTTGCGGGAGACCAAGTGGAAAATTGGATTCAACTTTTTTCGTTTACTATGTATATGTATAAACGCTTCTGCCATCAAATATATTTTTTTCATTTCTCACAACCCTGGTTATATTAATCTCTTTATAGAATTTCATCGCGGTTTTAGGTGACACTAGAGATAGAAGACAATCATCGATATAAATTCTTCGATATTGTTTCAATAATAAAAGGAAATAGTTTTGGTATTATGCCAAAATGGAATTTATATCGTACAATACAAAAATTACTTTGGATATATGAAATATCGCTAGTAAACACTAGTATATTTTTGCTCCAATAGAACATTTATTAGAAACTGATGGCATCGTGGAAATTCGACATCCACCTCAATTTAGAAAAATTAGAGCAGCCTCAACTTTTATTTACAGTAACGATCTTAAAAATCCAATTAATGCGACGCTTAATAGCAAAATCTTAATTAATTTACTAAAAAAGTTTCTCTTATCAGCTCCAGATATTGTTTTTTCAAGTGGCTGCTTGAATCTATATTAATTTCTATTTTCAGTCTAAACAAGTCAAATTTAGCCAGACATAAAAATACATTAAATAAATATACATAATGAATATTTTATGATTTTTGTGGCGCAGTACATTAAAACCACACACATAAATAAAATACTCAACAGACATTTTTCAAGTTAAATATATTTTGCTCAGAGCATATAGCTGTTCAGTTTAACTTTTAACAAGCTTTTTTACGTTGATTTTTCGCAGGACTACCATTTCATATCGCCAAATAAGAAAACTTGTCGTTTGCAAAGATTACTTTCCAGACAAATATAGTTCTACCGAAAACAAAGTCGAGGGAGAGAGAAAAAAAGTATGGAAATGGGCAATAACTGCGAAATGTTTAAATAAGCGGAATAATGAAACTCGAACATAAGTTCAGACTCCATGTGAGCTATGAATAGGACAATTTTAATTACACCCTCATCTTATATATAAGGCAGCATCCCTTGCGTTCGTAATTGCTCCTTTAATTCAAGTGACTCAAGCTGCGTGATGCCATTCACTTGGGACCCTTTTGTCTAGCCTCTCCAGAACATTTTTTACAATTTACTATTACTTTAGAAAAACATTATCATAAAAAATAAGCCGAACAATACAGAACTAGAATGGAAAAATAACGAAATAGGCACACCACTTGCTACCCCCGTTTTATTTATGGTTATTATTTTTATTTTTGCCTCTCTACTACATGGAAGAGAGGTTTTTCTTTTTCCAACTTGGAAAAGTTCTGTTATACAAAACTACACACTTGTGCAAATATTATACATCATTACCAGAAGATCTGATTTTACAAGAAAACTTTTTAAATTTTAAGTTTATGAAAAATAATGAATAACACTGATTTTCAAAGGAGAAAAATTACTTTTAAATAATCAGCGAAATTTATTTTATTTGTGCATTAAAGCAAAAAGTTGAAAATGTTGAAATATTCCTAGTTGTGTATGTAAAATATAAATATTTATGCAAAAAGTAAATTTACATCAACTGAAACTACAAAGCTCTATTCAATATTTATTTATAACATGCATTTTGATAAGTTTTAAAGTGGTTGCATTTTTAAATGGTATGGTTTTTCATAAATTGAAACAAAAATTGACCTGAAACTAATTCAAAATTAAAATTTGTTTGCTTTTAATTGGAGGTACAATTATTTATAGAAGAATTTAATTATCATGCACTGAATTCTAACTAATTGCTAGTGCTCTCTCTATTCCATTTTCATAATGCAATTTGAGCTTGTTTATAATAAATCACATGCAGAACAACTTGTTGAAAAGTCCGTAAGCTCTCAAAAGTAGTACTAACTTTATTTATCGGAACGTACATAGAGATATCGAAAATGTCCATGTATATTTGTATAAATAAACTTAATGCTACTTTTGCGAACTTGGTGACTTTTGAACAAGTTGCGTTTGTAAACAATTTGCTCTAATGGATTCCCACAACACAAGTCCGTAATCATTTTTGCAAGTATAGAAAAATAAGCTGCAATAATTCGGAAAAAGCACATGAATTTTTCATGAAAAACTGAAAAATACTTATAAACCGACGCTTAGAAGCATGTGACATGATCAACGCTGGGATATTGAAATGAAATATTGATGGATCGTCATTTGTCAAGTGAACGCATAGGGGTTGTTTGACAGGCTTCCAGGTGGTTAATGGATTTAATTCCTGCTAAACCAAGCATACATCACACAGGTTCCTATGTACATATATGCTTGTTAAGAGCAGATACTAAAACGTTGTTTCCTTAAACACGATAACACACACATTTTCCGTTTCTCTCCTGCAGGCATTGAAAATTTATAAATAGAAGAACAGACTCTCATACTGATGCTGCAGGAACATAAAGGAACAGCACACTACCTATCTGCTCGTACTGTAAATAAAGAGCTTTTTCATTTAGAAATATTTCCGACTAACATATATTCTCCGCTTTCAAACATTTATATCGAGCGAACGATGTTCCGTAAAGGAAAAAAAATGGAAAAAAATTACCCGGTTTTAAAGGTGACGCCGCGACATTAGTTTAAATGTGAACTTTCTGAAACCAAACGCGACTTACAGAATGTCTCTGCACCCATAAAACAAACACTGCATTCGCTTCCCTTATTTAAGATATTGCATCGTTTTTGCTGCTCAAAAAGCTCGATTCATCACCACAAAAAAGTGCAAATAAATATACGCGTTTAATCTCCATTAGAATTTAAGCAATTCACTAATTTAGCATTTTTAAAGCCCACGTATTTTTATTTTGACAAAAAAATCTTTTAAAAAAAGATCATCTAAACTAAATACCGTAATTATTAGTGTGTTTTGAAGCGAAACATTCCAGATGATTAGTTTAGTATCTATAATCTGCGAATTTCCTGCCAGATCAATTCAATTTAAAAAAACAGCTAGAGCAGGAAATTAAAGTCAGAAAGTTTTGTGGTTTTGAATTTCGTGATATATTTGTAACAGAAGCGCGAATGTAAACCTTGTTAAAAGTTTGTCATATGCTAAACTTTAATAAAGAAACTAATTATTAATAATACTCGAAGAGATGAGGAAACACCAAACACCGACTACAAAAAGGTGGTTGCTTGGATATCCTGCCGTCATCAGACAAGCTTCATTAAAATATGCTTGCATATTTAATGGTTGCGTTTTTACTCTATTTTTCCCTATTTTTTTTTTTTTTTTAGTTTGATGGCTGGCGTAAAGACGAGTCACGGTTGTTGACTGCTTCGTCTTTCAAAACTTTGAGGGAAACTTAGCAGCGCATAAGGAAAACGTCAAGTTGGAATTATAGCCGGGTCGTATTAAACAGACCACGAATATAAAATCACCACTGAAACTTTACCTATAACAATTACAGTTGCTATGTGCACTTAGAAACCCTTAGTTTGGCCTAGCACCTAGCCACCCTCTCACATGTATATAAAGTTTGTTGCATTCAATGCTTCCTCTAAGTTCATTCTAAATATTACAAGCCTATTCCATTTGCCAGGCAAGCAAAGCTCGAGCTTAAACCACACCATTTCAACCACTAGCATTTGCAAACTTTTGCTAATTTTCGTTTTAATATTTCCACGAGTTATTTCCTTTTTATGGAATTATTCTGGCAGTTTAATTACTATTTTTAAGTTACTTCCTCGGAAATTGAGAAGATACTATAACGGAGTTTAATTATGTATTTCGGTTTTCTGTATGCTTGTATTATTCAATTATGCAAAAATATTCTTAATTGCATCTCAAAATCCTAATAAGCTTCCCGTCAGAAGCTCACCATATTGCAAAAGTTTAGAACCACATGTCCCGCTTAGCACCACAAATCTGTCAATTAACCACATACTCCACTTCAACAAGATGATTTTATGAGTTATGAATTTAATAATTAAATTTTCCCTCAAAAATAAAATCCTCCTCATCCAAAAATACTTTGTTCACGTAAAATGTACAAAAGAAGAATATGTAATAATATAGAAAAGCATCCGTCTTTCCGCTGAAAGATCTAGATTTAATAAAAATTTATTTGTTTGCATTTAATCTAATAATAAAACAATTTTCCGCATTCGGGATTACAGCGTTTGCAAAGATAAGTCGTGAAAAATTCCCTCGAATGTTGACAGTGTAAGGTAATATTTTCGCTGATAAGCACACTGAAAACTGTAGACTACTGAAAGGTGAAAAAGAGTGCGGCAGAAGATGAGGAGAAGAGGAGGAGCAGCAGCTCATATTCACATTCTGGATATGATTCAACGTTGTGATCCTATGCTATCAGTCGCTACGGGTTATCAATATGTATGTGGTCCCAGTTGCTCCAGACTGTAGCCACGTTGCGACCAAATCACATCACCCCATTTAATCCCGAGGGAGTTCTGAGGACGATGCAAGCTGTTTTTATTTACTATTATATTTTTATTAAAATCAAAAATTCATTGAGCCCCGGATTTACGTAGATTGATATTAAAATTATTATAAATATTGAATGTAAAGCCTACTGTTTCTCCAAAAAAGTATATTTTTCCTCACGATTTATTATTATTATTATAACCGAAGGCTCGAAAAAATTAGTTTCTTTCGCCAGCGATGTGGTGTCAGAATTGGATTTAGTTTGAAATTTCTTTTATAAATGAAATCAATTCCATGATGCCGCATCTGGGGGCGGCTTGTATGTTTGTCTTCCTTTTTTTCCTTGGCGAACAAGTCAATTTTGTGGAAAAATGGCAATGGATTATCTGCCGATGAGAAATTTGAATGACAACAAATTTAAAGCGTATTGTTTGTCTTCGTTTTATTTACTTGCGCTCTATATATCCATATTATGTCATTGATGAAGCAAATTTATTCAACTCACAAATTTTATCACCGAGCAAAAAAAATAAATAGATTACGCGGGTGGACTGGAATTATTTTCTATTTTGTATGAATGGTTCTTAATCAATATTCATATCACTTTAGTTACTCGAATCGCATTATCTTCATCGAATTATGCTTTTAGTTCCATTTCAGTATTATATAATATAGATGGCAAGCTATAATAGAAGTTATTTATTATTCACTGATTACCAAAACAGATAATATAGAATTTATGATTATCACTTATATGAATATTTATGAGGGGTGCATTTTGAGGAATCTAATATATTTCGATCAAAAATTAATCGAAACAATATTTTTATACAACACATTTGCTTCATCAAAGACGATACTACTATGAGTCATAACTTATAATTATGTAATTCCCCAATAAATAATTAATTTCATTGTTCTTAGAAGAAAAAAACTGGAAAAACCTGTTTACGAGTTAATCTGCATTTATGTACACGATTATCGAGAATAGTGAAAAGGTTATCATCAATAATTAAATTTTGTTATAAATATCCGCAGATCAATTAAACAAATTTTAATTTGATTTCATATAGTAACTAAATAAAACCGTTTTCCATCCCATTGAACATTTCGAAAATGAAGTTATCCATTCCAATTTTAATTCAAGTGCTAGTGGTGTTAACAATTTATATAACGACATGTACTTCAGATCCAATATATTTTGTGCCAGAACCTTTAATCGAAACATTCAGCCCGAAAGGCTTAAAAGTTAGTATTCCTGATGAAGACGGTATCTCACTGTTTGCTTTCCATGGAAATATAAACAGACCAATGGATGGCTTAGAAGCTGGCTATTTTTCCAAGGATATTTTGAAAAAAGTGGGCAATCGTTGGGTGTTTTACGATCGAAATGCAAAATTGAAGAGCGGCGACAAGCTCTACTACTGGCTGTTTGTCATCAGAAATAATTTAGGATACCGCTACGACGACGGCGAATTCAATGTTACAGGTGAGATTTTTTTGCATTTTCTACAACAACTTTGCAACATGTACCTGCAAATTAAATGTTGTTCTAAAGGTCACACGGCAGTGCGTTTTATGTAGACCAAAGCGGGCGTTTGTGGTTATTTTATGTTACGACATGGCCAAACCACGAGCTGGACTTTTGCGAGAGCAACGTTTGTAATCCAACATTTCAGTATACAAATTCCATATTATCATTCCGCAAACAAAAACATTTTGTATTGTTTCCTTTCGGCTGAATGTCAAGGGTGCAGCGTGTGTTTTTTGAAACAATAAAGGCCCCTAAGCAAAATTAATAATAGTCTAAATGTATGAAATTTATGCAAATGCATTTAAGAAGTGTTTTAGCAAACACGCTTCAGAGACAGCCTACGTGCTATAATAGTGATAATTAACCTGTTACATGAATAAAACATAACATTTTCACGTAATTTATCCTGCCACCGCACAAACCGTGTCAAATTTATGGAAATTTTGAGCTTTCGATAAACTCTCTTACAGGATTTCAGATTTTATGGTCGCCCTTGTTTTTAAATCAATTCAATATGATATGAAAATTCAAAGATCTAAATAAATTTGTTGCAGATATTTCAGATTTTATGGACGTCCATATTCCGAAACCCTGCAACCCTCTTTCGCAGAGCGAAGCGGAACGTCTCATCATGCCAAGAAACAAGTGCGAGCCAGAAAATGAACATAATACGGGAGAACTACATACAAATGTAATTAATGCACCGAAAAACAATGGTGAATGCATCAAACTTTTAGAAAACATAACTGAATCATCTAACTATTTGTACAAGGAAGTGGACGAGCTAAAACAAACCAACAGTATTCTCAAGGAGCTAGCGCTGAAAAACTCAAAAGCTGTCACTGAACTTCGCTTTTCCGGAAAACTGCCGAAAAATGGCAACCCGATTGCAACGGCGGATAATATTATTAGTGAAAAATTAAGACTGAATGTGAAAGTTGTGAAAGCCGAATATGTTAACAAGGGTGCTGATATTAAGTTTACTGTTGATACACTTGAAGATAAAATCAGTATAATTAGAGCTGCTCAAGTTAAATTGCTGCATTCGCAAATTGATTTAAGTTATTGACGCAAAGGATAATCCATTATTTATTTAACAAATTTATTTGCAAAATACACGTAGATATTTTTGACTGGAAAATATATTATCACATTTATAGCAAACCATTTAACTAACTAAAATCATGTTAAATGACGCGTTTTAGTTGATTTCTATGAAGTATTATATCAAAATATGTAATAAATGTATGAAATGAAACAAATTTTTTGTTGCAATTGATGTAATGATAATATATAATTAAATATAGTTTCTGTTTCAGTAAATGTAAACAATATAGCAATTGTGTTAACTTTAAATATAAATCTATGTACAATAGAATTGATAATCCAATGATCACTTTAAAAGCAAATAAATAATAGAATACGTTTTATTTATGCTAGTATTAATTTGTTTTAAAATGTCAGAAGCATTATTAATTCCAGATAAATTTTTGAACAATTGATTATTGAATGCAATCATTATTATTAAGCATTAAATTTATTTTTATCATATTTTAATTAGTGGAGCTTTTGCGTTCATCCCTTTGAAAAATTAACTAAACAAATATATAGTTTTCAACCCTCAACACTATTTAGCTGAAGCTAATATTGACTGTTTGTAAACTGTTGCCATAATTATTTTATGAGGAAATGAAAATAATTTCGAAAGTCTCAAAATATATGCATTCTTTTCCAGATTGTTTCGCTTTAATTGCACGATTCGTACGAGAAATGCTATTTTATTGCTTTAATCTCATGGATGGTACACTATTTCATTGTAAATGTCTTGTATTTCATTCGAATCAACTTCAATATTAATAAATACTTCTTTGTAAAGCATTTACGCTCGGATAGGCGTTCCATCCGAGATTCATTGCAATGTCTTAGCTTGCTGTTATTGGTTTCTTTTCTATTGTGTTTATAGTCTTGCAGATTTAGATGTATGGCTTTTAGCCATTGTTGTAGCAATATCTATATATTCCACTTTTATTTACCAGAAATAAAATAATCAACCACAATTTATTCGATATTTTTGCGAGCGAGATGCAAGTGAAGGAAGAAAATTCGCTTTACTCTAACTTTGATCAGAAAAATAGTTATTTTATTTAAATTTAAACAAATGGCTATTCGCTAAAAGTAATAAAATTAATTTACATATGAAAACCATAGTAGTAGCGGAGTGTTGAAATTGTGAGTAGAAAATCTGGCAGAAGCATTCAGGAAAATTGTGTCACCATAAGTTTAAATTTTAAATTCGATATATCTTCACCGGAAAGACATGGCAATTACTTAGCTTAGTAGAGGATATTGTCAATTTCATTTAAAATCACGTTGATGCATTTCCTTTAAATTAAATACAAGCCACGAATCTGTTTTCCTTTAAAAACAGGCACGGCCTACAAATCTCCAACCACTCAAAGAATAACGAATTGCCATTCAATTCGATCGCTACTTTATGTATACCAACATATACTTGAAAGAAATTTATCGTTTTAATTGATACAGAGGCAACAAGCATTCGAAACCGATACAAATTCAATTATCTACATAATGCATTTTGGATTTTATCAATTGTATTGCTTTTTAATGTTTTTCGTTTCACGTTGTATTTTTCGTACTTAGAGATTAAAAGTTTCTAAAGCAAAAAGTTGAAAGTTGAGCGAAACTTGCTGGATTTAATCTTTTAAATTTCCGATTTAACAAATAAGGAATATTAAATAGAGCGCTTTATTTATTTAAATTTCAAAAAAAAATATGATGAAATTTAAACAAGAGCTTTTAGATAATCATATAAATTTTAAAGCTTGATTTTGACTTCTTTAAAAATGGGAAGAAATCGAAATATATCGTGAATTGTCTATTCGGAAGTTCGCGCATAGGAGATCTGCATAAATAAATGGATTAACTCTATCAAATTGATTTAATTTGTTACATCCAGTTCCTCTATATTCTTAATTAAATTTTTTGATTGAATTGTTGTGTTTTAATGTATGGAAAGTCGTAAAAAAAATTAAATTCGTATTGAATAAACATAAGTTTAATTAAAATTTAGCATAATCCTCCAAAAAACTCGCTGTGTTATACCAATAAATCTAAACAATGCACTTGTATGAATGAATTTATTATCAGTTGCGATGATAATTCCAATTAAATATTAAATTAAATGTCATTTAAAATAAACAACATCGATATGTGCTAGTTGGAAAAATGCATTAATTAATTTATGCAACCTAGTTGTTTGAATATTTTTGAACTAGTAGTAGATTTGAATAGCAGTCTGCAGATAGAAGTAGGAAAAACGCTTGTGTAAACAGATTCGTGCTCAATCCGGATTATATTTCCATTCGACATAAAAAAGGTGTCTGGTGACGAAGCAGATAAGAAGTTATATGTGCAAAGCTCACTGTCATTTACTTTTATAGAGAAATTTCTGTAAAAAATGCGCCACTGCAGGAGCGAGATTGAGGCGATGAACCACGGAATTCAATTTTCCATTGACACCCATTCATCTTCCAAGTTGCGAAAGCCGTCACGGCTTACAGACCTACATAAGCATGCTTAGAGAAGCACAGGCGTCGGGGGCGCCCCTTCTCATCCATCCTACACAATGTTATCCTAATGCTTGTTAATAATGCAGCATTTCTAACCGCATTTCCTGCACTTTATTCTATTATATAGATAAAGCTTTTCAGGTGAGGTGAGAAGCTAAATGCATACCAACATCTGCAAAACTTTTATTGTCAATCCACAAAACACATTAGCCCTTCTCTATACAATAGTAAAGTTGAATAGTAAAACGTAAACGTCAAAATAGGCGCGTTTTATGGCCCGTGGTACGATTGATGGTGTTTAAACTTTTACCACGAACAATGTATGTGATGTCTTTCGAGTCTTCCAACTTTCGCACAAACAACCAGAAACGGATTAAAAATTCTGGCAAAAAATATTTTGAATACCGTATTGTAACAATTCATCACAATATTAAGTCAAAAGTTTAGAATAACCCGCAACATTTTCGAGAAAACCAAGAAATTTCCAATAAAAATTGCAATGCCACCAGCTCATCCACCATAATTCTAAATAATTTAGTAGCTCTATTTTATTCAGTTTAAGACCCTTTTTTATTGTACTCTCAATATGAATGACGTATTATTTATTCAAAAATACGCGACTAGAATTTAATTTGAACGGAAAAAAGTGTGTGTGTGTCGTATTTACTTTATGAGCTCGTCGTCCTTGTTTGGGCTTTCGGAAGTGAATTTTTTAATAGCAATTTTTCTGCCCTACGTTTTCGATCGAATTGATGAGTTGGCAGTTATTGGGATTCTTGTTCTCATAGATTAGTTACGTGAGTAGAAAGCATTACTTATTATTTATTGGGCTCTTCGTAAAAAGCTTTAAAGATAATAGGGTTGGCTTTGTAACTCTTGTTTAGATTTCTTATATTTGAAGCCAGTATTGCACTTGTAAATGAAATTCTACACAAACTTTGCCTTGCGAGATGAAATGTTTTTTCAAATTGATGTGATTTTCCTTTCTTGTGAAAAATTAAATCACTTTAATTGAGTGCCAAAAACAAGGACGATGTCTCTCTAAGACGCAAAATATATTTGAGTCTTGTAAAGTGGCAAAGCAATAAATAGAAGAGGAAAAAATTGGTTATCTGGAATGTCCGATAGAGGATAGTCGGTTTTACATTGCGCGTTGTCAGTGATACATCATCCGGAAAGCAGCATCACTACTTCTATAGTAATTTATATGGGCCAGGCCCTCTGGACCAACCGACGCAAGTTATTGATGGTGACACGTATTAAGCGAAGCTGTCATCCGAATTATTTTTTATCGAAATTTAATAACAAACACGTCACAAAAACTGATTATGAAAAGCGTACTATATAGTCGGTGTTCCTCCCTTTTGCACTATTAATCATAATAATGATCGTCAAATTATATATACAAGGTGGCAAGATAATTTTTTATCCATGATTCATTGATTAAAAATGAATTTGCTCGTTTAAAAAAGCATCAAAACAATCTACCGGATGGCTTTTCACTTAAAAGCCATACGCATAATATATTGGCGCAAAATCAATAATTTGAATTTTGGATCCATTATTTATTAGCATAACAAGCAAAGGGAATTTTAAAATCTAAATTATATGAGCAATACTATTAAATATTCTTGTAGCTTTAATAAAATTAATTATTCATTATATTTAAAGAGAACACAAATTTTATTTACTGCTATGTACTTATTGGAGTATTTTGAACAGTAACTGTTTACATATTTAGCATTTTTTTTTCAGGTTTTATTTTTATAGTGCTCTACATGGCTGCTTTGCGGTATTAAAATACATATTTTCAGCTGCTATTTCAGAAAATCACGTACATTTCATGCCGCATTTTCTGACACATGCTACGTTTCATTGACATCATTTCTTTTGTAGTCAGTATTCTCTTAAAGCTGCGTAGTTTTCCAGATTAAATTTGCCTTTTTACATTTTCCGTACAAATGTGGAAATATTGCAGAATTTCAAGCTTCCTCAAATTAAATTTCACACTTATATTTTGATATAGTAGAATGCTGAAAGGCATGCTAGATTATTTTCATAAGCTTGTCAAAATAGTTTTACTAATGCAGGCGAGTTTCGCTTATTTTGTATATTTGCAATTTAATTTACTTTTCTCATAAATTCTCGCTTTATTTTACCTAATCCAGTCAAGTCTGATAAATGTTCTTATGATACAGATTCATTGCCAGCCAAATTTAAGATCGCAATTTGCAAATTTTAATTGGAATCGAAAAAATCAACGTTTATTAAATGTTGTGTTCCAATTAAAGTCGTTCAGTTTTGATTAATTTTTTGCCGTGTGCCAAAAATGTCAATAAATGTTGGCGCACAAGCTTCCATGTAACAAACTAAATTACTGAAACAGTCCATCTTCATCATCTACAAATGAAAGAATGGCGCATCAGCAAATCATGTCGTCTCAACTTACGACGTATTCAGTAATTAAATTTGCGAAGCATCCAAATCGAACGTCTTTACTTTTTAAGATCGTCAACGAAAAGTAATTTACAAACAATTTAATATTTTATAAGAATCTAAGATATGGATGATAGATTAGGTCCTAGAGGATTGCCCAAAATTTTTCGATAAAAATTTGAAAATCCTTTTTTTGCAATTTGCGATTAAAATGACATCTTTTTAGTTGCCATTTTTGATGTTAAAACAGCCTTCTTTTTTTTATTGTTCTAAAAAAAGCGTGAAAAAAAAAACTTTTTTTCACTCTTTTTCTACTTTTTTTCACTCTTTTTACTTTTTTTCATTCTTTTAAAAATTGCTAAAAACGTGGCAAAAAGTTATAAAACCGCAATGTTTTATTTATTAACAACATTAATTGTACAATTAGTAAGAATATTTAACTAAACAGAAACATATAAGCAACATTTCCATTAAATTTGAGTTAGCAAACACTTCTGTTCGATTTGAATTATGTGAATAAAGCTGTTTGATTTTTTGTTCCTAGGGGCGATTTCAATTGTTTTATCAATGCTTGTTCTAATTAATAACAAATTAAGCTTGAATCAAGCAACCGATTGTCATCTGATTATTAACTAATATTTAATATTTTTTATTTTAATTAAAAATTGCAAAAAATAGTGTATACAACACGAGCAAAATTAGTTATTTTTTCACTTCTCGTATTGTCCAACTCGGCTGACGCCTCGTTGGACAAATGTACGACTCGTGAAAAAATAACTTATATTTTGCTACTTGTTGTATAAATAACTATTAAATACATATGTAGTTGAGATTACATTATGGACATATGCCATATTTCAAAAATGTCGGCTTTATTTTATTTTCTTTGGCTGATAGAACTTGGTTTGAGATTTAGAGAATCGATAAGCTGGCTTTACATTTCAAAAATAATACCAAAAAACGAAGAAGTAGTTTGGCGTCCTGGAGCTTACAGGAAACAGAAAGCAAATTACCTTACGTTGAATTGAAGTGCATTGCTTATACTACTTTACCAAACTGTCAAAATCAGAGATTGTATATTTATTTACTTATGTACCTTCACTCTTTGGTATATATGCATAAACAAATAAAATTAGATTCCTTTCTTGGTGTGCACACAAGAATTTGGTTTCTTAAAATATTCAAATAATACGAAGAAGGAAAAAAAGATTATATTTATATAGCGTCTTCTTCTTATATTTCCCTCACGTTGTTTTAACTCAATTTCATCATCTCCCTGTAGTTCAAAACCTCGGGCTATTATTTTCAATTTTCAGAGTATATATTTTGCCAGTCTTGCGTCGAGACATTTTTTAGCTCTGCTCCACAGCCAGTACAAATGAAAACAAATCTGTGGTCCCGGTGACACGTGGATTCATATTGCTCCTGTCGCATTTTGCCTTTGGCCATTTCAGCACACACATTCCACACATATTAAAAGCTGAAAAAGGTTTATTTACCTTTGCTTAAACCGACAGAGAGCGCAAAAAATTCGAAAGCAAACGTTTGTTTATATTAAAATTACAGCTTTGGGATATTTGTATTACAATTCCCTCTTCTCTATTCACATACTCGATTTTCTTTTGTATATAATATAAATTCGATATGCTTGGTATTCAGTAAATATCTGCATTATTTATTATATCTATATTCATGTGTATAAAACCCTAGAGGCCGAGGGCCCTGAAACATACAACAACCATTATATGGCTGGAGCTTTTTTCGAGCTTTTTTTTAATCGAAAATTTTAATATCTGCCTGCTATGTTACGTTAAACAAAACCGAATAATATTTTTTCCTGAACTAAAAGGAAGACCGAATAATGTCACCGTTTAAGATATTTTAGATATCGTATTTCCAGTAAGTAACTTCTAAAGACTTTTCTAGGTAAATCCCACTTCTAGGTAAAATTTAATGAAGCTAAATTCTAAGAAATTTCTGAAAAATCTGTATGCCTCTCAAAGAAGAGCATTGCAAACAAATCATGCGAATACATTATTTCTACAGATATACAAATAGCATACAAAGAAATTTGTTTTTCCGCTTCACTAACGAAATGGAAAGCAGCTTCAATTAATTTCTAAAAATGTATTTGACAGATTTAATTCACGAAAATATTCGCTCATTTGTAAAATTTGTATTGAAATATTTGCAGATAATTATTTAAAAACGTTGCAGTAATGATTTATTTGTTTTTCGATATTATTTAGCTTTCCTGGTTATTAAAAAAAAGTTTGAGTTATTTAGTTGGCAAACTTTTTCTGACAAGGCTATGAAACGTCTAGGCTATTTATCTTTTTTGCCATTTTTCCCAGCAAAATTTATGACTTCGCTAATTGACCTACAAAATGTTTCATTGCATTTAAATACATCTTGGACTAAAATTAAGTTGAAATGAAAATTTAATTTAATTTATTTTAACAGCAAAACCTAAAGATGTTGACACGAAATTTAATCCATAACCATTATTTCTATAGTGAATGAATTTTAATTAATTTACGTTTCCAATGCAGTAAAATTAATTAATAATGTAAATTTATTATGCTATATATTTTTAATGTTTCCGATGATATTGTGATGTACAATAAAAGCATCGTTGAATTATCGATTTCTATTAAATGTAATTATATTCGTTTCCGGAGAAACAGATTTATACCAATCATTTTCAGATTTATACAAGCAATATTAGATTATCGACGTTTCCTCACACGATAAACCTTTTTTAATATAGAGAGAGATGTCGAAGAATTTGGATTATAGAGAACGCGAATCCTGCTAGCAGGATTGCGCCTGCATTGCGCATCGTGGCATAATCAAGAGTTCTGATTTATTTATAAGCAATCCTACTTCTCAACTGCTAGATTTCCCTCGTTAGTTGATATCCTCGTATATTCTGTGGGACTAAACCCCATAACTCTCTATATAGTCTCAGTCTACGTCGTTGCGTTCTAAATCTTTCATAACCACACCAAAACGTTGTTAATAAAACAATGCACTAATTAACTTTACAGAGAACTTTTCAACTTGTCCTTTTTACTACCACAAACTCGCACTCCCTGCTTTTTTGTTCCTTCATACTCATATTTGTCTCATAATTAAAATATTATGCAAAATATTGATCCATATAGTAAATAATTCTCAACAATTTCCGAACAATTTTATGTATTCAAATATATTCAAGTGCATTTTTAGATTTTTTTGATCTGAAATTGGATTTAAATGTAAATTGAATTCCACATTATCTCGAATTCATCTCCAAAGAATGGCCTAATTGGTAAACCACTTGACTACTAGCAATCGAGAGATCTAGGATTCAAATTTCAGTTGTGCTTCAAGTATTTCGTTTCAATTATTCATTTATTGATATGCATCGATTCTTTTGATTTCAATTTCACGTAATGTTAATTTAATTTAGAATAGATTTTTAAATTTGTCCTTCTACACCACACTAAACGAATTTTCTTTTATATTTATTTTTCGTAGTCATATTTATCATTTGTTGAATGTAATTAAATTAATTTTCTATGTGCATGTAAGCAGTTTATAATATTTTATAGCTTTTAAACACGCGATTCCATTAAATATAGCTCTAGAAAAATAGTAGTTTTATATTATTCCATTTGCGCCAATTAATATTGTAGAAAAAGAATTATTATTTCCAGATTAAAGCAATTTAATAAATTTATGCTGATCAATAAGGCAGCTATATGGTGCGGAAAGAAAAAGTTTCGGGGGTAGAAAACTGGAATGAGTGGATGTTTTCGAAAAGGAAGACGCGTTGTATTGCATACATAAAACCGTAGATTCCTTTTAAACAACAACTTGCTTTTCTCTCTCCGGTGTATTCGAAATTTAATTTGGCGCCTTACATAAAACAACACACGATGGTGCATTAGAAAGCAGCAGAAGGATCAAAGAGTGCCTTCTTTGGACGATGTTGTCTTTCCAATCCATCTGGCGCGGCGGACAAACAAATCGAATTACGGTTCCGTTCCGGAATGGGCAACTAAGAGAGCAGACATGCGAACACGTTCGCCGGAATCTAGAAGTTTGTCCATTATGCCAGCTAAAAAGGCCTTATTAAGGTTGACTTTCATTTAAGACCACAATAATGAAAGTGTGTTCTGTTGTTCTCTCGTTGCGTTGCAAAAGAACCGCACAAATTAGATCAATTTGCTGAATACAAAATTAGTTTTATTATACCGGATTCTAGGGCTCCGGATTTGTTCGGAGGGCTAATTTTAATTAGACGACTACATTTTTGAAGAAAAAAATTGTACACAAGGTGTACATATCCACATAAACTTCCATCCAATTAAATTTTAGAGAAATTCAAGGAGCATAATTCTAAGTAAATATCATAGAGTAGTGATTACATTTCAAGTAGGCACTCATGAGTATTCTAACTAAATTCCAATTAAATGTTTTCCATTGGCATTAAACAAATTTGCTGGCTAATCTCAGTAAATGTGTGTGGAATATTATAATGTAATATTGGCAAATGAATGGTAATTGAAATCCATTAAAAATGACGGTGAAGCCTGCGAGGAACCGATTCAATTATGTCTATCTTGACATTAAATCGTATAGCAGCAAACTATATTTAAGACATAATAGGTGCAAATTAGGATAATTGTCATCTCAGAATTCCAGGCATATTGCAGTAATTAGATTTCAGTAATAGTTTCGGTAATGTTGGCAATTAAGACGATGACACGCGACAAGACTTCAACGGCTGCCTCCAGATTTAATCATCTGTAATCATTTTCTATCTTGCCAGAGAGAACAATACATTCAATTCGCACTTCTTGATATTCCCCTGATGACTTTATAATAATGAAATTCCTCGCTCATTAATAATTATCTCGCAATCACGAGCAATAATGCGAACAAAACGAAAACGCGAGGTAATCTAACTGTATTTTTCATGATAACGTAGTGGAAGGAAAAAACATTCGAGTGGTTTAGATTAACAAACTTATGATATTAACTTGAAGTGATAAATGAGTTTATCTACATTAATGGTCCTCCTGGGACATTGCTTGGTCGTTCTGCAAATAGAACCACCATTTGTCAATTATAAGCGCTGCTGAAAAAAGCGACTGAAAAAAGCAACAACAAAACAGACTCGGATGTCTTGAAAGAATAATAGTCTGAATTGAATGGTAATTTTAGCTTGGAAATTTGAATTACAGTCATAAATATTTGTCAAAAGCTCGATCGTAAAACGAAAAGAGAAAATTAAAAAGATTCTCTTTGCGAAGGAGCCAAGAGTTCGATTTAATAAAATCTCAAACGAGCACATAAAGTTTAAAAAGTAATTACATTGTAAAGCAGCAACGAACACACTAACTTATAACTAGGAAAATATATATATTTATTTCTGAGACCAAAAGAGCTTTGCGTCTTGATTCATAAACCACATGCTCAAGTTCTACGTCGGTTACAGTCTTGTACTCAAATAATATATCGGTATATTATTTATAAGGTTCTCATAACTCTTTTGCAGATACCACTCATTCATTGCTCTCATTTCTTCAAGAACAATATATACTTTGTCTGACGCCCCCGTAAATCTTGTCTGATTTTTTGCCTTACTTTTTATGGCCAAATTTTGTTACCTAGCTCAAATTTAAAATTCCAAAATAAATACGGCCAAAAAAGTCTAGATATTTTGTCTAGAAAATTCAATTTTGATATTTTTTCTTGTTGTATAGTGAGTTTCTAAATGCCACTTGATCATGCACCTGATATTCTAGACTACTGAGTGTAAAGTGGTTGATTAAACGAATTATAACAGGTTTGCAAGTATTTTAGAAAATGATAAAATTAATAAAGTTCGTTGGTGTTGCTTCGTTATAAGTATATACTGAACAAGATAGAATGAAATGTGTTTTAAGTCAACGTTGACAGAGCATTGTTTGTAGAGCGAATGTAAAATGAAGAGCGTGCTTGTGCACAAAAGCAGTGTTTTTATAATGAGCAATTTGTAGTTGTCTGAGTATTTGAAATTTTCTCCAACACTTAAAAGCATAATAATGAAATACATTTTGAAATGAAATGTAAAAATAGATGTGATGTCTTGCACACGAAATGAAATCAAATAAAAGTGGCGCTCATTCAGTAATTAGTATGCCTTTTTTACATTGAAATTTTCGGTATTAATGTCTTTCAATTTGCATAATTTTTCGAATACCTTAACAAATTTAATAATCAGGACACGTAAAGTTTACATTCTCCTCCTACAAAATATCAAAGGCAATATAAGCTCTGGGCTCCCTTTTACAGTTTGCCTTGTTTTGCAAACCAGGCGCTAATTTCGACCCTCTCATTTATTTCATTAGTTTAATGAAACTTCTTTGACGATGTCTGGTTTCCTTTCCTTCCGTGAATTGTCTATCTATATAACTAACAAATATTGCTCCATTTGTAATATTGAAACCCCGCAACTATTAAAATAAATACCGCAATTCAATGTTCTTAACTAAATTAATTAAATTTGTATTTACTAAACACTACCTCCGTTCTATTCATATTTATATTAATTAAATTGAAGATTCATAATTAAAAAATGCAGCATTTCAACTTATTTGGCAATAAAAAAGTTCTAATATCTCTGTAGTGTTAATTAAAAAAGCATTTTTATTTCCACATAGCAAATACAATAATAAAAGTACAATAGCACGCAAGAGCATATTTGCATTTCTATCTGGGATTACGTTAATAAAGTTTTGAGTTGGAAAAACAATGAGAAAACCATTAAAGTAATTGCACCTAGTGTACAATAAATAAATTAATAAGCCATTCAAATTTATTTATAAACAAAATTATTAAAAATTCTGTGCAACTATTTAATATCAAATAGTTGAAATTTAATCTTATTGGGGACACTGTTCAGTGAAAAGGAAATAGCGCGATAATGCTGATAATATTTGGAAGATTGTTTAAGTGAACAAGCTGAAATGGAGCAATGAATGCATGTTGAACATTCCAGAACAAAGCTCCTAGTTTGCTAAAACAATAGCGACAATTCAATTTTGCATCTTAACTTACTTAAATACAGACATCTAACTTATGTAATAACTTTCCAACAAATGAACACTTTCTAAACAGGAATGAAGTTTTGATTCCTGTGCTTTTTTTGTCGAAAACAGATATTAAGTTGACGTTATACGATAGTATGTGGTTCAATTTTTAAAATTCTTCTAAATTATTTAGTAGTCGAGGTACGAAGAGAAGTCACAAGATGCGAATATTTTATTTAAATATTTAGATCGGAAAGCATCACAGACACAAGAATATTTTTGTAAAGTGTATTACATTCCGAAAAATTTACATAGTTGTATTTCCGTACTTTATATATACTGAGTGTTATTTTAAATTAATTGTTTCGAAAGTCTCAGATATCAAACGCGATATTTCGCACAAGCGAGTGAATATAAATCATACATGGGCGACCTGTGTAATTATAATATCAATAAAATGCATATTGTACTGAACCGATACTTGCATGCACGTGTAGGGTTGCAAGATCGGCCTGCAGGTATAATCATGTATTAATTAGATGGACATGAACCGAGCCCCACAGGATTATCAACGTTCTGCAACTGCATAACCCTGCATTGATTACCCTTTAATTAAATCAAAGCTTGATGAGTTGTTGCTGTAATGCTGCATTATATCACCTGTACGTACTTTCCACGATATAAATGAAAATTCGGGCAAAAGCTAGATGCACTATTTATTAAACAAATTATTGGCTCTCAAAAATTACGTTCGAACAATGTTCACATTTTTTATTCCACATTGAAAACTGAATTTTGTACATGTGAATAAACATCCACTTTATTTGGTTTTTGATTCAATAATTTCTCGTCAATAAACACAATAATTGCTTTGTTTTTCGTATTTTAGTAATGCAATGGTTTAAACGTCATTCAATTAACTCTATTCAGTATATTGATCAATTGAGATATTTTATTATTTGGTAGAATAAATGTGTCTTATCCCACAAGTGAGATAAAAGACTCTCTAGCCCCCACGCAATATGAGTGGGCTAAGAAGCTCTTATCATACGCGCGTAGAAAAATTACTAAGAAACTACTAAGAATTGAGCATGTGGTTGCTGGGACGACAAAGGAATCCTTTTGGCTCTAGACATACAACAATATCAACTTGCTATTTGAATTTAATGCTCATTTCCAGCATAAAATAATTCCAATTTGTATTTAGAACAAATATAATATGCTGTTTGGGTAATGGAATTAACCAAACTTCCTTTATCCTAGCATGTAATGCAACAATTTGTGGTTGAAATAAATATCCTTGAATTGAAATTATGTGATTGTTGGCATATATGTATGTAAATTAATTTGCTCTAAGCAATTTACATTACAATGTGAGCCGCACTAATGACTTCTTTAGTTCAATGTAACTTCTCTGTTACATTATATTCCAGCCAGAGAATTGTATATTGGCATTATTGCGCTTGGCGAGCGCGAACACAATTTGTCCATCAGATGTCCATATTGCTCGAGGCGTTTTCAGATTTCCGTTGCACGATCAAAACGACAACGTTTCCATAGCAGCTTTGCAATGCATTTTAGGCTGTACCAGATATGATTGATTACTGAGCAAACAATAGAACGGATCATCTACAACGGTTTGTTGCGCTTCTTTCCACAAGGATGCCACCATCAGTGGGCTTTTTTCCTCCTTCGGCGCGCCGAATGAAAGCAAAAGAGACACGCGTCCTATCTATGCTTTTGATGATGTTAGAGCCCCATCTAACTTTTTGTATTTGGATAAGAAAAAGATTCTGACGTTTATTGAATTAGAACAAATTTGTCTGTATAAGCGGAAAAACTGGCGTAATGAAAAAATTGTTTACGCGGCCAAATCTGATCTCAAGAACTAGGAAGAACGCGGAAAAACGCATTAGTATAATTTTTTTTGATTGTGTGTAAACGAATAAAAAATCCAATAGTAATGAGTATAATTTATAGACAGCTACAACTACTCAATTAAATTTCGGTCAATATTTGTAATTGTTCCAAATTGACTTTGAAAGCAATTATTTGTACTGGTAACCAAAATACTCAACAGAAAAACAAACAATTTGTTTTCATTGATCTATTACATTGGATTGGAATTAAAACGAAATTTTGTTGACGTATTTTTATGATAGCTGCTTATATCCTACCATAAAATGCTCTAACAAGAAAATAAACAACGTTAAAAGCTTGCATGTATAGATAATATTGGCAATATTGGTATTAGAATATAAAAAGGCTGAAAAAATATGACAAAATCCGGTAAAGTAGTTTTGAGAAAATTGTGTATAAGCAAATGTAAACAGTGTAATATTGGGTGTAATAAAAGCAAATTAAATGGACCTCTATTTGCCATAAAATTTAAATAACCAATTCAATTCGGTATGACGAAATAAATTTATCGCTATCGTTCAATTCCAAAGTTTATTGATACATTTTAGAAAGTCGTTGCGATTTAATACGATTCTTGGTTTGTTCAATAAACTTTGCTAATAAACGGATTTTCTTCTCTGCGTTTTCCAATCCCTTCTTCTCTTCTTCGCGTGCGGTTTATCTCCATTCTATTCTTTTCGTACTTTTAGTTGCTATTGCTGTTTAAACTTAGTAATGTTATCTACTTTCAAAAATAGTTAACACCACCATATTTTTTTCAAAGATGAATTCGAAGCGAGACAAGCTTTTCAAAATCAATGAAAATTGTTAACTAAGCTAATAATGCAACTATTGTTAAAATTTGTAATGATATAATGTAGCGACGTCTTAATGTAACCCTAGACGCTTTCCATTAAAAGTATGCCTTCTTCAATGCAAAATTTCAAGGGTTGATAGACTGTATTATAGTAGGGTATCGATATATTATAGCTCATGAAATTTAATAGCCTTTTTAAAAGTCCACCCTTGAGTTCAACAACAACAATAGCCAAACTGATAGTAAATGACGTTGTACAAGACCAACAAGGGAATATAACCTGGCACAATTGAGCAACCTAATATACTTATTATTGAAGTTAATTGTGTATTGAACACTATATCTGAAGTGGGCATTGTTATGCTGATAACAAAACGCCCTTTTACTGCTGCAGGGCTGAATATTCCATCAGCTAGATATGAAATTATTCAATAATAAATTGTTCATTTCTTTGAAGACGATGATTTTTAGATACAGAATAAAATGCACAAAGTTGAATTTGAAACGATATCCAATGACAGCTTCAAGACAAATCTGGATTTGATTTCAAAGGAGAAGAAATTCAATCCCATTACTGACTCAGATTTTGTAATGTACGCTCCTTTATTCTCAAATTCCAATATTTTACCGTCAAATTGGTAAAAGTAAAATATTAAATTATTAGCCAAGCTCGTTAAATGACTTTAGCGTAGCTCAAAAGCTGATTGCTACTTATGCTATTTCTCTTGATCTTGAATATTAGCTACATATTACATACTTGGTTATATTCTGCAGCATATTTCGATTTACATGCATAGTCTATTGAAAATTAATTCAAATTCTATATAATATGAATATATTAGTACTTAGCTTCATATACACTTTAATTTTAATGAATGTAATTATTCTGGTAGCTGCATGCATTCAGTCAAAGATAATTTCGGTTAATAATTATCGGTTGATATATTATGCAGACAAAGACTCTTGTATGCAATTAATTATTAATAATTATGTACTCGAAATAAAAATCAAACCAAAAAACTCCTGATATTGCTTTCAGTATAATTCCCAATATTTTAAATTCATTATTTGTAAAGAATATTTTTTCATATTCATCTACATACGAGTATATTTTGCCTATAATGTCATCAAAAGTAAATTCATTACAAAGAAAACTTTTCAAAGTTTCAAATTAATATCAAGTTAATTAAATTTGCATTTCAGTTTATTTTTTGCTGTATATGCAGCTTTTCCATAACTAAAAGTTGATTAACGATGCACCTCATTTTACTGCAGGTACCTACTAGAAAACTTAATCCGAAATTATAATATCTTTATCGACTCATGTTAAAAATATTCTAGTTATTAATTTTTTAATTTTTAATCGAACTCATCGTTATTTTAATATATCTAGTTATCGTATTTACAAGTTTTGCCAGATTCATTCATTCAGACACACAGACACACTGATTTATTTCAAAATGTGATGTATAAGACTTTATGGGGAAGAAATTTTAATAAAATTATATCAAAATATTTATTTAGCTTGGATTAATGTACATTTAGTTTACAAATGGTTCTGGGTTCATCCTGGTTCCTGGCTCATCCTTGTTCCTGGCTCATCCTGGATCCTGGCTCATGCTGGTTTCTGGCTGATGTTCCTGGCTCATACAATGAAAGGAAATTTTTGGGGTAAAGGAAGCATTTTTTTTTAAGGGGGACATTGTTGTTAGCTCTACCTATTTTTTTAAAAATTGTGCGGTGTGCCGCTGCAAGTGCAGGCTTTGGCATCCTTGTCATATTACTTCTCTCGTAGAGGAAGTATTGTATTCATGAAAAAAAAAATTTCTCCAAATTTCACTTTTTTCTACATTATAGAATGCGTAGATTACGAAAATCATATTCACTAATTTCCGTCTGTCGGTCTGTCGGTCTGTCGGTCTGTCGGTCTGTCGGTCTGTCGGTCTGTCGGTCTGTCGGTCTGTGCAAATCTTTAAACCACTATATTTCGGAATCTACTGACCCGATTAAAGCAAAATTTGCGTCCTTTTTTTTTACCTGCCCATAGATGATATCGAAGGAAAAAAGTTTATAAAATTCTCAAAGACCTGCGCGTTATAGGCCAAAAACATGCTAAAAATGGCAAAATCGGTAGATCCACTTAATCTTCTAAAGTTGCTGACCGATTTTAACCAAATATTGAACATATGTTTCGTGTATACCCCAAGTGGTGAATGCTCTCAAAAAATCTGGAGTTTATTATAGGGTTGAATTTTTATTAAGGGTTGAAGGGTCAAAAAGTTGTAAAAATGAATAAGTTGTAACGTGAATACCTGCCAGGAGGAATATTTGATTTGGACCAAATTTGGTATACATATTAGGGATACATTGAAGAAAATGCTGGTAAAAGTTTCATCCCCTAAAAATAAGCCCCTACGACCCATTTGCCATTTAAGTTAATTGTTCAAAAATTGCCGGTGTTGTGATTCTTATATGGCAGCATTACCCACACTTTTCCATCAGTTATTTTAGTAATATTTACATAAAGAGTGAGTAAAAATAATTTTCGACCCTTACCACACACCCCCACCCCTCCAATATAGAGTTTGAGTCATATGGTTCGGATTTTCTTCATATTCGATTTCTACTTTACATTTTAAACATATTTACGAATAATATAATTTAAAATAGTATACGACCCTTATTTTGCAATTTCAACCCTTAACATACCATGTAAAGTCAAATTGCTCGGATTTCTTTCAAATTTGGATCCTAGTAGTAATTTAACTTACTTAACTTATCATTATTTAGTTAATTAAATTAAAATTAGGGTAGGACCTATATATTACAATTGTAACATCTAATGCACCCCTTACAGTTGGATTAGTCAGATTTCTTTTAAATTTGTTTTCTAATAATAAATTGAAATATAATAAACTAGTTTAATCAAAAATGTCCTAGAATCCTCAATTCATGTTTTTAACCCTTAACACACCCCTTACACTGATAGTGCTAGGATTTACTTCAAACATTGATTTATATTGGAAATTTTAAATCTAACTTCAAATAGTTTCATTAAATTAGAGTACCTACAACAAGTTTTCACTTTTTAATCTTTTCATACACACGTTTCAACTTTATCGCTTAAATTGGTTTAAAATTTTGTTCCTAGTTAAAATTTAAAAAGCATTTTTAAATACCCGATAATTTTTTTCACTAAAAGATGCCTCAAAATTCTAAAAATTTGAATAACATTTTTAATATAGCAACGAGAGAAGTACTGTGGAATCTCATTTCCAGCGAATTTTTTTTTGCTATTGTTGTTAGCTCTACCTAGTTTTGAAAATTTGTGCGGTGTGCCGCTGCAAGTAGCAGGCTTTGGCATCCTTTGTCTTATTGTGATCTATGTACTTTATTCAGAGTATGGTTACGAGTCGACTGAACTTACCCTAATGAGTAATTCTGTATTCTTAATTGCTCTACTTCTTTATTGCTTACCCAAACTATTGCTACACACTACATTATGCATATCATGCTTTTTTGATAAGTGAGGTGAGACAACAATATGTCTCAGCTCACTTATTTTATTTGTAGGCTATTGTTGTTAGCTCTACTGTTTTTGGCGAATTTTAGCGGTGTGCCGATGCGTATAGCAGTCTTTGGCATCCTTTTTAAATTAAAAAAAGTAATCACTTACCTCAAATTATAAAATAATATTACTTAATACATATTACTATTAGTAAGTAATAGGTCTTAAGTACACTTTTACCTCGACTTTTCCCAAAACTAAACCGTTGACTAACCATTTTGGGTTCTCAAAATAAGTCCAAAATGTATCAGTCAATACCCGATTTTAAACGAAGAATTTATGCAAACGATAGCATAAATTAAAGCCAAAACAAAAATTAAAACTGTTTAATGTCGTGTGTAAAAAAATCGCTTTTTAACACGGAAATGACAGGGTAGCTTCTACACTAAATTAACGTAGCGAGAGACATGGAATAAATTATATTTAACCTTTTTCGCAACACATTCACACTTTTATGAGCAAAACAAATACATAGATGAGATTATGTCCAAAATAAATCAGAAGTACTAAAATCATATCATAGCGCAAAAGTTTGTCATTTGAATTGATATTGGGGCATACTATTTAAACTGAGGTGGATTTATTTAGCATGAAAAGAGATTTGTGTAAGGAAAGTTGAATATTCATCATTAAGGTGGTGAAAATTAACTTGACTCATTGACTGTAATCTACGCACATCTACACATAGTAATTAGGATTGCAGGCAAAGTGAGCAGTATGAGCACTTCAAAAGGATCAACTTTGGCACGGCACGCAGCTTAGATGTATAAATAATGGCGAGCTTTGTGATATCATCATTAAAACACCACGTCGCCGGAATACAGAAATATTTCACTTTTTACATTACGTATTCCGTTGCATTAAGGACAGCACAAGTTTTGCATTATTTATCCGCATCATATTCCATGGAACACAATAACATCAGGCAGGGCTATGAAGGTTCTGCTCAATGTTGTTGCTCTTCTGTGTTTTACACTAATGCAAATATAAAATAAGATGGCTTTTGAGTTTATGCAATCTAACAATCTTGTACTGTAAAGGGATTTACAAAATTAACTTTGTTTCATTAGTGGCAATATTATGTAATTCACATTCCCTTTTGATACTTTTCATCTTGTTTGTGCAGTTGCATTTTAAATTTCCAAACATAAGCTGCTAATCTTGGCTAATTAAATTAATTATACACATAATAAATTTTCATTCTGCACAAATTCGTGTCTCGCCTCTTTATAATTTATTTTAATTTCATTAAATACTGCAAATCATTTAATTAATACGAATGATGTTTAATCAAAAACAAGATTACTGCACAACAAAAGGGATCTCTACTAAATGAATCAGATTAAACCAGTTGCATTAAAATATTTTTTGTTTAATTATCCCTGAACGTTAATATTTAAAAACAATTTTAACATTAATATTTATCATTATAATTAGAAACAAACATATTCTAGCAGGACCGGCCTAAGAGTTGTGCGAGCTTTGCGACACAATCGTAAAAGCGTTGAAAGCTTTAGCTGTTTTAGAGGCATTCAAAATATTTTTGCACATAAAAGTATGTATTTTTAAATCCAGCACTGCATTTTAAATAAACTATACCATTTACATATTTATTTAAATATTGCATAGTTTTGATATTTTAAACGTTGAGCTTTAATATTTCTTTTTGAAAAAATAAATGAACTGCTACCATTAAAAACTCATACATATTTTAGAAACTAACAAATTAATCCAAATGCATTAAACCTAAAAGGTTGAAACAATTATTTATGATGTCAAGAAATTTGTTTCTAGTGGAGTAACTATTCCAATATTTTCCACAGTAAATTTAATTATTAATAATCTATTTATTATAAAAATAAACTTGAAATCATTAAAAATTAATCTGAAAGTTTGTTTGAAAGTTATTATCGTTTAGATATTTGAATGCTAGAAGTAGATAAGCTAGTTTATGTTTCACTTCATCTGAATATTAATTAGTATATTCTGAATAAAAGTAAAATTTGCCACAGCCGCAGATTTCTAAAAGTTATTCCTTTATAATATTGTATAAATATCAGTCCTTTCATTTTGTCCCTGAAGGAATATAGACGATGATCCGCTTATGAGGAATTGAAACGCTAAATTGTATTTTAGCTGAATATCCGTCCTACTTTATAGTAGCTTTAATACAAACTTTTGCTTTAATTTGATAAAGCAAAGACGAGTCTAAGTAGCTTTCAAGTTTTTAAGTACTCCTATAATTAAATTCCTACTTAAATATGATAAAAATATAATATTTCTATTCAAAAGGTATTTTAATTATTATTGATAAAGGAAATGCAAGTTGGATTTCCTTTAAGCGCTTGATTATATGATTATATACACATAGTTTCTCTGGATTTCTAGTTTCGATTTAAGTCAGTCGTTATCGAGGTGCAAGAAACAAAGCAAGCTCAAGTTTAATTCGATTGAATTTCTGAAAATGGAATTTTTAGTGAATTTTCAGAAAGAAACTTTATTTCCAGATGGAAAAATCTTTTAATTGTATTGTATTAACTCAGAAGGAGAAAATATGGAATAGTTGGAGCCGGAGCTCTTATTCGAGCTTTCTAGGAGATAAACAATCCAACCTGTATTGATTATGATTTAAATTGGCAGTATCTTGGATGTTCAACTATAATAATTATTTGGTAATCAAACAGTAATATTCAGTTATATTGATACTTTACATTGAGATTATCTTAATTTAAACTATAAATCTGAAATTAGTGCGCTATAACCGGCTTGGATTTCTGTTTAATTGGAGAATTATTAAATTATTGTCGAAATTGAATAGTCGACGTCCTAGTTAATTTTTATGGTAGCAGCTAGCTAGCAGTGTAGTTTATTATTCCGACCACATAATAAATTGTAAATTTGAAAATGTGATGGTGGAAATGATAATTATTGTAATTTTAAATTTTGAAATGCGAGTGTCAGTGTGAAATGATTCATTTACATAAATATATTTTCACATAAATTCACCATTTGGCGTGTTGGGGAATGGCAGGAGCAGCAATGTGGTGTTTCTGCTTGCCAATGCGGTATGCAGAACCGCAGCTGTGTGAATGACGCACAAATGATATCCACTGGACAATGCCAGTGCAACGGCTGATATTTCCAATTTGCATTAGTGCAGGGTTTGTCGCGGTTCATAATCAGTTTGGTAAACCGTACAGCAAATCCATATATGGGCATTTCCTGTTTTGCTATCTGGCGTCTCATTTTCAGTTTTCATCCACATTTCCAGCCTATCCTGACAAAAGCGTTTCGATACCAAACCCAAATACAAATTGAAAGGAAACAACACAACCAACTATTTTAATTATGTGGTTCGTTCCTAGCTTTTTGTCTAGTTGCCCTACTTAATGCCAAATGTATTCGCAAACTACCCTACAGAACAAGGATGCACCCTAATCAATAATTAAGTAATTAAAAGTTTTGGCAACATTCAATAAGTACAGATGATGCCATCCAAAAGTGAACGACAAGTTAGTTCTAGTGTAGAACTAACTTGTCGTTCACTTTTGGATGACAAAACCGTTTTTCCGCGTCACAAGAATTAATATTAAGTCCAATTAGCTTCAGTAATTAATTTTCAATCTAATATGTAAATCGAAATTCCCCAACACTCGGTATAAAAATAACAAATTCAAATATAATGGCTCAAAGCAATAAAACCAGCCAGACAAATTCAATTCGGAAGTTATACAGTGAAGTAGTAAACTATCTGCATATTTTACTTGCACTAGAATAAAGATTCGTGAAGCCATCTTGTTAAAGCCATAAAATGTCGGATATTTCTATGATATGTAATAAGAAACACTTGTGTTGCCAGCTGCCACCTATTGGGAACAAAGAGGACGGTCTCCTGGTGGGACTTGGGGATGTAATGCCAGAATCCCAGAACTACTAAATAACTTCGAGCGCGTCAAATTTATTCCACTAGTTTAATAGAGATGACAAAATTATGATAATGATTTTGAGTAACGCATTTAATGGCATTCTTTCAGTTTCCTGACTGAAATATTATTTTACTAATCGAATAAATTAGGAATTTCGTTTGTATTGTATTGTACAATAATATTTGAGCGCTTTCTAAAATCAATATTGAAAAATTTCATACAACAAAAAATACAAGAAAATTATACAGTTTGCAAAAGTTTCGAGTTTTGTAGTTGGGTTGCGGGAATGGAGGGCGATTAAAAACTTTTAGCACCACAGGGAAAATGGTTAAAAGTTGACAATGTAATAAGAAACAAGAACAGCGGCTGATGGCACATACAGGGTGATACCAAAACAATAATTTAATTATTGTAATATATGTTTAACAAAATAAACGAATTTGTTTCAAGAAGTAAAAAAAGACGAAACATTTTCTATATTATGGATTTTGTGGAGTGTTGGAGCAATTTCTTGAGTTTGGTGTTGGTTTTTTCATGAATGTTTTCATGTATTTCGTCTTTGACATAATGAGTTTCGTGCGTCGGGCGTAAATAGGATGCATAATATATAGTATAGCGATGTAACACCCCTAAAGCAACGGGTTTAATCTGTATTCATTGGCTGCAGACGACAGGAAAGATCTGGTAGGCGATGTATAATTGAAAATGTGACGATGTATATGTGTACATCAGAAGCGAAGAGGTGCTCTTGCTTCCTCATAATCAAAGTGCCAATTTGAGTCGAAAACTTTGTTATTAACTTTATGTGTTTTTGCATCATAATGACGTTCATAATATGCGGAAATATTATACAAGCCATCAAGAAAATAATGAAATTTCTGCGCTAGATTGACAGCAATGAGTCTAAAGTTAATTATTTTGCATTTCGCGAATATATCTATGCGTGCAAAAACATTAAATGCAGCTTCGTTTTGTTGTAAAGGAAACGATAAGCTGTAGCTCAGTGTTTCCAGTTTTAAATACTAATTTCGTCGTCCGTTTCACTTGTGCTCGTTCAAAAGCTTTCGAGCTTCGAGGTCGCTACAGTGCTTGGCATTCTGTGCCATGTATGAATGTATGGTGGAGGATGATAATTTCGCAAACGACCACCCTGTCGTTGCAGATAGCCGATATTTATTATTATTACACAAAAGCCATATTGCTTCGATTTCCTATGTGCAATGTTCAAATATAAAATCAAATATTGTGAGTTATAGAACCATTTCACATTTATTGTTACTCCTATTTATTGTATTTTAAGAATTATTTGTGACATGGCAATTTTGTTATGCTTTGTAATAAGAGCACTACAGAGATTTTGCTATTTATGGACTACTTTTGCGTTTTATTATTTTATAGAATGCTAGCTGTAGTCTTTCTGTAAATAAGTAATTTTCATTTTCTAAATGCACAGCATTATTATTTTATAGAAAATATAGCGCATACTTTTGGGCGTTTTTGCGGCTTATACAAATTATTATACACTTTCCTATGACCGAACAAGTACACCGATAATATACCAAAACCATGCATGCAATACCCTAAAGTAAAAACTCACTCAAAATCCTGTGAAGAAGCTGCTATGGACTGTTGTGTTCGTCTCGCAATAAAATGTTTGACTTTACTACTGACTTAAAAAAAATTAACGAGCTTAAATCCGCACTTTAATTTAAAGCAAATTTATGAACTTATTTTTATCGCCTGAAGATAACCTGAAATAATAAAGCAATAATTAATAAATTATTCAAATAGATATATCGTGAAATATTAAATACAGTTGTAAATGAAATGATGTAAACAACACGATGTTAAGTTAAGCAAATTGTCTTCTCGAATGACCTAAATAACTAGCAGAGTACCGGCCGGACCGATCCTGGGCGGGGAGTGCAAAGGACCCAGAGGCCAATACCCGAATTGTTTTTTACACATTCAAGCCAGTTTCTAAGTTATTTATTATATTAGGTTAAATATTACGGGGGCACACATCTTGCGGGGGGATTGACCTATCCTGCTTTCGCAGGGGTAACACTGCAACCCCATTCGGGGAGAACACCGCAACCCCGGGGGGTAGGGGTTCTCCAAACCTCTCGCAATCCCTCGAAAGCTCGTTACAATTTACAATACTTTATGAATTCTTTACAAACATGCAAAAAAAAGTCACAAACGTAATGGCTGCAATCCACAGGAACGGCACCAATGGCCGGTACTCCCGCAGAAACAGCGAGTTGCATTCAACATTCATTTACATGCTACATCGAAGTTAAACCAAAAGTGTAATATACTCACATGAATCTTACGTTGTACTTCACCGATTGTGACTATTATTAACTATTAATATCATCATTTACATGTTAAATTTAGCAAAAACTATTGAGACACACAATTGACCATCCAACTTCCATGGCAGGCGTCGACGAAAAGGAGTAGGAATTTGACAGTTCCAGTGTTCCCAACATTAGAGAAACGAAAACTCCTGTGGATTAGATTTGAAACTTCAAAATTAATTAATAAATTGTTTGATTAGATACATAATTTAAAACAATACACATTAATAAATAAAATAAGCCTAAATTAATTGCAAATCTAATTTTTATTGCAAAAAAATATAAGAAAGTTGCATATGGTGCGACCCCTTGCGGCCAAATTAGTACCGTTTTAGTTTTGATTAAGTGTGGTTCGTTGTGCTTTTAAATTAATTGTGAATTGTGATTAATACAGTGTTTTGGATTCCAATGGACCGTAATTCATCAATTAATGTAAGTGTCTTTTAGTCCTTTATTGTATTGCATGTGTTTTAATGAGTTGGTCAGTTGATTTGAAAGCAAAGAAATTCGCTATTAATTTCGCGGCCATATTGTGCCCGTTCGGCATTAACCGCGAATTACCAGAACAACAAGATAAGAATAAATTGCCTTTGGCATTTTGCATTAGAGATATCGTCGATTACATCGAACTCGTTTATTTGGGGCTGTTTGAAATGACAAGGGTATATTTTGCCTTTTTATTTTGCGGAAATTATTGAGCATGTAAATAAACCGCACGTCGTCTGTCTTGCGGTTTTGTGTAGCACACTCGGGGAAAATTTTTTATATGACCACCGACAACTCTTCGGGTCTGTGTGGATTTAGTGTGCTTTCAACAGTTCGAAATAAAAAAACACAATAAAAACTACAGTCGATTTCAATTTGAACAGCTTTCAACAAATATTTTTATTTTCCAACATGTAAATAGAAACAATGCAAATATTAATATAAACAAATTGGTTCGAATGTCAATAACATGCATAATTCAAATGTGTATGCAAATCTATAGCCCAGTTTTATGCTCTTCACAATTATTTGATTCTTGTCATAAACATTCGTCTACTAACCCAAATTAACTAAGCACTTATCTGTAAAAAACACACTTAAACATCAACCCGTCAATCATTCGAACACAAATTAATTCAATTCGGGTGCTCGACTCGTATAATCACTATACATGATGATATAATCACCATCACATCGACAAAAGGACGACAGACAATAACCGATGTAATAATAGACTAAGGACTAACCAATTGCCTTAAGTGCTGTTTGTATTATTTCTTTGCAGGATAATTTTGACTGTCTTGGCACAATTATTTGGAAATTTTATTTATTCATAGGAAATTGTCGTTTTTATAAAGTTGATAAGGGAAATTGTGTTGCAGAACTATTTATACTAAGTATAACTTAGCGACAAAAAAAAATAAAAAAAGGACTAAAAATCGAGCTAAAAATTATAGACATCTTCACCAACGTTGAATATTAATATTTCAATCCAATATCCAACTTTACTAAATATTAAAACCACTCTGATTTTGCTAGGTAAACTTTATTTAACAAAATATCCATTTAAGTTTAATATAAAAAATATTACAATATAATATTAACAACCAACTTTCTATTATAAAATAATTTTAAACAATTTTTACTTATTGCCACTTGCACATTATTTTTAAAATAAAATTTCATAACTTTTCTCGCAGGAAAAGTGTTATTTTCGTCTGCATATGTGATTGTGTACCATTTGCGACTGTAGCAAACGAGGTAGCAAAGCAAGTACATGCAATTTAACCCAGAAACCATTTTACAAGTTTAGATAATTTATTGTAATCAAGATTGAATCTTTGAAATTCCGCAAAGTTTCTAGTTAGGCCGCAGGCTCTGCGTTATTATGATTTAGTTGGTTTAGTTAAGATAGACTTTTGGCCAATTTCGTCTACCAGCTAAAACTTTTTACACAGTTCTACAAATATTAAAAAAGTTTTAATAACATTTCAATGTACTTTATTATTTCACTTGGTATACAACAAAGTATACAGAGTTAATTTTTTCCATCAAACAAACCGCGCTCGCAGAATGTGAGTGATGGAAATGCAAATTATTACACTTTTTTAATAAAAACTCAACAAATCATCTTGTTTCTTACAATTTGAATTAAAGTAGACTAGATTTAGTAACATTTTTAATAAATTAAATACTCTTTATTTGATTCGATATTTATAACAAATAAGCGTGCATATCATAATTCGATAGATAAATCGTATAAATATAAATAAGTATGGAGAGAAGACTTATAGGGTTCTATTTTTTATTAAAATACAAATCGTTTACATGCTCGATCATGTAGACGTTTTCAACAAGCACATCGCCTTGTATGTAGACCGCATTTATTTTGTCGACCGATCCTCGAAATTTAAATTCTCCAACCAGTTGACCGTCTACCCAAACAGAAAAATGATCATCCCCCCGCCGAATAGCCATGTTGAAAGGTGAACCCGGTGAAAATTGGAATCCTGGAGCTCGCTCTTCTTGACCCCATCCTCCATCAATCCAGGCATTCCTCACGAATAAACGCTTCCCGAACGTCGTACCTGGAATACATAACATAGCTTTACAATTCGCCCTTCTATTTTTATCTTTTCCACTGTGCAAATAATTTATTTGATCTAGAAAATATTTGGCCAGTGTTTCATCTAATAACACGCGAAATAATTTTCTCCCACGTCCACCCCTGTACATTTTCCATAATATAATATTATTATAGCCTTTCTATTGTCTATAGCTTCCAGGAAAACTAATTTTATGTATATATGGTCTGTATTATTATTAAACAAAGACAATAATATATTTGGTAAATTTGTGGGGAAGTTTGGCTTTCCGTTATGAGGAAATTAAACTTCGTATATACTTGAGCGTACAAGACTTACTAAGTATATATATGAAACAAAACTTTATTGATTATACTAAACAATGCACTAATTAAACACCATTGAAAATGTTTTATCATTGTAAAATGTACACATTATGGCAACAAAGTAGAGACCGAAAAGCAACCGCGAAAGGCGAATTAATTGCATATTTATAACAAAACAACAATAAATCGAAAATTCATTTAAAGAACAAAATCTTGAAGCAACAGCGCGAAAAAAACGACAGCAATTTGTGCCGAGCTATTATTTTCAATTCAATTAAGTTTCATTAATTGAAGCTGTCTGTAACAGGCTATAGCTGATTTTCTATACCTATGTACTTTACTTAATAAATAGAACAACAAATAGGACGACCTCAGAAAAAGTCAAGACAGAAAATGCAGTATATTATTTGCAGCTGTTTTAGATTGGAAATCAAAGAGCCAATAAATTGCTAATTACTTTTTTGAATTCGCGGTATTTTTGAGATGAACATGCGTAGCAGTAATCTTATGACAGTTTCAAATTTTGCTAGTTTTGCTAAGAAACTACACGCCTAGTGGAACTTTAATTTAGTACTACATAGTATAATGCAGTGCAATAAATTTGCAGTTTCAACTATAATAAATCTTTTATGAAGGCCTGAATTAACATATATTATGTTTAAGGCCCTTCTAAAATTGTAACCACAAAGTATAACTAGCTAGGGAAATTTATGCCTAAATTGTGCGATAGCAAAACTACTGATCGATTTTTCTGATCCTTTTATTCGTCCTTTAATTTTTCTCTATCTCGTTAAATATTTTATTTTACCATGTTTCTCTTTTATATTCAAAATAATATTTGCACTACCGCTTCTCGCGTTAAATAAATATTAATTCCACAAAATTAATTAACTTTTATATTTTTTTGATAAATAATATTAAAAAAACTTACTGAATCTGGGATTCAAATGTAGTGGTATAATGGGATGGGGCCATAAATGCGAGTCTTCTTGTAAATTGACGTAGAACCCGTGAGGTAAAATTTTTACCCTGCCGTAAATTTCTAATTGCCAGCCCTGTTGAAATCCTCTAGGCAATAAACCCGTTAAAGGTATATCCTGTAACATGTAAAAAAAAAAATTATACCCACCTACAATCACGTACAGAATTTAATTACACGTTGCAAATACATTGAACGAGTGAGAAAAAAAAAAGATGCGAAATATTATACCGACATTATTGGCTTTTATATCCAGGCATTAGCTGGTAATTATTAAAGAGGAGTAAAAAACCGGAACCTGAAGAAGAAAAGTAGATGAACACGGAAGTATACATTTTAATTAGATGCTGCAAAATAAATAATGTTTCGTTTAATTTCAATTTGTGTTTCTAATTAAAAGTTTTATTTATTTAACTGCAGTTAAAACTGAAAAGTATACTTTAACTTTTGAGGGAAGAAATGCTTTTTCTCGGCCATTGCAGAAATTTATATAAATAAAATAACAAGCCATGTTTTTTCGCGTCATATAACTCAAAGCAATGAATATAATTTCCAATTTGAGACCAAAAGAGTGTCTTTTTACTTTGAAGTTTGTAACGACTAATAATTGCCAATTATATTTATGTTGCATATAATATTTTTCTGAAGTAAAAGTTTCAGTAGCAAAACAAAAAAAACAAACGAGACATATACGCGTTGTTAAAAATAATATTTTTGTCCCAATAAAAAAACTTTTTATATAAAAACACAATATTACCAATTGTTGAATAGGAATTTCGCTATTCGGCCCAGATCCCAATGGAACTGTAAATGGAACATTCTGTGGCGTCGGTGATGGATAAATTTGAAGTTTTCTATACTCGATACTATAAACTTCAACAAGACCGTGTACTTCAATTGCTGTAACTTTCGACAATGGCACTCTAAATCCAAAAGCGCAAATGTGTTTGCCATTTAATGCGACTAAAAATTCTTTGTCCGCTATAAATATATTGAGATCGAACTTCTTGTTGCGAGATAGTTGGAATTTTACTATCGATGTTGTTTCTTCGTCACCCCATTGACCGTTTAATCGGCAATTTCGCACCACGTATCGCTGGAATAGACGGGGGTTGAAGTGGAAGGCTATGTCGCCGTTTGTTCTTTTGTCGCAGACTAGGTTCACTGAAAATCTTCAAATACAAACATGCAAATCAATAGTTAGTTTTGTCTTCTCTAGGATAGAGACAACTTAAGACTGACCAACTAGGACTAGACTTTAGAACTCCATGAAAAATATGATTATTAAAATTTCAAAAATTGCTAAAAGGACGATTGGTTCTAATCGATCCCGTTATTCAGAAAATCCAAATTGAAATTGGTCCATAAACTTCTTGTAGGTCTACTGATTTTAAAGGAAATAATTGGCTGTCTTGTCCAATTCATTAACTTCGAAAAGTATTGCATTTAAGTTGGCAGATAATATTTATTGTTGTATAAAAATCAATATTTGTTTGGAAAGACACGCAAAGTAAGCATCGACTCATTGATGCATTGTGACAAATTGCCAATAATTTCTTATTGATTGATGGGGAATTGTGGCTTTTAGATATCAATCGATATAGATGTATCTGTTGTTTCCTTTTCGAAAGCAATTATGTGGAAACTGATATATTAAAAGACTCGTACGGAAATTGGAAATCTTTTTCTCATCAACAATTGTTTTTCCTTGTTATTTTTCTACCGGAAAAATGGTTTGTTCTATTTTTCTACCAGTCAATTTTCGGTCACTACCCTATTTTGTTTTTATAACTTACTGGACTTGACTTAATTAAATAAACTAACTAATGATATAGTAGTAGTTTTGTGTGAATTTTAGGTCAGCATTTTATTAGTTTTGGTAGTTCAATACTGTTAGTTAGTTGTTCCGCAAAACAGACTAATTAATAAACTCGTGGATAAACCACGAATAGACAGTAAAAGCTTAGAGGTTGTATAAATTCAGCTTAAGAATGAGTTTGTAAACCGCATTTTGCAGTCTAATGCAGTTGTGTAATAAAACCTTATAACTAAGTTTAATTAAACGCGAAACAAAAACAAAAGTCGCCCCTATTTTTCTAAATGATAATTCGGACAATTTATGATTATAATAAATTAGATAATCAAGTGGAGTCTCAGTTTTACTATACAATAAATTTATAATTTTATTTTATGATGTGCAATATAAAGTCGATAATTATTTTGCTGCAATCTGGCTTTTTGTTATGACTTAAAGCTTTATTACTCTACTTAAAAATGTGCCAATATTAAAATACATTGTTCTTATTTTGAATCATAAAGCAGCGGAAACATTTAATGCTGAAATTAGTTTTCATGTAATCCGGGAATAAATTTTGCAAACGAGAAAATAAGTTTTTCATTATGTACTTTTAAACAAAGAGCAGCGCGACAAATTAAGATTCATTTGTTAGAAAACTAGCAGCAACTTTCCAAAACTTTATTATGAGAAAAACAATAAAGCAACAAAAATATTAATAAATATAAGCTGATAATATTTTTATTAATTATCAAATATTAATGTGTCAATTTAACTGAATTAATTATCAGTATCGACAATTCTATATGAATAAAAAATATATCTAGTAAAATATTAAACATGATGGGTCTACATTTTTTTATTCGAATTATGATTTATTTACAAACGAAATTATTAATTTTTCCAGCTACTTAAGGCATTTTTAAATGTTAATGAAACAAATTAATAATTTCTAGGTGTCCTAAAAATATACAAATAAATAAATAAAAACATTATTTATTTAAATTAAACATTTAACTCACAAATCTTAGTTTTTAATTCAAATTATCTGATAATTAAGCCTGATTTACCTCAACTTGCCTCAAACTAACCCTTTCTTTGGCAGGGTCTAGTTTCTATTTGCATTTTGTTTATTTTAATTTGAATAATCCTTAATTATAACAAATTTGAGTATTTGCTAGAAAAATTTACATTTTAAACACAGTAGAGACATCTCTTTTGTGAGACGCGAACTACGAAAATTGGTGGCAAAGATTCCTATTTTAAAACTCAAAAATGCTCAAAAATTTTACAAAATAAAACACAGCAATTAATTCTAAATTTAATCGAATTAATTAGCATTTAAATAAAGTTTAAATTGCTGTGCCAAATTTAACACTCGACTGGATATCATTAGTGGGCGTCGTAAATAAAGAAAGGTTAAAATACATGTCAAATTAATATTAAATATTTTAATAACATTATTATAAGCAAATCGAAGCAATTAAACCTATTATACAAACCTTGAACATTCGGGCTTAACATTAGCTGCAATATGAATCGAAGTGCCGCTACTCAAATCTTTGGGTAGGTCTTGCACAAAAGGCCCATTACTCTGCTCGACAAAAGTTAAAGCGTCAATACCTATTTCCATATTGCAATTATTTATTTAAAAAATATATTTTAATTAGCCTTATTTTTAATTTTACTCATTTAACTTCGACTTGAACAACAAACATCAGTCACATAGTTATTTTTATCGCACAGCACTTCAATAGACTTACTGTATATTAACCAACATATTGTTTGCTTTGATTGCATGCATAATAATTAAGTGATAACTATTTGTGTGCAAGTCTTTTCGAATCCAACCAGTTTTTATTATTAAAGGTTTTCGCATCACGTTACTTTTAGAAATCAATATATCGGTCTCTAAATGGAATTGTTTGTAGAACGGAGAAAGTGCATGAATTTTTTAGTTAAATTTAAACAATGTTTATTTATATTTTTGAAAATTTTGTATTACTTATTGCTTTTTTGGCAAAGTTCCGAAAAAAAATTATTGGTAACCCAAATTTGATTTCGCGATCAATAATAAAAGTTATTTTCTATTTTGTCGTAAAACTTGAAATAGATTTAATAATATTTAAAATAATTGTGACGTCATAAAATATTTTTTTTGTGTGCGGTTGAAGGTAATAATAATTATTGATAATTTTCCTTGCCATAGAAACACAATAATACAATAGAAACAATTAAATAATTTTTGAATAATAGAGAATTTAATAATAGGTACTTTAGATAATGCATCAGAATTCAAAATTATTGTTTAAATTAATTAAAATTTTCAAAATTGTAGCACACGCGGTATGTTAATTTGAAATCATCATTAAAAACCAGATTTACTATCATAATGACTAATACTGTCACTTGACAGATAAATAAATAAACGCATCTGACACTATTAAGTAGAAATAAATTTTAAATTTCGATGAATCAACAATTTTAACAATATATTAATATTATTTATAGCATAATATACATACACACGCTCCTACACATTGTCCAACCATGGATTTGTAATATTGTTCGCGATTTTTTCTCGATTTTTTCGCTTTTTTGAAAAAACAACACGATCCACAACCACTACTAACTTTGTCGCTTTCAATTTTTTCTGGCATTTCGACACTACTATTCTCTAATAATGGAATGTATGTACTATTGATATTCGGACGCGAAAAAATTCGCGACCAGCTCAACTGCTCGTATAGTTAAAAATAAATTTAGTTGAAAATAAAGTCTAGCTATAATTTTTATTTAATTTATAAATTAGATGAAATAGTGTGTATTTGTAAAAAAATATTTTCTACTATGCGCTAGCGATTTGCAAACTAAAAATAAATTGCATTGAATATAGATACAACGAAATGACATCACCTTGCAATAATAATCAGAGGAATACTATTTTAAAATTACATGAGGTTGATAATTAGGCAACCATTTCTAATTACCTGGATAATAAAGTTGTTAGTCACTCGTTTGAAAGCAAACATTTTTTGAAATTGTTGCTAAATGTTGCTGGCTTATCTTTAGCGATTAGATTAGATACTAGGATTTATTTAAGAGGCGCCTACTAATATTGATGGATTGATTTATTTTGTTGTCGAATAAAAACGCCGATTGAATTTACATAGTAATATATTTTTTATAAAAATTTGCATAATATATAATACTCATCAAAATAGAATCCATTCGCTAAGGCATATTACTAACAGGTCACATTTTTATAATAATATATATTAACATTAAAATAAAAAGAAAAACAATAAAAGAATTACCAATGCTAAGGAATGGATTGATTTTATAATTATATTATTACAAACTACGTTAACATTATTTTCGATTTGGTGTTTTGGTTTCCATATTTAAGTTTAAGAATTACAGCTACTTCTTATCATATAATAATACAAACAAATTGATACTTTATGCTGGATTTATACATAAAATATAAACATAAACAATTATCTTACAAGATAGATAGATAGATCTAAATGTGCATAGCTAAATAAAATTTCAATAAAAATAAATGAATAATTGCAATTATTAATATTAAAATTACAATTTTAACTAAATTATAATAATGCATAGTACATGGTAACATCTTCATTAACTTAAAGTAATACTTTCCTCTCGACCGATTCATATAACTTGAATTTCATAGAAAAAAAAATTAAAATTTCTACAATATAAACAAATAAAAGTAAAAATAAATATAATAACAATTTTGTACTGCAAACATAAATAATAATAATATATATAAAATGCTCAATCATTTACAAATAGAAAAAAAAATATATATTTATAGAAAATAAAGTCAAAGCCAATTAATAAAATTTGATGAATAATCATATTTACAAGTCGTCCAATCCAAGAATCTCTATTTTATTGCCGCTTAACATTATTAAAAAACCACTCTGTAAATTTGCGCAATTGTTGTACGGCAGCATGAGCTTGATTCTGCAATTGTCTATTCTCCTCCGTCAAACGTTTCACCTCATTTTCCAATGACAGTCTTCGTCGTGTCTCTCTGCTGACCTTTGACTCTAACTCGACCACATGACTTTGCAATTCCGGCACACTGGTACTCGAACTGATCCTAGAAACAATACAAGTACTGTTAAAAATGACGAAATAAATTTCTAAACCACTTACGAAGAAGTAATCGAAGCATCAATGGGCTCTTCATCCCAATGCCGATTCCTATCGCTCTCCATCCCTCCACTAGCCTCCCCTTTACCCCCGACTTGCATCATGGCCCGATTGGCCGTATCCACCAAACTGGTCCAATCGCCCTCCTCCGGCAACGGAAACTCATCAGTAAACCCCTTATTCTTTCCCGGACTCATTTTAATATCATCCTTCGAACTCTTGAAATCGTTCATCGGCAACGGACTGGAAGTCGTACTAGCATTCGAGATAACCGTAGCAGGTCGAGCCATCGTCAAAATCACTTCCGGCTGCGTTTTGTGCACCGAAAGGGCATTATTCAAATTCTCCCTCGAATGCGACTTAATCTCCTTGCTGAGCTTATTGGCAGTTTCGGAAGTGGTCGGTGCAGCTTCAATGTTATCCGGACTGATGAGTCGGATCAGTTCCTCTTGCAAAGTGCTGCTGGATAAATTCGCACTATTGCGATTCGATGATCGCGCTGTTACTCCAGGCCGAAGTTTCGCTTCGCCGTTTAGCGAACGCGGGCTTTGATTGCGACTGGAATAATTGGCGGTGAGACGTTTAGCGGCACGACGGGTCCGCGGCGACACGTTCCCGCTACCGTTCGACAATTCGTCTTCGCTGCCCATCAAATTCATTCTATCACTTATTGAACTATCAGTCGAAATTGAAATACTATCATTTACATTTAATCGTGTAAATTCGTTGGTTATGTGCGTGAAATCCGCCACTTTCGGCGGTCGCGTAATGTAATCGCTCTCTTGTCGCAATCGCTCATTCTGTTGCTTGACCAAATTGTTCTTCTCGCGATTGCTATTGTAGCATAAATCCAAATCGGCCGCATTATTGCTATGCACCGGCTGGGCATAATTCACATGCTGCAATGGCGCCGAATTGCTGATTTGGATTTTATTGTGGTGCAATTGATGGGGCTGTTGTTGCACCACCGAATAATGATGATTGTGTGGCACTTGCATTTGTGAGATTTGGTGTTGTGTGGTGGTGTTATTGTGGCGCTTTTGCGACGACGATGTGGCAAATGCGTTATTGTTATTATTCACGTGATTTAAACGCGAAGCGTGATGGTTGGATTTGGCTGGAATTGGAGGCGCCTCGAATTCCTGATTCATATCGAACCATTTATCATCACTGGAATGCCCACTCGATGATCTGGTCAATGTTCCCTAGAAAAACAAACATCTAGAATATTTTGTGGATAATTTAAGAAGACAACAATTATACAGGGTGATTCTAAATGATTCTGTGACATTTTGAGGACTGAAATAAAATTGCCTTCGAAAAACTACTGCATCCTAAAACTAAATGCATGTGTGGTCTAATGGTCCTACCAAAACATCAACATACTACTTACAGGACTTCCTATTCTCATTTAGCTATATTAAACAAACATGAAAACCATTAAGAATCATCTAAGCGTAAAAGATCGCAAAATATCTACCTCAACATTAGCTGGAAATCGACAATCTTGCCCGTGAAACGACTTGCTGCTACTCGTCGTACCATAACCGGAACTATTACTGGATCGCGGAGGCGAAAAACTGCGCTCGTAGATCCGGCGATGGTTCCCCGAAACGGCCTGTTGCATTTGCGGCGCTCGGCGCACTTTGCTCTCATCGTTCAAATTCTCGTAATCGCCCTCATAATTCGCCTCGTTGTATTTGCAGTTCTGCAACGTGCAGCCCTTCCTCGGCGACGTGTCCTTCAACGGCGGTATCACAGTCAGAATTACAGTCAGCGAGGTCTTTAACAGATCCACCATCTGATCGTAAGTTAAGGTAGCCACGGCTACTTTGCAGATTTCGACCAAGCGCGAATTTTGCCGCAATCCAGCCTGCCAAGCCTGGCCGGCACTTTCAACCAGAGTTACAATGCCATCCGGCTGGACGTGGAATCCCAATTGGCCCATTATGTTGCGGTTGATGGAATAATCCTGCGCTTTCACGCCATTCGTGACCGCTTTCAAGCGATCCATGATTTCCATGAGTTCGTCGCGATCGCCGTGGGTGTCGCGCATATGGATCGTCATGCATTCGCCTTGGTGATGGTAGATTCGCAAGCTGTTGCTTTGCGAGGACCAGCCAAGGATTGATTTGCACGGAGTGACGAATACGATTTGCTTCGATTGCTCTTCGATCAGGACGAAAGTGTCGCTGGAAATGCCGAGGAAGCAGTCGATTTGCGAGCCTTGTCCACTATCGTCCAGCAGGACCTGCCAAAGGATCGCGCCACGTTGGCAAATATCCGGAATGAAACGCGGACGGACTTTTTCCTTCTTCTTGCTACCGAATAATACTGCAAAAAAATTTGTCAAGTTTGTCGTAAAGAAAAAAATTCCTAATACTCACAAAACTTTTGTCCATTTTCCACGGTCGTCGTGCTGCTATAATTCAGCACCAAATCCTTCAAATACTCCTGCCGCGTTCTGGTAGCCATCGTCACAAACTTTTCCGAACGATGTGCAGCATTCTCGGCATTCACAACTTTCGCGAGTAGAAATTCAGCGAACGCTTTGCCCTTCGGAAAAACGGCACCCTCTTTGATCGGCGGGCCAAAAACTTCGACATCCTTCGACCGACTGACGGCCACTTTGTAATGCGTGTTTTCCGTGCAGGGATTAATTGCATTCACCACGATAAAAACGTGCTGGAATTGCGATCGGATTCCTTTCGGTGTGAATGGAAGGGCTCCAGGTTCTTGGAACACAATGGTGACGATATCGTTACCGATGTGCCGTTTTCGCAGCAACTGTTGCCGATTGTTGGGCGTGAATGGCAGCATGGTGGACACGTGGAACATGATTTCGCAGTCTTGGTACTGCGAGTAGATCGAATAATGTCCTGTTGAATCCGCTGCAAAGAAAATAAGTTACTTGGAAGTTACTAAACTGGGATCGCTTACTTTTATTGTCCAATCCCGCTTTGTATTTGTCGAAACCATTCAATGTGACTTTCTTCCCGATGGTTTCGAGGAACTCGACGAAAGCCGGGCCCGCTTCCTCGTTATTGTACATTTCCTCCTCGGACGATTGGCCCGCTTTGCAATACATGATGCCGACCTTATAATGATTGATAAGTCCTTGTTCGTCCAGCTTCAATATTTGGTCAACGGTGGGTTTGGCTTGAGTGCCTAAACGTAGACAGCTATGCTGGATTTCCGGTGCCACATAATCGAGCACGTCCTTAACGTTGGTGCTTTTCGCGTTATTCGACGCCTTAATGTTCGGAATGGCATCTTCGAGCACGGCACCGCGAAGCGTCTGCAATTCCGCCGTACGAATGACCAATCGATACTGGTATTGCATAATTGACGTGGTCAATTGATTCTCGGGATGGATGACTTTTTCTCGACGTATCGATATCGCCACTGGACCGAGTTGCTCGTCCATGCCAAACCAGTTTTGATGCTCTGCTCGCAATGGAAAAAAAAAAGAAAATGTGTAACGGATGCATAAAAAGACATTGACATTGATACCGCATGTTCAGTAAAAGTTATTTTCGAATTTATCAAAGCGCATTTCGATTACATGACTGTATATCTACAATGTTTATTTATTGTTGTTGTTTCTGTACGCTTTTGAGAACATTGCGTGTTTGATGCGACTTTCAAAACATTAATTAATTATTATACAAATTGGATTTACTAGATTTTCAATTTTGATTGTAACGATAATTAGCTTTTCCCGTTTATTGTTTAACTTCTGCAGCGCAATCCAATTCACATAAATTAATTATTGTCAGCGAAATGTTAAAATTTTTTATACCTATTTTTTGGCCGACTGGGAAATCGATCAATTAGTGCCAAAGTTAAACGCCCGTCACAATTAATTAGCAACTTCAATCAAAACAAATCTGTGTCACTTGTCGGTTAATTAATTAATTAATTTATTAGTTATGCAACTATAAATATATTTACGAAAAAAAAATATAAAGAGACAGTTTCAATCGAATCGGTAATAAATTATTGTGTAACATTAAGGATAATAGTTCCTGTTTAATCATCAGGGAATATTATATTTGAATTGCCAATAACTGTATAGATTTAATTAGTCAAATGAACTCTGCATATTAATTATCGTAATAACAATAACCTTTACATAATTTATTTCATATTAATGTAAGCATGTAAGTTTTCAGTAGAACAACAATAACTAATTAAAGTTAAAAGTTTAACCTTTTAAAAATTATTCACATAAAGTTTGCAATACTCGTTTGATTATTTTTTTGTTCCAAGAAATAAATTTATTGGTAAGCTGGATTAAGTTATGTAACGTTATTTTTAGATGCATACATGTAAACCACAATTTTCAAACAATTTATTTCTGACCCATAATAGTTTGAGTTTGACCTCTGAAAGCATCAATTAATTATCAAATTGCTTATTCAATTTCTAAAATTACACTCAAACAATAATAAATATATATTCTATTTCCAAAGGCGCTCTTTACAAAAATTTGTTTATAAAATGAATCATCATTATGTGATTATTCAATTTACATTGTTCGAATAGAAATATAACAACTATATTGTATTAATGCATCAGCCTTGAAATTAATTTTTATATTCAAGGTATTTGAATTCAATTACACGCGTTGGACATCCACATGCTTTTAAAATATTATCATTCACGTTGTAAAATATTGTTGTTATTTATCGATTTGTTGTTCACATTTACTATCGTTTGACAACTTTTTCGCTAAACAATTAAACGTTATCAACGTGAAATTTTAAATTACTGCACCACTTTTGTTTTAATATATCGAAAGTGGGTAGGGCAGGATACTATTTGTGCTACTAAAATAGTTACATTATTTTTGGATATTAAAAATATAAGAGAAAGTTGCAATAATATTATTCTAATCAAGAGATTTAAAAAAATACAGCGTTTTCTAAGAACGCCCAAAATTTTGACCACTACCAAACTTAAGTAGATGTAACAGCAATTTAAATTAGGACCTACAGTAGAACCTGTACAACTCTACTAAAACCAAAAGTTTCAAACAATTATACCCAAAAATAAATTTTCTACGAGATGCTGAAATTAAAAAAATATATTCACCTTGCCCGGAAAAGTATTTCCGATAATACAGAGCCCCTTGGTCAATATTCTCAATAGGTCGTTGTAATCGTTGATAAGGACACGTAGAATGCCGCCAATGCGTTTGTCCAGGCTCAAACTCCAAAATTGCCACTCCATAAGCCAACGGAGGTCGATGCAATGGTTTACGTCCATGATGACCATGCTGCAATCGCGTCAAGCTTACTATCCGTTCTTCCTCTCCACCAATCTCATTCCGGAAAAACGGGCAACTCTCCACTAATTCGTTATTTTGTCCATCACCATAATCATCATCACCATTCTCTCCATCTGGCGTGGAAGAGCGAATCAGCATAGAAGCAGCTGAAGCTCCCGTTGTGGTATTCCTGCGTTTGGCCAGCAAATTCTTCTTCAGCCTCACCGAATAATTCAAATTCGTCGTCAAAGATTGGCAATCAAAGTGTGCAAAAGCACGTCTTCGTGCAATCTCCTCCGCTTCGGCCGAAAGCACAACACTACTCGTAGAACTTGAACTCACTGCACTATCATCCATTGTTTGTTTTTGATTTTTCACTGCACTACTTTGCACACCTCCACCCCAAAACCGAATTTTGTTTCGCAACTTTGGACTTTGTGGCACGTATTGGCCGCTCTCCTCCAATCCAGCGTCAACTTTTCCGCGCAAATACTCCGAAGGCCCCGGTGATCGTTGATCGGTACCAATAGCACTCAAAACCGCCGGTCTATAATCTTGCAACATCTCAAAAAACTCATTCTGACGAACCCCTTGGTGCACCACTGGACGGTCTATGACATCAATTGAACCATGACTGCCATACTCTCTGCGTATGGTCGGCGATGACGAATTCGATGGACGATTGTTGTGGTCTAGCAGTTCCAGGCTGGAATTGCTGCGGCACAAATGGTCGGGAGCTAGATGTCGTCTAGGTGTCGATTGGTGTTGATGGTGGCGGTCATTGAAAGAGGATCGATTGGCGGCAGCAACCGCAGCGTTGGCCCAGGCTTTATGGACGCGGTTATTGTAGAACTCCACCGCCTGGGCCGTGCATTCTCGGGTACGGTTGGCGGACAGGGACGCTGCTCTAGGCGGCGTTGGCCCGCATTCTTGCAGACCGATCATCCCATCACGCTGAAACAATTTTCAAAAATTAGAAAAAAATCGAGATTTTAATTTTTGAGCGGAAAAAAAAATTCTTTCCAGTACGTGCAGTACTTTTCGAAGTAAAATTTCTCGCTGTTTGTGAATGTGCCACTTGACAAAGAGCTCGGTCAATGAGACCCTTGTAATTGCGATAAGACCTGCTGCATTCAAATCAACAAAGGTGCAAGTTGATTGTATGGAAAGGTTAAAAACGTGTACCATCTGGTTTTCCAGAACAGCGATTCAGATTTCTATAAAACAGCTGCCCCTTTTTTTTCTCCAGTCGACGTTTGTATATTTGAACATGTGATGATTATGTTAATAAAATATGATCTAGTTTAGACATTTGGTTTTATCTCCTGGCTTCGAAATAATAAACTATTTAAATATTGGATCCATTCAATTAGTATTTGAATCAAACCAGATGCCTCGCCGTATAAATGTTTTCCCTGTGCACTTTTTTCTGGTCTTATCTATTTGGTGCAATACTTTGTTGATAAGGGGCTTGAATGATATGGATTTAAAAAAAAATTGTTCGATTTATTTAATAGAACAGTTTTTCGTATAGTTTAGAACTAAACACCCGCATATTCTATTTAAATTGAAATGTAGGTGGAGATATGCTTGGCCGGATCCGGTAGCACCAGCGTCCGGTACCACTTCCGGCTAAGAAATCCAATCCGATTTTCATTTGTCACATCTGAATAACAACATCTTCTCTAATTTAATTAACGAATTTGAATAGAAAGTCCAACTTTTTCGCATAAAATTATTAAATATGACGGGTGTGTCGTTGATGTCATTATCATCTTCCCGTTATCAGTTTGCTATATTTGGCGATGTCGAATCGATATTTATGAATGTGATAATAATTCCGTAAACGAAAATTAAAAGTCTAGCCAAATAACATCCTCTCGCGACAAACAAGGCATTCAAAATAATTAAATTAGCATTTCTAACTGCATGCAACTCCCCAAAGTTCCATGAACTTATAACTGCCACTACGAACAAAAATTATTATAATTAATTTCTTTGCCTTTACACACTATTAGAACATAGCGTATTTAATTGGTAGTAATTTATTGCATTTTATTTCAATAAGGAAGCAAAAATTAATGAGAAGCAGAATATAGTGTGAATGCGATTAAAATAAAAGTGGATTGCTCATTTTAATGGAAAATTCGTATAATTTCGAGTTCAAAGCTCTTTTTCCAAAGGAAAGCTAAATTTTCTCAAATATTCTGGAAGCTCTTTAACTGTGGTTTAAAATATTTTAAACAATGAAGAATGAAAGTTGGCGAAAAGCAACCATTTATTTACGCTGTCCTACTCTTAGCAACAATTAACCCATTGATTATTTAATTGCACACCAAATCGCTCGTTTTTATGCATGCATATCCTGTTGACACATTGATAAATTCTCTTTTGATCTATTTAGTACTTTCAAAAATTATTATTGCGAAAATTATGGTCCGGCTACAGCTGGTGGTGGCTGGACGCTGGAATTCGGGTGCTTAGAAAATAATGTCTGCATGCTCGCATACCATTCCTCTTACACACAAAAGGCAATGGGCACTTCTTTCATGGTACAATAGCAGCGGTAAAGCCAGTAAACTATTGGAATCCCGATATATCTTGTAAAATCTCATACTAGCCGTCTTAAAAATATACAACAACTCTTCAGTTTTGACCAGATCATGACTAATATCTTGCTACCAAGTCACCATTCTAGCAAAACAATTATTTATTGGTGGGTTGGGTGTGCAATTTTTGTATTTAAAATTCTAGTAGCAAATTATATGACTCAATAATTATTATTGAAGTACATTTTTATATTTATGACCACTTAAATTTCTATTTTAAGAAACCAAACAACAATTTTCGATCGTATTTTACTGGATGATTTAAAATAGCTCAATTATTGTCATTATGATTATTTAGAAAAAGGCTGGTGATTAATATTTCAGACCTTGATGGTCAACATGAAAAACATCATTTATTTATAATTTACATGGATTGTCTGTAGTAAAATTTGCAATCCAGCTTCTCTGATCTTGTAACGCGATTGAAGTTGAAGGTTTCTTTAATATAAACGACCAAACGGCGACAATTTATTGTTTCTAGCTGCAAATAGTCCAAGAACTATTTATAATTTATTAATAGATTTATATTAATAACCAATTTAAAATTGGTCGGACCAAATAGCTTCTGACATAATAAAAACTCATCCCTCAAGAAAGCCGAATATTTTGAATATGAAAAGCTCTATTGAAATAATGAAATAACTCGGGATTTAATTTAAGCCCATAATGCCTTATACCCACATTATTATCCCATAATGTTATTATCTACCAAACCAAAGAAATACCTTTGTAGCAACGGATTATTTTCTAGCACGCAACTTGAATTAGAAATTGTGGTATTTTAAGATAACTCGAATTCTAATGACTCAAAGATGAATCACTATCTCAAACTCCAATATTGTTTCTGATTTATGATGCTATCCCATCAACAACGGAATTATTTATGTGCAATTTTCTTTTTATAAAAATAAATAAATAACTGCGATTTGTGAACTTTAACCTACTGCTCTAGTTTTTTCCCTCAAATTCTACTTTTACATGCACGTCGTGTAATTTTGCTACAGTTTCCCAAATGGAAAATCCGGAGCAGTTTGTTATATGCTCAAGTTTATGTAATAAAACGGATTTATTTCGGTAAATCTGGGCTAGTACAAAAATACTACTAAATTTTGCCAGTAAATATTTGTCAACCTTGTCCTTCTAGCGTAATAATTGCTTTTTAATATTTTTGTTTTGGTGGAAAAATATTCATTTTTATTTGTACAATTGAAATCGTCAAAAGCCTGGAAGCCTTATAAAGGATTCTTGCATAATTGAATTAAGTACTAGTACAATTGTTTGCAAATAGATTAAAATTCCTCGCCAAGGTTTTATTACTTAAATGTACAACGATTTTCTTTTCAAATTTAAATCAACCCCTTTATCGTAAGAAATCGCTCATCTATTAACACCCCTGAGCCATTTAACAATTAAATAGACTTTAATGGATTAATTATATTTCATAAGAGGGTTGTTAAGTTAGGTGGTTGTAAATAGAAACCATCTGTTGCATTGCGTGTGTAAAAAAAACTTTCCCAGCTATTTTTACATTACCCTTGCACTTTCATTGATGAAATTTATTTGTTGAAACTATTTATAAATTAAATTATTTACACTGTTCATTGATTTAGAAATCATTTTTACGTCGCGATGACTGAGCGAATTTGCATTGCACTTTTCAAAGATGTTGAACAGAAGCAAATATTTATATACTGCTTTATTTGCTTGGATTGAACCAGTTTAATTTATTCTATAAGCTTATTTCAATAAACTATAAAACTATTTCCAGACAAACAAGAAGATGTTTTTTAATCGCGGAACATACAGTACGGAAACTCCATGTCGATTGTTAAACGTGTGAGGCTATGTCACTACGCCCCTCCTCTAATATAGTCATTTATTGGGCGCTCGTCCATTCTCGAGAGTCCGTACTGTATATTATTACAAAAAATCGTTTATTATAAAAAATGCTTGACAATTAAATTTTATTAAGTGTATTCCACATAAGAAAATTGATGACCAGCATAATATCTGCTCGAATTAATAATGAATTCAACGGACTACACTTCAGTAGTATTAATTTGTTTTCGTAATTCAAAACCGTACCAGCATACAATATATTATTAAAAAAGAATACTCGTAGTTAAAATAAACTGGATTTCCACAACAAACGATATTAAAATTATTTATTGCGAAATTTATTTAACGATCTATACTTGATCGAGAGACCGAAACGAGAATCATTTTATGCTGCTGCTTCTGAGGCGGAAGACTGCATGATTAAAAATACTGTTTATTTTTTAAATTCAGCATCATTATGATGTACAAAAAAAAAGTTATAAACTTAACAATAACAATAGTTTAAAATGAAGCTGTTGGATGGAAAGTCTGTCGTCATTTTAAACGGTACATTAATAATAATAATACTCGAATATATAAACATCAGAAACTATAATATACTGACTGTTTCTGAAAATGTTGACTTTAACTAAATGCCAATAGAAAATTCTCACAGATGCTTATGTTGGCTGCAACAGACGTCCATTTGAATAAAAATAGCACTTTGTATAAATATTTACAAATCAATAAATTTCGTTTGGAACTCATTAAGGAAGTATTTGGTGGGAATTGCATTATTGCTATTTTTTAGGATGTGGTTTTTGCTTGAGTAAATAGATTTCGTGGGCTAAGTAGATAAACCGACATTGAGATAAATATTATTGCAAAATCACCACATGAGATGTGAATTAGCGAACTTGAAAATTTATTTTAGGAATTTTCGCCGCAGAAATAATTATAAATAAGGAGCATTGAAAATCTGGTTTCCTCTTATATAACAATATTAAGATCACAAACCATTGTTCATTGTTTTCGATATAGCAATCTTAACACTGTAATAAGCGATAATGGGAAAGAATTTCATAAATATAAAATTTAAACAATTTATTTATTATTATAAAAACCTTGATATTTAATTCATAAATTCCGCTGGAAATTTTTTATTTCGAAAAATCTTATTTAATCTAATCTTTTTTGGACTTTGAAAGGTACAATTGTTGCACAGGAAATTGTCGCTATAAATTGCATACACCAGCTATGATTATCATCAACAATAAATTAATGACGGATTTTTGCAATCCTCAAACTGTACAATGACATATATTGAAATAAGTTTAATATACTGGTAGGTTTTCCTCTCAGGTTATTTAATACATAGGAAGGTGTATGTTCATGGCCAATGGGTTATAATGTACTTATACATTGAAATTTACAGTAACAAATTACACACTTCAATCTTTAAATATTATATTATTACTCCTAACTGTGTACATGCTCTGAATTTTACCAGATCAAAGGAAAATTCATAATACTGCTGCGTATTCAGAAGTAAATGAGATTTAATTGGCAGCTTAATTAGAAAATTTTGCAGCAAATTTCCATTATTATTATTTATTCGAGAGCGATTAGGTCAGCAATGCACTCGTAAGTGCATTTATATATCAGGTCATGAAGACAACGTGTAGGCGACCACCTCAATCTAATAACTCTACTTGTACCGTTTGAAGTTCTTCGTATGTGATCATTATATTGTTATTAACAAAGCGCTCGAATTTAACGGATTATTTAACAATATCTCGCGCGGTTATACCCGAAATTGAGTGAGATCTATCCACAATAAAAATTGCTCCAGAAACCCCAAAAAATACTATAAAAACAAACAAAGAAATCACTAATTACTAGCAATTCCAAAACAAACATAAATAATACTGGTTAATTAAAAGCCACACTCACAATAATAACAATTAACATTTAAAGTATTTTGAACTCGATTTTTAAAGTAAAGAATGACCGTGGCATATATTCGTTCATGCAGTCAGCGACGAAGAAGTTGAAACGAAAAACAGCAAAAATGATTATTATAATTTGTATCGTCGAAATTAAAATAAAATGAAAAAGAAACTGTTTGGTGGTCAAGCAGATGCAGCGAGCTATTATTATAAAAACAATCTATAAGTGAAAAAGGTAAACCGAAGGCTTGAAGAACCAAAGAAATACAAATGTGCACATACAGAACACAGAGTAGTAAGAGCGGTCACTGGCTTTTGTCCATGTACAGGGCCTTTGGAAAGGTGAACTTTACCGACAATAGCAACAAACCAAACTCAATTCCAACTAGTTCTGCCATCCAATTAGTTCCAGCTATTTTTATGAAACAAAAAGTTCGATCAATTTTTGTTTCGCTCGTACGAGTGTCTCTTTAAATCTTGAACCCTGTATGCAGGATGAACATTTAACCTTGTAGCACATCGTTGTCGTCTTCTACGTCTCATCGTCATCAGATGATGACTAAGCCGAGAAGAAAAATTGACGACTAGAAGCGAATCATTTCATTTTGTTTCCTCATTAACGATCTTGCGCTTCGTCCTATTAAAATTCATAGAGGACCATTAAGTTCCAAAATTTTATTTCGGCTCTAATGAAATTAACTACTCTTTTTAATAGTTCACAAAATTGTCTAGAGACAGGAAAAATTAATAAAGATCTCGAGTTTCCTCATCGACGATGTTTTGGGTCATCCCATGTCCCAAATAATTTCATAACGATCTCACTCAGTATTGAAATTAGCTGAGCTTTACAATAGTTCACATATTGTGCAATAATTTAAAAATTACAGTCACTAGTTGGAAGCGGGAAAAATGAATAAAGGTGATAGATATTCTTTGTTGTATTGAAATAGGTAAGCAAAATGTTGAAACAGTGTTTATATTGTAATCATGGCAGACTTGCGTGGGTAGATAAGATACTTTTCTTGCTCTGAATTCGTCGATTACTGTTTTTTAAACTGCAGCACAATGCAATGTAATAAGGAAATTGCGGTATTAATAATTAAAATTACTTGCTGGGAACTTGTATGAGTAGCGAAGAGAAAGCAAATAAATTTGTTGTACTAATTTTAATTGTGCATTAATTGACACTCGTTTCAAAGAAGATCATCATCATCACTTGATGATGTCGACGCCATAAATGGGCTTTTCAGTTTTTGCGGCAAAATAGAAACTTTTCTTTTCTAATTCAGTTTTCTACGCTGCAGGATTTTAATTCCAAAACAAAGAATCCTTGATAAAATAATCGAGTTCGAGGAAATCTATCTATTGAAGTAAATAATGTTGTGGTTGGAATTTCGTCGATTAAAATATCCAATTTCGATTGATCGGAAATATCTGATTCAGCTGTGTTCATAATTTTGTCAAAATGCATTTTAAGTTCAAGGCTATTTATTTTTACGACTGTGAAGGCTTTTTTGAAGAATCTTTCATCACAAAGTAATTTCCAATTATCCGCTTTATTAAATCTGATATATTTTGTACTGATGAACTGATTGAGCACGTGTACCAAACCAAAATGACTCATCTAAAAGCTTTAGAAGACCTCGAGGGAAATCTAATCTGATCCTGAAAATTTGATTCTTCCAGGATGCACGTTTCCTCATAAAATTATTTCGAGATTCAGTTCAAGATTGGACGTACTTAAAAATTGCTCAATAGACTTCATGAAGGACTAACTAAAGACTACTCAGGACGGAACTTCTGAGAAGTCCTCTTGGAAGACTTCCCAAAAGACGAGTCTAAAACTTCCAAAAAAATTCCCCAGAGACCACTAGACACCACACATCCTCGAAAATAGCCCCCTCCTTTAACTACCTCTAGACATTTTTTGTATCACTCGGTATACTGCATCAGTGCATATTTTCGGGTTTCCATAAAGTTTGCCTTTAATCTCTTGGGATTAGAATGTCGTTCTGGTCACGTCGCTTATAATTATTGCTTCGGAATTTTACGACACCTTTCGAAGCCTTTTAAACTTTACCTACTCGTATTTGTATTTAAATAGTAAATACATTTCTCAATGTATATTTTTTTATCATTTATAAAAAAAGATAATGTCAATAGTGGTGCGATAAGGCGATAAATAATCTTAATGAAGGATTGTGCCTCACATAGTACTTGAAAATGATTGCAATCGTGCAGATTGGATAATTTTAGCTATGGATTACATTTAAATGTACTACTACATCAATAGCATAATGAAAGAAATGACCGTGATCTCTGAAATGACGTAAGAGAGTTTTGAGTTTCTTGTTGGAACAGCACAATTATTGCTGAGCCCCCCAGCAACTTCTTAAGACTTCGGAGACGCCGGAAACTGAACCCGAAGGACAAGACAAACAACGAAACAGCGGATTAAATTTAATCAAAGTAGTTTACGACTAGCTTTTCCTGTTTAGTATTTTTTTTCCTGTTTATTATTTTTTTGGGGGTAGAGATACTTACACATTCGCTCTGAGATGATCGTTTTTGGCGAGGCACACACAACAACGGCACTTTAAAGCTTTTCCTTGCGATATTTCTTAGATGTACTACTTCCCCAACAATTGCCACTACAATTCCAATATCACCAACATGAAAACGTAACCGTAAAACATCAACACAACAGGAAAATCAAATAATAATAATAAATAAGCGCGACTGCGTAATAATACGTAGAATCGAGACAACAAACTAACAAACGTCGCCGATATTCCAGCACTCCCTTTCTTACGTTACGGTTTATGCCATATCTCTGGCCTCTGCTAGTGCTAGCCTGCCCCACCGCTCCGAAGATTAACATTAAAACTGAATATGAAAAGAGGAAAACAGACAATGCAGGATAAAGGTGGATAAGCCAATATGAACCTTGTAAATAACTGCGCTAGCATCCATATTTGGATGCGTATCCGTTCTACTTCTATTTATAGAGCTACAAAACTCAAAAACACGCGAATTGCATTCGGATATTAGTTTGTGGGTATTTTTGCCAAAAAATTGCCATTAAATTGTTTAAATAATGTCGGAAATCGCATTTGAATTTCGGGCGTTTTGCGCCAATCTTAGGCAACTTACCGTACAGGATTAAGGAGTATTGATCAAGAGTATACGTAAATGTTGCGCAAGCTAGGCAACCAGTTTAACAATTACGTATTATATTCTCTTGGGGTGTATAGTTAGTTGCATATAAATCGTTTGAAAATTGGATCATGTTGGCTGTGACGTCTCTCAATTATTTACTACGTTAGTGACGTCACAGCCAACATCGATTACACGAACTATAGTTTCAATCTGGATGTTAATTAAAATTGTAACGTATGTATTGATTACCAATAAGCTGCAATAACGATAAATATTGTTTTGCAAAATTAAGTGTACTTTATGTGTCTAGTAATCTAAAACGCTCTATAAATTGCCATCATTAAAAAAACAATTAAAATCCATATTCTATTTCCGTCTTGTTAAATACGTTTTATATGTTTGGATCACTTTAGTAGTCCAAAACTAAAAATTTGTTCCTGCAATGCGTTTATTAGTGTTCGTTTTTCTGTTTTTGGGAGCCATCTCTTTCTCTCAAAGTTATAGTAGTACTAGTGTCTTAGAACCCGAAGATCGCGTAATAGAGTAAGTATCTATTAAGTTTGAATTAGCATCAGATTCAATTGTAGTGTTTCTTAGCCATCTATTCACTATAGTAAAAGCCTTCCCGAAATTTCCGGGTTGCATCCACTTACTACCCTACAAGTTAGTACCGGAAGTAGCAAAGTACCTGTTTGAAGGCATAGGAAAAGCAAATCCGTTATTGATAGCCTTGCACAACGTAATTGGTGCTGCTCATTATGGACTTAAAACTGCTAATGCCATCCACGATTTTTTCCATTGCCTGGGTTTAGGAATTCACGGGGAGGAAGGTGGTGGAGACCATGATCATAAGCATGACGAAACAACGGCAGCTCCTGATGGTGGTGGTACTATAACTACTGCAGCTCCGGGTGTTGTTACAACAACACCTGCTGGTGTTATTACTACGCCTCCCACATCAGTAGTCACTAAAGCACCACCACCAGGTACAACCCCTGCTCCAACTATTACCACTACTACTGGAACCACTACAACAACTGGAACGACAACACCGAAAACTATAACGACTACCACTACAGGAACTACAACAACAGCGAAACCCACCGGGACCGGGAATAAGAATAATTGTTACTGCAGAATTACGCTATGGGGTCGCAGATGTAATTGTAACCCTAGAAGACGTGTAGTTTGGGGTCTTGGAGGAGGATGGGGACGTGGACGAGGTGGATATGGTTGGGGACGTAGGCGAAGTGGTTGGGGAGGTAGGCAAAGAAGTTGGGGTGGTAGGCGAAGGGGATATGGACGCAGACGATATGGTTGAAAATAACATGTAGTTTTTGCCATTATCTTAATAAAATTGGTTTAAATTCAAATGGTTTTTATTTTTTGGTCCAATAGTTCCAAGTTCCAAGGGCAATATGGGTATAATGTTGTTTTCCATATTTTTCCTTCTATCGATAGTTTTTAAATTGGCATCATTAAAATTATCATTCTCTTGTCAACAGTGTATTTTTAATGATGATTAAATATATTTGTCTAGTAATGTTTTAGACTCTCAAAGAGTCCGGCGAAATAGTAATTTTATTTGAAGATGCGTTTATTGGTAGCAGCTCTTCTATTGTTGAGAGCCATCACCTATTCGCTTCAACGTAATATTATTTAATTAATATTTTAAAAGTAGATAAAGTGGTTATTTTTTAGATGAATCCTGCGAAATTGTACAATCTGAAGATCGGCTTTTAGAGTAGGTTTTAATTAACAAGATAATTTGCAATCTAACATTTATCTTTTATCAGCCACATATTTGCCGTAATCCCAGCATTTCCAAAATTTGTGGGCTGCACCCATTTACTACCCCACAAATTTGTACCAACAGTAGCAAAGCATTTATTCCAAGAAATTGGAAAACCCGATCCTTTATCGGACGCCTTACAAAAATTAATTGGAGAAGTACAGCAGGCTGCAGATCACATTCATGTATTTTTTAAGTGTATGCGTTCAGGCCCAGCTGTACCATCTAATATTGTCACAATATCTGCATCTTCTGAAGGTGGTGCAGCATCTGACGCTCAAACTGCTACATCTTCTGAAAATGGGCAAAATTCTGGCCAATCTGGTGTTGTCACAATAACAGTTAGTAGTAAAAATAGTGCCACAGGATCACAATCTGCTACCACAACAACATCATCTTCTGAAAGTAGTAAAAAATCTGAAGAATCTAGTTCAACAACTAATGCAGCTTCAGAAAGTACAGAAAACTCTGCACATTCTGGTGGTACTTCAACAGCTACAACTTCAGGAAATAATGTCACAACTGCTGATACAAGCAAAAGTTCTGAAAGTACTGAAAAATTGGCACAATCTTCAGGTGGTACTTCTACAACTGCGACTTCAGAAAATAGTGCCGCAGCTGCAGAATCTGGTACAGGCAAAGCGACAACTTCTGAAAAATCAGAAAACTCTGTACAATCTGGTAGTGATAGTACTGCAACAACTGCTACAACAGAAAGTAGTGCTACAGCTCAGGAAGCTAGCAAAACCCCAACTTCTGATAATAGTACAAAATCTGAACCATCTGGTGCTGCCACTACAACTTCTGAAGGTAGTAATACAGCTTCAGAATCTAGTGTTGTCGAAACACCCGCAAATTCTAAAGGAGAAGCCAGTACTACTGGATCTACTACTGAAAATACATCCACAGCTTCTGAAAGTAGTGAGAAATCTACGCAAACGGGTATAGCTACAAAAGCAGCGACTGCTAGTGAAGAGGTAGTTGCAGAATCTGGTGTCGCTAATGTTACAATAGCTTCTAGTGGTAATGAAATATCGTCTCAACCTGGAGTTGCAGTAATAGTTAATGGTAGTACAACAGCAGAATCTGGTGCTACCAAAATAATAGATACTTCCAATAGTAGTGCATCAACAGCTCAAGCTGGTGTGGTTAATATATCTTCTAATACTGGAGCAACAACAGAACCGCAAAATATTATAATAATAATCGCACCTACTATTGGCAATAAAACTACTACAGAATCTGGATCTGCCAATATATCCACAACTTCTGAAGGTGGGGCTGCAGAAGAAACATCTGGTGCTGAAGGAGAAGAAGCTGAAAAGGAAGAGGAAGGTGAAAACGGAGAAAAAGAAGAAGAGGGTGGAGAAGGCGGAGGAGGAGAAGGTGAATCCGAAACTTCCCTAGATAATACTACAACCACTGTTACGACAAATAAAAAGTGTGCTTGTACCTTTTCTTTATTCGGTGGTCGTAAATGCAATTGTAATAAAAATAAAGGACATGGAATTTGGGGACTTGGTCATTGGGGACATCACGGTCATCATGGTAAATGGGGACACAGACATGGTATGTGGGGACATAGGCATGGAAGATGGGGCCATAGACATGGTTTAGGGCACAGATGGGGACACGGACATAGAAGATGGGGACATGGACATGTTGGATGGGGTCATCATAGGCATGGTAGATGGGGACACCGACATGGGAGATGGGGTCATCATAGAGGTGGTAGATGGGGGCATCGTCGTGGAAGATGGGGACACAAACACGGTGGACATAGGCATGGAAGGTGGGGACATGGGCATCGAGGATGGGGTCGCAGACGTGGGCACTGGGGGCACGGTAGAAGAGGACGCAGACATGGACATGGTCGAAGATGGGGATAAATGTTGAAAATATTCTATTCTAATAAATGTCGTTTATTAATATTGTAACAAGCTTTTTATTTATTTTCCTTTTCGTCTGTAACTAAAGCAATTGTGTGGTGGTCTTTTTAAAACTAATTTACGCAAATAAAATTTACTTAAACTTTACTATTCCAATAATGTAATTGAAAAAATCAGTTGATTTTAAATAATACAGATTTTGTGTTATAACAATTCAAAAACCAGCTCCTGTTGCATTTATTCACCATATGTCGGAGGTGGTTGATCCACATTACCAGTTCCTAAAAACAATACTTTTATTTTGCCCATCAGCTTCTTAATCCACCCCATAATCCTAAAATGGATTTGAGTCAATTTTAGTACAAAACGCATGCTGTATTTTACCCTTTTCTACCCCTTTCTTCAATGGGCATATATCTCTCTTCAAAGGCATTATATTCTAAAAATCGGATTGTTTAATCTATCAATAATAATTACGTAATTTACCTGCTAAAACAGAACAGATTACTGCCGCATATAGCAAAAACACAAAGATTTTCTGTGTCCACATTATTCTAGCAAATAGTAATGCAATCGTTAAACTAAAATTTATATATAAGCATACACAATTATTTTTTTTGAAATAATTTGACTGAGGATCATTAAGTCTCGATATTTTAAACTATAATTGTTCAGTAAATAATAGCGCAGTTCTTTATCGTTTCATTTTTGAATTGGACTTTACAAAACGCTTTAATGGTTAATAATTTTAATTACAACTTTTTTCTGTGCGATTTTAATACGCTTTTTATAAAAATAAAGTAACCCTTAAAATTTAGATGTAATGAAAAATTTTATATTTATTTTTCATTTCAATTGCGTTTGTCGATCAATTTTTAAATCATGCTTATTTATATAACTATTAGCCTCTTTTCTTTCCAAAAATATCTGCAGATGGTCCAATAGCATAACGATCTTCAATTTCTATAGGTCTATCTTGGAAATTAATTTTGCAATATTATTTTTTTTTCGGTATAGAAATGTATATTTTTAGTTTTCGCATTTTTAATATTTTTTTCAAACATAGTTATTATATAAATAATACGTTTTTCTGTTTCTTTATAATATATCAAATATCTTCTACTAAAGTTATTTATTCATAAATAAAAATATCAATTAATTTTCACAGCTTTTTATTGTTAAAATTTGTTCATATTAACCGTGTCCATAAATGCGTTTATATAAGTCCTTTTCATTTAGTCGAAAGATATCTGGACAAGGTCCAGTCCAGACTTACCATTAAGATTTTGAGCATCATACTTAAAATGCTACCAATTAGAAATTGTATTTTAATTTTTAACAACGACAATACTTTGACTTCGCCTTTTTGAAAATAAGCTAATGCTTTTATATGTAGCAGTTTCCAAAGAAGCTTTTTTGAGATCTTTTTTCAGATATCTGACCATTTTGATTTTAATAGACTTATTTTAATAGGATATACAAATAAGGATATCAATTAACTTGCATAGCTTTTATTGTTAAAATATGTTCATATAAATATATTATCCGCGTCCATGAAGGCCACCCTTTTTAGGTCTTCCCATGATATCTGGACAAGGTCCAATTGTACAACGTTCCTCAATATCTAAGCGCCTGTTTTCCATTTCTAAATTTAAAGATAATTAGTTAGTTAATTGTTTTTCAATATCATACTACGATATGGCATACCACTAAGACCAAGAACCATTGCAATAACTGCGAACACTACCATTAGGATTTTAAACATCTTACTTGAATTCTATTAAGATATAATTTTTAACAACAATACTTTTACTTCGACTTTTGCAAAATAAGCTGAAGCTTTTATATACGTAGCTGTTGACAAAGGTATACAATTTTAATGAGCTTTTTTTGAGGAGTAGTGGGTGATTATTTTACTTTTAATAGGCCTATTTTTAGATTTTTAAAAAAAATTGGCGATTATTTTAAATTATTATTATTATTGTTATTGCTAAATTAATACTTCATACTTTGATACAAAAAATAAATCAGAAGAAATAAATCCAGTCTCATAGCACAACTCCTTTACAGTCTTTTCTTTTCACGACTCGAGTTCAGCATTGTATACAACGAATAAATCATTTTTACCAACTAAAACACATTTTTGAATTAACAATAATTGCAAATATTTAAAATTAAAATACGCTAATAAAAAAATCCATATTTAAGTTAAACGTTTTTCCAATCGTGAGTTTGGCTGGTTTTTGAAGTCTAGCCAACGTAAAAATTAAAGTCCTTCGCAAGTCTGGTGGATAATTTAACCAGTCCAGTTCGTAAATTGCATTGCACACTTCTGAAAACTAATTAGAATTGTTTTTAAAATAATTTAAAGTTCTAAAAGCTAACATACTTCTTCGGTAAAGTTGTTGGACAGAAAGCACATCAAAAATGGCTCAGATATCATCACAAAAATTGCGCTTATGAAGAACAAACTATCACTTCCCTTTGACTAAAAATTAAAGAACAATAATTTAGCTATATAATTATTGTTTTTTCTAACCGTGACAAAGGCTACCAAGAAACAGCCAAAACTAATTGTCGAAACCGCATATTGCAAAAGCATGGACTCGGTAAAAGCTTCATCTAATAATTTGGTAGTGCTACAAATAAACGCACAAATAATTTAAATTGCCAGTAATTTTTGAGTAAAATACCGAAACACCGATTGCAGTTCATTGATACATTTAACAATACGGATTTTTTTCAAATTAATTATATTTTGGCGCTCAATGATTAAGGAGTCGGTGTTTTCGTCCACGCATTTGAACGAGAAAGAAATGGCTTTTAGTTGACCATGTAGGTGGATGATGCTAGATGCGTAAACCATATCGACTGCTACAATAATAAATTTATTGTTATAAACTTTTACGTGATAATCTTAATCAGCACTCTTACCTAAATACATAAATATTAGCAAATACACTCCATATATCTCAAATATGAAAGCGAGCCAATAATATCCATCTGATACTGAAGTATCGAATGGAAAATACATTTCAATTGGAAAACGTCTATAGAGAGACGTTTTATTTTTGTAAAAATTATATTTCTTATCGCAAATCATTAATCTATAGCAAAACAAATAAATTAGAACAATTAATGTGGCAATGCCTATGAAAATTGTGATCAACCACGAGAAGAATTTCGATTTTTCCATTATTTTTCGTCTATACAATTCCGTATTACTGAAAAAAAATATTCAGTAAGTTTAAATTTTAAATTTCTGTGTATTAAAATACTACTTGGCTTTAGTATCAATAATCAGATCTAATTTAAAACCCCCAATCAATTTTGGATACTTCAAATAACCATAAATAGAATTGCGTTTGATTTGAATTAGAATTATTTCGAAAACTTGAAAATTAAAAGACTTCCTTTGCAGAAGTTGAGTAACTCCACTAACTTGACTTCGTACGAAGAACCATGTCAGAATTTTACTGCTGCATATAAAATGCACAGAAGAAATGCCTAAATTGACAAGCATTGGTTCAAAATTCGTCTGAATTAGTTCAGTAGAACCAATTTGAATCCATTCCATTAGCACTAGGAGAAAAGTGAACGATAGAACGTAAAGATAGTTAATACTGCGATATAACATGGTTTTCCATGGTTTTTTTTGATTGATGGGTAAAAGAAAACCGTATTTAAAAAAATTAGAATGCCATTCGAAATAGTTCGGTGGTACGAATTTTTTCAGCATCCTGAAAGTTCTATTCATTTCAGTTAAATGCGTCGGAAACATTTTTGATAAAATAGGATTCGCTGCAAGCTATGATTATGGAAAATTAAAATAAATGATTCAATCCAGATTATCGATAGTTTTCAGACTTCAATTACTTAATAACACATATATCTATTTAATGTAAAACGATAAGTAATAATTGGGTAATTGTTTTCAATTTTATCAATGGATTTAAATTGCAATGCAACAGAAAAATTCACAAGATATTGGCAATTCAATTGTCATTATTGTTAAATAAAAATAAATAGTCATTATTGTTATGAGTTCATTGGTAAATAATTTAAAATCTATTGCACGCCACAATATCATTAAATTAATTTCTCCACTGTTCGAGAACATTAATTTAAACATCAATTAATATACTTTTTGTTACGGAAATATATCAATGTCATAATTGCAAATAAATGATGAATGTTAATTTTAAATAGGGCGCTTTTTCATGGGGTTTCTAGGAAAAGCTAAAATATATTAAATAAAGCTTAAAAAAATTGGCGGACATATCAAACCAAAATTAAATTACTTACTCGCACTTCAAAAAGATTAAACGTCCCAATTTTCAATCATAATTAGATTCAATTGCGATAACAATTGACTGATACAAGATTTTATATAAATAAACCATTTCATAAATATCCAAGCACAGTTTGTAATTATAGTGCGCGTGTATAAGTAAATAATTAAAAACCGTTATGATGAAGAACCTATTCACAATATTAATGGTAATATTAAGTGTCCATCATTTTACCAACGGAGCAAAAATTTTGGGAATTGTGCCAACACCTTCATACAGCCACCAAGTCGCATTCAGATCACTTTGGACCGAATTGTCCCTCAAAGGACACACAGTAGTCGTGATGACGACGGATCCAATGAACAATCCAGCTTTGACCAACTTAACAGAAATCGATTTGAGCTTCTCTTACGATTTCATGAAACGAGAAAATATCTCAGAAATACTCATTGGTTTGGAGAACGATTTCGTACAATTTGTACAAAGATTCATTGTATTCCAAGGGCAGATTTGCGAGGAACAGTTGATGCACCAGAACTTCCAAAATTTCCTAAAACAAAACGAAACATTCGACGTGGTACTGGTGGAAGTATTTTTCCCTGAAATGTTGGCCCTTGGCGAAATATTTAAAGCACCAACAATATTAATTAGCTCGTTAGGAATTACGAATAGACTGCATCAGCTTATGGGCAATCCAGCGCATCCAATATTGTATCCCGACGTACTTCTGCCATTTTTTGGACCTTTATCATTGATGGAAAGATTAACGGCCGTTTTTTTCCACACATATTCCGAATACGTTATATTACCGAAATCTGCTGAAATTAAAGAGGAGTTACTTGCGAAATATTTTCCAAACGTAACTAAATCCTTGCCGGAATTATGTGATGATGTGGATATGGTGTTTGTGAATGATAATCCGATTTTGTATGGAGTAAGGCCTGTGGGGCCTACGACGATTGCCATTGGGGGTGGAGCGCATATTAACGAGCCACAACCCTTATCCAAAGTAATTATTTTTTTAAATGTTTTAATATTTCTGCAATGTTACGCTTTATTCAGGATTTGCAAGACTTTTTGGACAAGGAGACGAATGGCGTAATTTATTTCAGTTTGGGCAGTAATGTCAAAAGTAAACACATTACAGGAGAATTGCGGAAAACAATTTTGGGAACCCTAAAAGCGTTACCGTTTAAAGTGTTGTGGAAGTTTGAGGATTTGTACTTGGAAGGAAAGCCGGATAATGTTAAGATTATCCAATGGGCTCCTCAGCAAGATGTTTTAAGGCATCCCAATGTAAAACTATTCATCACACAAGGCGGGCTTCAATCAATGGAAGAAGCGATTTATGCGAACGTTCCAATGGTTGTGCTGCCGTTTTTCGGGGACCAGGCGCGAAATGCCAAAAATATGGAGCAGAAAAAAATTGCTATAAAATTGGACAAAAAATCTGTAAGCATTCCGGAGTTTACCAAAGCGATATTAGACGTTGTTGAGGATCCAGTGTATCTGGAAAATATCAAAAAGTTGGCGCAACTTAGTTTGGATGAACCAATGACTGGCACGGAGAAGGGAGTTTGGTGGACGGAATATGTGATTCGGCACAAGGGTGCTGAAGATCTAAAGAACCTCGCTGTTGAAGTACCTTACTATCAGTTTCTGTTTGTTGACATAATTGCTATCTTAAGCGTAATTGTCTTGGTGATTGTATTGATGATAAGGTGTACATGCAACTGTGTGAAATCAAAACTATTTATTGATAAGAATAAAAAAATACAATAATAACAAACAATAGATTGTAATGCAGCTGGTTTTCAGTTGTATTGTTTTCCTCGAAATTTAAACACCTGTTGATTAAATATTGGGCTTATTTACGTTTCAATACGGTCCATGAACATCCAACAACCGTGTAAAATATTTTGACTATCTAAAATTAAATATTACTTCCAAATGTTTGGTCATATTTGGTCTACAAACCCTAATGACCAACAACAACTCCAAAGAAACCAGACCAAAGGCATGGAAAGTTGGTACTTTCTTGGTGTACAAAATAAAATTGTGTAATAGTCTTCGGTTTTTTAAGTTGAACAAGTAGAAAGGACAATTTTGTAAGGATTGGCCGAACTCTTCCGCCTAAAATGTATTCATTCATCAATTTGCTATCTTGATGAAGATATTTGTAATTACACTGTTTATTAAAAGCTGTCCCCCAATTGCATATACGAGCACATTCAGCATTCCATGCATAAGTGCAATGCTTGCACGTAATATTTTAATGTTGTTTAATTCGGGTAGATCTGAGAAAACAAATAAAACTGAGCTGACACAGTAGACAACTCCAACCATGGTTAGACCCATAACAGCGAAATTTAGACTGACTTGCACTTCATTAAGGTATCTACAATTAATATTCATAAAACTTATTAAGTGCAAAGTATAAAAAAATACTTTTTGATTTCCTGATAATGTTTGATCATCGAAATTAATTCATAGCTAATTTCTTTTTGAAAATCCGAATCCCGAATAAGTAACACATCCTTAAACTTGGATATTTTTTCCAATTGTTCAATTAATAAGCCAAACTGAAGTCTAGCCACATGCGAGCAATAAAAAACAAACCAGCAATGACTTAAGTTTACTAAATCTGCATAGTACCCAAAAATATAAAATATACTAGTTGATGTTAAATAATAGTGTGGCGTATAAATCTCGAAGAGAACGAAAGGATATAAATTGTCTTCGTTTTTAAAAATCGGGCATAAGACAATAAATGTAAATAACATCCAAAGTAGTTGAAAAAGAAAAAATAGTTGAAAATTCAACTTGTTTTCCTTCATCTTTCCATGTAGTGCATTGCTAGCTGTCTTAAATGGAATTAAATCCTTTGTGATCCTTTTAATAAATAGATACACTGGTCCTTGGATTGGGTTGAAGAATGCGAGATAAATACTGAGACACTGAAATTTAAATAAAATTCAGAAATGCATAATAAATTTTATAATTACTCGATATACAAATATAAACATGCCGAGGCATAAAGAATACTGAATTAATTCTTTGACTGGCTCCTCATTCGTATAAATATGTTTAAGTAAGGCAAGGGTTAAGATGAGGATATAAACAAACAAGAAATCACAAATCCTTTTTCGCGTTTTGGTGGCAACAAACCAAAAAGCAAAAACGGACATGGGACTTAAGTAATCATCTAAAATATAATAAATTAATTAGATGACAAACTTTAATTGGTCATACCTTGCACTGGTGGTTTAACAAAAATAATATTCCGCAAAAGCTTAACAAATAATTTAAGGATAGCGTTCATGGATGAGGATTTCAAAAATTTGATATGGGTACAAGTATTATTCACAATGGACTGAAATTAAACTTTAAATTATTGAATAATGAACCCTCCGATTGATAATTGACAATTTATGGATCTAAGAGTTGCTAATTACCCAAAAAAAAATTACGTAATAATTTATTTATTTATTAGCGGGTTAGACCCACCTAAGTACTAATTAATTGTCTACAAAGTATGACTCTTATTTTGGTTTCAGTAAAGTCCACGTGAATCCGATTACCGAGTAAAACGTTTTAAATATCTAAAATTTAAAATCAATTTATCATTTTGAGCAACAAATTAAATACAAACCTTAATGATCAATATCTGATCCATACTAATCAATCGAAACGCATTTAAAGAGGGTGCTTTTTTGGTGTACAAAATGAAATTTAGCAATAGTCTTCGGTTTTTCACGTTAAATAAGTAAAAAGGACAATTTTGTAAGGATTTTCCGAAATCTTCCGCCTAAAATCAATCAATAATCAATTTCCTATAATATTTTTTTTATAATTAAATACACTGTTGAGTAAAAGCTGACCACCCGATGTATACACATGGACATTAAGCAGTCCATGCAAAAGAGCAATAAATCCTTGTAATATTTTAATCCTGTTCATTTCACCGAAATCTGATACAACAAACAAAACGGTACCGATGCAGTATAAAGTTCCTGAAAATGCTAAAGCGATAAAGTGGTAATGTGTATATTTTTGCACCTCTTTGAAAAATCTGTAATTAATATTGTTAGTAAACAAAATACTAAATGCAATTAAATTAAAATAAAATACTTTTGGATCTCCTGATATTGCTTAATCATTTTAATTAATTTATTGGTAATATCTATTTGGAAATCCGAATTGCGAATTAGTAAGACATTCTGAAATTTTGATATTTGTTCCAATTGTTCAATCAATAAACAAAATTGAAGTCGACCCAAATGGAACCAATAATACCATAACCAGCAATGGCTTAAATCTACTAAATCGGAATATAATCCAGAAATATAAAAACTAGTGATTGATAATATGTAGTATTGAGGAAGATAAATCTTAAACAGAAATATAGGAAATAAATTGTCTTCGATGCTAATTTCATAGACGGGCAAAAAGAGAATAAATCCGAGTACTGTTGAAAATAGTTGAAAACCGAATAATATTTGTACATTAAATTTCTTCCTTTCCATCCTTCGATGCAAAGCTGTGCTCGCTTTCTTAAATGGAATTAATTGTTGGGTGATTCGCTTAGTAAATGTATAGATTGACTCAGTGGGGTGTAAGAGCATGATGTAAATGCTACTTAACTAAAATGGAAATAAAATGTAGAAATATATCAAAGATGTTTAAATATTGAATACAAATAGAAACATGCCGATTGTTAGCGAATATTTAATTATTTTTTTGAATGGATCCTCACTATAGAAAACTTCTTTAAAAAATGCAAGAGAAATGATGAAGAAATAAGTAAGAATAAAATAGCAGATGCATCTCCGAATTCTTGTGGCCACAAACCAAAACGCGTAATTGGACATCGGACTGAAATGGTCATCTAAAAATAAGAAATTAATTATTGAACCACTTTAATTAAGCGTACCTTTAAATGGGGCTTTATGAAAAATGATATTTTGCCATATGTATTGCCATAATTGACGGAGAGCTTTTGTGAAAGCTTTCATGGTTTTGTTAATTTGATGCTGAGTTAACAAATGACAAGATTTGTATAGAAAAAATACAATTAGGTAATAATGTAATTAAAACAGACAATTTATAGATTTAAATAGTTTTTAATTGAATTTTGCATAATTAAATAATCGGAAAAAATTCGAATAAAAATAGAAGGCATAATAAATTCATTATTCACCTGTGATTAATGTTCCATAACAAAGTTATTAACGATAATTATTTATTAATATTTAACATGTAGTTCTAATTGGACAAGTAACACAAATTAAATTCACTAAAAATATATTTAAAATTCAAAAAGCGTATTTTAAATATTTTAGCATAATTTATCTGAAACAATATTGCAAGTTTTGTTTAATAATTGCAAAAATTAGCTATTAAATAACAATATTTTATCTCATGTATAATAAATAACATATAAAAAATTGATAATTATGCTAATGCACTGATTAATAATAGTATAAAACCACGAAAAGTCCACTAAAAAATTATAACAAGTACAAAATGAAATTTATTGCAATTTTCGTTTGCGTTTTGGCAGTAGTTGCTAGTGGGTTCTGTTCCGATATGGGTAAGCTACTAACTAATATAAAAAATATCTAGTACAATTAAATATTCTTTCAAGAAACTTGCAATGGTCTCAATGAAGAATATAACGATTGCGGGTCAGCTTGTGTAGCAACTTGCCAAAATCGCCAATTTGCCCATTGCACTAACGAATGCAATCCTGGATGTTTTTGCACGGGGGATCACATTAGGGATGAAGAAAGTGGAAATTGCGTTAAAATCCAAAATTGTCCAAGACATTAATCAATTTAAAATGTAATATTTTATTAATTGGATCATTACGAAATATAACCTATCAATTACGTAATTTTTCTGGTATATCTTCAAATAAATGCGCTATTACGGGTTGGAACTATACAATAATCTGGAATTAATTTAATTATATATAATTTAATAATTACAAAACTTCTATACTAATAAAGTAATAATAATGCACAAAAAAAAGTTCTACACTTTACCAATTTAATTTGACGAGCAATATAAAATACTTAGTACGTTATATGCCTTCATACTAAAATTTCGAAATTGGCTACATTAAAAATGACGTCATTTTTTGACCAATTTGTACCAGAAGATTTCTACGTGTGGTATTTCCGATTTTTTAAAACTCTCAATTTACTACCCGCAAGTCGAAGAAATTTTAAATGGATTAACGTTCTATACAACATTTTAATCCTTGGTTTTATAAGTTCATTTACATTATTATTAATAATTAGCGACGTATTTGTACTAGTGTTAGGCCAATACAATTTTCAAGAGAACATTTTGAATTTTGGCATTGCATGTGTTCACGTTATTTTTCTAGCGAAAATTATTTTTTGGTATATGAATGAAGAGGAAATTCGTAACATATTGAGTTGCGTTCGAAGGAATTCCTTCAATTTTCATATATTTGATCTAACAAGGATTCGAATTCAACGAAAGTTTGATACAAGCGCAACTATGAATTATGAAAAGTTACTGGAATATTTTAAATTTAATCTGCAAAGTAACAACAGTAATTATTTGTAAATATTTGTTCGCCTCCTCTGAAATTAACATGAAATAATTCAATTAATTATAGGAACAATGTGGATGAATATAAGAAAAAAATTATGTTCAATTCGCGCTTTAAAACGTTTTATTTGACGATATGTACAACAATGTCATATTTTGCGAATTTGATTTATATGTCAATTTTAACGTTTACAACAAAACCTTACATGCAATTTAATCCAGTTAAAAATAAAACATCGGTGTACTTAAAAATGCCAATTAACTTGTATTATCCTTTTGATATTTCCATTTCTGATGGACATTTTTGGCCTGCGTATTTATATCAGGTTTATTCGCTTTCATTATTTGTTTTTGCTTATATGGGTAACATATCAATCTATAATTTAATAATAATTACAAATTTAATATTTAGGTGCTGACTTACTTTTTCCGACTATTGTATTCCATTTAAAAGCCCAGCTTAAAGTTGTGACATATTCGATTGCAGATATTGACAAAAATATTGAAGATAATAACGATATTGAATTGAAACAAATTCGTCTTATTAAATGCATAAATGAATTGCAGTGGATATTTAGGTAAAATTATATTAAATATTGATAAATTAAATTTAATTATATTTTTTTAAAGGATTTCTAATAGAGTGGAAGAAATTTTCACTATAAACCAATTAATTCAGTTTAGTATTCAGACGTTGATTATTTGCAGCTTTTTGATCTCAATTCCAAAGGTAGAATATTTTAGAAAATTTAATAATTAAATTTTAAATTAACTTTCAGGCTACTTCGATAGATGATTTAATATTTCTAACAGCTGCAATTATTGTACTGACTTTACAGCCGTTTTTAATCAACTGGGTTTCAAATACATATACTGAACAAGTAAAATATTTAAATTAAAAAAATATATTTAAATCCTCGTAGAATAATAATTTATAATATTATGTAGTTTGCAGAAGTTTTAGAAATAATTTACAAATTAGACTGGTTGAGTTATCCCCCAAATTTACGACGAACATTAGTTTTCACTCTGGTCCGATTACAAAAACCTGTCATTTTTACATTCGGGGGGATATTAAATATGAATTTAAATTCATTTCTGAGTGTAAAATTACCTATAAGATAATTCTTAAAATCGTCATTAGTAAAATATTTTTTTTAGTTATTAAAAATGGTTTATTCACTTTTTACTATGGTTAATTCTACTACTAAAAAAGTATAGCAATCTATATAATTAAAATTGTATACTATTTTATCCTTTAGAAGTTTATTAATATAGTTATTTATGTATCAAAGCAGCAAAGTCGTATTTCTGATAATTAATTAAACAATGAATAACTCAAAAGCTAAACGTCCTATTAAAAATCTGATTGCATTTTTGGATTCTACGGATTTTTTTATATCTGTGTACCAAATTTCATCAAAATATATTGAAGTTTAGGTTTTACAAGAGAGCGCCTATGCAGTTGTGCACCAGACTATTAATCGGTCATTCACCCCACACGACAAAACGATTAAGCTGGCGCACGGCGTTTAATGCGTGATGCAATTATTATGCAATCGAGGAATGCGCGTGACTCGCACTGTCCCACTTAGTTAATAGTTTGTGGTGAGGGAATTTCGACCATAATGAATATGGCCTTCAGCTTTAGTGCGCTTGCGCTGCCAACTTCCACTGACAGTTCAGTCTTCGGTATAATATTTATAAATTACAAGTGTGAAGTGTCAAGTGTTCTTAAAAAGTGTTAAAATAGAAATTATGGACAGTTTTAGGGCTCCAGTCAAGGCCCCATTATGATAGAAAGCCCCTACGAGGCAAATAATATCGTGGGAATGTGAAGCGCAAGCTAGAGCTGGCCCGAAACAGTCGCAGATGTTTTTAAGGTTAGAATTCACAATATTTTACAAGTAGTGCAGGATACACTTGCGAACATGCTACATACCCCAAATAAAAGTCAAATTAGCGTTTATTCTTGATGCCGAAGGCATAAAGTACCAAATTATAGTTCTACTTTACTGCCGATTTTTTCTACTTTAGTACCGATTGTTGAGTACTTACTAATTGAAGTATTAAAATGTATTTAATTATATTTTTTGCGTTGACTCATTTTATAAGTAAATCCAACAACTGTGTAAAATGTTTGAAGCACCTAAAAAGTATTATTATTATTATTATTAATTTTTAAAAAGCACTAGATATGTGCTTGCGTTTTTCGAAATTCCTTGACTTACTTTAAGGATCAACAATTTGTTTAGTTCGATTAGCCCAAGACAATTAATAGACACTGGATTTTTTGTATATAAAATAAAATTAAGTAACAATCGCCTGTTATTTATATTAAATAAATAGAAAGGACAATTTTGCAGACAACTAGTGACTTCTTCTGACTAAAAGTATTCAAAATAAATTTTGAATAATTTTATAATTAAATATTTACTTTATCTATTAATCGTTGGCCAGCAAATGTATAAATCTCCATCATTTGCAATCCATGAAAAAGGGCCAAACTTGCCCTAAGAATTTTTGCAACATTAATGCCATCATTTAAATCAGAGAACACAAAAACAACTGAAGAAGCAACGTAAACACTTCCGCAAATTGTTAAGTAAATAAGATCGTTACCCAAATAGTCCTGCAGCTCTTTACAAAATCTAGAATCAATATTTTAAATTAATTAATATTAAATAATAAGCAACTATAATAATAGTACAATTTAATTGTTTTAAATTGATTGATGGACGCAATTAATTCTTGCTCGATTGTCTTTTGAACTTCTCCATCCTTGATTAACCATACGTTTTCAAATTTGGAAAGATTTTGAATTCTCTCCATCACTAAGCACACTTGAATTCTAACTACATGACACAAATAGCAAACCATCCAAGAATGGGATACGGCCATCAGATCAGAATATATCCCAAAAATGTAAAAGATCGTGATTGGTATCCAAACATATTTCACGGGAAGGAATTTAAATACAACTGAACGCCATACTAGCTCTTCGTTTGCAAAAATTGGGGATAATATAATAATAGTGAGCATAATGGAAAATATATGAAAGGCAAAAAAAAATTGAATAGTAACTTTTTCCTTTTCTAAAATAATATCAAGTTCTTTGCTTCTTTTAGCAGATGAAAATCTACGCTTAGCACCATTTCGAATAAAAATGTAGATTGAATCTGTTCGTGGGTATAAAAATGATATATAGATACCAATTGCCTAAAATTTAAATTGGATCAAAATGTTATCTTAAGGGATGCATTACATACATATACAAACATTCCGATGATCATAGAAAATTGAATTAATTCTTCAATTAAATTCTCAACATAACAGAAATATTTAATGAAGATCATGAATTGGATTAAAAATCCGAAACCCATAAAATAACAAATGCCAAAACGGATCCTTGAGCTAACAAACCAAAAGGCAAAGTTGGACATTGGATTGAACATATCATCTAGATAAATTAATTATTAAAAGTTAAATTATTTTAATTTAAAGTACTTACCTTTTAATGGTAATTTTACAAAAATTATATTTTGCGCTAAATTTAAAAACACTTTGAGAGTTGTCTTGGTGGTGGCAAACATTTTTCTCTTTTATTCAACTTTATGCATATTATTTTTATATATCGAAATATTAATAATTAATTTGAAAACCATAAAATTGTGATCAGTTCAAATAATTTTAATTCAACGCGTAATGATATTTTAATTAAACTCTGTAGTTTGGAAATTAATATCCATTTAGATCACATTATAAAAATATAATTTATAGTTTTTTACTCGGTTTTTAGACATATACAAAATTTTAATAATATATCAGATACATTAATGATTTATTAATGGTAAAAAGTATTCGTATTGTAAATTAACTGACTAGTAGAAAGCAACCATTTTAAAAAATCAATTAAAATAATTTTTTATGTGCCTGCCACTCATTAACAATACTGTTTAATAAAAAGGACCTCTTCGTCCTGGAACAGTGCGATTTAAAGGGTTATTCGAATAAGTCAAAATATTATAAAAACATTTATTAAAAAAAGTATTATAAAATATTTAACAAAAATAATAAGCTTACTAAATAAGTTTTGATTAACATAAAGATAACATAAAATAAATATTTGTATACGAAAATATCAATAACTCTAACGCAGAAAATGCATCTGCTGCTTATGCTTCACCAAAGAACATTCTCTTGCATAACTTTTATCACAAACTTCACAAATATGAGGCTCTGCATGCCTCTTCTCATGTAAATTCAAACCGACCTGAGTCTTAAACGACTTGTCGCACAAATTGCAACTGTAAGGCTTCGGTGCGAAATGAGTCAACACGTGCTTATTCATTTTCTTTTTCACAGCGAATCCCTTACTACACACACTACATGTATACGGGTTGCTCATTGCATGTGACTGAATATGCTTTCCAATAAAAGGCACATACTTTCCACAAACCCAACATAAAGTATTGTTACGTTCATGCTTAATGCGAATATGCTTAGACAAACTGCTCGCAAAGCGGAACTGTCTTTTGCAGTGCTTGCAAGTGAATATGCGGTTCAACGCGGTACATTCATGTTGATCAATCTCATCTTGCGTTCGATACGATATCCTGCATTTCCAACATTTAAATAATTTCTTAAGTGGTGGAAAATTTTCCTTATGAACACTTTCGTGTTGCTTTAAAACTAGCTCATTAGCGAAACGCTTGGAACAGTACTTGCATTCGAATGGTTCCATTTGAGTGTGCCATATAATATGACGATCATACGTAAGTTCTTTCATAAACTTCCTTTGGCAATATTTGCAATTATATGGATACGGATAGTCTTCCTGGTGCAAAAGTCGATGGAGCCCAAGATTGTTGGGCGCGCTAAAAGTCCGATCGCATTTATTACATTTATATTCGCCTTTGTCTTTGTGCTCCGCAAGATGTGCGGGGAAGTCCTCGCTTTTCAGCTTTTTGTCGCAGTACAAACATTTATGCAATATTTCAGATTGATTGTAAAATGATTCTCGATTCGTTAGGTTCGAAAGTTGAGCTTTGTATTGAGCAGTCGATATAATATTGTAGTACTTGGAAATTGTCGCGTATTTTTTGATAGATTTGTGTGATAAAACATGCTTACATAAGTCCGAAGCTGTGAATTCGTCTGGGCAAGCTGGACATGGATGCAATCGTTCACCATTCTCATTGCGATTTCCGGTCGATTTTTCTGTCTCCGAATCGGATTCGGACGGATCGCTATCCGATTTGAAATCGAATACAGAAAGGGATGGACTTCCAGGCGGTTCTTCATCTTCAACCGCTTGTAAAGCTTGCGCTAATATTGGCGATTGTTGATTATTTTCTGTGTCATTATCACTTGGTTCTTCTGGCCCGAGTTCGCACTTTGGAATAAATTCGTCGCAAAGTTCGCGACGGTGCTCATCGTCTGGGATATCAAATACGGCTCTATCGCTTCCAAATAGCGATAACGAGGCTTCGTACTGCAATTTAAACGAACAAGCAGCTCGCATTAAATTGACACAGTCGATGCACATGTGTTTTGGCAAATTACTGGTTTCAACCTGTAATCGCGCTGTGTTAGCTTATTTGTATTATCGCATTTGGGTGATTAATTACTTACAATTTCAGCAGTAATGTACCGAAACAAATTCGAAATAGTTGTGGCTTCCAAATCCCATTCCTCGGTTGGTTCTAGCAAGGAGTACATTTTCTCCTTTTTGCATGCAAAACAAATTCGGCATATCTTTTCCATTATTCGTAAATCCATTTTGTTCGATAATTTCGATAAAAAATTCAAATTGCAGACTTAGCACATTTTCTTTAAGGTTATTCAATCATTTTCACACGCAGTAGTGCAAACGCACTCAGTTGACCTTGAATGTACCACGTGCCATCTTCTGTCAGTGCACTAAACTACCACTAGGTTCCTGTCAAAATTTTGACGTTTACAAAACAACATCAGGGTGTGACCTTTAGATAAAAAAATGTATTTTTAATGAAAACAAAACAATGCTTCTGCATGAATAAATATTGATCAGATGTTAATTCCTCATCAGTTACTTTGTGGTCGACTTACATAAGTTGAGTGTTTTTCGCGACGATTTTTTTGACAGGTAGGTTAAGTCCACATATTATGCAAATTTAAACCAATATTTACTTAGTGCATTGATTCAATATTATTGCGTATGCAGATATGCCGTCACTACGCAAACGAGTATCGAGCTACTTCAGACAATTATCCTTTCACAATGAGCCTCGCGACAAGAGGCACAACATTAACGAGAACACATTTGTTACAAAATACCTGCAAGGGTAAATACATACATTACGCTCATTCCTATCAACAGGATAGGAATGAGCGTAATACTAAATGAACCACATTTCAGACATATACAGGTCCGAGAAGGCCCCCAAATTATTTACGGCAAAAATCCCACTGATCTCCCTAATTACGAGCTGACGAAGTTCGATGCAGGTCCTAGCACTGTGATCGGGTGCTATTCGGGACCGAACGGGGGCTTAACTGCCGTCAAACGCATCGAGAAACACTTGTCAGTCCTAGATGCGGATATCGACTTTATAGACACTCAGGAAGAAGCCCAAGGTATTTATGGGTTAATTATATCTAGGCTATCAGTGACACTTATTCAATTTTCACACGAGACGGGGTTTAGTTCTTAATTGTTTCCTCTAAATCTATCTTAACAAAATTCTGTTTATGGGCGTTGAGTTGACTTGTGACTTTCAGTAGTGGAAACTGAAGCCCTATTACTGAAAAAATCGCCGCAACGAATCTCAGGCCAGCCCATCGATAATACCACAATGGTAATCAAAGTCGCTGGCCAGGAATACTGTGTGACAAATCGTCCGAAAAAATCGCACAACAAAAGCCACAGTTTGGGCAGTTTGTCCGATTTTAAGATCGAGATCGAAAAGACGAAAATCGATCATCGCGGCGGCGCCTCTTCGAATTCGAACAACAACTGCAGTCAAGTGCAGTGCAAAAATGTCGAACATTTGGAAGGTGACGTACAAAATCACTGTGATAATAAACAAGAATCAATCAATAGAGAGACCGAATCAAAACCGATTCGCCATCGGAGTAGTAAAAGTCGAAGTCGAGTGGAAGCGCAAACGAAACCAAAGATAAACAGTGATAGAAAATCGAATTATGCTTTAACGAAATCGAAAAGCGAAGGGGCGCCGTTCCATCAGAAGAAGGGGCGCATTATTAAAATTGCTCAACGGCCGCAGAACACTGGTAACGATCCGCAATCATTTGTGTGTAGCATGGCATCACTGGTTTTGTTGTGGTTGCATCTTGTATTTGATTCTCATCTGTGCATGCACTTTAACTCTCATCTAGGTCGATTTTATTTTGTTTTGCATGCGTTTTGATTATTATTTATCGCGAATCAATTTTCGATTCGATTTTATGAACGAATATTATTCTTCTAGATGAAGCCACAATCGGCGAATCATCCCTTTCATCGCTCGTCGTCGACGATAGCGCGCTACCGAGCGACTGGAACCGCAAGTCCGACTTCTACTACGGCATATCCGACTCACTGTACGATCGCAATCAAGTGACGAAGAACAAAAACGGCGATCCGATCGCCGATTGTTTCGGAATAATCGCACGGAACGATTCCGCGATCCTCGCAGTGGCTGACGGCGTAAACTGGGGCGAAAAGGCGAGCGTTGCGGCGAAATCTGCAGTGCACGGCAGTCTGCACTATTTGAACAAGACGATCTTTCACGACACGAAACCGTTCGCCAATTTGACGATCAAATCGGACGAATCGGTCGCCAGTTCGGATCAAACGCTGAACGACAATTTAATCAGCAACACGCGCGAAGTGTTCGTTTGCTTGCTGCGCGCGTTCAACTGCGCGCACGATTTAATTCTGGAAAACAAAGGCATGTTGACAACGCTTACCGTCGCCGTAGTTTTACCGCTTCGCCGACAAACTGCGACTGAGACGAACGAGTACGTGTGTTGCGTTTGCAACGTAGGCGATACTTTAGCGTACGTTTATTCGCATCGTTACGGCGTACGAGAGCTCACGAAAGGTTCGCACGATATTTGCAGCAATCGCGATATGCGCGATGCGTTAGGCGCTTTAGGGCCGGTTGATGGAATTAATCCCGAGCTGAGCAATTTGACGCTATCGATCACTACTTTGGAGAAAGGCGATATCGTGTTGGTCGCTAGCGATGGTTTGACCGATAATTTCGATCCGAACGTTTGCAAATTCACGGTGAATGCCAGCGAACCGGCCAAGCCGAAGCGTAACGTCTTGGTGTCGAATAATAAGCCTGTACGGAAGATTCCGATGGTGCAGCCGCAGCAAAACGTACAAAAGCCTCCGGTTAAGCCGCCAAGACGATCGAAAGTTAATAATGGGGAAGCAAGCGATAAAACTACAGCGCCGGCTTTAGAAACGCATTTCGATAATAATATTGCGAAGCCGGAAGTCGATTACGATAACCCGTTAATCGCGCAGTTCATACGCGAGAATTCCGTAGAAGAGAAAAAGAAGCCCGTAGTGATTGAGAATAAAGCGAGTAGTTTGCGGAAGCAAGTCGCATCGACGCGCACGTTAGAGTCGAATTCGAACAGTGCATACAAGTTCCTGCGGTCGAAAACCGCGCTCGATTTCCGATCGAATTCGCTGAACGCGGCGGCGAAGTCGATTGTGCGGAATGAGGACGGTGTGCCGTTTGTCACGCCGATGCAACGCTACGAGTTGCAGTTGTTGCTGATGGAGGATATTCTGAAGAACGGCATATCGGGGAGAGATAAGACTTGCACGTCGGCCCGGAGGCTGTGCGAGAATCTCGTGAGTTATACGATCAGTATTTCGTCGGCGAAGCGGCACACGCTTGAGGATCCCGATTTGTATTTCGATAATCGTAATGGGATTTTGGTGGAGGTGTCGCAGCAGGAGAAGAAGTTGCGAAGGAAGAAAGGGTTGGAGAAGGTGCAGAGTTTGCCTGGCAAGTTGGACCATGTTAGTATTGTGGCGTATAACGTCGGTAATGTTGCCAATTGAATTTCTTTTGACTGCCATAGTTGTTTCGATATGAATTCCATCGTTTTTAGGAGTAAAGCAAAAGTACTAACCGTGCAATATATTTTTTGAGATTTTGCGTTGTGTAAATAGCAATCGGAAAACAAAATAATATTTTTATATAATACATAATATAGGTAATTAAGAGGAAACTTATTTTTATGTATTAATTCAGGCTTTAATCATTCTTACAATAATGTATTCGTTAAAGGAGCACCGTATTTGTTAATTTGTTAATGCATGATTGCTGTTGTATTTTTTTTTGTCAATAAACAAAAATTATGTTCAACTTAGAGAATTTAAATTACCATTTCGCGCCTTCTAAAAAGCGCCAATGCGGAGAAATATTTAACTATAAAAGGGGGGTAACAGATTGGCTCAAATTGAATGGTATGGTATTTTTATTTCGTGTAATTATCTTCATACAATAGAATTACAATTAAACAATCTTGTCATGGAAAAAACTTATCCCGTCGTACTATTGGAATGTAATATTATTGCAACCTTAAATATGTTGAGCAAATTTATAAAAATCATTTGCTAATTTACAAATAAGAATTGTATCACAATTATGCAATTAAATCCTAAACACTAATTAATAAGTAAATAGAAAAATTAATTATTATGAGAAAAATATAAACATCTTCCTTTATCACGTACGCCTATTTACAATTATAATCAATTTGAATTCTTTAATACTTAACGAAACTTTTATCACAGAATGATTAGTACGATATAAAATATCCTAAATCTGTTAAGCAAAACTAAACGTCTAAAAAAGTGTCAGTACGATTTTTTTGTTATTCATATTATTAATCGGTTAAAGGCAAATTACATTTAATTCACTATTATGGATCTAAGTACGAAAGGGATGCAAATATTCCACTTAAATTTTGATCCATAACATAGAGCACCTCGAAATATTACAGAGCAGTAAATTCGTCCGGACTATTACTGCGACCACTTGTACGAACTTTCGGCGTGCCAGCCACTTGCAGCGAGCTGCGGCCGAAAGTCGCACGTTTGCCAAACGCAAAACTGCCGTCGTGCCTATTATTTAACGTATCAACGATATTTCTCACTAAACTACCAGAGGCACTCGGCTTAATATCACATTTATTCTCCTCACTGTCGCGCACGCGTCTTTGCAACAGTGGCGTACGTCGCAACAACGTGCGCGGCGGATTATCTTTCTTAGTTTGCTCATCTTTCTGTCTGAAGATGTTGCGACTAATGCAAAAGTTTGTCGTCGGTTTCGTGCTACTACTGCAACTCGGCCGCATTAAAGTCGAGGAAACCACGTCCGGTATCGCAATATTATTTTTACAATTTTGTACTTTTGTGTTTGGTAGACTATGATTCACATACCTTTCAGTAACGCGCGAAGGCGTTGTGTTTGTCTTCAAGCTATCCAAGTTGACGTTATTTTTCTCCTTCAAATCGAAACTATTCTTGCCAATATACTTCAATTTATCGCGCACGCAGCTCAAATCCAAATCGGTCTTGCTCGGCTCATTACTACCAACGAAGCGATTCCTCGTGAAATTCTTCGGGACTTTACGCAAATCCACTTTGAATTTGCTGCTATTAGCGGTCGGCACAATTTCCCGCAGATTTTTCCTACCCAACTTATCGCAGTCGCTCACATAAGCGCAATCGTTCTTCAAAAAATCGATATTCTCGTAATTCGGAAACGCCACTGGCTTATTATCCTCGTCCGACACTTTAATAATCGGCTTCAAACCGATCTCTCTGCGATTATTCAACACCATTAAGTTCTCAGTCGAATCGCTCTTCTTTTTCTCAGTCGTTGTGATTTTACCTTCGCGAATCGGCTCCAGCGGTGCGGGACTACGATGGCCTGACGGAATACCTTCCGGAGTAGCGCTACCCGATGAGCAAGGACTTGATCCACGATAATCTTGGATATCGAAGAGGACGTTTGGTGGTAACGGCATCCCAACGGCCAAATGCATGGATAGGGATTCCAGCCAGAGTTCCATGACTTCGAAAGGGGGCCTAAAATCGGAAAATGTTAAACAAACTAAAATTAATCGACCACGAACAAACGTACCGTTTATCCGGATTCAAATCCGTGCATAAAAAAGCAACGTTGTAAAAAGCCTCCGGACACGAAGTGCAAAACTTCTCCTTGAACGTCATCTGATTCAACCCGAAATCGTTGGAACGCGGCAGGAAATCGGGATCGGCTTGAACTCGTCCTATAATCTCACACAGCACAATTCCGAAGCTGAAAATATCGACTTTCTCATCGTACTTATTGCCTTTCATCATCTCGGGCGCCATCCAATACGGATTCCCAACAACTGTATAGCGCTTCTTGCGCTCATTCCTCTTCCCACCTGTCGCATTCTTCGGCGACACACGTCGCGCACTGTTCGTCGTATGCGACACAATTCGCGCCAGCCCGAAATCGGCCACAATGACCGATTTATCGTCGCGTACCAGACAATTGTGCGAATTCAAATCGCGATGGATGATGTTCATCGAGTGCAAATACGCCATACCGGCTGCGATATCTTTAGCGAACGAGGCGCGTTGCTCCCAAGGTAGCGGCTGATTGGTATCGTGGATCAATTCGGTTAGAGTGCCACCGGAAATGTATTCGGTGACGAGATGCAAGCGACGTTCTTTGTATAGTACGCCGATGAATCGGAGGACGTTGTTGTGGTGCAGACTTCTTAACACTGCGACCTCTTTCAGGAAGTTCTTTTGCGCTTCTTCGTCCACGCGATAGAGTTCTTTCAGTACCATTACTTCAGCCGTATCGCGCGTTGTTACTTTGAACACTTGCCCGAAGAAGCCTTGGCCCAGTAGTTCGCCTTTGACCAAGTCGGATGCTCGGAAGACGCGCTGCTGGGGTCGCGGTTCCAGGAAGGAGTAGGCTCGGGATAGTTCGTTGCATCGTTTTGCGTTCGGGGCGCTGGAAGTAATTTTTAATTTACAAATTCACTCGAAAAATTAATACTTACTCATCAAGCAAGCGACTCATCGACGAACTGCGCTCCTTATCCAAGCTGGGCCGATTATCGGACAAATGGTTCTTCCGTCGCAATTGCCGCGATCGCGTTCCACTCATATACCCCTCATCGCGCCGTTTGAACAGCCGTTCCTTTTCGCTCTTCACTTTCGTCTTGCTGTCATCGCAGATTGTCTCACTATCGCTGGGCGTTACGGTCACATTGCTTGGAATGTTCGTATCACTAGAAGTCGTCGTCAAAGGCGAATGCTGATTGATTTGCACGACAGTCGGAAGCTTGGCGACATTATTCGAGATCGTTTCGGGATCGTGTTCGATCGTCAATTGTAATACTGAGTCGGAATATCGGAGCAGATTTTGTACGTTTTCGAGCGGCGTGTCTTTCACTGGGGTGCCATTGATTTCCAGGATTTTGTCGCCGATGTGCAACGACATCAAATCGTTGTTCATATCGAGTCTATAAATTAGAATTTAGCGCGTTATGGTTGGGGATTTTTTTTAGTGATTTTAAAACGTACCTATATGTAGGTAAAAGTGAGCAGCAAATATTAAAAGCAGATGTTAAAATTGCGAAAGCCAGTTGTACTAATTTGCCGTGTACTTGCCACACCACCCTTGCAAAAAAAATGTTAAATAATGAGCGAGTTAATTATGAACGTCTAAAATCAACAAAATTAATGCAAAAAAAATATTTCGCTCATAGTTAGTTCCTCTAAAAAATTAATTTCTTAATTCTAGCATGCGAAAACTTTATTACCTTCATCTGAAACAACTTTTACTTTATTAGTACTTGAACCTGATTTAAATTTGAATTAAAATTATGACTTTATGAAATAATTACTAAACTTACTCGGATATTGTAAAACATTGGCTGTTAGCACCATGCAGAGATTCCTTTGACAATTTGATTCCTTTTTGTCCACCCGGTATTTCCATAAGTCGGATCGAGTGCGGTTTTCGCGTGAATGGAAATCGCGCCGTTTTTTGCAATGGTTGCATTTGCCGCTTATAGCATTGTCCACTAGAAATTCAAATTGATTTAGACAAGCCTCAAAAAATTTGGAAACAAAAAATAATGACAGCTGCCAAATTTTTGACAGCTGTCACTTTATATAAAATTCTTACCAATAGAGTTTCGATCGTTCCACCAAAGCATAAGAATCCCCGTCGCCGATAAAAGCGCTGCAAGAACCGCAACAGAAGCATTCGGGATGAAATTTATGTTCGCCAGCGACCATAACCGGCCCGGTAATAACCTGGCTACATTGTTGGCAAGCTTCGCCATATCGACTCCAATAATCGTCCTTACAAAACAACAAGCCGTCCTTTTCAAAGTACCAGCTCGAAAGGGCTGCATCGCAAGCTGTGCATCTGTAATGACACTTTTGAGGTTAGATTTGCGACTTTTATAAAGCGCCACATTTGATTTTACCTGAAACATTCGGTGTGCCAGTTTTGTCCCAGGGCTGAGATGCACTCCTCATCGTCTAAGACATTTAGGCAACCAGCACAAATGTTTTCGGCCGATTTGCTTTCATCTGAAGAGTATGTTACATTGTAAAACTGGCTTTAGATATAAATAATAATAAAGCGCTCGATTTGCGATTTATTTAACAGCTATTTTTAAATTTGGCAATAATAATTATTATTGATTAAATAGGTTTGCAAAAATAGCGTTAAACAATGGCAATATTGTTGAAATAAATACCATGTTTTTGTTGTGACATTTGCTAAATGTCACCCACGCATTTGGTATGCAGAAGCGAAACAATGGATTTTCAATGGGAAAATGTGAAAGAAAATTGAATTTTCTTTGGAAATTGTTTACGAAAAATGTTATTAAAATTATTAATAATTGTAGAGGAAATTTTTACTCACCATTTTCGCTTTGTTCTTGCATGTTTTGATTGTTATTACTTAGAGGAATTCCATCATGGCCACCAATTAATTACAAACGCAAAGCCAGTTTCACACTGTACTAGCGGAAGAAAATATTGAGTGTTAATTAATTTTGAAGGAAGAACAGAATCTTCTTTAATAATAATAATAATAATAATAGTAATAAAACAACGTTTGTACCAATAAATAGAATGCAAGTTTATTGTTGATAAATGTTAATATAATTTAACAGTTGTTTATAATTTATAAAGTTGAAATAATATACATTTGGATAAGTAACTAATAGAGAAAGTACTTTAAATGATAATCTAACTTTTTGCAAATACGCACAATAATATAAAGCTATTCATATAAAATATAATTGTAACAAAAACTATAAGACTATTGAAATTCTTTGCTAGGCGTTGAAATACCTAAAGCCTCTTCGTAACCTGAACTAGATTTCTTGGTCTTCTCCTTCTTCTTCTCCTTTTTCACCTTCTTCGGTTTCTTCTCTTCCACTACTAACCCCTCCCCACCACCGAAATCCAGCATATTCTCCACCTTCGCTTTGCTTCGACCCTCAGTCTTTTGCTTCGCACTATGCTTCTTCCTGTCACTTTTGCCCTCTTTCTTACTCTTCTTCTTCTTCTCCGTCTTCACTTTTTCTTCCACCTCCACTTTCTGCTCATTGAAGTCGTACGCAGGCGCCAAATCCAAATCGATGTTAAGCGCGCGATGCGGATCATCCTTCCGATAATGATCGCTATCCGAATCCGACAAAGTCGCCCCTTCCGGCAACTCCAAGTCCCGCTTCACCTCAATCGTTGGCGCTGCTGTATCCGCATTCTCATCCGACGAACTATCAGACTTCTCATTGTGTTTCTTCTTCTTACTCTTCTTCTTTTTCGACTTTTTCTTCTCCTTATTCGACACCAAATAGTCATCAGACCGCTTTTGAGCCACAACTTTCAACGGCACCGTCAAATCCAATTGAGCCACTGGAATGCTATCGATATTCGACGAGGAATCGCCGTTCTTCTCAAACGAACTGCCGCTACTCTTCAAATAATGCGGATTGTTTTGTTGCTCGTACTTGCGAGCTTCGCGACTCTTCCGCAAATCGTCCTCCGTTGGCTCGGGTTGGTACTTTTCGGACTTGGCACCATAGTCGTACTTTTCGGCTTTGATGAACAGGTTCTCAGTGAGCTCCGTTTCGCTGTCGGACTCGGATTCTTCGAGTGGCTCGTTGATCCAGGCGTCCAAATCAAGCCTGCAAAAAAATATTAGATATTGTTCTGGATGTTTTCTGGATCTAAAATTACCCTTCGGGAATAGGAACTTTCTTCTGCGCTTTGGGCGCCACAGGATTCAATTCGCCAGTGAATAAACTCAACAGTTCGCTTGAAATTGACGCCAATTCGTTCTCCCTCGCTTCATCATCTTTTTCTATAAGTTCAAAACTTCACAAAATAATTCCTCAAATACTGTAACTCACCATTTAAATCCAGGATTTCCTGCCGAATAATCTGAATGATGATCAACGAAGTGCTGGATCGTTCTTGCACTTCCAACTCGGCCGATTTGATGCTTTCATTCATCTTATCGCTAATTGTCTGACAAAGTTCGAGGATTAAATCGCAACAGTCGGGCCGATATCGCTCCAAAACTCGAGCGAATAACTTCATAATATTGTGAATGAACACGGATTCAATATGCTGCGGTAGTATCTTGTACTTCAGCATTATGCGAAGCGTTTCTTCGGGCGTCTCAAGTTCGCTACAAAATAATAAATTACCCTCACAAGAATTTTTGTCGACTAATTAATAATTACCTAGAAAATTCGCCGCAAAGCCAAGCAGCCGCATAAAGCACCTCTTGCATGATCGTGAATTGGGACGTTCGCGTGTACACATCAAGCACTTGCGCCATCTGAACCACCGCAAACGAACGAATGGCTTGCACACGTATGCAAACATCCATCAATTGCGCTCCAATTACATGGCCCTGCTTGGATCCGAACTCCATTTGCGCCAATTCAACCAGAACTGTAATGTACCACTCGAAATTTGTGATGAATTGGTAGTTATTCTGCGAGCAAATCAGAATGATTTTGCTTAACAGCTCGTCGCGGTACACCGTTCCTTCCGCTTTTTCCATATGCATCATGAGTTTCTTGACAATCTCCATTAGATTCTTTTTGGAGACCTATTTAGAAGACATGTGGAGGCGATTGGTTTAAAATATTTGAAATAAATACCATTCCGTATAGTAAATCGAGCGCTCGCAATCGAATCGACTCATCTTTGTCTTCTAAGCACTGCAGAATTAAATCTTTGTGGGCTTGCACGCTTTTCGGGTGCGTTTTTAAAATCTTTGACATCGCTAATAATCCTAAATATTTCACTACAAAATATTGGCACGTTTAAAATAATTTTAGCGACAAAATTAATAGACGTACAGTTTTGGTCGGAATCTTCAATCAAAATTCGTAACTTTTGCACGCACAGTTGTATACTGGCAGCATGATTTGGCATGCCCGATGAAATGCTAATTAAAACGGCTATCACTGTATTGATACATTCATATAAAAGACTCATTGCGGATGTGCTTTAAAACACAAAAATAAAATTGATAAACATTTTGCTATCAGTGGAACGTGTTAGTAATGCTACAAGTATGAAGCAATTAAATACCTGTGTATTAGATTGGTCAATGGTTCGATCAACTTTTTGCCTAGCCTAGGTTCTAAAGGAGTAAGGGCACCAAACTAAAAAATTAGAACAACTCTTTAGTACCTGGCTATTATATTTATGAGCGGTGTGGTCAGTTTCAGGCCTAATCCAGGCTCGATCATTGTAAATGCTCCAAACTGTACAATTATATTTTATTTAAATATATAAAATAAATTTGAGGCCCTTTGCGATAAAGTTTCTTGTGTTTTTAATAAAAGAATTATAGAAACTTGACTTACCAGTTTAATAATCTTAATAAGCATCCAATTATTTGTACTAGTCGTCATTAGTTTAAAGAAAACGGGTGCTAGACTTAAATAATTCTTCGGATTCTTCCGCGCTAACTCACACACAACATTCACAGCAGCCGATTGCACCCCTAAATAATAAACAACCCCCATTAAACAACCCCAAAAAATTAAATATAAAGACAAACCTGGATCAGGATCTTCAAGCTTCTCCTTAAGCCTGGGAAAGGCCGGCCTCAACGCTTCAGGATACTTGAGGAACACCTTGTACATCATAAGTACCGCCTTCTTTCGAATGTACGGTTTAGTAGAGCTAAGTAGAGTTAGAATATCATTGGAAAGATCGCGAGCTAAGTCGGTGCTAATGTAGCAGCTGAGCGAGGTAAGGGCTAGACCGGCTTCATATTGGTTCTGCGAGTTGAGCTCTTTGCGAATCATATTAGTCGTTAACATTAGCAACTAGAATACAAGTACAAATTGCAATTATGTTAATAAGTATGCAACCAGTAATATACAATTCAAAACTCACTTCGGATTCGCAGTGAAACGATTGGCTCGCTGAAAGATACCCGATCCGCTTTAAAGTGAACTTACTAGAGCTCATCACTTCAATTATGTTGAATCCGGCCCAAGAAATATCGTATCCCAACATTTGCAACTAAAGCAAACAAGAAATTAGCGAGCTGTTAGTAAATAATGTTTGTTTTCACTTACGTAGGTTAGTTTAGCGATAGCATTGCTTTTGACTGACAGATTATCTTGCCTTAATTCTTGCTTAATATCCTCCATACATTGCGAGATGTATTTGGCCTGAAAGATAGGCGATTTGAATAAATACAAATAAACATTCTAACCTCAATCATCGCAAGTCGTACCTCATTTTCCTTGTTGTTTCGGATGCCTCGCACCAAATCGGTTAAGTTCTTGTCGAACATACGTTCAATGTTGCCTTTTACCTTTTTTAAAGCCATTTTTCTGCTAGAAATCAATAAAAAACTACTTAGCGAACATATTTGCACCTTCACTGTTGTCTTACCTTTTAGACCAACTATTCTACGTCTAGGTACTTAATTCTTTTATATGGACATGTACAACTTATACTTCATATCACAGATGTTGTTTTGAAAATCGGAGCAATTTTTTTTCACAAAAATTAACGAAAAAACGGCAACAGAATCCCGCAGCCACGTAAATGTCAGATTTTTGAGAGCTGTCACTGTCATTCATGGTCCATTTATCATACTCTTCAAAAGTTATACAACAATTTTAAATTATTATTAATTATATAATTAGTTTATTAATAAATGCTTCTGATTTATGATAAGAAATACATTTTTTTCTAACCATTAAAAAGATTTGCGCTAAATAAATAAAAATATTATGGTGTATTACTGGTTGCCTATAGAGAAAGATACTTTCTTATAATTTCTTATATTTTTGAAAATTCTGTGGTGTCTGCAACCAACATTGCACATAGCAATCAAAAATTAAATAATTAGCTAATTTTTTAATTAAAATCAATTAAAAAAAAATGTTTTATAATGTTTAATGTCAAATAAGTATTCATAGAAGTTTACCGCTCCAATAAAAATAAATGAATATTAGAAAGTCCAATTGCTACACGTAGAAAAAAAATGAACAAACACGCAACGCACTAAGTAATTTATTATAAATACAAACACATTAGCGTCGCGGCGCAGGTCGTCGTCTTTTATTCCACGGGTCATGTGGTCAGTTTGATTCAAACCCTGAACAGTGACGCTATGAATTGCGATACTTTATATTTTTGTATTTGTACAGTGACGTAAATAATAGTATTTTTTGTAAAATCCAAAAAGGTAAATTTAACTTTCTACTATTAATTTTAAATTTCGAAAATTTTCTATAAGTAGGCAACTCAAAATACACCAAAAAATCTTTAAAAAAGCATGTTCATCCGTTTTGTGCCACTTACGTGCATGAAATTAATTTAAATTGATTCAACTAAAAATAATAGTTATGCAGTGGGATGTAGAATCGATTAAATAAGCGCTAATAAATTTAAAAAGCAATTAAAAAATGAATAAATTTAAATAACTCACTTGCAGTTTGACCTAGACAATAAAAAAGTAGTGTGTGCAACTTTTGTGCTAAGTAAGCAAGCCTTTAATCGGGGTTGTTTTTCGGGGAGGGTTGCAAAAGAGGGCAAGGTTATGAGGCCGTCGGTATTTTATATATTGTAACTACTTATTACTTTAAGTAAATTATCGATTCGATAATATTAGAGCGGTATTATTAAATACGAACTTGAAATGGAAATGGTCTCTAAGGGAGACAAGCCTTTCACAACATTTGACGAAACGTACACGTCAAGAATGTGTTTAGCTGAATTAATCGCTTAATTGATTAGAGAATTAATCAATTAAGCGAAAAAAATTCAGGAAGCGATTAGAAATTCAAATACTGTACTAAGTTGGACAAATAAATTGGGACGTTAATATGCAACCAGCGTTACATTTTCAAAATAATTTAAGTAATGCCTTAAAATTCCTTAAAAGTGAGAATAAAGCGGATCGTGTACTGTATGAATATTTAAAGCAGTTCTTGCAACTGTGATTCACATAATAAATTTGCATAAATTTGCGTGATCATGATTATATTTGACTTGAACTAAAATAGCGCACGAACTAATTTTATTTGCTTTCCAGAAAGCTCAAGCACAATATTATCAATTTCAAATCAGTGTGTAATCATTTAATTAAGAAATGAGAAATCAACAATATTTTTTTCAAAATTAGGAAATATCGACTTTAGTGGGTTCAAATGTTGGTGGCGCTAAATAATGTATATAAATTGATTAGGTCAATACACTTTGATTACCTTACGTGATTTGGTTGGTTTTGTTTACTATAAAATAAACAAATGTTCTCAATAAAAATTGACCTATTTAGTAAATTTCCTGATGATTTATCTATTCTATTTTTCAATTCAAAAATTTCTATTTGAGATCTATTGATAATAAATTCGATTCACAGATAAAAGGAAACATGTCTCTACGAATTGCGTGTCCATCACATTTTTATAAAATACAAAACAGTATCTGCATAACAAATTAAATTTTATCGTCATTAATCATCGTAGTTTCCAGAAAATAAACACAAATATTTGTACAGCATTACTTTTTCTATATTACACTTAAAGAAACTACCCAATAATTTGTCATTTAATTGAAAATAAACTAAAATATTAATTTAAACTCCTTTAAAAATGGCGAAAATTCAAATTGGTGTATTCCTGGTTGCCTAACAATCGACCTGCCCTTCTATCGCAACCTGCTTTTCTCTAAATCTAGGCCCTAATTCATATTGCAGATGACCTGATAAACTTTCAACAATCACTAATTAACTAATTATGGCCGAAAACGTCAAAGTAATAGTAAGATGTCGACCTATGAACAAAAAAGAACTCGAACTCAATTGCAAGGTAACCATATTGTTTCGCTGATTCGTCCATTTTGAAATTTGGACCAATCAGCAGCAACAAAAAGAGCGCTCATTTCAAACAATTATTTAAAACAGTGTGTGGTGAAAACGAAAAACTGCTGCGTAGAAACGTGGGACCCAAACGACAGCCCCGCATTCCCAAAAGAGTTCACCTTCGACTCTACCTACGACCAAGACTCCCACACCGAAACTTTATACAACGATATTTGCTACTCATTAGTCGAAGTAAGTAATAAAAAATTAATAAAAAAATGTAGGAACGAATGAAATGTTTGATAGAGCGTCCTAGAAGGCTACAATGCAACAATATTCGTCTACGGCCAAACGGGTTGCGGTAAATCCTACACGATGGAAGGCGTTTCGAAACCGGGAAGCGACCCTAAACAACGCGGGGTTATTTCGCGAGCTTTCGACCACATCTTCGAAGCGATTTCGGTAACTAGCGGGGTTAAATATTTAGCTCTAGTGAGCTATTTGGAAATCTACAACGAACAAATCCGCGACTTACTACTCCCAAGCGATAAAAGCTCGAACGCGACCGCACTGAGCTTAAAAGAGACACCAAACGAAGGTGTTACCGTCCCGGGTCTAATTTCGCATCCGGTGCATAACGCAGCCGAATGCGAAGCGTTTCTGAACATGGGCTCGAAAAATCGCATGATCGGAGCGACACTGATGAACCAAAACAGCTCGCGATCGCATAGCATTTTCACGATAAGCATCGAGCAGATTAGCAATTTGAATAACAATGAAAGCGTGCGAAAGGGTAAATTAAATTTGGTCGATTTGGCCGGATCGGAGCGGCAGACAAAAACGGGCGCGACGGGCGATCGCTTGAAGGAGGCTACGAAAATTAATCTGTCGCTTAGCGCGCTTGGAAATGTGATTTCCGCTTTGGTTGATGGAAAAGCCAAACATATTCCGTATCGCGACTCGAAATTAACGAGACTGTTGCAAGATTCGTTAGGCGGAAATACGAGGACGTTGATGATCGCGTGCGTCAGTCCGTCAAGTCGCGATTATATGGAAACGTTGTCGACATTGCGCTATGCAAATAGAGCGAAGAATATTCATAATAAGCCTAAAGTGAATGAAGATCCGAAGGATGCGATTTTACGGCAGTACCAAGAAGAGATCGACAGGTTGAGAGGGCTATTGGGTGGCGCGGTGCCGGAAGATATGCCAGTGAAGAGTTTGGACGAGAAGCGCGACTTGCTCGTGCAGAATTACCAGGATGAGATGAGCAAGTTGAAGAATTTGCATGAGAATGAGAAGAATGAGAAGGAGTCCGTTTTGAAGTTGATTGAGAGCATTAAGGCGGAGTATGAGAAGGATATTCAGAAGTTGAATAAGGAGATGGAGGAGAAGCAGGGGAAAAAAGATGTTTCGTCTAAGGAGGAGATTATGGAGCGGATTGAGGTGCTTAAGGCGGCGATGATTGGAGGGGAGAAGGCTAATGATAAGGAGTTGTCGGAACGGCGGAAGAAGAAGAAGTTGGCTGCGGAGCATCGAGCAAGGTGAGAATTATTTTCAAATTAAATTCGTCAAAATTAGCGGGAAAATTTTTGAACAAGATTTTTGTTTCCAAATTAATTCAGTTGGAAAGTTAACTAGTTTTCACTAGCCGCATATGAAAAGTGCAAGTTCCTTGAAGCAATATTGATTTTTCTTTTAAATTAAAATGTAAATTAAAATCGTTAATGCAGAAGAATGAATTTCTAACGAGAAAACAATTTTCCAATTCCTTAAATGGACAAATTAATAAAATTAGATTTTTATCAAGAATATTCATGCTCGAGTTGAGTTAACAAACATTTCAATTGAAATATTAATTGCTATTTGCCCAACAATTCAATAAATATACTCGCAAGGACAAAATAACTATGTATGTCTGGTTGCATAACTTTCCCACTAATTAATATTAATTAACAGCCTTATCGCTCACGCTTTGGCCAAAATCGATACGAACGAAGACCGCGAAATCCTGCAAAACCAATATAAGGACATCAGCCAAGAATTGCACTTAAAAACTGAAGCTTTGCGAAAATATCGCCATAAAGTCAAACTTTTGGAAAAGGAAGTGAACGATATTCATAGTGAGTTCGAGGATGAGCGACAAGATTATCTCGAAACGATACGAAAACAAGAGCAGTCTGTTAAATTGCTATCGCAGATTTCGGAAAAAATTGCAGCGACTCTAAAAAAGGATTGCAACTACAGGTAGAATTTTTTTATAATTGAAAGTCTTATAATTTTGTTGGATTTTTATGTAGCGATTTGGAAACGATTCGAGAGCAAGCGGTCTGGTTGGACGACGCTCAAAAATACAAACTACCCGATTTAATATTCCCGCGAACGAAACTACCTCCACCAGGTAAGAATTTTTTTAATTTATTGCTATAAAGGTTTTTTCAAAGCAAAACAAACCAATTTATAGGTCGATTTCATGATATTCAAACAGCCCCAGCGCGTTTAGAATACGACAATGAAAACCTCGCTAATAACAAACAAAACTTTTCAAAAAAGGTGACCTAAACCAAAATTTATAATTATGATTTACAATTGGCTTCTTTTCTATTATTCTTATAATTTATCATAGAAAATCTACTTATATAATAAATCTGAGCGACAAAACATTGATATCTTGTAATTTTTGCTGCACGCTGCTTATTTTCTACTGCACTTGAACACAGGATCTCATAATCAACCATCCAACGAATCGAGTATCATCTCAAGTCCGTTAAATTTCAACAATGAGGTAAATTGCATTCAAAATCATTCGTTAAGCGTTAAAACATTGAAAAAAAATCAGTTTGCTATTTTAACAGGGAGCGCGCGAGAAGCTGAAGGCAGAGGACATAATCGAAAATTATTTCCAACCGACCATGAAGCGAGCTAATGAACTTTTGGGCCAATCGTCGCGACTGGACACCAGCAAAGCGTTCAATACTTGGAGAGGTATTATTAATATTAATTTGCTGTATTTTTTTGAGAGCTGTCCACAATTTTTGTGTGAGCTTAAAATTAAAACACCCTGTGGATGTTGCGCTTGTAATTTTTGCTGTGTGAATATACAGGGCCAATGGGTTTTGCAGATTTCGCGACAAGGAACAAGACAAAATCGACTGAAAGTCTTAATTCGCCAATCAACACGAACAATCACTTTGCGCATCATAGTTATAATGGTTTAAACAATCTGTGGCTGAATGGTAAAATTAATTAATTTGAAAATTTAGAAAATATTTGAATTTTTTTAGGTGCTTCGATCAACGGCGACTCAGCCCGAAAGCCATTCCGTCTAGCAGCGCTGCCAAATATTCTCGACAGAAGTCCCAATAAACGAGACAGATTAAATACATTAGAACTAATCTAAGTATATTTTTATACTCAAAAATAATATGTGATAATCAGAATAACTTGTTAAAAATCAATTGAAAAATTTTATAAACGTTGATTGACCAAATCGATTGTGTGATCTCAAATCGTAATTAATCTATCTCAAATAATTTATTTTCAAAACAGTAACAATTTGGTATTATTTCGACTAGATTTACCTTAAAATTATAATCCTTCCTGGAACGACAGCGTTTTCCTCGTGTCCACTTCTTTCTGCATATCGGTTGCTTTTATTTTGTACTTCTTGGCCAATTCGCTATTCTTCTCGACACCGTCGCCTTTCGCGTACATTTGACTCAAATTCGCACAGCTATACATGTTGCCTAACTCGCAGCCATTCAGAGCGTATTCGAAGGCTTTCTTCATGTTGCTTTGGATCGCTAAGTCTTCTTTCTTCACTTTCTTTTCCGGACTAGTTCCGGGTTTACGGACTCCGGAAATATACATACCGGATAAGTAATAGCACGCGTTGGCATTTTTTCCAGTGCAAGCCTTTTCCAATAGTGCCATACCCTGAAAGTATCAAAAAACTCATTAAAATACAAGATTTTCAAAAAAATAAAACATAGTTTACAGTTTCGCCGATAGGTGGTTAAGTAACTTACTTTAACAACGTCCTGCGGCAAGCCGAATTGCAAATTATTGGTAACTAATAGCAAGCCTTGATTCAAACATGCTTCAGAGTTTTCTAGGACGCAACCCTTTTCGAAATAATTGTACGCTGCTTTGTAATCTGGCTCTGACATGCCCTTGCCCAATATTGAGTAAGTGCCGTATTTGACGCAACTTTTATCGTACTTGTACTCATCGCAGTTGTTCTTGTAGACTTTCCCGGCTTTCTGGTAGTCTTTCTTTATCGATTCTAAGTAATCCGCTAGTAAATGGCACACTGGAATTAAATTTGAGTGTAAGTTGTTTGAAAAGTGAGGTTAGAATTGTGTTTACCTTCCGGTTTCTTTTCGCTATAGCATCCAAATCTGTATTCTATCCCTAGATTTTTGATGTAGTCGCCCATTTCGGCCTCACTTTGAAAATTCATTGCCATTTTCGAAAATTTGTATTCAAAAAACAATGTGACACTAAAATTTTGCCCGTACTAAATGAACTGCCATGTGATTGGTCTGTCAGTAGTAGTTCAAACGTCACTTTCGAATTGAAAGGCGCGCACAATTCAAATTTTTTGAAAAATTAAATACAATGCTGTTAAATAGTTTTGCAAAATCGTAGAAGTCAAAATTGTCTAATTCAAAAATTATACAATTTATTAAATCATCAGTACAGGTATATTATTTAATATGAATTCAAACTTGACGTTCTCTGGTTTAAAAAAAAAATAAAACAAAACACTTAAATTCGATTCAATTGGCGAGCGAAAACTACCACAAAAACAACGCAAAACATTAAAACTACAATAAATAAACTTCAAACTGAAAGGAAAACGTATGGGTAGTAATCGCAATCTAAATTGAATCCGGCAAAAATACAATTTCTGTAACAATAACATAACATAAATATATACCACTAAAATATATCTCTATTTCATTAATTAATCTTTAAAAAAAATGAAATCTTTCGTCTAAAAATTGGTTTATAATACAAAGTGTTTTGTTAGTCAGCCTTAAAAAAAATTACAGTCCTTCAAATGAAGAACGAGAAAAGAAAAGCGGTCCGTCAGTGCGTCTACCTTTTAACTATCTTAAATTTCACTTCCAAAAATATGAAAAATAATTCAAAACCATAACTTACATTATTTTAAATAGTCTAATTTAACTGGCCCAATTACCTACTGGCGCTATCGACTTCAAAAACGGCGGTCCACTCAGTGGCGAGTCCGGGAATCTTTGCATGTAGCGCTCCAGACGTAAGTACTTCACGGTCACCAACTGACCGGCATACCTACAACAACCCCACACATTTAATTAAATATTTAAATTAAATTGAGACTACTCACCACCATCCATGTAAGTTCCTATAAGCCACAGCCGCATCGCTAGTATCAGCACATTTCAAATAAACGCAATTCGAAACAGTTTCAACAGCGCAATGTAAAATTCGGCAATTCGAACCACACTTGCTCAACACCGCTTCTTTAATCATGTGGGTGTTGCGGTCGCCGTCTTCAACCATCCCGCGAATTTTGATGCAAGGCGTCGGCGAACACGGCAAACTGTTCACGGAACCCACTTGCGTTTCGAAGGCTTGTCCTTGCCAGCTTTTGTTGCGGGGCGATCTAAAAAAATTATTAATTAGTTGGTTATTGTATTAAAAACAAGGCGAAAAAATTAGAATTATTGCGGCTCATTTAGTAAAAACAAAAATTTATTATTCCTTTAGGTCAAACTTAAATATAAAAATAAAAAATATTCTCTTATAATTAAAAACATAATACTGCACTTAAATTAATTAACACTCCTTAATCAACACCGGCAACAAATGATCGAAATAAAACCGCTCCAACTTCGGAAACATTTCCGCCCACAATTTCTCATCCTTCCGAATTTCCTCGAAACAAATTTGCTTGGGCGACCACACCACAAAATAGCAAACATCCCGCCCGCTCACAAACAACTGCCCTTGCACCTGATAATAATACTTATCCCCCTCCTTCAAATGCAACCCATTCGCCCCCCAAGTCGCAAACTTAATGCGCTTGGCTCTAATCGCCTCCTCAATCGTGCAATCTTTCGCGACAAACGGACACTTAATTTCTACAATCGCGTCCTCCCCAATTAAACCGTCCGGACTAGCCGCCAGAAACCCGTACTTCGGATGTACCATCAAACCGGAAGGCTCAACACGCAATTGCGTTACGTTTTCAAACTCTTTCAAGGCATCACTTTCATGCTCCACCCCGTACTTCGTATAAACATTCCCCACAAACGTCTTAAACAACAAATCATTCACTGCATTCTTTCGATTGGTCTTATCGCGCATCGTGCAAATCCGCCCGAAGTTCGAAGCCGTCAAGCGTTTGCGCCTTTCCGCATACCATCGCGCGTTATTACTCTGCGACCTAGTCGCCACTTCAATCTGCTCTAAATTCGCATTCAAATCGCTCAAAAACGCTTCGGTTTTCTCAGCGAGACTTAACGGCTCTCGATGGTCCACCTCATTAACGCCCGAATCGTGAAACAAACTATCGACAAACGACGAATCTTTATGCTTGAATTGCCGCACGATTTTCTGCTGCAACTCGCGAAACGCATCGTGCGCAATCGCCGCGATATGCAACGCGCTCGTTAACTCGCACAGTTCCTTATAGCCCAACCCGACACTCAAAATCCCAGCCACCGCCGCCACATTCACATCAAACAAGTCCGAATCGGCGTCTTCGCACGCCACACTATGCGTCACATCGCAATTGTTGCAATGGATCAGAAAAGTCGAATGAAAACCGGTGCGTATCTCTTTGGACATTTTCAAATTGCGATTCGCACAGCGATAGAAGCGACGGTGCGGGAATGCGAGCAATTCGCTAAATAAATATTGTACGTCGACTATACGTCGGCCTTGCATGTACACTTGCTCGGACAAGTCCCTGCAAGAGACACACCTTTCAAAAACCATTCATACGACCCACATCCCGACAAAAATAAAAACGAAACTCACCCGGATAAGTTGAGACTTGGGCTTCCGATCCATCGCCAGACGTCGTACGGTTCGCCTTGCACGACTTGGATTTCGGTGCGAATGCGCGATTCGTTTTCTTCGATGAATTTCACGGCTTTGGTCCAGATTTTCTCCTTATCTACATTCGAAATGCATAATTAATAAAATATTGGATTGAGACGTTCGTAAACTTACGTTTGCGATCGGCGACCGACAGAATCATATCGCGTATGTGATTAATGACCAGAAATTGGTTCTCCGGGTCTTCGGCCGCATTCGTTTGCAACATGTCGATAATCTGCTCGACCATAAATCCGATCTCGTCCTTCTGCTTTTGTTCGTAATGCTTGTAATACTTGTACGCCAAGTTCGAGGCGTAGAAAACCACAATCATTATACCAATTGCGATCGCAGCGTTGAAAATCATATTAAAAGTGTTGTAAAACGTGCATTTCCATGGAAGATTCGGTTCTAATATCACAAAACTAGTCACTTTCGTAGCGTAGTTAAACACAACCTGTTCCATATTCTTGGAAATGTCGTCGATCAACACATGTCCGTTGTTCGTGTCCTTCTGTGCGATCTGCACGCCCCAACTCGGATTGCTGAACACCAGAATTTCCAAGTTGCGCAAATCGTTTCGTATCTGATACTCGTCCTGCAGAAATTCAAATTGAGATGAATTGCTTATTTGACTAATCGCATATACCTTGAATACCTTGATTCCAAAATTGTTGAGACAAAAGTTCACGATTTCCGATTCGGTCATGTGCGCTTTGATCGTTTTGTCAAAGCACTTGTTCGCCACAGCGCGTCGTGTCAATTCGGGCTTCAACACGTCCAACAAATGCACAGCGTTACTCACTTCGGACTCGATCACACAATTGATGCCCGTTTTCGACATCACATCGCCCTTTTTACAGTACGGCACGCTGAAACCTACAAACAGAATCCGGTTTCAATATGCGATTGAACAAATAAGCAATAAATATTTTGGTCGCTGCAAAAACAAGGAAAAAAAGGCTTCTGACAAACGATAAAAGAAATAAATAAAGACAACAATTTTGTGAATAGAGCAAAATATTTATTGTTTATTTAAAAAATAATAAAAATTGTACAAGATAAAAAGAACACCACCAAGACGCTTAGCAGCTACATACAGAAATCATTTAATTTAAACAAAACTAGTGAGAAAACTCAACAACAATTAAACGCAGCAACGTTTTGAACAGCTTCAAGTTCGGTTGTGTTTCGCGAGATAAAATTTAAGGTTTAGAGTATGGATTCTTACCGGAAGTCACCATCGACGTATCAGATGTCATACCAAGATACAAAATGCCAAGCAAAATAAAAAATAAGGCAGCGCCGGCCAAGACAGCGAAAGACACAAAGTTCGTTTTCAAAATGCTATTCTGGTTGGATTTGTAATCGTAGTTCGCATCTCGACCACGAGTTGATCTGAAACTGAAGCCCCACAACGTAAACACAAAAAGCGTCAAGCAAACTCGTACTTACCTATTCAAATGGCTTTTAGCGAAGGCAGACGAGCCGTTTGTGTCGTGCTCCTTTATAATATCATTCTTGAATTCTAGATCGCGCTTTTGAGTCGACATCGCCGACAGTCGTCGCGTGAAGTTGCTCAAGAACGGCGTCTCTTCTTTCTCCAGTTTCTCGGTGCTCAATGGCGGCGAATAAAGTGGCCTGTCAAAACCTGTCATAAAACACAAACAATTAACTATATAAACAAAATAAATAGCACACGTACCTGAATTAGTGTTGAGACTAAGCCGCGATCGTATTTGATTCAACTTTTCGGACGCATAATCCGAAGCCGAAGTGCCAGGCGAGCCGTACGAAGTGAGTCGACTGGGCGACGTCGGAGAAGTGCTAGAAGTAGACGCCGTTCGACTATACAAGCTTTCAAACGACGACTTCTTAACCGGCGAGAATCGCGGCGACTGCACCGGACTCGGACTGTAATTAGTCGACGACTTAATCGGCGGACCCCGCTTATACTCCACATTATTCGAAACCTTCGCAGCAATGTCCGATTCCGACTCAGATCCAGTGTCAAACTCATCTTGCGCGGCTTTCACAATGCGATGAGTGCGCGTCGTGCTCGTCATAACTTTGCGCGACGTGTTGAAATCATCATGTGTGTCCACTTTGACAGGTTTGGATATTTTCTTGTCCACTCGCACCTCTTCCTCGTTCGGTGGGCTGACGAATCGCTGACTTTTGCGGGACAGCGGTGGCTGTGCAAGTGGCGCCGCCATAGTCGCTCTGCGATTTTTGTCCTTTTTGGTTACCAGTGGTTTGTTATCGGGGTCGCTGTCTTCCTCGCTTGAATAGCGGCCAAGTGAACGGCGACCGTCGTTCGCGGTCACTTTGTTGTCGTTTTCCAGTAAAATTTTCAGCTTTTTTGCCATTAGTTTGCGGGTGGTGCCTGTGATGGGCATGACGGGGAAGCCGAATTCGAGCAGTTTAGTGCGGAGCTCCGCATCGGTCATTTTATCGACGTCCACCATCTGTAAGAATATAGATAATGTTGTGCAATAATAGAAAATATGACACGACATGCATCAACTTGCTGAATATCCGAAGAGCACGTGAAAAATGGTGAAGGTTGCAGCAACTTTTTAAGGTTATGTCGCATACAAGAAATATGATTTCTACGATAACAGTAATAAAGCTGCAGATGTATTTACTAGTCCAGACGCCATATTATTTATATTATTTAACAACATTTATCGGAACGGGGAAAAAATGTGTTGTACCTAACCTAAATTCGCAAAATGACGTTTGGTGCAAAATATTTTCGCACAGCGTTTGCTTTTATAAATATTTACGATAGTTGTGGCAAATATTATTGATATGACTGGTTTGCTTTACGTGAATAATAGCCGCAAATGCTGCAAATGAAATGTTGGAAAGGCGGCAAATGTTGTTGACGGCCTTGGATTGTTAAATCGTTCTTGCATCGAAAATACTTATAATCTAGCGCAAATTAATAGGTAAAATGATTGTTTACCTTTAATTTGTTGATTCAAACACGGGCACAATGCACTTAAGTCTTTAATAAACACAATTTTCAATATTTCAACACAAGCCAAGCGTTTCTGCACTGCTTTCCATAAATAGAAATGACGTTACTGGTGTTTTTAGCGGTTTCGCCGTGGCGCTGATGTCGGGTAGTTTTGTGTCTAAAGTGCGATTTTTAATTAAATTGTAGCTTGTAATTAATATATTTACTTAATTAAAACATTAATCTAGTTTAGTTATTGCATATATGTGCTTTTAATTAGCGAAAACGTACTGTATTAAATATTTATGAATTTTTATTCTAATATTTTTTGTATTCTACAGGTGGCAACATTGAACTTATTTAAGGCACCATATTTGAATTTCATTTGAAAGTAAAATTAAATGACGAAATAAATTAATGCGTAATAATTTATTAATTAAATATAAATGCACTATTTACAAGGTTCATTATCATATCCCTGAGCGATTCCAGACCGCCCATCTTCAGCCAGCTTTACTTCAGTCTGTCCTAAACTTTGCTCCAATCCTTTCCATGTGCGATTTGCTAAAAATCCAGCCCCAAAACTCGAACTAACCGCAATTGTACCTTCAGTTTTCAAAGCAATCTTATTCTCCGAATTCGAACTATTGCCAATTAAATTATCGCTTTGCTTATAACGTATTTGACCGGTCAACAAACTTACATCGCTCCGCGATTCACAAGCAACTTGTAACTTTTCCATATCAATATCGTCCGATAAAATGGCATTATAATCGTAGGAGTATTTTAAATCGTTGCTGGGATTGGGATTGAGAGCCATTTCGATATCGTACGGAGTTACGATGGGTTTAAAAAAATCCCTGCTGTCGTAGATTTCGTTTAAGATGCAGGATATTATTACGTAGACGTCAATCTGTAATAACCACATGTTAAAATAATTAAATGCTGAGGGGTTGGATGTTACCTCAGCAAAGTTCGCCAGTTTAGCAACAGTTGGTTTACCAACACTAATGAGGTAATATTTCTTGCCATTTGCTTCGACGAGTTTTTTAATTCGCTCAATTATTTTTAAATAATTCTGCACGGCCACTGTACCAATTACAATACCAATGGTTTTGCTGTCTTTAATTTTCTCGCTTAGAAAATAGGAGCGCTTTAGGATCCTGGAATCCTGTTGGTAGTTTACGATTTTTGATAAGTCGGAATCGTAATAGTGCAAAGTATTCGCTGGAAAAATTAATATAAATTAAACTTATCGTAAAAAAAATTAATTTGTCTTACGATTTAATGTAAAGCTGATATTTAATAGTTTCTGTTTATTGTCGCTTAGAAATAAAACGTTTTTGTTAACGAGTTCGTCTAGATTATCATCCACCTTTACGATTTTTGTTTCCTTGAAAGTTTCGAGTAATTTGCCGGCACAATGTATATATTGAGTATCCACTAATATTATAATTTCGTTTGCACTATCCCGATACGTGTTATCGTAGTTTGACTTGAATTCGTCAACATCCAGCGAATGCTTTTCGTAAATGTTTAAAAAAGGTATGTTAGCTGAAGATTTGGAGAAACAACTGGGACCGAAGTGGATTATAGCGTCCGCATTTATATGAGCAGCAGCTACATAGTCTATACAACAGCTGGAATTAAAAAATCATTAATATTCTCACAAATCTTCGAGAAAATGCAATCAAACCTTCCATATGCTGTATCGCCTAAAATGTACACAACCTGCTTTAAAATCCATTGTAACTCAAGTGCAACTTGTCCAGAGTCGGCGAGTAGATGATCCGGGAATTGTAGGCACACCTGGAATAAACAGAAAAATAAAGGGGCCAATTATCAAAGTGACAAACATCGTACCTTCTTGTAATTGTTTAATTGTATCCATTCCGCACAGCGTTGAATTTCGTAGATGTCATGCACGTTTTCCGATGCAGTTTTCACAGGTTTTCCAAGCAGTTCGACTTGTTTTTCCAGACTTACAGATTCATGAGTGGAAAATTGCATTTCGATGGCCTACGTGACTAACCTCAAAAATTCAACTCATTTCAAATGCGTTGTGATGTTTGAACTAGTATCCAGCTTTTTGAACTACTACTGAAGTATTGAAAATTATTATTTAATTATTTATCGTTAAAACTGTTAATATTCATTATTTGTGAGATAAATAAACAAATAAATCGTATGTAGTGCCCCTTTAATATTTTTCTTGAGTATCTTTACGTGGCATGAGCATAGACAGGCGCAGAAGCACAACGATGTTATCCGATCAACGCCGATTAGTGGACGTTAGTAATTTAAGCGGGTAATGTCGCGGGTTGTGTTTTAAGCTGAAAATTAGTGATTAAAGTGTATAAATCAAAGTGAAAATATGTGAAAGTGCATAAGTGAATAGTGATGAGTGTTTTGAGCTATAAATTTAGCTCGGGAACCACGGATTACTTCAATTATGGAGCAACAAAGTTTGGCTTCCCTTGCAGGATATAAAATGGCGCAAGACGCTCGGCCAAACAGAAACCTACATCAAAGGTATTTAAAATTTTGATTTTGCGCTGTAAATGTTCATAAACTAGGTAAATTCCAATTGAAATGATATTTTAAACAATTATCGCCGCCTCTAGTCAGTGAAAATCGGCCCCCAAAAATAGCCCCCTGTCGGGGGCCCAAATATTTTTATCACGTTAGGCAACCAGCAATACACTTCAAATTAATTATTCATGAACGAATTACTTTAATTACTTGGACGTTTATGTAATAATTAGCGCATCTATTGTAAAGTTACGGGAATATTGAGACTACCAATTGAATATATTTAATTTAATAACACATTTTTAACAATATTTACTAGAGGAAATTTTTCTTTATGAATTTTACATCGCGGTTGATGATCGTCCGAGTTCAAAGAGTATATCATGACTCCCCCAAATGCGTTTTCGCGAATATATTCAGCCTGAAATTAGCAAAACTAGCTCAAAGTTTCTATATCAATATTTCAAAAACTAGTACCTTAAAAGAAAGACTTAGTTCATCGTCGTATGAGATCCATTCGAAATCTTTGACCGCATAGGGACTCTTGCTACTCAAATCATAATTGGGCACTATTTGGTTTTCGGTTATAAACATGCAGATCTCGGCATAATCGATGAAACCAGCGGTACCCAAACTTCCAATATCGCGAGCCGGTGCATAATTTCCATTGTTTCGTAAATTAGTCAATCTAGAACGAGACATATGGAATATAATGAATAATTAATTACCAATAAGTAGTACTTGAAGGTATGTCCATAAGTTGGCAACCCCAAATTAATTTTGTTGGCATCCATGCCTTTAGACAGCCAATAATTCGCGGAATAATTCAAATTAAGGGTTGCTAGGTAATATTTTTCGTTTGCGGACGGGTAAAGCGGGGAATTAAACCCGGTGAACGGGGTGGACTTAGTGTAGAAGTGGTAATCGTAGCACATTATGTTCACAAAGTCTACATATCTGCAATTAGAATTTTTTTTTAATATTGTCGTTGGCGAAATGAAAATAAATATTTACTTGCTCATTAAAGCCACTTCATAGGAGTTATTGACAATAATTGCAGGAGCTGCAACTGCAACTGATAATAGGAATTTATTTTCTTGTCGGATTTCTGCTAATAATTCGGTAAAATGTTGTTTTTGAAATTTATCGCCATGTTGGACAGAATTGGGGAATTCCCAATCTAGATCCACGCCATCTATGCCTAGCTTCACATAATACAATACAGATTTTATAAATCTAAAATTAAATAATTATAAATTATTTAAAATCAAATTAAATACAGTCAATACTTTTTTCTATTTTCAAAATTAATAACCAAATCGTGAAAACCATCGCCGCCAACTGACAGCAAAACTTTTAAGTTGGTATTAATGATTTTCAAATGAAGTAATTTGTTCAAATTCTTCAAATCGCTGAAGTGCAAAGAATTATTCTGTAAACTGGCAAAAGCAATTAAGTGAGTGCATAAAAATGGATCTATTTCTTCCACGTTTAGTGGATTGGTTTCGTTTTCGTGCGGAAACTTGTAGTAGCACACAATTCGGAATGAATCACTTCGATCTGACACACTTATAAACAATAATAGCGCAATTGAAATTATTATTAGAATAAAGCAACAAATCCTCAGGGTTTTTGTTGACGTTTTTCTACAAATTATCATTAAAGTTAATAATTAATTGTAGATAAATTATCTCGTAAATTATACTTTATTTTCGAATTTTTCGATGATATTTCACGGTACTGCATTTTGAAACTAAAACTAGCTGCATTATCTTATCTCGATAACGTAAATAAATCGGTAGATAAGAAATATCGTTACAAATTAGGTAAATAAGTACCCTAAAATAATTTAAAGTTCGCGGTTGTGTTGAAATTTCAGCGGCTGAAACTTCTAGTGCAGGCATTAAAATATAGATAGCGCCACCGTTTGTAAATAGAATTTTGAATAAGGAAAATAAAAAACAAGCAATTATGATATAAATACTGATATTTTTTTAGAAAAAAAAAACACATACAATCACAGAAAATAACATAATTACACTCATACAAATAAACAAAAAAATCCATACATTCATTTTTACTTATTAAATAATAGTACCTTAAAATTATAAATTACATTGTTTTTTTTTTAAAGGAGAAATTTAAAATCATTTTTATGATTCAATATAATTATTATATATTATACGTATACAATATTTAATTTTATTTCGAATAAAATTAAACAAAATAGAAAGAATGACAGAGAGAGAGAGAGAGAAGGTAAAGCACAAATTAAATATAAAGAGAATAATTATTATTAATAATTAAAATATTGAGAATTAGAAATTAAAAATCAGACTAGCTATGAACAAAAAATAAAATAATAAATCAGAAACAAAAATACTAAAATAAAAAACAAACAGAATTTGTTTTAGATTCTTCTCAAATTGAAATATGGCAATAAATTCACAATATTTGTTTGCTTTTTGTACAAGAAAATAAAAATAAATAAGTAAAATAGTTGAGCATATATTATATTATTATAATAATACTACACAAAACTCTTTTGTAAAATGAGTGGGGCTGAAATATGTTTTGTTTGTTACTTCTTCGATATGACACTACCAAATTATTATTTATTAATTAATATTTCCGTAGTAATACTACGCTATATGCTTTTTATTTCGTTACAATACAATACAATGTAAATATGGCACTTCTGGAATGACAAATTTTGAATTCATTCGAAAGAAAGTTCGCTTTTCCACAGCTTACTTAAATCAAACTGTAAAAAAGCGAATTTAAATTATCTATCTACATCTAAACAGAGAGAAATAACACAACAATCTAGCTACAGATATTCTAGCAAAGATTACTCTGTTATTTCGCTATGCATCTAAAGAAAATACAATTTTTCTCTCACAACTACCAATCAATATAGGCACGGAAACTCATTTTTATATGTCCTCTTCTAAGGCACTAAACTCTAGTTTGTTTTATTTTTTTGAAAAAGGCCTCATCTAGTTCTAGTACTACATTTTATCATCATTTTGTTCCCTAAATTAAATCGAATTTTGCCATCTGTTTTAAGTTTCAGTCAGAAATCCACATTTTCTTTGAAACTGCCCCCGCGCGATTACTTTTCAAATTCTCGCCAACGGCTTACTTCGCTCTGCTTATTATTGTTATTTACAATAAATATAAATTAATATACATTCTACAAAGTATCAACGTTTGTACACAAATATTTACAATAATGTTCCTTCTTTATAGTTTTCTAATAATACTCGCTATTTCGATGCATACTAATTAAATTCAACCTTCCATGTGTCGGTATTTGTGCGCGGACATTTGTGCCAGTCCTAAAACGGCATATTGACAACTCAAACAGTGATAGTGCGTTTGTTTGCCGCTGTGTTGGCAATTAACCACACGACAAACTTGACTCGGTGTAAACTTCTCGAAACCGGCCGCTTGAATGGAATCCAGCTTTTGATGTTGACGACGATGTGCGACCACTTTGTTTGTGTCCGTGCACACAAAGTCGCACTTCAAGCAATGGAAATGGGATGCTTTGTTCTGCGTCGACCCTAAAACAACAACAAAATTGTCACTCAACATCAACTGTCAAAAAATGTTATAACATTGTGAGGTTATGTTAGATTAACGTACCTAAATTGGTGGTATATGCGCAATCCGGCCGACCGCACGCGACATTCGCGCGATATTGTTGAAAATCGCCACCCATAAGCGTATCCAATCGCTCATGTCGAGCCGTATGCTGCACGAATCGCGTCTTATCACAGAAACTGTAACCACAATCTTGTCTTTGACAGTGAAAGTGAGTCTGATGCTCCCTGTACCCGCAATGCTGGTACTGACAGTCCTCATTGAACCGAAACCGCAAATACCCGTCCGGTACTGGTTCGTCCTTCAAAATCCGCATCGAATTTTGAATTCGAGCTTTTTTGGCTTCCGGCGACATTTCGTGTGGACTCAACGAGCGCTTGTTCAAATTTGCCGCCATTGCAGCCAACGGTGTTAAGTTCTCCCCTTGGTATGGATTTTGTGGCGCTAGTAGCGGATTTTGCATCAACTGCGCATGCTGGAACATCAATTGCGGAGATAAACCGGCGTTTTGGTATAAGTTCTGCGGTAAGAAGGCGTTTTGTTGCGACATTATCGCGAATTGCGTTGCAAGATTCGCTGGGAAGTTCGAGAAGTGGTTGTAGGCTTCGAATTGGCTGAGATACGGGTTTTCAAGGTCAGCTTTTGGCAGCACTGGATTTTGCAATGAAGTCAGTGGCGCTACGTTAATTTTCGCTTCGGCTTTTGGAGTTGGTGCAGGTGGAGGAGAACTTTCGGGTGGCGATTGTTGCTGATTGTTATTGTCTTCTAATTGGCTGTTGAGGGCGCCGGAGCTGTGTTTGGCGACGTGGACGACTAGACGGTCCATTTCCGAAAAGGCCTTTTATTAAGGAAATCGCAAAGTTAGAAAAATTGCAGAGATGGCTGAGGAATAATAACTTACTTGATTGCAAGCGTTGCAGTGGTAGTGGTATTTGCGCTTCAACTTGCAGAATGGTCTTGAACAGCTCAACTCCGGTCCATAAAGGGTGCTACTTCCGTTGTTCATTGCACTACTGTCGGCATCTGCAAAAATGATACGAATCACTATAAGAACTGGAAGAGAGAACAGAAAAAAAGTGCGTGCAAATAGATGGAGAATGGGGGTTAGTTGAGTTTAGTATAGAATGTTGGAAAAAACATTCGTACCTGTAGCAGTATGTATGTTTTTAATTTCTGCTGATTTACTTTGCTCATTGTTGGGCAATGTAGAAAGAGGATAGAAAGTTCCAGAGGCCTTCACCACTAAAATAAAGATGAAAATATGCTCTAGTTTATATACAGGGTGCAACAAATTTACTTTTAAATACAAAAACAAAAAACATCAACTACATCTCCTACAGATTTCATCCAGAACTAAAAACTCACCGGAAACTTTGTTGTCACTCGAATCACTAGCTTGACTAAGATTCATCACTTTGAAGTGACTCTCACTGCTGCTCTCCGCCTTGTCTTCAGTCAACGCAGCTTCGCTCTTCACACGAATCTCGCCAAACGACAAACCATCCTCTTTGTGCTTCTGGTTGTGCACCGCCATCGTTGAGTATTGCACGAACGAATAATTGCAATTTGGTCGCGTGCAATGGAAATGCCGATTGATTTTATTACTAGCGCAATTGGGTAAGCGACAATCGACGTTGCGATCGTAGAACTCGAAACCGTCAAGAATCTCAATGTTGTCGTGGAAATCTTTGCTATGCATGATGAGAACGTCTTCTTTATCCGTGACGTACAAGCAGCGATTCTGGGTGCAATGGAAATGAGTGGCTCCTAAGTAGGGGCACAAATTGTCGGGACACTTGGTGTTTTCGCCGTACACGTCGAAGCCCTGCATGCTATAGTCCTGCAACTGCAATTAAAAACTGAAGATTGCTGGAAGAAATGACGTGCGGAAACTTACAGTAGGACTATGAGTGCTGGAGCGATCATCGTCCTCCAACGGCTCCACTTCTTTGCTGCTGGATGGCGTGGTCGAAGGTTTTGGTAGTTTGAAGCTGGTGAAGATGGCTTGTGGAGAATCCATCAGACTTTGACTGCCCATCGGTGCCTATATTGCCCAAAAAAATAGTAAGGAAGCTCCAAAGGAAACCAAACACTTACATAGTCGTTCCACACTTCAATGACGCGGTTCTTTGGTGGCCTACCCCGTTTCCTACAAAACATACCATCGATGGACGTCGTCAAATGAGTCATCGTTAAGGGATCCTTGGTGAGGCTGAGCTTTCGTGAATATTCGTGCATCTTGTAATGCTCTAAGCGACGCAATGGCTTATCGGTAGGAAGAATAACTTCGCGACAGTTATCCCAGTTGCAATGGAAATGCTTGTCCTTATCCTGGTAGATGCATCCATCGTCACAGCCGCCGTTTTGAGATGTCACCGTTGTAAAGTAGCTGTCAGTGACTTGTTCCTGTTGCTCGTGGTTGCGAGCGTGCTCCCTCACCGCATCTTTGGAACTACAAGAGTTGAGTTAATACTAAATTAAAACAATAGGAAACGAGCTTACTTGCAGACCATTTCGCAATGTTCAACGAAACAATGATAATGATCTTGAAAACTGAAGTCGCATTTATCGGTGCACGGTTCATGCATCGCGAAAAACTGACAGTATTTCCGCCAGAACTCCTCGCTGTTCCAATTCAGATTCTCCTCCTGTGCGAAATTACTATTATCATTCGCTGATAGATCCATGGCGGAAGCTGATTCGCTCTCCTCGTAACTGACTGGCGAATTTCGCTCGCTCAAACTCTCCGTGTTCGACAGATTCGACATGTTGTACATGCTGCCACTTTGGTTCAACATCGACAGATTCATTCCGTCCATGTTTTGGTCGAATTCGCGGCCGAATGGCACGGCAGTGCCATCCTGCAACGTCTTCATCATACTTTGCGCCAGTTTGTACTTGCGATAAGCGAGCTCCGAATCTTTGCGCTCGTGTTTGCGCTTATGCGAGAAAAGCTGCCCGGAACTGTGCAAGACATAGCTGCATTGCGGTCGGATGCAATGGATGTGATTGCACACTTTGGAGAAGCGGCAATTTTCAAAGGGACAGCTTTCGTTCTTCATGAACTTCTTGAAACCGTCGCGCGACAGTTGCTCGTCTTTGATGTGGTACGATTTGTGCTTTTCTGTAAACAAATGGCGATATAATTTTATTCGTTTTGGTATTAACTGGGTTAGTGCGAGACAGTTTTAGCTTTTATCTGCGAAAACAAATCTAGAAAATGAATGGGAGCAGAAAAGTGCGACTTGCGGTCAAGAGACTTGAAGTTATGTCGAGAGATCTTTAGAGTTGTGAAGGATAGGGGATGGAAGAAGCATGTGGGATCCAATAAACCTCAAGTTTAGTGCCACTAGAGAAACTGTGCATGGAATTAAATACTTGTTGCATCAAACCAAAAGCCTGTTAGTAATAAAATTCGGATACTGACCCATGTCGCTCTTATTTTTGAAAGTGAAACGACAACCAGTGCGTCTGCAATGAAAATGCGTGGTGCGTTGTCCGAAGAAGGCGCAATATTGAGCACCACATTCTTCCGTCGCTCGATACCGCTGAAAACCCTCCTGGATAATCGCGGAATCCTTGCGATGATAATTCGCATGCATCTGCACGTCCGATGTGGAAATGTACACTTTGTCGCATCCTTCCTTGATGCAATGATAATGCGTTTGCTTTTTATTGTGCGTGCAATTGCCGTACCGATCGCTGCAGTCGTCCAAAGGACTATATCGCATGAAGCCGTGTTGCAAGGATTCATCTCGTTTCTTGTGCCACTTGAAATGACGGATCATCTCCTCTTTTTTGATGAACACACGCGAGTTGCAATCCAAACAGTGGAAGTGCTCGCGATAGTTTAGATCCTTGCAATACGAACTGCCACATTCGATGGAGGACGAGAACTTTTTCACGTACTTGGAGTAGTCCAGTTGCGGACTGGATTTGTTTAGGAGCAAATTGGTGGAGGCGATTGGATCGCGTGGCGTTGGAGCCATCGATTGTGCCATCATTGCTGCAAAAAATACAATTCGGGGATTTTAAGAAAAATGGTTCCCTGTTCGAGTGGAAATTTAATTTCGTTTTCAAAATGTGAACGTGCCTGTGAATTGAATTGGAGGCCTATATTTTTACAGAGAAGAGAAGAGCCACTTGTATAAATAATAAAAAATAATATAAAGCCTTCCTGATGTACATTATGGATTTGATTTGACCCTTTCGAAAAACATCTGGATATTAAATTTAATTCTAAAGTACCATCAGGATGACGTCATTCGTTTAATAAAAAAATATTAAATCTATGTGGAAAAATAGGTTTATTGAAGAGGCAAGCAAGCGAGCAATTTTCGTTCGTTTTTCTTCTTCGGATGATGATAATGACGATAATTGCTGATCTAGATTGAATCAAGCACTTGTTTGTCGTATTTATTCGTTTTATGAGTGTGTTTAAAGTGACGTTGGTAATTTACTGAACAAATAAATGTATATTAGTACGTAAGTGAACGAGTTTATGAAATTTTATGAATAATAAAAAGCCTCTAAATTGGTTAAATTGACATTCAATTGTCGTGAGAGCACAGAACCAACCAGAGATTTTATTAAATCAATTGTAGTGATTATATTTGCCTCTCTCCGTTTATGTATAATGCTAGATTACTTATTCACGAATGGACTTGATTTAGTATTTCCTTTTTCAAATTATTTAAAACGTCTGTTTACACTTTACACCATCCGAAATTAAATAACAACATGGACTAATTTATATATAAAAGGAAAGCCGTATTATTCAAACCCCAAAAATTAATTAAATACAATTTGAATTCATAAATATATTCGTTTTACCAATTAAAATATATTGACAGCCCATCAAAGCCGTCTAATGTCAATAGAAAATAAAATAACTAACTTTAAACATAAAAACTTTAATAACCTTCTATATAAAAAACAAAGTAATTATTTAATTAATTAATCAAAAATATTAATGATGGGTTTTTTTCCAATTAAACGCTTATTAAAAGCAAGCAAGCGCTTTGCAAATCGTATATATATTTTCAAGTGTTTTAAAATCGTTACTTGCAGAATTATTATTTATTTTCGTAATATCGGGCGGAATGGTGATTATTGATCTTGAAGAGGAAAAAAAAACCATAAAAAATACCGGAGCTATTTATTAAAAATTGGCAGATCGCTGATTTCGATAAACTTTACTCCACGTCAACAGTTTCATGTAAAGCCAAGCCAAAGACCTTCAATAAAATTGTTTTATTCCTCCGCATCTAGATTACCATTTTCGACCAATAATAAAAAAGGTGTGTTTTGGAATCATTAAATCAATTGAGCATAATTTCAATTGGTGCGCGTTTTTTCTCTTCATCTTCATCTCGGTTGATGTGTGAGAACTTGAATAATTTTTTCGTCTCTTACTTGATATAAACATAAATAGAATAACAGAAAGATATTAAAATATTTTATGATTTGAAAGCATTTCAGTTCTGTTAATATGCTCGAAACACATTTCAAATAAAAAGATAAATTCTATACCAGACATCCGTTTCTAACTCTTTTTTATTTTACTTTTCCACACGCGTTTATTATATAGTTTTAAAATTGAAAATAAAAAAATTCCAAGTTAATTACCAGAACTTGCTTTCAGTTTACTTGAAAATGTAGTTTAAATTAGAACTTTTTTCGACCTTCTACTTTTAGATCGCCTTTTATTTTCGGGAATATTAAATAAATAATTGGTTTATTTTTCTACGAAACGCGTAGATTATATATTAAAAATTAATTATACAAAATATTTTTAAATGTAAATAAATCGGCGCCAAAATTGTGACACCAATTAATTGCGCGATGCTATTGGTGCTTCGAAATTTAGAAGTGACGTCAAATTGAACTTGAACTGTAGTTTATTGCAAAATGTATTTACTCAGGTAAATTTGCACGACTAATTTGCATGTTAATTAATTAATCAAATAATTAAATAATCCAGTTTTTCACATCACGGTCGGTTATTTGACCAAGATTATTAAGAAAAAGCCGTGCTTTGTTCACCGAAAAGAAAAAAGTTAAAAATTTTGCACGTGTTTAATTTAAATATAATGCGACGAAAATAAAAGGGTATAGAATTTCAGAATTTAGTTAAAAAGAAAAAAGGGGGGCTCAGTAAAAACCTACTTTATTTATCTTCAACCCTTTTGATATAAAACGAAATAAAAGCAATAAGGATTTTAACAGTGGCCTTTGTAACTTTCGAATGTAGTTCGAATGGAAAACTGAAAGAGCCACTATTTGGGCCACTGGGTATTTTGTCGAAAAATCGAACACTTGCATCGTCCAGGCTGTTGTTTAAAAAACATGCGAACGACGCAATTGTTCTGCTGTAGATTTAAAAAATATATATCTTTAAACGCATAGATTTATAAGGGCTATTTTAAATAAATGCGTAATCTCGACATAGGGGCGCCCTTATGGATTTTCGTTTTAAAGTAGGGTTGGACAAATTAGAATTCTTTTTTGTGAAAGGGTTGCTTTACGATTCGGTAGTCTATTATTAATTTTGTTTACTGAAAAAAAATAGATCAGATTATCCGCTTGTCTGCGTTTCGATTTGCAGGCACCTCATTTTTCGGAAATGATGATGAATTTGAAATAGAAATTGATTAGTTGCGTATATAAAAGAATGGGTAGTTGTGCAACGCAACCTTTCGCATTGATTGAAATGTAATGAACTTTGCATCGAATGCAGAATAATAAAAGAAAATGTATTTTGGTCTTGTAAAAATGTTGGTTTGGTGCGGTAAATAAGACGAGAACGATAGGTATGCACCATCATTTGTTTTCCTATTATTTCTGGCATATAAAGAGAGGCGGCGAGGATGAGCAGCGCAGCAAATGAATCATGGGGCAGTAGCCAAAATTACACAATGCGACTTTACGTAAATTCGAAAATAGAATTAAAACACAAAAACATTTAATTAGATTTGCATGGGGAAACGATGGAGAGAGACGCAATGCTGGGGCAAAACGCAAGTGTTAATTAGAGAAGAAATTAATCTATTTTAGAATTAAGCCGGACTAGCTATGCACATATCACACACTCTGGTGAAAATGAAATTTTTTGATCAAATAGAATTTCGAGTCGCGGTGCGGAGCCAAAAATTTAACATTTCAAATTAAAAAAATTCCCACTTGGCTCTAATACTCAAATAAATGTATTATGCGTCTTTAATTAGATTTTAAATGCTGCCGCCTATATTTCTATCTTTCTCCCTCTTCAATGCACATCCTCTTTTCAGTTAATTACAATTATAAGAAAAGGTTGCAGATGTTCAACTGTTATTCAAATTCTTATATGCAAAACAAAACTATTCTCCTTTCGTCTCAAAATTAAACATAAAATGCATTAATTTGAAAATTAAATAAATAATATTTATCGTCAATAGTTGGACTATTTTAAAAACTTTAAATTGGCAAAAATAAACCAACCACAGATAACTTAATTTGGCTCATCTTAATGAATAAGCTTGGAGATTTAGGGAAACTTGCGGTCGGGAATTTTTCGCTGACATCGTCTGGCTAATTGTAATTTACGATTGAAAGCAACACTATGTACTGTAAATAAATACTAATAAATAAATATACTAGTCGTATAATAAAATTTAATTCGCTATTGAAATACATTGTAAGTTTATGTTCGGATCCATGTATAATGATGGTTTTATGATATACACGACATATTATTATGCACATGCATATTAAAAAAAAAATAGCAGTGCCGGGCACTCGGTGCGGGCCTTCAACGAAATCGCGATATAATGCCCTCAGATTTATTTTCCGAACCACCGCACTGTGGCTGATGGTCATCATCACCATAAAGTGGCATGAAAACGAGAATGACTTTATAGGTTCGTCCAATTCTGTTCGATTCTCGGTAGAAAATGTACTTAAAACTTGTTAACAGACAATTAAAATTGCGTACAATTTCACGATCATATTTTATTCTATTGTTTCATTTCGAGTGTTTGCCTGCATAATTAATCGCTTATCTGGAAACGCGCACTTAAACCAACTATTTAAGAAGCGCTTAACATTTTATTGAACTCTATAGACGGGTACCTACAAAATATCGCGGTTGTTGCCCTAATTAATTAATTATAATGTAATATATTTAATAGTTAATTGGGAAAATTACGTGTTGTTTGTCGGTTTGTCACTTTTTTCCTCATTACACACACAACGGTCAATCAGAACGCGTAAACTTAATACGAAAGCCAGATTGAACAATTTGATAAATTAATTATAAAACGGTCGAAATATTATCCACAACATATGCTAGTACATTAAATTATAATAAATTAGTTTGTAATAAAGAATCTTCCTATAAAAACATGTGTTTCTAGAACAGAAAATTACCACGAAATTAAGGCAATAAAAATCAGCGCATATATTTGAATTTTTAATCCAGTTTTAACAGTTAGAATTTTATTTTACTTTCAAGTAAATGTGTATCTTACGGCAAACATATTTTTAACGACACAATTGAAAAATGCAAGCCATTAAATACGTTTGATTTTTCTTTTTTTTTTGGTTTTGTATTATTGTTTCCTCCAAGAATTCCGATACGTGCCTTTCTGGCTCGTTCTGCTATAAGACTACATTAGAAGGATTTTAAAAGCAATTGAATAGAATTTTATTTATTATATTCATTAGTCTTTTGTGATATTTTATATTTTATTGCCGTTTGTTGTTTATCATAAAAATAATGCACACACTCGAAAAAAAAAATTATATATAAGGAAATAACCGAAAGAATTAAAAACCATCTGTTAAGCAAATTGGTTTAAATTAAGTGTGACATGATTTAATTTAGTTTCGAGTCGAAAATATGTCCCCAATTTAACATTCTTTATTTTTGTGTGTTTTTAAATTGAACAATGAATGCACTCAGTGCATTATTTAAATCATTTATTACGAATTCAAATCAAACTTACCGTTAAGTGGACTTTGTTCTAGTGGAGGAGGACTAATAGAAGAAGATTCAGTCTTTGATAATTGAGTAAATTGGAGTAGATTTGCAGGAAAAATGCCCTGAAAAACAAAACAACAATGTAAAGTGAAGACGAGGCAATTAGACTTAATTTAACTTTGAGAATTGAACAAGAAAGTTAGAAAATTTTAATTTTCGGCAATAATTCAATGTTTTAATTAGACAAATAAATTTGTACTAATTCTCACAAATTTTATAGTATACGAAAAAGACGAAGTGACGTATGTACACACCGTAATTAAAACAAAATTGCTTAGAACAATAAGTAAAAAAAATGTACAGTTAAAAGAACACATATAAGATAATTGTGTGAATAAATTTGTAAGCCTTTTTTACTCAAAATTAAAATCTAGTTTATCTAATAACATCTTCTATTTTTTAACAAACATTTTATTCAAATGTATAAATAATGTAAGGAATTCATGCTTAAGCAATTTAATTTTTCTCTATAATACACGCTTTTTATGTAAATAACTGCTTTTAGGAAAACGGAAGAATATTTTAAATAGCCAAAGTTAAATTACTTCTCTCGTAGAGGAAGTATTGTATTCATGAAAAAAAAAATTTCTCCAAATTTCACTTTTTTCTACTTTATAGAATGCGTAGATTACGAAAATCATATTCACTAATTTCCGTCTGTCGGTCTGTCGGTCTGTCGGTCTGTCGGTCTGTCGGTCTGTCTGTCGGTCTGTTCGTTTCTTTAAACCGCTATATTTCGGAATCTACTGAACCGATTAAAGCAAAATTTGCGTCCTTTTTTTCTACCTGCCCATTGATTAGGTCAAATAAAAAAAAGTTAGGAAATTCTTAAGGACCTGCGCATTATTGGCCAAAAACATGCCAAAAACAGCAAAATCGGTGCATCCACTTAATCTTCTAAAGTTGCAGACCGATTTTGACCAAATATTGAACATATGTTTTGTGTATACCCCAAGTGGTGAATGCTTTCAAAAAATCTGTAGTTTTTTTAAGGGTTGACTTTTTATTAAGGGTTGAAGGGTCAAAAAGTTGTAAAAATGCATAAGTTGTAACGTGAATACCTGCCAGGAGGAATATTTTATTTGAACCAAATTTGGCATACATATTAGGAATACATTGGCGAAAATGCTGGTAGAAGTTTCATCCCCTAAAAATGAACCCTAGTAGCCTGTTGGGTCTTTAAATTAATTGTTGAAAAATTGGCGGTGTTTTTATTCTTATATGTCAGCATAACTGACGATTTTCCATCAGTAATTTTATATATATTCACATATTGAGTGACTAAAAATAATTTACAACCCTAACTACACACCCCCCACCCCCAAAATATACAGTTTGAGTTATATGGATCGGATTTTCTTCATATTAGATTTCTACTATACATTTAAAACAGATTTACGAATAATCTAATTAAAAATAATATGCGACCCTTATTTTACAATTCCCACCCTTAACATACCCTTTACAGTCAAAATGCTCGGATTTCTTTCAAATTTGGTAGTAGTAATTTTAACATATTTAACTTATCATTACTTAGTTAATTTAATTGAAATTAGGCTAGACCTACATTTTACAATTGTAACCCCTAATACCCCCCTCATAGTTAGAATTGTCAGATTTATTTAAATTTTAGTATATAAACGAGAGAAGTACTGTGGAATCTCATTTCCAGCGAATTTTAAATTAAAATACAAATTTTTGAACATGTATTGGATGCTTCGAAAATGAAAACAAGTTACTTGTAGATTAAAATCCGCGCACTGATTTTATTTCATGTCGAAATAATTTAATTTGCTTTTTTTGCACATTCACAGTTTTTATGTAAATAACAAGCAGATTAATTATTGTTCGACTTTTAATGCGCAATTCGCATGCCAAACTACAATTTCCTAAAAAATCTTAAACCAACTTAATCAGCAATTAAGCGACGTTGTGCCACTTAAGTAAAAATTTTGCGCCCAACTTTCATAATAAGTCAAACAAAAAACTTACCCTGCTTTGGGAAGCGTTATATTTGGCCTCAGCAATCCGATCTTCGCTAATCTTGTTCCGAATAGCCTCCAATTCGAGACTACTGTAAGGGAAGTCGTTCATCGAGGGTTGGTGTTGTTGGTTCGACGACGAACAAGTACCATTGGCTTTCGTCTTCTTGCCCAAATTCAACGGTACATTTCGGTGTGATAGATTCTGAGGTATATTTTGACTAGATGTTTGTGTAATTGTTACATTGGGTATGGTTGGAATGTTCGATAATGCCATTTTATGGAGCTCGTTACTTTTTGGCGAGAGGGGTGTGCTGGGCGGCGTGGGCGGCTGGCTCGGGGGTGAACTGTCGGTGCGACTGCTTGCCATCGCCGAGTGCAGCGAGAGGTTTTCGAAAATTTTTCCTGCAATCACAAAAGAGTCAAAATTGTGGTGGAATGTGATCATACGTTGTATGGATGGGAAATTAGCATTTGAAAAAGAGAGAATAAATAAATATGCGAGTCCGTTTTGGGTCAATGCACTATTAACAATTAAAATGTATACATGTAAAATGCCAATCAAATATGTGTGTGTGCATGTATCAAAATTGAATAAGCGAGAAGCCAAGAAGTTCTAATATGAAAATCAAGTTTCGTTTTATCATCTTAATAACAAAAGCGTATATTCTCTCTATGACTAACGGATCTTTCTATTTTATTTTTTTTTGTTTATTTTTATTTCGCCTCTCCACACTTCACATCATTCGTATTTATTCATAAGATATTTATTAAACAAACATAGAGTAAAGCAACAAAAAAAGTTGTTTCTTTCTCTCGCTTTCAGATAATTAATTACGACACTAGCAAAAATGAAATGTTATTTATAATTGTCTATTTTCGGGAAAAGGCCACTCAATTAAACAAATAATTTGGAAAGTTGGATTTTGGATTTCTATTATAGCTATTGATTAATTTTGTTCAATTAAATTGAAGTTTTTGGCGAAAATGTAGCAGTTTACGAAATTGGAAAACAATTTTGTAACAAATAGTAATTAAGCCGAAACACTTTTAGTTCAATTTAGTCCAAACATATTATTTTTTTGAAAAGTACAAACTGCATCATCATGATAACTAATGCCCACAATATGAAATTCCTTTGTAAAGTTCTTCAATATATACTCCACTAATTAATAATAAGGTTTCTTTTTATTCTTTCTTATAGTATAAGGATGGGCCTAAATTATATACATTCGAAATGAAAATAAAAAAAATCAAGGAAAAAATACGCCTCACAATAATTAATGGTAGATTTTAACATACAGCCTCTTTTTGATAATAAATAGATTATGTATTCATTAATAATTTCTCGCGCAACATATATACTACACGTTTCGGGTATATTATTTTTACCCCGGTATTGTATTCTTGAATATTAATCATCTTTTATCCTCAGCCATCTCATTCTTGATTCCGCTCGAATCGAACGTGTTGTCTTCGTTCGCATTTCTTTTATTTATTTGTGGTGGTGGCCGACCGACCGACAGGCCTTCTGGCTCTGTTTCATTTTTTTTTTAATCAAGTGCGTTCATTTAAATTGTTTTTGTTTATAATTTGAAAGAAAAATACGAAATACTGCGAGCGCGGTTCTATTGTTCTTATTTTTGAATAATAGGACATGACATTATGATTAATATGGTTGGAAATTCAAATTTCTTGAAGTCGGCGGGAGGCGAGGTTCATTCAGATGCCACCCGCGGCGCGACAACCCGCGCCAATTTCAAACTTATGTCAAAGGGTGCTAAGGGATTCCGTTTCGACCCTTTTTAGCCATGTCGGGAATATGAAAAGTATCAAACAATAGCTTTTCGTTTTTCAGTATAATTTGAATATATGCTAATGGTTTTTCGAATAGTCAAAGAAATTTCAATATAAGTAATGTTTATAAAGTAATAATAATATAAGCAGAGAGGTATTTATGAAGTATAGCATTGTGTTCGCTCTCTGTGGTACAATATGAATATGAAATTACCTGTTTTCATATTTTTAATATCAAAACAATTGAATGCAGACTCTTATATATGCACGTTTGCATTTTTGTTGCACATTTTTCCTCTTCATTTCTTATTTATACATGTCTCTCTAAGTATATGCGCCGCTCAAAAAAAAAAATAAACAAAGAATGCTCTTTCAATTGTTCCTCTATATAGCCATACTAAATGATAAACTACACAATCATTCAAATAAAAATGCATAATATTTAAACTGCATGGACCCATTTTTAATTCGAATAAATTTAACAATTTTTTCCTGAAAACTGCACTTTTTTGTATTTTACTTCAGCTTCAAACATACAGTTTCCCCATTTTAATATTAATCAAAATATTGTAATTTAAACAAGTTAATTTAAATAACAATGGATTTCTACTAATAAGAAAAATAAACAACACCTATAATTATAGAATAATTTAAAAATATGATATTAATAACATCATGGTCTGCCTAAAAAAAAAATACCATTGTAACTACGTCATTATTCGATATTCAAATGTCTAATTATTCATAGATATTTAATGTTATGTCAGAGAAACCATTTTTGTGGCCACCTTTTCTAATGCATTGAAATTGCCAGGCATATTTCTCTGTTGCTCGTATGCCAAGATCATATCTGAGATTATGATAAATTGAAAATATGTTTTTTATAAGACCAAGAACTGGTACACATGATGGCTGGGTTTCGGAATGTTTTTTCGAGCTTCGTTTATATTTTCCAGCAAAACGAAACTAGATCATGCATATTAATTAATCATAACTTTTTCGTTAATTTTTCTATTAGGGCCCCCCTCGAGGCGCCTAACGGTTCAATTTTAATAATTACTTGGAACAATATTTCCTAAAATATTACAGTTAGAATCGCTCGAAATAAATAATTATATATTCCACGATTGTGCTGAAAATTTTTATTGCGTGTAATAACGGAAATTTTACTCATATTTTAGGAGTGGTTTTTTTTTCTATTACCTATTCACAAATTCTATTCTAATCATAATTATTGTTGTGCTTTTTTTATTCAACGTAATTTGGCAAATGCTCACCAAGGCCAGCTTAATTACTTCAATATTATGTAAGATTCATTATTGTTATTCATTTTTGAATAAAATTCTAAGAAATTTAAATTTAATCAATACAGTAACCTCGTATTTAACTTCAATTAAAATTATAGCAAGGAAATAAAGACAAACTATTTTAGTGCGCAAGTGTTTTCGCGCACAGTCATGCGCGTTGTATTAAAATACACATCAAGCGTATTCTTAGCGCCATAAATTCAAAATTAATTTAAATTCGCTTGATAAACGTTTAAATTTCGTAGAGAAATTTTGTTTGAAAATTAAGCCTATTAAGTTTTCCAACAAACCAATAAATTTTCACCCCATTTTACCACATATTAAGCGTAATTACCACAAATATACTGAAAATAACTCTAAATCATTCAGAGTTGAAAAGCAAGCAACCCTACTTGAAACCCTTATACCTGCTCTTTAGCATTTTTTTAGTGTGTGAAATTTTTTTCGTGTTTGTGGGGTCGTAAGGTGGTTGAATCGAGATATTTTTTGCACCGTATTTTGTAAGATGATACCCGGATTAGTAAATGATGTTGTTACCTGGTGAATAACCATGAGAAATTTGGGGTTAAAATGGTAAATTGCACAATTTTTCGCCATTTAGGGGGATGAAATAGACATCACTCTATCTGTTCTTGCGATGATCATCCCTTTCGTGTTACCTGATACGTGACTTAAGGGTTGCGGATTTTCCGTCCATTCTTTCTAAGAACTGTGCGAATTTTTTTACTTCTTTTATTCGAAATTGGGAAGTAAAAGTTCATTCGAATTTCCAAACGAATTAAGGTTAGATTTTAAAACATGTTATTTTCACACAATTGAGAGGCGCACCTTTAAAATTATAAGCGTATACAAAAATAATTGCGAATTAGGTTAAATTATTATCTACAATTTCTCTAACTAGTCGAATCGCTTTGATTGTTCAGAAAAAGTTTCACTCATTTTTTTTTTCGAGTTAAAAAATAATTACGCTATTTTTAACACATCGCTTTTAATTATTCCACTTCCTCGTTCAACATATAACTTATTCTTCGACAGAAGAAGAATTAAATGAGAAGACGGTCTCACACACTGCAGCTGTGCATACAAATTCGTTTTGTATTTTTTCCACTCGTTTTTTTCTTCTTTCGTTCATTAACTGTTTTTTCATATGCATATTTATTTTTTCAGTAAATATTATGATGATGATGCGTCGATGGTTTTATTAGATTTTCTCTCTTCGATAAACATTTTCGTGCAATTAACATTTGATTGAAAAATACTCTCGCATGCAATTTTGAATTCCATGTCAGATTATCATTAATCTCTTTGTTATGTGGTCGTAATTTTATCGCTGCAATGTATAACAAAATGCTTTCACTCGAAACTAAGCTGCATTTTTGTTCGATTCTTCGAAACAGAAGAGAAGTGTTTTAATTTCATTACAAATTCAAATTCAAGTGGAATTTCTGATGGAAAACAGAACATCTTCTTGTAATAATATTAAAAGGCGTACGTGAGCAGAGCCAGCACATTTGGGATTAAATGTAATTTATTCATATTATGTGAAAAGAAGTTTGAAATTAAATTATAAATATTTTCAAAGGCAAATTATATAGCATTATAGTGAAATTGTCGATGATTTCGTTGCATAATCGTAAATCCATGTAATTAATTAAATATCGAAAATTGCTTTGCATACCAATAATAACTGATAAGACATAGTATTTCTCTCGACTAGAATAGATTTTTAATTTGCCTCTCAGTTCTGTTGTTATAAGTTAAACCAGTTTTAAGGCACAAAACAAATTACGCTGTATGGAAAAGTTGATTCAGCATTCGAGATTAAAAAGTTGATATTTGTTACAATAGGATGGAAAGAAATAGCAAATCGGTTTCTGTTCAAAATAAAACCAACTAGACTACATTTATTTATATATCGCTATATTAGACAGATAAATTCTAGTTGCTGTATTGTGTAACAATATAAACTTCTACTATACTGAAATATGCGTCTATTTGTTTAATTGCCTAACACACTCATAAATTTGTACTCGATTTTACTACTAATTAATAAATATTTTTAAATTGAATAAAATTGAATCGTCGTCGTCGTCACTTCACGCAGAAATAAATCAATTAATTTTGATTGATTAAAAAAAAAGAATGTACTACGTACGGGACAGACTGTATAAAAATAAATCCGGAATCCGGTTTTGAAAATTGGCAGGTAATTGAAATCACGCATGATTAAAAATAGTTGGCCATAGAAACAAAAGATTAATTTTTACTTGTATGTTTAATAACTGTTTCGTATGTAATTTGTCGACTATGCAAATTTTTCAATAGCGTTTTTCTATGTTTTGATTTGAAAAAAATATAATACTATGTGTGCGAGACGAAGTGGGTCAAATTTATTGTTTAACAATTCAAAGTACGTTTAAATAATTCCATTTTCACCATACATACTTATACATTTATTTAAACACGAAAAAACAAAACTACACGCGTAAGCGATAAATTATTTATTTATTAATTAATTGGAATTTACAACAAAGGCGGAATTGAGCACAAACGAAAAAAAAAATGGAAAATTTACACAATAATTAGTGAATTTAGCGAAACATTATTTGTAAGCACTATTTTTGTTATTTACGAACAATCATTAATATTTTATGTAAATTCTTTAATTGTACGATAATTTATCTTAATATTTCTTTAAATTAAAAATCTGGCGTCCACCAATATTATTTATTTATTTATTAATTCGATCTGCCAACAAAGCAAAATTGGGTTGAAAAGAAAAAAACCTCAGAGAAAAAAAAACGGTCTCGTGTTTACCTGCATGGCATTACATAATAAGGTTAAAAGGGCGTAAAAAATCGTTTAACCTATCGAAATATATTTGAACGGGTGTACGAAAAACGAACCTCTTCAAAAAGGATTAGAGAATTGGTGGGAAAATAACTTACCGGTACTGAAAGCGGCGATCGGAAGCTGCCTGGAAATACTCTCAGCCACTTCGGAAGTTAACCCATAGATCCCCAAAAGCTCCCTCATCGTATTCATCGCATACTCCCGCATTTCGCTGACTTGTCCATGACTCAGATTGCCGGGATTTTGAAAGTCCGGCACATGCGGCTTCGACAAATTGTGAATCGAAAAACTCGACGGAATTTTCGACGAGTCGTTTTCACTCTCGTTGTCCGTTTGAAAGTTTTCCGATTCGCTGTTCGAATCGTCACTGTCGTTCGCCTTGCTCAGATCCATCGGCGAGAAACGCGGATCGACGACCACCTTTCGCGTCGCTAACGTTTTTCGTCGCCGCACGTTATTATTCACGTTATTGTTGTCGTTGAACGTCGTTATGGTTTCGTTGTAGTTGATGTTCGAGCAGCGTGGCTTGAAGTTTTTCCGCTTGTTGCGTTTCGGCGTTTCACTTTTCGGCGATGTGGCCACATAGTTGTCCGGATCTGAGTCGCTGGAATTAGCGTGCGAATCGAACGGCTCCGAATTGTACATGTCCGAGGACATTTTTATTGAGACCGCGTCTGTAACAGCGAAACCATTAATAAATATTTTGTATTTAGAAAGGAATTTCAAATGCATCATGATGAAACATTTATTTCTTCTGGTCTGGTCTGGGTTTTTGTCATTGAATATTTTTCGGTACGCGCTGATATGTGGATTTTAACCGACTTTTTGAAACAGATTTTTACGAAATAACGAATAATTTTAGTTTGCCAAAAAATTTGCTGAATTTTCGATTCGAGTTGAATAAAATACGATTTGATTATTATTTATTTCGACAGGAATTTGAAATGCATGGCGAAAAATTCACTTTGGTCTCCTCTGTCTGTTGAATGTTTTTGTCGTAAAATATTTTTGCTGCGAAATGAATACGCGCCGATACGTGGACGGTTTTAACAAAATTTATAAAAACTTGACGGAATTTGCGAGAGCAAGAGGTATACACAATTAAATTTCGCTTCCCCGAATTCGCTCTTTTTCGGCCCGAAATGACTTTTCAAACTTACCAGGATTTAAGCCGTACGAATTTGGTGATAAAATGCCGGAAGTAACAGTTGCCATCATAATCATTCCTGCAACACAGTAAAAGGTGCCATTTAATTATAAATAGAAGTTGTTGTTGTTGTTCATAATTGATTTTCGATACATTAAAATGAAATGTTTAACAAGTAATTAAATTTTTCCTAAATGCAAAAAGTTTTATAGTTAGAAAGCCAACATGCATCGATAATGAATTTATAAACATGTACTACTACGTTTTTCTTTTGTTGATTGTTGTGCAGACGAAATTAATTTTCAGCATTTTTTCGCTGGAAAAAAAGCGCCAGTTTCAAGAAAATGCATAAATTTCAAACAAACGACAATCGGAATGAAAGTTAGAAATTGCGGGCCTGCCTTTTTACTTTTTTTTTCTTCTTAACAACACTTAAACTGTTATTAAATTGTTACTAGTTGTTAAATAAATATATTCAGAAAGATTTCACATTTTGAAACAAATGCGTGCGCAAATATTTCTTAATTATTAAATACTAGATGATAATTTTATAAATAAATTTATTTTTATTTCGACCAAGGTTCTTTTTAGTCTAATTATGGAGAAAAAAAACTGGATTCATAAATTATTACTTTATAGCATTAATCAAATTTAATGGAACAATGTACAGGGTGATCGTTCATTCAATGTCAAATAAAATTTAGATAATTTTGAAATTTCAAATCAGGTTAGGTAAGGTTAGTACTTAAATAAATTATCTGCATTTAAATATGAACAGTTCGAATATGGAATTTATAAAACAGGCGAGCAATTAAAACATTTTTAGTGTCACCTCATATTATTGTATAATATGCATAGATATAAATATTTATAAGTATGTAGCTTATTGTTCTATACATATTAGGGTGCGGTTTATTATACATATAGATATAGTAGAAGTTTCAAGTGTTTCATTAGAAACATTTATTGCATCCTATAACCAGCCAACAGAATTTCTACTGCATGACCTGCTTCCAGCAATTTTAGTCAGTTTTGCCTACGTACCGCGCGTTCTTTCGTCCAAATCGATCCATTGTCAATTCGAGTAATTAATGCGAATGAGTTCAATCAGGAAAAACAACGAATTAGAATGTGAATTGATAATCGCCCTTGAACTTGTTTCGCGGCTGCTGATAATATGGTTCATTCATGGTATTATCGAGTGACGATGACCACTGGTTATTATTATTATTACTAGTTATTATTATGTATTTGCACACAATTTTATGTTAATTAGTCAAGGTAGTTGAGTAGTTAATTTCTTCTAAAAATAAATGCGCGCGCGCGATCGAAAATATCAAAAACTTTCTATCTACAACGTTTAATTGATTTTGAGAAGACTACTTAATTTATTAAAATCTATGAATATAATTATATAATTTTTTTTCGCGATTGACGTCAATGCATCGGGAAAAAATTCCGCAAATCTAAAAATCTTGTTTTAAGTTGTTTTTCCAGACCACGCGAACTGCTATTAATTAATTGATTTTTGTAACCCGCTATTTTGATATTAAAATGTTTAAGTGTGGAAAAAAAATATAATATGTTTTATATTGAAATTACATTAATTAGTTTCCAAATGAAATTGCTGCGAAATTTTGTAGCGCATTCATACATGGATGCATTTTGCAGCGAATTTAATACAAAAATTATGAATACAAACTCGTTTTTTGGGGGCACTAAAATAAAAAGCAAAAGAAAAATATGATTAACCGAAACTGAATTTAATTTCTTTCGTTTTTTTTAATATCAAAAGATCTGATTTATTGTGCAACTGTCACTTGGTTGTGGACCAAACAAGTTTCGTGGTATCGTCTTTTCGGAGATGGTTAAATATTGAGTTGCATTTGCAGCTCGTTGAAAATATTCAAATTTAAATAACAGGGGCTCGAAATTTGCATACGTACATCTGTGTCGTTTTGTTGCACATATAAATATGATTCAACCCTTAAAAAATATCGAAATTTATCCCCTAAAAAGGGTACGATTCGTCTCTTTATGTGTTTAATGGATTTATCGCCCTTTTTGTATGCGAAGTTTAATTTACAAAAATCTTTTGTTCTACTTGTTTTGCATATGGCATCCAAAAAATACTGTAAAACTCTATTGTTTGCCGGTTTGGGGGGTTCAAAGTTGACTTTTTTGCCTATTTCGCCTTGAATTAAACGACTATTGTTGTCTATTACATTAAATAATTGAAATCGTAATGAAGTAATATCAGAAAACGTCTACCTACACGATCCGAACAAACAGGAAATCAAGGAAGTGAATTTGATGATAAATCGTAAAATGAAAAACAATTATTTTATTATATATGAAAGCTATTAAAAAAACGGCAGAAAATTGATAAACCATTACAGCTATCAATTTATGAGCAACATTAAAATTAGAAATATAAAAGAGCTTCTTATACCAAATGGTATTAAATTGTTAATTTAAGGTATACACATTGTAACAATTTAGACGCATGGAAAAACTGAAAGTCGTATATATTTTCTAGACATAAGAAATTAAATCGTATAAGGTATAAAATGGAGTGGTATAGCCGATAATAAAACTAAACTACTAAACGTTAAATCATATTTTCAATAAAACTACATTTTTTTTTCCGATCTACGTTCGTAACGTTCGTTTGCAATGCACAATTTATTACTGGAAAACTATTAAATTTTATACTGATGTAGAAGAGTGAATGACTGTAAATTTTAAATACAATAAAATATCATTTGAAATTTCAACTACTTTATTTTGCAAATCTTTTATTCTTTCAACGACGCGAATCCGAACGCATCTATTTGCCTATAGAGCATTCAAATTACCGTTTCGCGCGCTCAATGCATTTTGAACAATCAGTGTGGCTAAAAAATGAATTTTTGTTGCAAATTTGTGGTTCGACGCCTTTAGTGGGCCATTAAAAGCAATTTTATATATCAGGATCGGTGTAATAAAAACAAAAGTTTAATGCATTTTTTTTCGTAAATTACCGGAATATAAAAAAGCTTATCGGTGTCATTCCCTTAAAATTCCACAAGTTCGTTTAAAAACATGTTAAACAACTTGCAGTGAAAAAATAAAAGGAATCGAATTTAACCCAAAACGTATTTTTCGTTTTATTGTTATACAACTGTCTTTATTTGACTACCAGTTTTGGATTCGGAATTGAGCGAGATGAACATCATCAGGGATTTTTGTATTTTATTATCGCTTAATTTTCCACATTCCTCTTTCGTGGAGGAAAATAAAATAAATAAGACGGTTTGTTTCGTTATTAGTTAATTCCTTGCGTTTTAACGATGATACATAAATTTATTTACATTTAACACTCTAAAACCAACAAATGAAGAAATTGGATATAATAAACTAGCGGTTTATAATCGTTTCACGCGGTAACTTATAACTTTATTTCTACAAGGATTATATGATGCGCGTCTGAGAAATTATAATTGTTTAATTTATGATAATGATAATTAAAACTTTTATTCCTTTTTTATTTGCATTTAATTAGGCAGAAAAATTTATTCGGCCTTTTTCAAAAAAAAAAAAGCCAGTAGCAAATATTTGATTGTATATAAAATACTAATTCGTGTTCAAAATCCTTTTCATATTTAAGTAGCATTTTATTTATACACCTTTTTCTCTCTTTGTTTGATGCTACCTAATTTAGATTATTAAGCAAATAGATAAATAAAAGTGTGCAAACAGCCGTTCTTTCAATAACATTGCGTTAATTAATAATGTGGAATTTTTTAATACGTTTTGGACCAAAATTCGAATTATCATCTATTTTGTAATCTATTTATTCATTTTCTATGCCAAACCCAAGAAATTTCAATTTTATTCAAATTTAATGTGTAGGCTCGCGTATAAGCAATACAATACAATTACAATTTACATATATTTGCCTTGGTACAAATAATGTACAAACAAACTAACTGAGGAATGTACACTTTTTCCACTTTAACAATAATTAATTAAAAATCCAACCTACATTTATTGATATTTTAATATAGATTTTCAGCAAAACAATTCCTTGAAACGCATCAATTAAAATGATCGATAGGGGGAGACACACTGTATACCACTGTTATTTAATCAAGTATGCTGATTGTGTATTTATTTGAAACAATTGAAAGACTTTCACGAAATTGTCGCATCATCAAATTTCGAATTTTGTTCGAACGTTTGCAGAAATAAATGTAAAAGAAAATTTTTGCAACATTTATTACTTAAATTGTAGGCTATGTGAAGCAAATCGGGCTGACTCGACACAAACGCGAAATTACTAATTAATTGCTTTAATATTAATAATGATTATATTTTTTAACTGGAAATACTACTTTTTGCAATAATTATTCCACGCTTAGGTAATATTTAATAACAAAATTTTTTCTTGCGCTAATTGACGCGCGTTTTGTTTGGATTCATAGAACATATTAAAATATCATTTTCGATAGGGTTTTTTCGAATGCGAATTAATTAGGTGTGCAATTAAAAAAAAAATGGTAAATATTTGCGAAAATTAAATAAATAATTATACGGATGGTAAAGCGAGTACTAGTAAACAGTACAAAGACCGGTTGATTTATCGAAAATCATTAAATTCTTTAATAAAATTAATTATTGGTACTATCATTTTGCATACAACAGAAAATTATGTTAATAAAATAAAAAAAGAAAAATATTGTACAGCGCCTGGTATTGTGATCTATCATTAATCACACATGGAGTTTTGCATTTAAATAAAAGAAATTCATCATTTATCATAAGTTATTATTACCAGTCAATGCATGCATCTATGTATGTACATGGTCATTAAAAAATATCGAAAATTAATGTAATATAGACGCCAAACAATCATAAACTATATGCAACTTGCAATCATTCATTCATAGCAAGGGTTTCCCATTTTTATGACATCTTCAGAGACAGAAAAAAACACTCATTCAGTCAACAACATTTCAAAAGCTCGCGCTTTAACGGAGAAACGTTTCGCATAAAACGATTCTAACTAAATCTTCAGGGGACCATTCATTAGATGCTGAAAGTCTCGCTAAGATAAAAGGTCTGAATTTTTTATTTCAAGACATAAACTAGAAAAAAGTTTAATGAAATCTTTAGTTTGCGTAAAAGCTCGCTTAAAATTTTAGAAAAACGTTTCGAATTTTCAGTCATCTTCAGGTCATTTATAACAAACTTGACCAATTGTGAGGTTGAAAGCTCAAAAAATAGAGCAAAACGTTTCGAGCTTTTATTGCATGTTCAGGAATATTTTCAGTTTTTGTACAAATTCGCGTGCTAAATGAGAGCAAGACTTTTCAAATTTGAAGATCTCCTTCCAGAGTGACAAACAGCCCTTATGAATGAAATTACCTTTTCTTTATCCAAATTAAAGTATATGTCGCGCATTGTTTTGATGTAACTTAGCACAATCGTACACCACACTAATTAATTTTAAATATAAATGTACTAGCTAAAACTTCTCGTTTTAAAATCAGAGTCACTAATTTAAACACAAACAAATAAATAAACAATTGTCACTCAATTCGTTACACTTAGAGTGGGGTGCTTCAAAAAAAAAAACTAATTAAATAAAATTAAAATAACATAAATATAGTTTAGTTTGTGGTTTCAAAAAATGGGGAGAAAAATATTGTCTGTAGCGTTTTGCTTGTTTTTGAAACCAACCAAAAAATGAGAGGGTAGAAAAAATAAGGGTAAAAGCACTGCTCGAACTCGGTGCGAGGTCGTACAGCGACTGAAGACTCTGTAATATTTCAATTACGTGCTCTACTCCCTCCCTGAATGGGCTCCCCACCAGCCCATGAAAAAATTTCAGTAAATTTCGTGTGCTTAGATTGGCTGGAAATTTCAATAGGGTACAATCACGACAACAAAGTCTGCTTTTGTGGACAGAAATACAAATGCGCGCAAAAAAATTCGCGATCGCCGCGGCGAATGCGAAATTTGCGCGGATTTTTGAGTTCGATAGCGAACGCATAAGACCCAGGAATGGGTACTCGAAGATGTTAACGATGTGAGTGACTATATCAGAGCAAAATCCTCTGTTGGCTCTTGCACTCTCTTCGTACTAGGAGGACGACTGGTAATTTTATTGTTTCGTATGTAAAGCGCACGTGTGGGTGGCTTTATTTATCATGATTGCTGCTTTTTGCATTTCCATTCTTTTAATTTCGTGCACTTTTTTTTGCTCTTCGATTTTATTTAAATTCGTAATTTTAATTAAGGATTTAATTATTTTAGCTTGGTCTCAAGTAAACTTAAGTCATATTTAATTAAAACAAAAATTAAAATACTTAAAGTTATTTAAAAAATACACATAATTTTCTTACGTAAGCAAAACAAAAAGGTCATCTAATTTAACCCACTTATTTCCACATAATGACAATTTTGAATACCCAAAAATACTTTATTCGAAATTTAACTTGCTTAGAATAATTCAAATTTCAATTCGGGTTTAAATAAAAGCTCTTTACAATTTTTTTAAAATAAAATAAATAGCCATAGGTAGAAAATTTCAGGTAATTTTTATTCGCGTAAAGTTCTTTTTATATGCGCCGAGCTTTATAAGCTTTCCACAAAGACTTCAACCCTCTTTTTGAAGAGGTTACTGGTTCATTGTGCCTCGCCTATTTAAGCCAAGTCAGCCTTTAACCTAGACCGAATTAAACGTAATTATGCAAAGTTGATGAAATAATTGGCGAAATATTTTCTGTATTGTTCGTATATTCGTCAAAGCGAAAATAAAACAATGCGCATCAGCCTTTTAACAATACAATTCCGAAAATTGCACCATAAAAATCCTTTGACAAAAAAGAGCCCCTAACAATTAAAAAAAACCTTTTAAAATGTTTCCAAGCTCGCAGCATATCGTATATAATCCGTAAAAATTGCAACTTAATTGGAAAACAATACCATCCAAAATTTCGTTGAAATTTTAAGAACCCATAAGTGCGTATACCATGTCTGACTTCTTTTTACGATATGGGTATATATTTGGCGAACGAAAAAATATACGAAACGAACTGGAGGAAAAAGAAACAACAAATTTCAATAACTCCGAACCGCATATATAACGAATAAAGAATAAGGCCCTACATTTCATATTGCCGAAAATTTAAAACGTCCACGAAAAAAATAAAAGTTCACCACGAAATAAATGAATGTGCTAGCCAGTGGCGTACACAAATATTTCTACAGAAATTTGAACTATTTCTTTAAAATAAAATAGGAATATTAAGGGACACTTTATAATCGTGCTTCTTACTATTTATAATATTTTTTGGAAATATATTTGCCGTTAATTAGCGATATTTAAGTAAAATATAAAATAAATTAAGGGGGGCATTTAAAGTTTAGACTTATAAATATTTAATATAATTTTTGGTGCAATTAGAATTATTGTAGATAAATATTGATAAATTTGGGGGGGTCAAATTGTAGCCTTGTTGCACGCCCGTGTAAATGAACGAGACAGGAGATATTTTAATAATGCTGAAAGAAGGATGGAATGAAACTGCGTTCATATGGGATTTGTGTTGTATAGAAAGAAAAGCAGAAGAAAAAAAGTGGTATTCCGCGAATATATATTGTGTCTTTTTCTAACCAGAAGGTATGGCTGGGCTTATTGGTTTGTGTAGATTTTATGGTGCAGCATTTTTATTGCAGACAAGTTTTAGAAATTCAAAAAACAACAGAAATTTGCAGACAAAATAAATCATAAAGGCGGAGGGAATTTGAAAAATGAACAAAAAATTGGCTGTGTTAAAAATTCGACCGTTTTAATTACATTTTTAAATGAGCTCGTACAAGATGTTTTAGGGCACAATGCTTGAATTTATATAGGTTTATTAATTTTAATTTGCTCTTCTGACTTCGGGGTACAGAAAAAACTCTTTTCAACTTTTACACACACACACACACGCCGTGCTTGTGTTTGTTTCTTGTTAATAAAATTTTCTTGTTTGCTGCATGCATGCACACACAAGGCCATTTTTCTTTTCTGCACTCGCAAAACAATGCCCATTTTCAAAATTCATTTACAGGGTGTCTGCAACAGGTGCAATTTTTTACCAAACCTCAAAATTCAGTTCCACATAACACTCTTAGTAATTTAAATAATTAGCTTTTTTGGGATCAACTGGCTTGACAAATCCACCCCCAAATATTAATTAATTTTATTTTATTTATTTAAATATTTTTTATACTTCGATAAGATTTAATTATAAAACACTATTACGCACAGTTTCATAATAAATATTAATTGTATAACATTAAAATATGCTTAGGCAGCGTTAATAATAATATAAAGCGGTTTTTCACAATGTAACAAAAATTGTTGCTATAAATTATAAAATTATACAGATTTCAATTTGTGCTGATACGCATCTTTCAACAATTATTTTATTTTCCCAAAAGTACAGTAATAAATTAAATATAATTTGTATAGAATTATAGTTTTAACTGAAAATTTTTAATGAAACATTAGCATACGAGTATAATTAGAAATTTATTGTTCTTCATATACATCCTGATTTCTAGAATAGAAAAAAGCACTACTAATCTATGAAAATGAAATAACAACAATAAAAAAGTCCAATTTTTTACGTAGTTTAATTAGCATAATGATTATGTGTTCAAAGGATTAATTACTATAACGTTGCTTAATTAACCTTAATTATATACAAGCGTGTTAAAACAACATACTTTAATGTTACCAGGGATTTTTTCTTGTAATCATATTAAATATTAAATTAATATAAATATCGGAAAGAGGGAATAGCAAAAGCCCATAGAGCGGCGATAAAAAGGTAATTAGTCGCCGCGAATTACACGGCTAATGAAATGAGGAGGACAAGATTAGAGAAGGTGATACATCAAGCTAATTGTTTTGTCAGGCAAAGCTGCACATGAACGTTGAACGCGTACAAAAACATCAGAGTTTGTTTTGCAAATCCTCGGTAATGTAAGGGTGTGAGTGGATGATGATAAGCACCCCCCGCACCAAACATTATACCAAATTATACGAAAATTACATGCTGTTAATGTCAGCTTTTGGCCAAATGGATGGCATTGCGAATGTTCAAATGGGTAAAAAGTTTCGAAAATTTAAATGTTGCAAACTTCAATCCGTCATTGTCAGAAACATTGGGCTAGATGTTACACAGTGCAGTCCTCCTAAATCGTGTTACATCATCTAATTAACATAGGAATTTGCATAATTTTGATTTTCCTAAAATGAAATACGAAAATTCTAAATGACTTGGCTAATGTTATATAACGTTCGAATTATACAACTTCATTATTATATAAATTTACTTTTCTTTCATACAACTTCTTCATCTGCATGTGACATGACAGATTTTTTTATCATTCCTTTGCACTTATGTATTCCAATACGAATTTAATTCAAGGCGAATCTAAATGATGGCATTTATGCAAATATTTTGTGCATCCAGGTCGGATGCAGGTTTACGGATTGCTCTATGAGGTTTATTTTTTTCCGTTAAATTTTTTTAAATATCACCTAGGAGCTTTTTCTAAATAGATTCTAAAGATTTTCAATAATAACCATGAAACTGCCAACAAACTCTTTTCCTTCTTCCTCATATTTGATAAATAGTTTTCATTCTTCGCCCACAATTCCCAAAATAAAAAAATCTTTTATATCAAAGCTCTTTTCAGCCCCAAATCTAACCCGAAACTAACTTTTAAGAGAAAAATAACAAGAACACACGTAATCCTCTGTTTGGTTAAGGTGTTAAAAAATATGAGTTTCCAGTATTTTTTTCAAATCGCCCAAAAATTGATATAGACTGATATGGAAAAAGCTCGCCCAGCTGAATAGCGCTCGAGCTTTAGACGAAAGCTTTCGGAAAAAATTTGTTTGCATACCTGTACTTATAGTTCAGGTAAAACTCCTTTGAAATGCATTTTTTAAATGATTTCGACCAGCCGTACGTCTGATGTTAAATACAAAAGAAATCTGGTTTTATAAAAAGATTTATATCAATACGATACGATATTAAGAAATCGAGTTTGAAAAAGATTTAAAAAGGATATGCGAGCATAAATTTATATATTGAAGTTTTAATAATGCAGTTCTGTGTGTGTTGAACAGTTTTTAATAATAATGAATTGATGGTCACTTTTTTTCTTTATTCATTATTCTTCTGCTCTCCATACTCACTTATCTGAAGGAATGATCGCAAAAATGAAATTATTATTTGCGCGCAAAAATTGAATTCATTATTGAAATATTTATTTCATTCTTTTCGCTTAATCATTTAGGTTAATGAATTTAATTTATCATAATTGGCAGGTTACATGGAAAATAATCATTTGATGCGATCGGGCTCAGCTGGCACACAAATATTTTTGGAAAAAGTTTAAGGCATATAAATCAAGACAGTTATATTTTTTTAGATAGCTGTTGAGTAATTAAAATTATGTAATAATTAACAACTAGAGTGTTCAGTTAATTATTTAATTAATTAATTAAATAATCAATTAATTAGTAAAAGTTTTTATTGTCGTTATTATAATTATACTTTTAGTAATCATCAAGAAAACATGAAATGCTTTTATATAATAAATTGCAAATTCATTTGAGTTAATAATTTATTAATAATGCAAAATGGAAATTTAATATTCAAATTTCTAAATATTTTGAGTCACATTTTGTATTGCATACAATATTTTTAAACATACGGTATGAATAATTATTGAACTAATATTTCAATGATGGAATTCAAATTAATTAAAATAATTCAAAAAATGGTAATTACAATAATAATAATACAAGGTGAAAAATATCAATTAATAATTCAACTGCAATGACATTGACAAATTGTGATTTAAATATAAATAAATGTGAATTAGAACTAACTATTAAAAGCGAAAATTTAAATCTTTCAGCCACCATCACTTGATTCTATGGCATGTAATTGTTAATTTAAATTTAAAATTGGCAAAATGTATGAGTCATTCTAATTCCAGTTAAAACGTATCCACACTAATTTTTATTTATTTATCATCACACATTTTTGATTTAAAAATATAAATTATTATTTTAAAATAGAAATAATTCTATATAGTGACTTATCTTAATCATTGCGTATAATTCGAAATACTTCGAAGCAGCTTGAATTTGGCAAACTAAATCTATTCAAATGATGGTCCTTTGTTCCTATTGTTTTAAAAACAAGTTATTTTTATAGTATTGACCTTATTTCGTTCCAATTAAATGTATGTATCACGTAGAAATTTAATGCTAACAGTACACTATAATAATTTTCTGCCATATATAAAAATCTAATTATTCAATTCCCATCATCAATAATTATGACCCCAAATCCAAATCCATCGACGATTTCAAACAACATCGGCTATTATGTTCAATAAAAATAATATAGAGAATTATGACGAATCGAGACCTGACTAGCATTCGAAAAGTCCGATTCGGTATTATGATTTTCAAATATTTGCGTAGAGGAATTTGTTGATGTTAAAAAGCATTGTTTCTGTAGACGGAAATGGTATAATGTTATTTCACCATATTATAAATAAAAATTCAAACAACGACCAATACTTCCTTCTTTATTTATGTAGAATCTATACGAAAAGAAATGCGGCGATATTGCATGAATTTTAATTTCAACAAAACGAAATTTTTTATTTTGAATCCATTTCAATCGAAATTTTCCCAAGCGTGAAATATAAAAAATTCCCATAGCCGATATAGTATTTTGATAAAAAAGTTTAAGGGTGATTTTTTTAAGATCATTTAAATGGCTATTACCAAAGTGACAAATAGCGAAAATAGCTCTTGAACCACAGGCGGTCAAAGCGAAGATTTAGGGGACGACAATTTCTGAGAGAAGTATTGACAAGACCGGGAGGCCGGATAGATTATTCAAATGGTCAATAGGGCCCACTTAAGTCCTCAACAATAAGTTAATGTGGTCAATGGCATTATCTACCTGTCAAAACACGGTTCGCTTTGGACACTATTTATATATTTATTAGTATTAGGCAAATTTGTTTGTTTGCTTATATTCTTTGGAAGCGACCTTTAAACAGGTGTGAAAATGATCTAATTATTTAGGATAATAGAGAGAGGAAAAAGTGCAGTTAGGAGTATTGAGGGGCACTTATGCAATAAATTAGTATCGTTTAGAACTGAATATTGCATTTTTTTATGACGTGGGATTTAAAGATTTTATATTTTTAGGGCTCTAACGTTTTTGATTTCCTTCATTGGCAATTTATTTTGTCGCCTTAAAGGTTGAAGTCATAATATAAGTGATATTGAATTTTCTTATAGAAATAAATCCGCGATAAGAGATTTGTTTATGGTTTAAACCAGGTGTCGGATAGTATTATTTTCATATTCCTCATAAAACAACCATATTTTTGTATTAAAATTATATGAATTCCTTTTTTATCGTGAGTCGCGTAGTATGTGACTTTACTGGAAATATTTCTCTCATAATATATCAGGTTTCAGCAGATAATAAAGTAAACGAACATTACTCACACGACGAAGTGTTTCTTACACATAATTCCGAAACGAGTAGCAAAAATATTTTCTTCGATTTTTTTCCGACCTGAGGGTACCCCCCAGCTGCATCTAATATTACGAAATTAATTTAAATATCCATAATAAGTATGGTTCTCCTATACCTGATGTCATACGAGCCCTATAGTATAGCACCCTTTCTTAAAAAACGGAAAGATTTCCGTCTACAGGTAGAAAAAATGCAAATATTGGTAACCTTAGACATCTGCGGAAGGAACACATTTTTTAGGGCGAAAGGGTAAAGCTATGAGAAACATTTACAATTTTTTGCAAATTTTTCCAAATCCTTGATGATCAGGTAAAGGATTGTTATAGTGACTTTTACCTGGTTTCGAGTTTCACAGGCTATTTTTTTTAATTCGCAAATAAATTGGCATGGGAATATTTTTTGGGAAAATAAAGGATTTTTGATCATTAAGAAGTAAAAAAAAATATTAAGAACGCAAACTCATTTTGATAATTATTACCACGAAGCAATTTCTTGTAAAAAATCGAATTTCAATTCCCTTTGATAAACATGTTCATTGATATTACGTGTAGACTAAACAAATTGTACTGCGAACAGATATGCAATATTTAGCATTTTCCCATATTTATTTCGAAATTGATTTACAGTCTGGTCGCTGTGTGCGGTCTTTTTTTCTCCAATATTCCTTCGTTTAGGAGAAAAATAATAAACACTCAACGTTTTAATACAAATAACGGCGATTTTATATTCATATTAATTAACTATTATTTGATTTATAGGTAATTATTTTAGAAACAGAAAATTCATAATAGTTAAATGCTTTAATGAAGAAACTATGAAAAATAGGTTAAGTGAAACTTGAGTTAGCCATTGATTGTTTGCAATTTAATCAATTAAAATCAATTAGCGTTCAATGCACGTTTTGAATATTCTAATAGTTTGCCATTAAATAATAAACAATTTATCATATTATTTATTATTTTTCAAATGTTCTGCGATTGACGTACATGTACTTAACACGCGTTTTGTACATCTTTTTTTTTTCCTAGTACCCATAAAAAGGAAACTCTATGTTTATATCGATAATAGAAAATATAATGCGTAATAATTTTTAATTAAAAATCCTCGAGGTGCAGTGTGCATATTTTAAATTTTATATTTTTATTATTGCTGCACATCGCACTTCCTGCAGTTAAACAAGTGAAATGCATACAAATTAGGAAAACACTTTTTGGTACTACTAAAACTAGTTGTTTTAATTAATTTCGTAAATAATAATAACACACGAATAAAGTGTCAATAAAATATTTAGTTTCATTAATCGTTGATCGAAAAATCCTTGAGATGTTTAAACAAAAATTGATTTTTTTGTTGTTGAATTATTTGAATTCGATATACCTACATAATGCAAATTATAAAAAAATATCGCATAAATAATATCGATGAAGGCTAAAACCACATAAACAATTCGACCCTCGAAAAATTCAATTAAAATGGAATTTAGTATTGTAGAAATAATTTTTGTACTGCAAAAACATTAAGCTCGCTTTACATAAGCCGTTTGGCATCCTTGTCGAAAGCGCGGAGGCATTTGCGTAAAGTGGAGTGAAAAAGTGCATTGTGGTGCAACAATAAGAAAATGCTATTTAATTTTTTTCTTATTTGGAATGTCTGCAAGGTATGAAAAATGCTCGCAAATAAAACTTTTAACTTCTCCAATAAATGTCAAAAGTACAGTAAATCATTCGCATTTTATTAGTTCTTTGCCAATATGGATGCCTGCGCTTTTCTTTTACTTACTTTCTGCGATTTTACAGCATGTGTGTGTTCGATTTGCAATTAAACTTGCAAATGAAGCATCATTTCCTAATTGATTTTCGTTTTTTCGCTTCCATTCTAACTGAATTCCCACAAAAATTAAACAAATAGAGCTTTTGCAAAATAAAGCTCAGTTTTGGTAGCACGAAAATTCCCACAAAAATTAAACACTTTCCAGTCGATTCAATTTAACAATTAAAAAGTATCAAAAAATCATCGATCAACTCCACTCGATCATCCATCATCATCCCGAGGGAGGGGGCCCGAAAAATCATTAAGAAACTCACAGGGTTTCGTGTTACAACCCTTGCGCTCTTTTTTACCTAAAAAACTTCGTTTTCGAAAGTAAAGAATCTCATATCGAGAAACTACCTGCTATAATACCAAATGTTGCTTTGTGTCTTGCAAATGTATAAACATTAGATTATGGAAGGGCGCTTTTATATCTAAAGGGGGATTACAAAACGTGAAAGAATATATCCTTATACTATGATATAAGGGTAACTTCCTCACCCATTTTTTTACCAATATATTGATTGATGATGATTGCGAATTTCTTTTTAAGAGAAATTAAGCATTTTTACCAAGAAAAGTTTAAAAAATTTAATTAAGTGTGTAACAGATTTTTGATCGATTATTGTAGTCCCTCTTAAAAAATATAAGCCGTTTAAAAAAATCGTTATAGAATTTTGAATTTACTAAAATATTGATTTGAAACTTTATAAATATTTCACTACAATGCCTTTTCAAAAATCGCATAATTTCATTCGTATAAATAAATTATAGGGGTCAGCCCGTGGAAACGTTACTCAAGTTACCCGCCATATAAAAAAATCAAGAAGCCCGAATAAATGAAGTTCAAAGCCAACAATGCATCAGTAATTTAATACGAAAGGAATTCCATTTTAATAATCACAAAAACGGGTTGTATTATTAGAAATTTTGGAATAAATACATATCGTAAAATAAATTTGGGAATTATCATGTAAAATAGTCGTCGGTCTATAAAAATTTAAATATATGTAAAAAGGGGGCTAAGAGTTAATTTAATAACGGATATACCTGGCTGTATTTTCCTTTGATCGAAATAACAAATGTATGTGAGAAATTTTTATTGAATTTCGTATCAAATTACCACCAAAAAAAAATCTAAAAATTTTTAATTAAAAAATAAGGATTATTAATAGAGTAGAAGTCGAGTTTATAGTTTGTCGTATAAACATTATAGATATATTCATAAAGTGAATTGTCACCTGTAAATAGGTGTGTCTATATAGTCACAATCCGTACATTGTCAGCCCACATATTCTATATACGATCCAGTACACTCAAAGCTATAGCAACTTATATTGTATGATTTATGTTAATGTTGATATGCGTTTTGATTTTTTATTTTATTTACTAGTACGAATGCTAGAAACAGAGATAATAATATTGTGAAATTGCAAATTAATCCTATATTATTTATGTATAAGTGTCACTATGCACAATTAAATTCTATAAATACCATTTTAATCGAAACGCAAATCTGAAGCCCAGATTCAGGTTTCACAAGGAAAAACAAAAAATAAAAACAGAATTATTTAGATTAAATATTTTTCGAAAATGATATTGCACCATACAAATAAATTGCAAAACTACAAACTCCCAGCCGGAGATCTCATAAGACTCCACGCAAGAGTGGCCAGTGGTAATGGCTTGTAAAATTATTAATACTCGTAGATTAGTACATGGGTGACCATGTTCTTCAGCAAGTAAGTGTGAAGAAAAGCAAAGTGTAAGAAGTGTAGGTACACGGAGGCAAAAAGAAGTCACGTATTACCGCAGCACGTGTATAGAGTGTGCTAAGCTTGTGTTGGAATTTATGATGGTACTCCGGTACTACTCGATGTGGTGTGTGTGTGTTGTCTGCCCAAGCAACTCAACTCTTCTCTTCCTTCAACTACTTCCAATAGTTTTTTCACTGATCGGCCTTCCTCCTTCATCTTTCTCGCTCCTCACCAACAGCAGTTTCTCTTTTCGAACTGCATCTATGTATGTACGTTTAGTTGTTCTAATATGACATGCAACATTAATATTGTAGACTTAAAAGCGTATTAGAGTCATTTCTATAATGGATAGATCCATTGCATGCTGCTATCTTTTCTACTTCTTTACTAGCTTAGTATCAAAAATTTAGTAAAATTAGCTATAAGGAGATTCTAAAGACTTTTTGATACCATCGGTATTGGTGTCAAAAATAAAAAGGAGGAAGTTGTCTTAATGTTTAAACACACATATAAAAAGTCCATAAAATTACATTATTCACCATGAATTAAGAAGCAAGAAAATAAATTAGACACATTGTATAAATCAAACAACATCAGCAGAATGTTAAAATATGAGCGCAAACGAGGCAAGGTGCTAACACTACGATATTCCAACTTAGTTTTTTTAATATACCTTATATTATTATTGATAGTATCGTTAATCCTTTATTACATCCGCAATATAAAACTACATTACATACTATTATATTACATTAGCAGGATGACATTTAAAATGTAGAATTATAATTTTCATCATTTAATTACTCGAATGGTAATTAAACGTCGATAACAAACAACTTTATTATCATGCGAATTGCTCACAAATCCGCAGAAAAATGCGAAATTTTCCAACCTAAGGACAAAGTGACAAAAAACATAAATGCATTTAATTAAAATATTAATTAAAATCTCGCTGAAAAAAATACTATCCATCATAAACAAAAATCATAATAAAACGTTAATTTATTCATAGTTGTTTGGTTTTTTCGTCGAAAAATATTTAAGTGATTCTAATGTATAAAATCCTCTTTTGAATAAATTATGAATGTATGTTAGATTTTTTTAAGCAGCATATAGTATGAAATAACTGTAATGTAATAATGTACCTACATAATTTAATAACGCTTTAAACAATTTAATTAACCATATGTAATTGCATTCTAAAGTGTCTATATATGAATGGTTTTTAAACTTTTGACACTAAAATCGAAAAATAAATTCCTGCATAATATTTATAAATAAATAAACGAGTTTGTGAGGATTAAAATTGATAAAAATATACGGAAAAGCTGTAAAAGCTGCTTGATTTATTCTCATGGCAATTTAATATTTGATAAATTCAATTTTAATGTTTGCTGCTTTCAGACTTTAATTTATTTGTACATATAAATAAACCCGTTCGTCTTTTTTCTTTGAATTTTGAATTATTACGCGCGAATTTGCCCAAATTTAAAAATATTTCCGATTTATTTGTACACCTATCGGTAGAATTGCTTTTACAAACAGAATTTTACCCGAAACGCTATAAAAGCACAGTTTTAACAAATTTTATTAATCTGACACCACCTGAGTAAACAAATAAAAGCACTTTCTTGGTATATGTAAAACGAAAGAAAAAACAAGAAGAAAATTTACGTGTACTTAGCATTAATAAGCATAGCAGGAAAAGGAAAGAATACCGTTAGTTGATAAAATAATATAGTAGCCATAGAGAGGCAATAACTAAACACTGAGTGTTAAATAAGACATTTGTGTCATCACCAAACACCGGGGCCCATAATGTGACGGTGAGAGTGTGCCTCGTGCTTGCATTTATTTATACCGGGGACTCCGACCCTACAGCTCTTCTTCTCCTCCTCGTCCTCGTCGTCGTCCACACACTTACAACTATAAAGTAGTAAGCAAAGTTGATATGGACACGGTAGTTGACCACCAACACTTTTACTTCTTACTATATTATGCCCTACAGTAACAATCCTCGAGAGCTTTCATGTCCACTTTCTTTATCTTAAGATAGTTCGAGACGCGTTTTAAAAATAATTATTAAGAAGTTGCAAAAATATTCCAAAAACTTTGGTTTTTAATATTTTTTTTGAACATCAAGCACAAACCAACATTTTTTTTTAATAAGAGCTTTGGAACCCATATGCGTAGATGAAATAAATAGTTTCATCGCCCTCATTTCTATAATCAAATATCAAAAAATTATGCAAATTTCGCTCCCCTATAGCTGCACCGGGGGTTGTAAATAATATATTTAATCCATCAAAAATTCTTATTGTATATGGGAAAAAAGGATTAAATTTTGAACAGACCGTATAGTATACTTATTATACAGTAAACTTTATTTTTACTGTATATATGGTGTATGTATGCATTTTATAATATATAAAATATGTTAATTCTCGAATAGAAATTCGTTATATAGCAAGACAGTTAATGTATTCAATAAATTTGCATACAATAAAATATGAACAGAGAATTCAAATTTCCATATTGCCAATTTTAAAAAACGATATACTACACTTTTCTTATAAATAATGTCTTTATGTATTCCATATATTTTGTTTAAAAATTATATAAAAAATGCTTTAATTACTATTATGTGGACGAATAAAAGAATGTGAGCTTAACATGTGCAAGTTCTTAAAATTAAAAAGCAAATGTTTTGCTGCAAAACATGTGTTTTGGAATATTTTTAGACTCACATGCCAATTGCTCCACAAATTTAAATTAGCACCAGAAAAAAAACTTAAATTACTATTTTTACTATAACTATATACTTAGATAATAAATAATTAATTAATTTAAATGCATCCTAGAATTGAAAAAAAAATCATTTGCACTTTGATTGAATTTTTCCCATTATTTGTTTGCACTACTAGTGTATAAAAAGCTCTTCATATCACGTTCACGTAAACCGGCACCGCAATTACATTATGTATAGTAGATTGTTGAAGGCACGCCAAGCCAATACCCGTAGGTTAAATAGTTGATGGGAGTGGTTACAATTAGACTACCACCAATAGAACAGTGCGACCGGTTACACTCCGGTACACAAAACCGGAATAGAAAGTAGTGTATTACTGGATTTTTGATGTTGCTCAGTTGCGCCTTTGATTAGATCCGCATTAAAATTTGATGATTAATTAACCCATCATGTAGACAAAAACTTTTTTGAATAAATTAGTGGAAATAAATTAGTTATGTACCGAGTGGTCTAAAATTGCAGAATGCCTTGAAACTATTTTATACAACAGCTAGGGATCAATAAATTTAAAATTAGCAAACTTTTTTCTAGGGGGTTGAAATTAAAATAAAATGATCATCATGTGCTTTGGTATCAAATAGTGAACAAAAGGTTTAGATTTCATCAATAACCGATATGCAAATTAAAGACCATTGATCTTAAATAAATTGTATATAAAATTGGCACGAAGGGGTTACCCTCATGACCAAACCATGTTAAAATATGCTAACAAGCTGCATATTCATATTTAAATTTTTCGGTTTTTTGGGGCCCCGCGTCTCTATAACATCCAGTTCAGAACCTATTTATTTTATGTGTGAAACTGACATAATTTATTGCTAATTTTCAATATGCATAATTTTCTCTATTATCGTGCAAACTTTGCATATTTTTTAAACTTGTTATATGTACGTATATACACAATAAATTGATATTTTATTAGCGCATTTTTGGTGCAATTTAAATACGCGATGACTTTACACTCAACATTTACAAAATTAATTTTTCTGCTTCACTTTTGACACCGCAGTTTATAATACAATTAAGTAAACAAAATTATCGTGTAAGCTATTATACCATAAATTAAAAAGGTAACTCTTCAAAATAATTCGAAATTAAATCTTTTGGAGCAATGTTTACAAAATGCAAATATTCTGAATATGCAAATTTACGTTTTGTGTTGGGACGCGGAGAATTTATGCGAAACTGTTTATTAGCAGTACGAAGATTTATGAAACAATTTATCTGAATTACATTATAAAATTCTTTGGAAAAATTGTTTTCTTCGAAAAAGAGGGCCTTTAATGAAATTCCTTGCAAATTAAATTCGGTCAAGAGTTGAGGTTCGAAAGCTCTCAAATGCGCACGCGCACAAAATCATAACAAATACACGTGCTTTTGCTGTCAAACATTTTTATCATAGAATTTGCGTGGATCTATAAATAAATTTCTATTAATTTTCTATGGGTTCATTTGTAGTGCATTAAACCATTATAGAAAATATAAATATGCATAGGAAGTAAAAACACTCCAATTTAGCTCAGAGAGAAGCTCTAATGGAAAATATCCGATAACATAATATTGTATATGCATAAATCATTAAGAAGAAAAAGGAGGCAGAAAAATGAGACCACGTGGCCTCATAGACTTCAAATATTCCAACATATACAAGAATTCCGTTGATAAAATGTTATTTTAGTAAACTTCATAAATATAGTCGAACCAGCTACGATGCAGAGCCGCATCTTTGTTGCACTAGCTGCAGCGAAGCTGAAACGAAGGAAATGCAGACCAATGTGTGCTTTTCTGGTAAATATAATGCTTTTGAAACGTACGTGATGCTTACTTGACGTTATAAAATAAACAAAACGCCATCATCCATTCGATTCAAATAAACATCGCGCCTATAGTTGTAACTTAATTTGTCGAAAGACATTTGGAAATGTTTTTGAGTTGCTTCCAAATTGATTTGATGACAGTTTTATTAGCACGGCAGATTGCTTTCCCCAAGAATCACAAATTTAATCCACTCGGTATTTATTTAATTAAATTACAACCGTTATTTTCAATTCCAACTAATCAACGATAATGACTGTTGAACTGCCCGTATATCCTAAATATTTAAAAATAGATCGCCTTTTGTTTTCTGAAACGAAATAAGTCGTCCAATTGATGCGGCTTTTAGTGATGTCTTCCGGTAATCAGTTATGCCATCATAATATTTAACAAAATCTTTTTTAATATTCTACTATGTGATGCGTTTCCTTTTAATGTGATTTTCGATTATACAAATGACTGCACTTTAAATTTAAACTCTACTGCTTATTATCAAATTACTCGCTTTTATACAGCATGTCCCAAAATAAATAAATTAAATTTGACATAAACAACTCAAGCAATTCAGATTTAAATTTGCCGCGCCAAATCCCGCATGCTTGTAAATGCGTAACCATAGCAACGCACGTGTTTACCGGGCAGTTCAACCAATTAGAGTTCGGGATTTGGAGCGGCAAATTTAAAAAGCTCTTTATAGTTATAATATATTTTATATTTTGATTTTGATAAAGTGATTAATATTTTCTGAAATTAATTATGCAACAGATGAGTAAATATTTAGCAGGACAGCTTGTATATGAAGAAAGGGGCAAGCATGCAAGCATGATGCATATTTATTACAAATTTCCATTTAAAGTGGTAAATGATTGTGTGAAATCAAATGCCTTGCCCCTCATTACATACACGGTCAGCTAAGCTCTACAAATGATGTTCAAACAATAGTTTGTTGAATAGATATGGTTAATTTTGTGGAAAAGCATTTATATTAAAAACTGAAATCATAAAGTCGCACAATGTAATAACATAATAATAATAAATGTATATGTGGGGACGCTCCCATATCCTGTGATTATGTGGAATTATTCGAAAATTGGTTTTATACTTGACTAAATCCACGGGTATTTTGTTTTAATTTATTAGCCATTGTATTTATTTAGCTTTGCTTGAAATTGTCGCTTGTACATTTTTACTATACAGATATTAATGATGGACTTAAAAATCGTTTTTACAAAAGTTCAATATACCAACAGATTTGGCTGCTGAAAAAATTTATAGCAAATACTATTATAATTAAAAAGTAATCAACATATAAAATTAGCTAACGGTATTTTGGGAAAAAAATGTATCGCTTTGCAATTCATTAATTTAATTATTTTATTGGTCAGTCGAGCATGAGCGCTAGAGCTAAAAGTAAGGTGCCACGACGCGATTCCTTAAAACTCAAAATATCGAGATATGATGGCACTTGATTGAATATACATATTAAAGTGCAACAATATAATAATACAAAGAGGCTGTATTATTTATAGACAGGTCACTATTAATATTCTGCTGGTGGAAGAAGAAGTGAAGAGGTACCGATTAAAAAACAACATGACATTTTGAATGATGAAAGAATAACAAAAAAATAAAAATTGATTATTTGAATTCCATAGTTTGAAATGTTGAAACAGATATCTTATATTGATATTGAAGAATAAATTAAATGCTTTTCTATACATATACACAACGAAAATAACTCTTCGCTTTGATGATAAGTTTCTTTTATTTTTTATCGGAATATTACCATCTTCAATCTAATAATTAAATTCACTGTCTATATATGAACATCACAAAGAAAGTAACTACATGAGGCTTAGCTTATTAATAAGAGGGCATCATGTTCAATTTGCTTCTCTTATTGGGACACCCCGTATTTTGTGGAAATTTATTTGTTTTAAATATTTTTGGAGGGCAGTTTTTTATAGCGCCATCTGGTCAACAGTTATACATTTTTTTATTAAGGTGCGTTAATTTAAAGCTGCAGGTGGATCTGAGTACATTATTATTATTAGTCCTATTTTAATGCATTTCCAATAGGTGCGCGCTGAAGAGCTTTTCTCTTCATGTTTTCCGTTTGTTTTATTAACGTTAAATAATATATAATGAGTTTTTATAAAGGCCTACATTAATACAAATCATTCGAAACACAGTTTCTATATAAATAAAATACCAGACCAACCTACACAAAGTTATTGTCTTTCTCTAGCCACATGCAAACCGCATTCTTCTCCTTTTCTGTCTATCCACCATACATCATATCTGACAAAAGCAGGCTACTAATTATAAAGTCTACCCAATATCGCCTTAATAATTCTCTCTATTTGAAATTTTGAATTATGTTTCGAAAATTCTTATATACCCAAAACTACGCTATACAACACAAAAACCTGTTGTTTTTTTCGTCTCATCCACTCTTCTTCTTCATCGTTCTGGTTTTTTCTTCATCTTATACGAAAGCAGTGCGTACAGCCACCACAAAATTTATTGGTTCAATAAAAATAATTTGTCCAAGAATTTATTAGACAATATAATTATCTATCTCGACCCATCGCCAGCGTTTTATTAAAAATGTACAGTTTTTCGTAAAAACTTTTAATATCTATTTTTTTTATAGTTCAATGATTAATTATTTTTATTGTCTGTAACTAATATGTCATCAGAGACTCGAAGTTGCACATTTTAATAAAACATAAAGCAAAATATCTCGGAATCCGGTTGAGCTGTCTTCAAACCACTCTTCAAATAAATTTCGATAAAATAATTTTGCAACTGTTCCACCGTTATTTCGTCTAGTCCAAAATTAAGCATGCAGGAAGTCTATCTATCGAACTACTTTTTTTTCAAAGCATGAGATTTCAGAAAAATTCTGGTTTTAGATCAAAACAATTTTTTTAGCGAGATTTTGAATATAATTTTGCTAAAAATAGAATCGCTTCGAATTAATTAGTAATTTATTATTTTAATTTTTAAATAGAACTGTGCGTGTACTTGGAATGAATGAATTTTTATTGGATCAGAGTACAAATTAATAAGAGCATTTACGTCATTGGATATGTCAAATAAACAACAATTTTGCACATTAACAGATTATTAGAAATCCGGTTTTCAAATCGTTAAATTTAAATTTAAATCATCGACTAATTGGGTCAAAGTCATTGTCCGGTGATAGAAATTTTGGATTTTGTTGAGAGAGGACTTCCTTAATATTTTTAAATAAATATTTTTGGTCCCAGAATTTCGGTCTCCGATAGTACATTAGTCTTGTCAAACAAATTGCCCATGTAAATTTGTCATAAACGGTTCATGGATTATAATCCCGAAAAATGTAAGTCGAAAAAAAGGGTATTTTAGATCTGAAAAGATACATCAAGCAATTTCAATAGGTTTGAATATACAAGACGAACGAGAAAAAATGAGTGTAAAAAAAATAAATAAATATGTGTCCATCAATCTTGAGTCGTTTAAAGAAAAGAAAGAATTCATAAATGATAAATCAGTTCTCCTTCTCACATTCCACTCAAACTTTAATAATAATTTGAAACGTCGCCGTCGTCGTTTGTGGCTCATATATGCATGCACGTTATTCTTATTTACTTTTTTATTGTAATAAAATTTTTCGAATAATCTATACTTAGATACAATAGAGGCGCATACTTCAATCTAAACTCAACTTTAATGCAAGAATAAATAGGCAAGTTTCAAGTTATCTCGAATATTATTCTCAGCGGGTAAACCTATTGTTTAAAATAATTATTATTATGCACTGAGACGGTGCGGGTGCAGCATCTCGCTGGCGCAGCGGTCCAGCACAGTCTAAACGCGCGCTCGTGTAAAAAATGAGTCAAGTCATTCTTCTTGAATTTGAAAAATCATCGGGTCATTTTATAGAATCTTACCACGATCTCAGACATACTTTTCCATCCAGACAATACCGGGGTTAATAAAAGACGAACAAATTAACGTGTGTCTGCATTCGAAAAAACGAGCAACTTTTAACTCTCTGCATTTAAGATGATATTTAATTTTTTTGAAAAGTAAATTTTGTTTTTGTATTTATATACGAACCATTATTATTATTATTATTTGAATAAGTATTGTGCGCTGGATGAAAAATTAAACATGTTTCTTTGTACGAAAAAATCATTAAAATGAATTTGAATTAAATTGTTTTTTTTTCAGCGCCTCGCATCCGAATAATAAATAATAATAATAATAATGTGTGTATGTGCGGTAAAGAATTCCAACAATTTCTCCTTTTGGATTATTTGAATATGAAAATATTTTTTGTGCGCTACAAGATTTTTATATGGCATGATTGATGGCTTCGTAAATTATTTTTCTTGCATCTGCGTGTATTTTACATATTCATTTTTTTTGCTTCATAACCTAAAATTAATGAGAATACTGAAAAAATATATCAGGTGCTTATGCGTTTTTTTCTAATCTCACTATGCTTTAATTAGAACGAGAAGCAAATTAAAATCTATTGAGCTTTCAAAAGCTCAAAAATCTAAAATATATAAAATATTCAAAATACCTGTCTATTTATGCATATTCCAATTTTTACGATTCATTTTTCAACTCATAAGGATTTACTACTAGAGCCAATTTGCATATTTATAATTTAATTAACTGAATCATAACATTATAAAACAGTTGCTAAATTGTTTAATTAATTCACTTCTTTTTAATCACGACTCAACTCGTATAAAAAAAACCAATAATTCATACTTTTACTATATTCAGATTCTGTATGCGATATCATTTCAATCTTATACAGAGGAATTATTAATGATGGTCAATTAACTTTTTGAAACTAGAGGAATTTCGTTCGCAACACTGCGGAATTGGTAGCTCCTACAATCACGTGACAATTAATTAAAAATGACGTATAATTTCGCTTGTCTCAGAATGATGCCAGATGAACTTTGTCAAAGATCGAATCGCATTTTCCCATCGAATTTATTTGTAGCTTTAGCAGATCAATCTGTACGATCAAAACATAAGCTCGTAACTTTCTTAAATGGAAATTACAAAACCGATTCTGCACCTAAAAAAACGATTTAGCTAATCGGGAATTATTGCACATTGAACACGAAAAAAATCGAATTTTCAATCAGATTTCGTATGGGTGTATTCAATTACGCAATTATATGGTATACCTACTTCAAAACGATTGTTATCGTAGGAGACGTAATTTTAAAACGGATCGCTTACCGCACGTGTGCGGTAAGTGAGAAACTTATCGGAAAAAGTTCGAAAATGCAACTTTTTTGAGGAAATTTTGGTAAATTATTGTAAATTTGACATGGTCCTAAATATTTGTTAATTATTATTGAACTAGAAGAAGCAATAAAGTCGCTTTGCAATTTTTTTTGCGCGAGATTAACTTAGTTAATCTGAAATTTACAATAATTGCACATTGAACAGAATATTATCACATTCACAATCGCTTTTCATGGGTCTATTAAATTATGTAATTGTTGTAGACCAATAAACCAGATAGGTTCAACAATAAAGGAGAAAAAAGTGGGCAAAATGCAAAGGCAATGGCTCGCAAAGTCGATTTTATTATCTGCAAATAATTGCCAACCGGTAAACAAGCATTCGTATGAAGGTATTAAATTTAAGTTTGAAGTAGTTAGAATGTTATTCATTAAGGGAATGAATTTAAATATCCATTTGCAAAGGAGACTGACTCGAATATCACGGCGTTTCTTCTTAGGTGGTCATTCTAGTCGCTCTTTGGCTGCTGGACGCGCGGACCAAACCATTTAATGCGCTTCGTCGTCGTCTCTCTTCTTTTTCCATCTGCTCTAGAAAGAAGAAGAGGAAAAAGTGTGCAATTGCTGCACATCGGAGCCAACCTTGCCCTTGTCTATATTTTACTCCACATGCTGTTATAGTAGACCGTGCAATATTATGCCGCTCTTGTACCCGGACAATGCTAATAAATATCGCTAATAAATGGCTAGAACGAAATGGAAATGCACCAAATTCTTGTCATTCGAATTGCCAACTCATTTGCTAATATTGTTAGCAGCTCGTAAATTTTTGCGACTCAACATCAAATAAATTCAAATCAATAAAGAAAATAAGTCACCACGATACTTGACTTAATTTTACTAAGTTAAGTAACTTTACGACATGCGGATTGTGACCTTTATTGCTCAATACGAAAATTATTTAAATATGAATAATATACGACTTCCTCCGTTGATTATATGGTGATAGAAAAATTAACGGCTGTCCCGCAACCATAAATTTACTATAATTTTAGTGGATTATTATTATTAGTATTTTACAATACGGTAAATTTAATATTTTATTAAGAGATGTGGAGAAAAAAATTAAAGCCGATAATATAAAAATGTTTTAAGTAATTAAGCGCGTTTCAATGTTCACATCAAACTGATATAAGTGCACAATAAATTAATTAAGATGTTCTACTATATATTTTGAAATGGTCGTAAAAATGAGAGACAAACACGTTCGAGTAGATAAGCTAATAAAAGATGCAACTATAAATATAAAGAATCGAGATTCTAGGACAAGTTTAAGTTTACTATTACGTCCCAAGTTATTAAAAGCTGCACGAAGTTTCTTGTGCCACAGAAAAATGATAATGTAGAGTAACTAACGATTTTATTATTAAAAAGAAAGGAAATTGAATTAGGAAATTCTCAACTCAAGAGTTTCGTAAAAACTTCTTCACATTCTCTTCTAAAGTAAAACAAACCGAAACCGTTAAATGTTACGTCCATCTCATAAATGTGGAATATTAATTGCTTTAATAAATTTTATAATTTCCTGATACTTTTCAACATTTTTTCACATTTATTTAATATACGTTATTTATCACGCACTAGATTTCGAGATAAAACGCACATAGCGATTAAACCTGTTGAAATTCATTTAATTCGTGCTTTCCCATAACGACAAAAATTAAGTAGAGGGCGCGCGGAGCGCCAAAATAATTCAAAATGTTACTGGCGCGAAAAGGTTAATTTCGAAAGATGAATAGATCGGCAATAAAATAGAAAAATGAGATGCGGCAATGGAATCATCGTTGTTAATAAAATATCGATCTATCGGGGCGATGATCAGTTATAGATGATATGTTTGTATATTGAGATAGGTGAATGGTGTATCGGTGCCATAAAGAGATTACAACAATGATTTCATATTTTTTTCAAAGTATGATAGGCGTCTAAGAAAAGCAAAGTCACTCAGGTTGGACGAGTTGAACATGACGGGCCGGGACTCTATTGTGTCCCAACAAGATACCAACAAGAAATCATATTAAAATATTATATAAAACTGTACACCTATTTATCGAACACATCACAAGAGGAGGAATTTCTTTTAAAATGCTTCGAAAATAAAATATGCACTCGTCTTATTGCGCGCATACAGAAATGAATTCCAAATAAAGTTGTTCGAAATGCATTATTATTATTATTATTACCATAATCTTACCATTCGTCTACAGATTTAAAAATACCGATGCTACCGAAAAATATACATTTTAAATCCAGTTTGACGTAAAGGTCGTCCTTTTTATTTTTCATCTCAAATCTGCTTTTTTGGTAAGTTCATTTGTCTTGTGAAGACATCGAGCGAGATGGAAGAATGTTGTGGTAGCACATGATCGGGCCAGATTAGATCAAGGACCTGCTCCTTGGAAAATGCATTTAAGTCTAAAAATCGTACGAAAATAATTAATGTTTTCTCGTATAAAATAATTGTAGTTATTTATATTCTGCAGTAATTGTGGAATATAGTTGGTCGATTTGAGAAAATAAAAGGAAGAAAAAAGGTGGAATTGAAGCAGTTGTAATGTTTTCACGTATTGACATAAATATAGAGTAGAAATTTTAAAAATCGAATTCCAAAATTATAGTTCTAGACAGTCATAAAAATCGAAACCACGACATCAGAAGAAGAAATATGCTTGGGTTCGGTAAAAAAAACACACACTCTCTCATAATCAGATATTTGAAAGTGAAACAGGTTAGAGCCATTATTAATCTTCGATGTTCAATTATTTTTTCAGATGTTTCTTGAAAACAAAAGAATATAACCGCTTATTATTAGAGTAGTATCCTAGTAAGGGAGAAATTGTAATGGAAAAATGCACCATCCTCCCATCCATATTATTGTCATTGTTATACCGTCATTATTTTTTATTGCTTTATTTTTCTATCTATAATTCCGAATTCTTTTCGAAAATGCCACTCATTTATTTATATTTAACAATCATCAATCAGGATGTGACGCAACTTGTGTTGTGTGTTAACTGTTAAAATTCAAATTACCACACCTTTTCAGACCCAAAACAATCGAGTGTGAATCCATGTTTAGATTAATAATAGCATTAAAATACGAAAATAATAATCAATTCAAAAAAACGTATCTGCTGATTTAGAATTTTGTCAAATTTATTCCACTCACATTCAATTTTTTATAAATAATTATTCTTTGGTCTGCTAAAAAATAAATTCAAAATTCGAAGAAAATTTTCATTTTGCAGCAAAAATAAATTTTTAGCTGCAAAATTTGCTCCGTTTTTTAGGAATTAGTTGGTTTTTCATGGTGGTCTATATCTAGTCCGGTGCATCCCGATAGGTATCAACGTTTCAACCATTATTTCTGCAATTGTCAATTCTCAGAACACTTTCGAAGTTAAATCTGAGAGTTAGTGTGAAATTTGCATTTAAGATAATCTCATTTCACTTAAACGCAATTACTGCAGCTCAACCTTTATAATAATCATTGCAACCAAGTGTCTTTTATTCCAATATTACATAAAGTTAAGTGTATGGAATGGATTTTTTAACGATGCAATTAATTTATTGGCGCTAATAAACGAATCGGGGGGGATGATGGTCGATGGTTAAACTTTCAAGTTAATTAACAGTAAAATCATGATCTGTACAGTATAGAGACTATATACAACAAGACTCACTTTAATGTTTTCCAAGTAACTATGAATAAATTTAACATTAGTTTTATCTCGGTGCTCCACTCGTTAAAACTTCTGGAGCTATTTCCAATAGGAATTTATCGACAATAATACTATGTGCCCTTCAAATACTAATTGCAATTTAATAAATGGGTTTTTGTTTGGCCATTTTTTGCCTATAGTTGTTGGATTTCAATTCGGCTTTCAAGGAGCGGTCGCGATCGGCGGCAGTCCTAGTGGTAGTATGCTAAAAATTAGATTTATTATGGCAATAAATAATCGATCGCTCCGGGGGTACGAATCTGATAGTAACCGTACCATTAAAAATTTTGAGGCAAAATTAAAAGAGTGGATTTTTATATATCCATATTATACTTAAAATAATTTAAGTGAAATAATTTGTCTTTAGCTTTACCATGATTGCGATTACTTATTGTTAATTCAAAAAAACAATGTAAACATTAGCATTCATTTACATTAATTATGCAACAATTTGTTTATGTTATGTGGAATATGAATTTATTATGCTTGTGGCCGGTTTATAAATAACACATTATAACAATGAGCGTTTTCAAAATTATTAAATAAACGTTTCTGTAAGTGTTTGTTTAGAAATTATGGACGAGTGCAAGTGCAATGCTAGAACAGAATTATCACACAATTATGCACTTCTTTGTGATTGCAAAACAAATAAATGCAATTGATGGTAAATTAAATGGGATATCAGCAAAATATATGAATGGTTAAGCAACTTTTTGAATCGTTTAAAAATTGTATAGCATTTTTTCGAAATGGGTGCAGCATCAAAATATGAAATATAAGAATAACTAGTTAGTCATTGAAATAAATGGTATGCTAGATGAGTAAGTAATTAATAATAAATTTTAATTTATTCGAATCTTAATAATTTCTAGCTTCTCGATAAAATTCCTTACATGTAAATTTATTGCGGAAAATCATTATTATTATTGTAAACAAAACGTTTCATTTTATTCTGTTTTTCTTTTCTTGCGTATCAACTTAAATTTGCATTTTTATGAAATTGTGATTCATTGCAAAATCTGAATTCATTCCAAGAACAGAATTTATTTAGCACTGAAATATTGATATGTTTACTTAGAGTCCTTGATTGTGCAAAAGTTTGCATATTAAGAATGTTTGTCGATAACTAGATCATGGGAAATAAAAACGATATTTAATCAAAATTAAATTAGTCAAAATAATTTTTCTCACGTGATTTTTTGCTTCTAAAAATCGAAAATAAATTCCAATCTAATCAATATTAAAATAGAAACAATATTCTCCGGTCTATAAATATGCAAAGGCTGTCAAAGAATTTTGATAAAGGTTTTTTCAAAGTATATTTCGAGCGAGCGCAACAAGAAGACATCGTTCGTATAGAGCGCGCATCAGAGAGCGAAGAGAGGTTTCGATTTTATTCCTTTTCAAATGAACATTTCTTATCTGATCAAAAAAGATAATTAGTATGTATTGAAATTTCAGAGTCATCTCCAGATATTTATCGAAGCTATACATATAGATATATATTCATATATAGGCCTTGATGTGCCACACGTCGTGATCGTCTTTTGTTTTTTCCCCGCACATAATCAAGAGGCACACATTAGTTTTTGGTGGGTGTGTATCGTGCAGACGATTTCAAATGGACTAGATTACGGTTCGATTTATAGGTATATTTTCTTAAAATGTTCCAATCATGTATTATAATTGTTAATATAAGTCTTTTTGTATTTTTTCCTCTCGCTCTCGCTCTTTCTCTCCGCATGTCATTCATCTACCTATTGTTTGGTATCTAGATTTTAGTTGTTTGTTTCGTTTTTTTCTTCGTCTTCTTCCATCATCTTCATCGTATTACTAAATCGGGATATGGAATATTAAAAAGAATTAATCTCGAATTCTTTTCGTTATTATTATTATTGTATACATCAGCGCGATGAAGAACTTGTAATTAGTATATATTCATCACTTTTAAATTAGTTGAGGCTCTTTTTCATTATGGAATTTCTTTTACCATCTGATAATATGTGCCATACAGAGTGTTTACGTTTGCCAGTAAATTATTACACCAATTATATCACTCGGTATTCATTTTATTTTTTTAAGAAGTTTATTATTAATTTTTTTGAGGCGATTATTTAATAAAATATTTTACGACAGTATAGTATTTTATTAGAGCAGTTCTAGGTGAACAACATTTTTGAGAAAATTTAAATGTATAGAGATTTTGTCTATTTAATTAGTAGAGGCCACTTTTTTCGATCGTGGGATATTTTTCTAGTAAAAGTGTACCAATTTTTTAATATAATATAATTAAAATTAACAACAATAATTTATTTATATGCAAACAACAAATATGTTTATTTTATTATTAATTCCATGTTCGTCCCACTACCGACATATTTAGGTCAATATTTAAATAATTACTTAGTTGCGCGTTCAGTAATTTTGACTCTCAATATGTGAATATATTTTTCTATAAACAGAATTAATTTATTACGAAAACCACTTCAATTTTTAAACCAACAATTAGTAAAAAAAACTTTAATGACCACATGACGAAGCTACTTTTTTGGAATTTTAAATTTAAAATATCTTGACTCTCAAGATGGGTTTCATATTTTTTTTCTTTCGTTTCGTCTTCATCGACGTCTATTATATACGAGAAAAAATCATTTCTAAAAGCTTTCATCTCGCAAAGGGGGTTTTATAATTTATTCCAATATTTTTGATAATCATATCGGAAATTAAAATAATAATTAATATATTTTAATTGAACTTACCCCTCTCTAATTTAAACAGAACGAAACAGACTCAGCAGACATGTACTAATTTAATAAATGATGATAAAAGTTATGAAACGAGGCGAATTTAGCGAAATTATGGTAAATAATATAAACAAAAATTTGATAAAACATTTTAGAATTATAAAAAAAATAGTTATTTATCTAATCTTAATTATTATTGTACAATTATATTTTTGGTTGTAAATTAAGAGAAAAAAAAACATAAGACGTCTTATCAGAATCATTAAATTGCTAAAAATAAACTTGCAATAATAATTTTTTGTATTCTCAAAATTTGTGTCACCCTTCCAGCGTTTTTACCGACCTTTTTTTATCGCATTTTCTTACCTTCCTGTCTTTAATAATCTCACCTTTTTTGTTAAATAAACGCATGGCGCAACCCTTATTTGCGACATTATTTGGAAATTCTGCAGCTGTGTTTATCCCGTAAAGGGTTTAAAATCGTAGATAGAATTACTCTGCATTTTTAAAGCCTTTTTTAAGCAAAGAAAAGGGTGAAACATAACACACACACACACACGGAGGGTGCACATTTTTTACCAAACAAGGAAAAGGGTATGGCGAAAAAAAAATTGAATAAAAACATAAATTTATCGCATTTCTTTTCCGTGTTTCTCAGGGTTTTTGAGGATTTGTTCTGGTTTGGGGAAGGGGTGACATGGGAAAGTGCATATTAATTATTAATGAAACATTTAAATAGTTTTGAAGAGACGTCTGACAAATTGCCGCTCATTTCAATTAGATAGTTGTTACAAAAAATAATTATAAAGAAGAAACATGGTAAAAGATTAGAAATACACGTACAAATATAAATACAACGGTATCACTAATAATTTAGAAGATTTGAGCCGTATAATTATGAGGTGAACATGCTTTTTATGTACCATCACCATATAAACTTGTTTTTTCCTCTTTATTAGAATATATTCTCATAAGCATAATTATGACTACCGATTTAAAAAATTAAAAATGTAAATTACTATATTAGACGAGAATTTAAACATTATTTCAATTGAATCAGGAAATTTGAAAGTTTCTTCATAATTTGATGAATGTACCAATTTTGTGATAAACAAGTCTATTAAAAATTTAACTTTCATATAGATTATCAAGCTAGATTGTATATTATTGCTAAATAAATCGTAAAAAATAGATAAAACGTTTTAAAAATTATGTATGTAGTGCAAAATTATTTTTAATTTGTTGTTAAATAATTTTTCTGTTCCTACTTTTCAGAAATGATTTATAGCCCGAAATCAAATTATTAGTCGGTCAATTGAAAATTAATTTTAGAAGTAATTAATTTAAATTAAATATTTCTGACTAGTAATTTTTCTTTTATTATCAAAATTTGAGTAGAATTTTGTGATAAATTACAACATCCTGTATATATCATAAATGCCTCTATTATTATGCAAAACAAAAGCGTTTGCCTTCTTACATGTAGAAAAGAAAAAGATACAATACCGATTACCAAATAAATTAATATAAAAATAACCTTCGAAAAGATTATTAAACTTTCCGGGCTTCGACGAGGAGTTTATTCAACTCCCTCGAATAACAACCCTTTTTTCCATTTCTGAAAGGCATATACGGAAATATATATTATTTTTAACATAATACACCGCTTCTCGAATATAATATAATGTGGAGAGAAGAAAAAAAAATCCGCCTCCCCTATGTCTATTAATTATCCAGACTCTTTTTACCTTTCACAATGTGGTGTGGAGTGTATTTATGTTTTAAGAAATCTCGGCATTAATACGAAGGATTAAGAGAAATCAACCCTCTTTTCTCACGACATTGCTTTTTAAGTGTTTTTGTTTTACGAATGAAAAAAATTAATGCGCTTGTTTTTAATGTCAAACATGGAAAGGGAATTTTTCAGTTTACGCCAAATGCAAAATAAACAAATAAACATTTCAGGATTTATGTGGGAACTTTCTGAAAAAGTATCAAATTAAAAATAAATAACACTATATAAAAATTAAATTTTGTAGAAAATATAAATATAAATCAGATCTTAATTAAAATGTTTGGATGGATGATTAATGTCACTCATTAATAATGTGGGAAAATTATTAATGCTTTTACATTGAAAAACACGTATAATTTAGTATGTAAATGTTTTCGTTATTATTTGAATTTAATAAAATACATAAATATTAACAGTTAACAACAAGAGGAATTTTCAAATAAAATTTATAAAATTACTAATCATTTTTTGATGATAAAACGCCGACTATGCTGGACAAATGCCTAGTTGCAGTCTATTCACGGTATAGAATTCCTTCTTTTCATTATGTGGATTCATACAATAACACACAATCATAATAATTGTAAACACTTTTCTGCACAATTATAATAAATCAGTGAATAATCAGGTCGTTGGACACCCTCGACAACAATAATCATTATATTGAAGCAAAAGACTTTGTGTCTAATAATAGTTATGTATTTATGTATCAAGGCAGTAAAGTCGTATTTATTATTACGAATGTGGAAATTATTTTTATTTATTTATGAAATTATTATTTCAAAACAGATAAACTTGTCTTAACAAAGCTTCCGGATCGTCAAAAAAACATTTTAATATTAATTAATTAATCAATGAATAACTCATTAAATATAAACCCGATTCAAGAACTGATTACGTTTTTGGATTCTACGTATTTTTTTATATCTATGCTGCAAATTTCATTAAAATCGGTTAAAGTTTAGGTTTCACAAGAGAGCGTCGATGCAGTTGTGCATCAGACTATTAATCGGTCATTCACCCCGCACGACAAATTGCACCACGCTTGATGCGTGGTGCAATTATTATGCAATCGAGGAATGCGCGTGACTCGCACTGTCTGGCTGCCCCACTTAGTTAATAGTCTTATACGTCATTGTGGTGGTGAGGGAATTTCGACCATAATGACTGTGGCCGTCTGCTTTAGTGCGCTTGCGCTGCCAACTTCAATTGACAGTTCGCTCTTCGGTACAATGTTTATAATTTACTGTGAAGTGTCTCAAGTGTTCTTAAAAAGTGTTAAAATGGAAATTATGGACAGTTTAGGGCTCCAGTCAGGGCCCCAGTATGATAGAAAAGCCCTACGGACAAATAATATCGTGGGTATGTGAAGCGCAAGAAAGATAGAGCCGCAGCCGGCCCGAAACAGTCGCGGATGTTTTTAAGGTTAGAATTTACAATATTTTACAACAAGTAGTGTAGGACACTTGCGAATATGCTATATACATACCCCCAATAACAGTAAAACTAGCGTTTATTCTTGATGCCGAAGGCATAGACTACCAAATTTTGTATCAGTACCGAGATCAGTACTAATTTTATACTAATTAAAACTCGAATTCAAACCCGTGTGTAAATCTCGAGTGTAGGATCGGGTGTAAATCGAATGTTCTACTTTACTGCCGATCTCGGATACAATATATTGTTGAAATTCTAATAATACAATTTCACAGTATTATTAATATTTTATATCTACTTCCTTCCTTCCATAAAAAAAGTTATCTCCCGTTGGGATTCGTATGAAATTTAAAAATAACCCTTTTTATTTTTAATTTTAATGCGCTCCTTAAGACAAGGCGCATACATTCATGTAGATGGAGGAATAGGAGAAGAGGCGCATATGGCATATTTTATATTTAATTTTTTTCGATAACTTTTTTATTTAAGTCCTATATTGTACAGATGTGTGTATGTGAAGTGTAAAAGGGTTTAATAAAACCGGAAATGCAGCAGACTCTTCTCTTGCGTACTTTTTTTTTATAGAAAAGCATTATAATGAAGAATTACATCATTAGATTTATCTGTGATTTTTAAAAGAAGAAATTAAAATTCTTACTAATTTTAAGTACAGTTTACAAATGAACTATTAAAAAAATATTGTGTGGTTACTGGTTTTCCTATAATGCATCCTAGCAGTGCTATTTTGCACTCATCTGTCTGCAGTCATTTTTATAGCGAAATAAATTTAAATCATTTCTTGTATAAGTTTAGAAATCAATTACAAATACTAAAGAAACTTAACTTTTTTCGTACAAAAACACTGACAATAAACTGATTTTTTGCAATTTGCGATTAAAATGACAACTTTTCAGTTGTTGTTTCCAATGTTGAAACGGCCTACTTTTTTTACTGGTCTTAAAAATCAATGAAAAAAAGTCTTTTTTTCACTCAAATTTCTACATTTTTTCACTGATTTTTATATTTTTTCATTGAATTTCACAAAAATCAAGTGAACAAACAAACGCCCTGTTCGTTTTTAGGTATCTAGCGAGGTATCTAGGGGTGATTGCAATTGTTTTTCCATTGCTCACTTTGACTACTAACAAATTAAGCATAAATCAAGCAACCTTAAATTTTCTGAATGAATCAAATTATCATTTAAAAAGTTAATAGCAAGAAAATTGCAAAAAGTAGTGTATACAACACGTGCAAAATTAGTTTTTTTTTCATTCGTCGTATTGTCCAACTCGGCTGGCGCCTCGTTGGACAAACTTACTTCTCATGAAAAAAAAACCTACATTTTGCTACTTGTTGTATAAACTACTATTTAATTAATTTTTTAATGATTTTAAAGCCTCCTTTATAGTCAGTTTGTCTGTTGTTTTCTAAAAGTGACCCATTTAATTGATTTATGTGCAATCTTTATTCTTCGCATATTATTTACGAGGAAAGTAGAAAACAATTATTGGCAATAATTATCTATAGAATCAATTAATGAGGTACTAAAAAAGATTTATCTTTTATATTTTTTCGATTTGAGAGAAGCGTGAGAAGGCAAATAAAATTAGGCGGATAAAAAACTTTTTTGAAGAACATGTGTTTTAGCATTTCCATATTTCATTTCGAATGTTGTAATATTTCAGATTCACTCCCTCTTTTACATCTTTTACATACATTTAGGACGCCGGGGATGTTAAAGCGTTCACTTCCGCTTCACAAATAATGGATTTTAAACTCCGCTTTTCCGAAAATCATTTTTAACTCGCAATAATTAATTTATCTGGCTTTTTAGATAACGATGTGTAAATCGTTTTGCCGCATTCTTCAAATTGCCATACTTTGCGTATCCGCACTTTTTCTCAAAATACCGCATTAAAAAAAGATGCACTTCCGCGTGCATTTTTCGAATTTAGCATAAAAGAGCCAGTGACCTAGTACTTTATTTCGGATCATCCGGAACCTTGACATCTTTCGCTGTGTCTGACCTGGACCTGGACAAGTTCAAACCATCAATACATGAAGACGCTCTCAGTAATAAGCGCATGCTTTTTTACCTGTAAAGAAAAGTGAACGTTTAATATTTTTTACCTGTCGCCTTTTTCAGAAATATGAAGCTACATTAAGGGGTTTTAAAAGAAAAAACGATATTATTTACTTTTTCACCCCTTTTCATAGTCACTTAGTGTGAGAAGATTTTTTTTTCCCTGAAAATTTGTTGCTAGTAAAATTTGTCACGCAAATTGTAATAAAATTGTGTATTCGATTAAACTGTCGAGGGATCTTATTTGATCGTGATTAGCAAATTGAATTTAAATTGAAAAAAATTGACTTATTGCGTAAATAATGAATTAAATTGTTGATGTTTGAAGAATAAAAAATCATTTCACACAGAATTATGTGCAAGAAATTGAAAATTACACCATCTAACTTCTATTAAAAGGTCATCAATTAAAATTTCGGGTAAAATATTGAATACTTTTACCAGAAAATTCATTGTTTTCGATACTAATTTCCTTACAAATATGCATTTTCTTAATGGGAAATTTAATTTTGGTTTCAAACTTAATTAACGAGATTTTTATTTTCGGAAAAAAGTAGCCCGCAGCTAAAAAGGATTGAAAAAAAGGCCAAACACCGTATTCTGAACGAAACAAAGTAAAACTGGCTTTGCTCCACGCATTTTAAACCATTTTCATGGTGTCAAACACATGATGATTAATCGTATTTTGGAATATTTTAAGCGGACCTTTTTTACATTTCTGTATAAGTTTTTTAAACGAGGATGATAAATGAAAGTAAATAAAGAATATTTTTTTTCATTGACGTATTACAATTCATTTATTATGAAGTTTTCCTCGTTTTTTCCTCTAGACTGCATTCGACATAATAATATTTTAATGATTAAAAAAAAAGGAGTCGAAATATTGTTACCTGAATGCAAGTTTCGGTTTCAGAAACTTTTTCTAAACAAAGAGCGCGCGATCAGAACGATTTTATTAATGATTTGTGTTGGAAATTTTTGAATACATGGGAATGATTTTAAAAAAGGGTTAAACTTGCACCTAAAGGGTATATATGCAGCCAAAAAAAATCAAATTAGACGTGGCTTGTAGTTTTGTATGAAATTTGAATATCCAGTTAAAAGTTTAATCGATTTTCGTTACACTGAACATGGTTATCCCTTTTTTCTAATTTACATTTTATGTTAATAAATCAACTATTGATGTGGTAACTTTGATACGTAAAAATGTATTATGGGAAACTTAATTTCTATTTTATAATCTCGGTTTATATTCCGGTTATTTGATTTTATTTTATAAATTATAATCACTCCAAATTCGAACTAAATAATTATTTTTGTAGATTTATTGTGTTATCAGCGAATTAAATTAGCATTATGTAATTAATGCATGAAAATTAGATATAGATGATGACCTTTTGCAATTTGTCATCGGATATTTAAATTTTAAATTAGATTAATGACGCCAATTTGTAAAATAGGCAGTTACTAAATTTCCATTATTTCCAAACCGCAACTTTTCAGTTAGGTAATTATTTTCTCAAAATTAAATTGAATGCTGATTAATTTCCATTGAATATTACTTTTTATTAATTAGTTAATAACATTTTGATTAGCTTTTAATATGTTGGAAAATTTACTGTTAACATCAATTTATATAAAATTATAATTACATTACGTTCAAAACTTTTAAATAAAGTGAAGATTTTTTGGGAAAATATCTAAAGTAAAAATTGTTGTGCCATCTTGTGGTAAAATTATGCAAGATTCCATTTTGATTCCAAATGGACTATAGAATTATTTATTGTTAAATAATTGAAGCACTTCAATTTGTCGCTAGTTTGTAGACATCCCCATAATAAATGCAAAAATTAATTCTCACCCAAAATATTATTCTAATCAAACTAAAATTTATTAAAAATTGCGCAAAACTGCGCCATCTATTGGGTTTTTAACGGACTATAAAACCACAAATCAAATACGAAGTAGTTTTCTTTATGTTGGTTACGAAGTAATTTTTGGCTGTTTATGCAACTAGTAATACAATGATGCAGTAATTGCATAATAACAATTTTTTAAAAGCTCAGTAGTAGTTCTAAAAAAGGCGTTCTAAAAAATAATAATCGCAGGTTCTATATTATTTCGAAAATGATACAAATAAAAAATAAAAATTTGACTTATTACCTTTTTGCATATAAAATATTCTTCATACAATATATAATTTACAAAAAAAAATATTCATACTAAAAGTTTTCGTAGGTAACCTTTTGATTTTTGAGTCTATATGGGGAGAATCGAAAATTTTATTAAATAAAAAAAAAATTAAATCCGAAAGATGCTTTTCGTTTGCTCTAGAACAATATCAATATCGTATAAAAAACAAACATTTCCCAAATGTATAAAATAGGAAAAATACAATTTAACAGATCGACAGGACAAAAATCCAATAAAAAAAACCGCAATATTTTACCAACACTTCGTGAAAAGCTATTACATTTTGATTGTCCTTTTTCAACCTGTTTCGACTGTTTCCGGATAAGGATCGAATCAGTTCGTCCTTTCCCAGGGCTTCAATATTTCAGTTCAACGTGAACATTTTCACAAGGATAATGCATGCATTTTCATGAGAGTATTGCTGAAGCATAAATCGTTCGTAACCAATACGCCGATTAATTTTATTTAATTTCACAAATTGAAAATGCTTCGCACAATTCAATGGCAATTAATAAAAATGTGCTCAAAATCGAATTAAAATCGAAACTAGAAAAAATGTGCGCATTTTTATTTGATTATTATCATTCGTTTTATTTTCACATCAAACTTATTCCATTTATTTAAAATAGTGCAAGGACAATTTTATTATTTTACTAATCAATTTAAATTCTTCAATAAAATTCGTTATACCAAAAAATAAATTGTGATATTTTTCCAAGAAGTTTAAACATGTTCTATAGGTAAGATATTTTCACTTAAAATTTTTATATCTCCTTTGAAGGCGAATAATTTCGTCCTGTTCAAACACAACTCGCTCCAGCGAGAGAAAAATTCCGAATTTTTTCCCACTTTAATATCGCGCACCCGATTATACTTTAAAATTTTCTTGTGTTGATTTTGATTTATGTATGTAGAAGTTAACTGGCTGCGAAAGCCGAATTTTCTATTAATATGTTAAACTTTAAGCGGAAATTAAAGCGTGTGCACACATTTTTTATCAAACTTTATTTATGCATTGTGTGTGTCAAACACATTTTCAAAATTATTTCAATTAATTTTTTGTTATTAAAAGTAGCGTCCAAGAAAATTGAGTTGCTACTTAGTAATTGAAGAGGAAACTTCTTAATTAAAAGTAATTAATAATTGCTGAAATTAATTATTTAAGAAGACGTCCCAGGCGACTTCGCCATTTTTTGCAAATACTTTTCCTGAAATTATTTAGTAAACCCCATTCTGCTCGGTTCTAAGTACATTCTTAGCCCTAAAAGTCAATAAAACCGCTTCTTTAACTAAATTTACTGCCAAGCTAATAAATTCAGATATACAATATAAAAAAAAAGGAAAAGACAGCTTCTGGTCTCAGAAGAGCAAAGGCGTCAGATTTCCCTTGCTGCCACTGAATTATCTTATACACAACAACAACAACAATAACAACAACTTGGAAATTTTGACGGTTCCTGAATATTTATATCGCTTAGAATGGGCGCTGAATATAAATATAAAATAAAAGAGGAAATCATTTAATTTGATCGTTCAAGTTTGCATCTATAAAAGTTTCCGGTGCAACATGCTGAAAAGCGTTTGGAAAATCAGGTGGGCTTTTGCCATAAATTTCAGCTTAGAAACTTTTTGATCTATGAGTGTGTTGAACAGCACGCCGGTGTAATAAGAGTTGCAGACGAAATTATCGACGACAATTGCTTATCAGAGCTCGAATTTACTCAATGCATTTTATCCGGACCAATTAGCTAACGTTTCACCTTTTGTCTGCATTTAGACTAATGCTGCAGCTCACTAATTAAAACTTTTCTTCTCACGAAAATTGGCTTAGAAATAAGTTAGTGTGTGCGACAAATTTTCCCAGCAAAGTAATTCGACCAAAATCAAAAAATTCGTCATGCATCTAAATTAGATCCAAATTATTTGCATACGAACTTTCGCTAAGAAAATATCGTAATTAAGAATTCCTATCTGCCGGTAAAATGGAACAAAAAAAACTTCAAACAAATCAAAAGCTCCTTTCGCAAAGTTCTGAGTTATTACTGCTTTGACTGATGAGATGACTTTCCAATATTTCCATCTCAAACTTTTTCATATTTATTTTATTTGCTCCAATAATGAAACAGATTTTGTTCTGGTTTAGAGCCAACATTTCTATTTTTTGCCGTCCGTAATCTCTAATCGGAAACGTCGAACGTTAGTACGTAGTTTTAATTTAGTAGAAAAGCTATTAAAATACGAGTTTCACAGCTTCCAGGCTAAAGGAACGTGGATATCCTTTTCTCCGGCAGATCGATATCGTTATCTCCGTTCACGTGCACAAACGTTAAAACAGTGAAACCCATTCCGACCTATCCTATACACACAAATACAATTTTCACATAGAGAGTGTCAAACATCCCCTCTATGCCAAAAAATCCCTTCTCAAATTCATACTAATTCCCAATTGAATAATGCAGATGACCACTAAGCTTTCCTGCAGGAGCTTTTTGTCGCAATTAATTAGTCATTCTAAATATTTGGAAAACCTTACGCGCCTAATGTTCGGATCTTAATCTCATTAATAAACTTGGATAGTTTAATCCGTCTTATTAAAGCCGGTGCGGCATTCTGCATACTATATTCGATTAGCAAAATGTTCCTTGCCGAAACCAATATTTATGTAGGTGCGTTGCGATAAATCTGATTCAATCAAAAGCGCTCTGTAACTAAATCGGAGCTTTTTCTATCCGTTGTTAACAGATTCATAACGAATTTATTCATGCTGAACTTTTTTTTGAATAATGCATCGAATGGAAACCGAAACCTTCAATAAGATAATTAAATTTGCTAAAAGCTCAAACATGGCTTCGTCGATAATTTATAGTATACAGAATGTGAAGCAATTATGTAAATTCTTTGAGGATAATTTGCCAGGCGTTGCACACTGGCTTGTTTTATTATTTTGTTTTTGATTGCTTTAGCGCATTGTTAATTAGAAAAGCGGTAATTGTTAAGATAACGCTCTGGAAGAGAATGATTGTGTTAAATGTGTGAAAGGCGTGTTGCGAATTGCAAATATAAATAAAAGGCGAAAGAAAATAAGCGAGTTGAAGCTGGCGAAATTATTTTAAATAAAAGAGCGGACGTTCCAACAGAAATTTCCTGGTAGGAAGCTCATGTTTACTGAACAAAAGAATTAAAAGATATTGCCAAGAATAAATCCAAATTAAAAACTATTCTCTTCTGTACCGGAAAAATCTTGAATGCGTCCATTCATTACATTCAAAAAACCGCATCTTTTCCAACCTGTTACCGAAAAAGTTTCGCCAATTTTTCGTTTTATTTTCCCTGTTTGAACATTATTCCATCTTTTTTCAGCCAGAAACAAAAGCTTCGAACGCTTTAAGCAACTTTGCTGCGAAATTAATGGAAAATGCGGCGGTGTATAACAATTCATTTTAATTCTTTTCCAAAATAGTTTCTTTACACTTTATCCAACGGGGATTTATTCGACCATTAAAGCAATGCATATAATCATGCCAGGAATTTATTGCGATCTGGCTCTTTGTACATGAAAAAAATCCGGCTAATGTAATTTTCAATGCTTCCTGAACTCGAATCTAACTGAGAAAAGTTTTAATTACTGACCTGCACCGGTTGTATTGAATTTGATTGGGACATCGCTTATTTGCATGTGAAAGAAAAAAACCTCATTTTTAACTTCGAATGCAATTAAATTGGATTCTTTGTAATTAAAAAAATCGCACGATATTGTGTAACAGAAAACTAACTAGATTAATTTAATATTTATTAAGCGATATTATTTCGCTGATATTCTACCCTATTTCGCTGCGTCTATTTTTTTTATATTTTTTTTATGTAAATTGACACCAAGCGAACCGCAGGTGTTTCATTTAATTTAGTCATAAGCCAGGCTTGAAACGAAATATCCTATCCGTAATCGTGTTGCTTGTTATTCATATCCAGAGCAGATATAGCGACTTTATTACACGAAATAGTTTTAGTTTGCAAGTAAATTATCTCACATTATGGCTCGGCTGAAAATAAAATTATAAAACTATTTCGACCGGCATTAAATTTCAGGTTTGCGTGGGTCGAGTTGCCTGAAAATCAGCCACTTAAATATTGAACTGTCCCGAAAACTTTGTCAAAGGATACTTCTCCAAGTTTCCCAATCGGTTTCGGCAGGAAAAATTGCAATTAATTTTAATGCATAAGTTTATCAATTACAAGCAAACTGATTTTTAATTATGAATTAAAAACTGTCCAAGAATTGGTGTAAAATGTAATTATATTTAGTGATTCCTGAAATTAAATTTCGATAAGTGGAATAATGAATATTGAAAAAGTTTTGGCACGATTTTAATTCGAGAGGTTTGATTAATTACAGTTAAAGGGTCGAAAAATTGATTTTAAGGGTTGTACATCGAATTTAGCAAACGCTTCAGGAAAATCGATGAAAATTTGCGTACTATTTTATTTTGTCAACTATTTTCTCAATGATAGTTTACTTATTAGTTGGGAAGCTCAGACATAACAGGCCAATAAAAGAAAAAATGATTTGATGGGCGGCGAGCTTTGGAAAAGCTTTACCGACCATCCGCAGCATCATCTTGATGCTTTACGACAAAAGCGATAGAAAAACATTTTTATTGCATGTTAAATAAAATAAAGCTCGTCGCTTTTCGGTTAGGAAAATCAAATAAAAAAATTGCAGTTTATAAAATAAATCACGTCACGTATATTCCAATACAGTTATAGAGCGAACGGAATGTCTTGATGAAAATGTTTTTCATGTTTATTATCTTCAGCAACTTTATGCGGGAAATTCCATCTCGCTTTTCGGATATATTATTCGACTACTTCGAGTTTTTAAATTCCACATGCTTTTACAGGGGAAAAAAGTGCAATTTAACAAAAAACAACTACATGATGGGTTGGAGGCTTCAGTTTAAGAGGGATTGGATTCTGAATGGATGAAAATATTTTTCAGACACATACTTTCCGTTCAGGAAACAATTTATGCTTTATGTTTGCGTAGAAATATTTTTATTTCTACAGAAAAGCTCACTACTTTTAAAATATTATGGATAATTATAAATATTAATTTATTACGGTAATTTCTAAAATTGGAACAATTGTAGGCACTCCTGAAAAATTGTTGAGACTCCTGCTTTAATGTGAATTTAATTTTCCAGTGCTTTGTATTGTGCTTGTCTTAAGAAAATTTAAAATAGCTTGCATTCGCATACAAGCGACATGCTTATGGAACCATTCAAATTGTATTTTAATTATTCCATGAGAGAACATTTCTGGGTTTACTTGTACTTGTCTACATATGCAATTTTTAACCAAGTAAATTGCACAATTATATTTGCATATTATTTTCGTCACAGCCTCCCTCTGTGACTGAAATATTAATTCCGAAATCTTTTGCAACAAGCTTACAATTAAATTGGAAGTTAAGCTGCTGCGCTCTTGTAATAATTATAATAATTTGTCGTTCTCTGCTAGATTACATTCAGTTAAATAAATTGTCGACGAGTTTGTTATTTTTACGATTTAAATTTTATTGATTTTGTTGATTGCATACCGCAAACATTCATCAAGCACTCGCGACTCGCGATACACACTACAGAATGCACGAATGCATTGCATTGTGTGTTTATTTTGTCATACTCATCATGTATTTTATTTATTTTCCTCTTTCGGGCTAGCGGAAAAAATTTAATTGCTTTTGCCAATTAATGCACGCGAAAATAAATTATTTCTTGGAGAAAGCTTTTTTAAGTTACTTATTAACTATTCCGATTAAAAACTTAGGGGTGGCAAGCTTTTGATTCAATTCTCACACGAATTATTTTGCATTTCGAATTTTTCTGCGGGATAACTTTCGAAGTTGTAATTTAATAATTATATTCATAAATTCCAGCTTTTATGGCTTTTGTAAAATATAATTTCCAAATTTAATTAACATCTTCGATAAAAGAAGATATTTCGCTGGCGGAGTGCTATAAAATTCACTTCAAGATGTTCACCAGCATCCATTAGGGTCAAAACGATATTTCGCCCCGTTATGATCGCATTTATACAGGGTGGAAAAATATATTGTTAGATTTATTTTGATTAATAATTTGAGACAGTAAATTAGTGAATTCCGGATACAAGAGTGGTGAATAATGACTGTATAGTTCTGCAGGATTGTATAAAAAGTCTCAAAGGATTAATATACGTATATAATCACTCCCCGGGCTATTTTATATTTTACGAGATATCTTTTATAATAACATTTCCCTCGATGTTGGCGTTTCTCCTGTATATTTATATAAACCTCGTTGACTGGAAATTTATTCCATTCTTTTTTCGACGAGCTAAAATAAAACAGCAGATTAAAAAGCTGTTTTAAATTCCGTTTTTTCCGAAGGAAATTAATAAATTAAAGCAACGAAATTGCAGCAATACACGCAATTTACTTGCACAAATTAATTCTAATTAGCTAAGTAATTAATAAAATATATGTTGCACTTTTAAATGATTTATGAAAAGGGGTGGGTTTTTGATTAATTCCCAAATAATGCCGGCGAAAATAAATTACTTGCGATTTTTTTGTGTGTTGCTGTTTTGGCTTTGCATTTAATTAAACGGGATGAAGTGAAGCTGAAATAATTGATGCAAACATGGTTCAGATTGGAACGCATTCATGCAAAGTTTGACCAGGACTATTTTCGATTACAGCTAAATCTTCGGGAACTTAAACTCCAATATTCGTGTAACATTTCGCTTTTTTTGAATGGTTCTTGTAGTTTGATGTTGAAGTGGTGGTGGCTAAATTAGTTATGTAGTGCAGCTTTTCACTGTGTGAAATAATTAACGTGACTTGTTAGTTTTACCTCATGACGTTATGTATATGTTCATATAACAAGACCAAAACTTTATAGCTTCCAACCCACTTTCGACACGGCACACATATGCTTGAAAATTTTCGCTCGAAATTAGTTTCAATACAATAATGTTATTTAATTATAAAAATACTTGTGTTGTGGTATTAATTAAACATACCATTTTTTTGTTTGATCGGAATTACTTTTCAGTTCGGCTTTCCAATTAAAATCCGTTCGGTCCCAGAATGTGGGCAAATCGAAATAACAGCGGGATAAATATTTTTGCTGATTTTGTATTTTGTTGAAAATTGAAAGATTGTCCAGCTAGTAGACTGAAAAGTTTTATCTTGCGAGTATTGAGCGATAAATTGCACATCCACCTACAACATTTATAATCTAGCAGAAGTGATAACAACGTTTCGACAAGTTTGAGTTTCTCGTTTTGGATTGCAAAACTTTGCGATATCAATGCAACCAGACAACAATAGATTTGTATTAATATTAATAATATTTGCGGTATTAATTTATAATTCTATTACTATAGAGTCGCGTTCATAATTTTTGTGACGGCACATATAATATTAAAAAGCAATAGAACGTGGGTTTATGAGAATTTTCAACATGCGGCTATAAAATATGATATCAATTTAAAATTCGGGTGCGCTTTTCAAAAAGATAAACACTATCGGATTATAAAGCAATTTCAATATAAATATACAACCTTTACTTTACAGGGTATTTTAAAAGATACCGCAATTTTTACAAACTTACATAATATTGTAGAACTTTTAATGCACAAGTGTCAAAACTGTCAGCCATCATTATTTTAGCGCTGCCAACCGTAGAAACCGAAAAGTTCCTGCAGCGCTAGGCGGCGGGAAATTTAAATTGCAAAGTCTTCCACCCTGTATAGAAATATGTATTGAACGATATAGATAAGTGCGAGAGAGCCTAAAAATAAACTTCAAACACAACAAGCCGAAGAGCATCAGCTTCGCTTTTACTTGATGTTCACTTTTGCCCGTTTTTTTGATCAGCAATATACTACTACATTTTTCAAACGCTTTAACCATTATAGAAAATTACTTTACGTTTTCAATAACGGGAATTGAGTTGACATGCTTACGTAAACGAAGCTGCCTTTTTTCTATCTGCTATATAAGTTTAAACAAATTCGGTCAAAGGTAATGAAATTAGAGCGTATTTTTATTTGAAGCGGCAGCAGGGAAGGAAATTGAGCAAATCGGATGATGCATCTGTTTTAAGATCGATAAACTTGATTGAATTGAAGTCTAATCGGATAATGCATTTTATTAATCAGTGCTTTAGATTTGTAATCGGGAAAAATCAATATAAGATGATATTGGACTCAATACAATTCGCGTTTGCCGGAGAAAATTTACATTTTTGGCATAGAAAAGTTTCGCTATTATATGTGAAGAGCCTTGTGGAAAACAAATTCGATTTTCAAACTCCTCCTAATATGATAATAATGCTGATTTCTGTCTGCATATCTTGTTATTTTATAGCCACTTTTATATTATATCTTACATAAATGTACTGTAACTGTATAGAATTTCAAGTATCCAACTTATTTTGCCAAACCAATTTCTTAAATCGACTAAAACGCCAAACGCTCTTCAAGCGCGCGCAATTCAAATTTCAAACAAGCGCGCGAAGTTTGAATTGTTATTCAATAATTCCTGGCTCTCATAATTTGTTCGACGTTTTTGTGATTAACAAATCGCATTTTGATAAAGCCAACAAGAGAGTGTTAACTGATTCCAAGTAATTAATATTCCGAATGGATCGTCCTCTAATCCAAGTTTTATTCGGTAACAAACGAAAGCCTGTAACTGAATTTCCGCATGCTGTTGTTTTGTGCGAAAAATCGTCGTCCTGAATCACATAAAAGTTTCGTGGTAAAAGTTTTCCTCGCGAGGTATCTTCGTTACCGAAACTTTTCTAATCTATTAGGTGGCTGTTTCCCTTTTACAAACCTCTTAACATGTTTCGTAATCTTTTGTTATCGATGGTGTCGCATGCACCTTTGAACATTATTGGAATGTACACAATTTACGGATCTAACAATGCAAACAGCGGAAAATCTCCTTCGGCACACATAAATATCCATCAAGAATTCGGGGAACAATGTTTAAATTGTATTCATTTGTCGTCCTACAATTATTTGTTTGGGTTTTGAATGGGATGCTTTTATCCGGCGACTGTGTGGAGGCAGATATTATTCGTTAATTAGGGTTGCTCCGGGTTCTCTGTTTGTTTCGAATAATGACAGTCGAAATTGCTTATTCGAAAAAACTTAGATTGTATTTGAAAAGTGTGTGTCTGTTGCTGCTTCGCTTTCGAAAATCAAAGTTCAAATGGAGCATACGGATTTCTCTTGGGATTTTTATTAAATGCTGACACTAGAACTCGTTTTATATTCATACACAGACAATTTAACTCTCAGAATGATCCCATTTTCATTGCGAAAGTATTCAACTGGAAAGCATTTCCACTCCTTCTAATTAACATTTACGTATGTATATAATTTTGTATTGGAATTATTCTGTTATGGCATTAATTAGTTCCAAACTTTACTTATAACCCCAATTAAAGTGGAATTTTGGCATTTGATTAAGGGATGCTGAATTCATAAGTGGTACAAATTTATGAAAAATTGCTTTAACGATTTAATTGCTTGACATTGAATTATGGTGAAGTCGCCAGTTTAAAAATAGAAAATTAGCTACCAGCTTTATTTCTAACCGAATTAAACTGAAATTTTGACACATGACTAAGGGATGTTTCCTTCATAACTGATAGTAATTTAAGAAAAATTGCTTCAGGGGTTTATAAAATATTTGCAATTTAATTCGTTTAAATTATGGTGAAGTCGCCAGATTCTAAAGATTTTCCGCACAAATTCGATCATAAATTCAAATAGAAACTACGATTCTGAGAAATTCCGTAATAGCATTGAACAAACAAGAAAAATAAATTGCAAACAGTTAAAATTGTATACATATGACCTTTAAAGCGACTTGTAGTAAGTCTGGACATATTTAGTCCTCCTGAAAAATAAGAGAATAGAAATGTTTGCAAAGATGTATTGTTCTCCTGGGATTGCATTACGTTCGGGACTTTGTAACATAAAAGCCCAGAATTTACGAGTGGAGCCAAAGTCTCTCTCTCAAACTGTATAAAGCAAAGGCTCAATGCACTGTGGCTTTAGTACTACTACCTACCCCCGTTTTTTCCGTTCTTTATTTTTTCTCATTCCGCCGCTGCTGATGCATTTGAATAAGATTATGCTCAGTTTTATGTTATGAAAAATATCCCGCTTATTTTATACTATATATGTACACCAGAAAATGGGGATCTTTATTGTTTATTCGAATGTTTGTCATCGCGAATGTTTTTCCACCCACATAATTTATCGTCTCTTTTGCATAAAATCACAAAACTATGTTTGTAGGACAGACTATTAGGAACGAAATCGATTCTATCATGCACTAACAAGATAAGAAGCTTTCCTTCTTATATCCCATTTAATCCCTCGCATTCTTATGTTTTATTAACGGAAAGTGCATCTTGGAATTTTAATTTTCGTCCCTTAAAATCCAATTAAAATTATTGGTGTATAAAGTAGACATAATGTCATTAATTTCGATTAAAATCACAAGTTGTGCTGCATATTCTTGTTAAATGAGTGTACGTGGTTTCATAATGACGGAAGCTTTGGCTCATTAGAACCACAAGCTTTTGCAGATTTAACCACACCGCAAATTAATGGATATAGAACTAATATAGGAGCTTTCTCGTGTAGTTCTGCTGTTAAGAACATTCTGTTGAGGAAACTATTATCTCGCCCTTAGATCAGACAATTTTTTGGCGAACGCGAATTAAGGCAATTAATTTTGGTTCTAATGGAATTAAAATTCTCTCTAATAATTTAATCAGGTAAGATTTGCATTTTTGAAAACATCCCCATCATGTTGGTTGAATCCAACCAACCAACCAACAGGATTTGATCCGTTTCAGTTGTCCGCGTTTGTTTAGCGATTAATTCTGCTTTGCTATTCGGCGATAAAATAAAACACATATCAATCACTGCCTGTTTATGGTGGAAGAAAATTCAACATGCGGCGATGAGGACTTAAGCTTTATTAAAGCCCCTCTGGAAAATGTGAATTTGTTAAAATAGGTGAAACAATGGAAAAGCACGGCAGCCGGAGCGCAAAACGCTTCGTTGAAAATGTAGAGATTGCATAATTAATTAGTTTCTTTGCAAGGTTGAAACATCACTGATTTGCTTTTAGGGTTTTTGGCCCTTACGGCTGCAGAATTTTCCTTTGTGGCTCATCGCAATTACAGTTAAATGTTTTTATATGTTTAGCTGAATTTTCTCTGCAGAGGGCGAAGTATGGAGAAGGTAATGAACAGGAAAGGAAAAGCTTTATAGGAAATTAATTTTTCTTTTTATGGATTAAACCCATTTTTCAAACTCATTGTGTTAATAAATATTCTATATTGCAATTTGCATTCATTTATCTGGACATTCCCATTTTGCTCCACAGCCGATAAAGTGCATGGTGCTGTTAAACGCTACAACTTTATAATACTATTGAAGTTTAATTCAATTATAAATGACAACTCGATTATAAATGCGAGAGAACGTATTCGCACTCCGAAAACTTCGGTATGATGTAGTGCACTATAATTTGAATTGGAGCAATTAATTTGCATCAATGGGATCTAGTTAATAAAATAAAGTTTGTGGTAGCTTAAAAGACCAAAGCTTTACTTAAATAATTTCAGAAATTTTAAATTATATACTGTACGAGTCACGAGTCACGCTACCTAAAAGCTATCGCGCTGGTAGGGGGGCTGTCTCCCTCTGTCCTACAAGGGAGCGTGACTCGTACAGTATATTTCAACCAAATTTATTCGCGAGCTTAAAATACTTAGCAATTGAAAATAACGCTAAATGGTAACTGTTTGGAGCATATTATTAATTGTCTAGTAAATTTAAAAGCTCGTTATGGAAGCGCATATTCTAATAATATTTGGGCATAAATCTTAATTAAGCTGCTAAAATTGTGCACTGCTTCCTTTCCATTGTTTCTGCGATTTAGATAAAAATATTAGTGTAGGCACTCAGAAAGCGCATTTATTTCGCGTTTGAAGTATAATTTAGTTTTCATCGCGTCTAATTGAATCCGAATTTAATATTAATATCATACACAGCAACTTGTTGCCATATAATTAGTAGAGACGAAATGATATTTCAATCAAACCATGCTTAAAAGCTGCTTTTAGTAGTACATTATTTTGTTGCAGATTGTGATGTTGAGACTGAGCATGCTAATCAGCTGTATATTTATGACTAATACTGCCCTGGATGAGAAAACAATTGCTTCAAACTACATCAGCAAACGAGAAATATCGAACGATTTCGATAAATATGCAGTCACCTGTTACATTTGCGTTAATGTTTCCGATAATTTAGTTTGCAATCAATTCGCTATCGACAGACCATGCAAATCAGGTATTTATGCGACATACAGCGCCATTCTGCCGGCACTAACTTAAGCTAGTGCTGCGCAGCAGTCAAATTTGGCATTACTGCGCAGAATAGTAATAATGTATTCAAATCAAATTCGAATGAGTTTGATTTAAATGCAATTGTATGGAAGAAAACTTTGAAAGGAGAATAAATGTTGATTTGGTGTTTAGGTGAGACTTTTTGCCACACACTTCACATCATGGATTCAAAGGGTACGAGCGTTTTAGTGAATAAGAAATGCACAACCGACAGGGAATGTCAAAGAACAAAAGTGGGTTGTGTGGAAATCGACTCGCAAAAAGTGAGTAGCAAACCAAATCAAACCATTGAAAGTTTCGATTTGTCTTTTTATAACGCCTCGAAATCTAACAAGTGCGGTTTGTTTAAATTGCGATTCTTATAAGTAAAAAATTTACCTTAATTAGGCCCAATAGATGTTGAATTCGGTTATTTGAAATTTAGTTGCACGTGGAACGTCATTTTTAATTGAATTCTAACCTAAAAATGCGTAGTTTAAATGCCGGACTATTATTGCATTTCGAATTTACCTGCAGGCTATTATTATTCGAAATTGCCAACTAATTTGGACTATTCGTATTCGATACGGCATTTTGCACAAATCATTTGTTTATTCCATTCGGGAATTTATGTTTTATTATCCAAAATAAACGTGTTACGAAATAATTGAGCACTGACGGATGTCAGCCATTTTCAATGTGGCGTCTCCCAATACCGGATGACGCCATATTGGATATTTATAACGCGCGCTATTTAAATTTAATTTGTTTACAAATAATGCCGACAAATTTATTTCCTTAGTGAAATTACTCGACAAGTGTAAAAGTGCCTGTCAAATTAAACTTTTTCCAGATGTGCGTTTCCTGTTGCGACCAAGATTATTGCAATGTGGACGTGCCAACAAATTCCTCTAACGCCATCTTCGACGACAAGATCACGAAAATGCGAATGTTGGCGAAAAATTTATTCCGCGAACGTGAAAAAGCATTGACAACAACAATAAAAGACTCGAGTGGTGCCAAACTTACTATTGTTAACCAAATTCTGTTCTTCTTAGTTTTGTTAAGTTTGAAATTTTCATATATTTATATGTATTTAGGAACCAGCGAGTTTTCTCTCATCAATATTACCACTACTATATAGTTCTGTTAAATTATTAATATCAAGTTTTATATTGTTGTTATTATTGTCGCTTTATGAATAATAAGCTTTTTCCAAAATATTCGACTGGCAGCAATAATTAGCTAGTTTGTATAACAAACGACTGATGGCGCATCAATCAATCACCGCGCTTAAATTGCTGATTTTATTTCGAAAAAAATACGAACAGGGTGATTTATTTAGCAAAATTCAATCATGTAAGCTGAATAATTGATTTGTTTGCATTTATAGCTAATTATCACACTAAATGTGACTAGTATTGGTAATAATTTAATTTATTTATAAATTAATTCGCCGATGGATTTTCATTTTAACTTCATGCGTAAACAATGTAACATTTTAATTCGCGTTTAAATCAACGAAATTTAATTATGTAGATTTTATGGAATCACAACATTGTTATAAATAAATTTTTCAAAAATTAAAATTCTTTTAAATATTTTTTCCAGCTAATTTTGTTTACCATTTATTCAAACGCACAATATGTGATTTAATTGTTAAAGCATTTCGGTCCTCCCGGATGCATACAATTAAAATATATTCTTTATAAATTTAATTGCAATCGACCAGCCAAGTCGCGCACCGCTGCCACCCCCGAAAACCTCGCAATATTCCTTCGGTCGACTCCAAACTACCTGTTAACATTCTGTGTCAGAAAAGTAGCGTTATAAAACCACTTGTTCAAAAGCATTTAATGCCATTAGTGCAATCGAAGAAGAAAAAAACCACCCCTACCGAAAAATCCCTTCGAAAAAAATTAAATAAAATCAGTGCAAGTGCAACTTGTTGCTAATTAAACTAACTAAACAATTTCCTTTCGCATATGTCATTTGCGCAAGAGAAATCGTTTTTTTTTCGCCTACCACAGCACTAACTGTTGTTTTCATGACTAATATCCGCAAGGTTCTTTCTTAGTGCAGTTTTAACAGTACGTTGGTAGTTGGGGGGACCAAATGGTCAATTAAAGCAGCAAAACTTCTATTTAATCAAGTAAAAACGAAAAATCAGGTAAGCCATTGCAATTTTGCTAAGTGACTTAAGTTAAGTAGCCAGTTTGCTTAACTTAAGTCACTAGTGTACTTAAGTTAAGTCACTTTTTGTGAAAGTGAAAGGAGGCGAAATCGAAATAATTAAAGTTTCGGACCGTCCAGTGACCTTTAAATAATTGTTGCAGACAAGATGAACAAAGTGATTCTGGCTTTTGTCATATTTTGCATTGCGGAACTTCTGGCAGCGAAAGATATGATGCGAAAAAGCATCGTGTTCGACAAGAACACGCCCGATGTGTTCTACTGTCCCATTCATAAGCCATCTGGATTCGATAAGCTTATCGTTAAGTAAGTGTAATAGAACTAATTTATTGGCGGCGGGTTTTGGAATTAAAATGTTTGCTTAAGAGCGAGGCCTTTGAAGAAGTTGTGCGAGTTTGAAGGGAAATCCATTCCCGAAGACTATAAGAGCGATTGCTATCAAGATGTAGATGAATCGGATTATGCTTGTAAAGAAAAGTACAGAATTATGGTAAGAGTGTTTCGGCTAATTGATTAGCTTAATTAAGTGCTTTTAATAATTGATGGTTTTAGGATAAAATGAGCGTGCTATACTTTTTGTTTTAATTTTTAAAATGTGTTTTTTACAGAAGAGACTCAAAAAGCCTTCACAGGATGAATAATATGGATTAATTCTAATTTCTAACACGAAAAGCTTTAATTAACTGCCTTATTTATTTTATTGGATAGTTCTTGCATCGTTTGTAAATTCGTATAGTTAGTGCTCGAACTATTTAATTACTATTTACTAATTAATCAACAGTATTTTTAATATGGGTAATAATTAAGTAGATTTCTAATAAATTTTCTGGGCGATTTGTATGCAACCAGCAATACAGCGTATTGTGGTACCAGCTATTTCGTCCAGGATTGTAGTACTAGTAGTAGGTTTTGGGACGAATTTAATATCCATTAAAGTAGGGTTTATAATAATAATTTAAAAAAAAAAATAATTTTGATTTTCTATTAGAAAAATAGCTGTAATTTATACCCCTGCTTTAATGTTGCTAAATTAGTATTTTAATTAGATCTATATTTGTTTTCCACTTTTTCATTGTTTCTTGAATTTTCTCTCTTAATTCTTAATCCGAATTCAAAATCACAAAAGTGGAGAACGACGGAAATAATTACAAAAAAATCGGGTAGGTACCAACAAATAATTTCAATAATCAATTTAATACTGCTTGTTTAAATTAATTACTAATTATTTATGGCCGTAATTAATATGACTTGTAATTGTAGATGAGAAAAAATCCACCCGGCTCCGATGAACCTTACGAGAACAAACGAATGACCCGATTCATTGACGTCGATAAAGAGTACTACATTTCGAAAATGGAGCCGACTCAAAAACCGACCAGAAATAATCGGAACAATCGAAGAAGTCAGAAACAGAAATTCTATTTGAAAAACCGACTAGGCTAACCGATTTAAAAAATTAATTCAAAGTACAAATAACGAAAATTATGATTATTGTAAATACTAAAAGTTTGACACAATTAAAACGCCCGATTAAAGTTTAAAAAAAAATATTTATTACTAATTAGTACTATTTGTAACAATAATATGTATAAAATAAATGCGTTTTACGGGGATGCGTACGGATTTACTTCTGATTCGATGAAATTCGATCAGCTGCGAATTGTGCCAAACTTAAAACCGTTTTACCTCCCTGAGTCGGTCTCTCAAAACTATAGCCTAAAAAATTAAATTTAATTCTGTTAGGTGCTACCACTATGTTTAATAAAACTAAATAAGTAACGAAAGTGTCCGATTTATTTCATAACAGTTTATTGAATTACAAATAATAACAGTCGTAAATTGCCTTCTTTCACAAAAACTGAATCAAAATGCATTATTATTCAAATAAAAAAAAATTATCACTACTTAATTTTTGCTTTTAGCACAACGTATTAAAATTATTCCACATTTAGCAACACTATTGAAAATAATTTCCATCTGCTGTGCAACCAGCAACGCAAGTACAAAACTACCTCGTCGCCTAAACTCTAATTCTTACTTTTCAATAGTTTATCTGACTGGTCATCAAACTCTTTATCGGAAATGTTCAACATCAGGCTGTTGCCGCTAAGATACACTTTGTTCTGGGAATTCGCAATCTGCAACCAAAAATATTAAAAGACGTCAATAAATTTATAATTCAAAACTTTACCGTTCTGGAAATATTTTGGGCAGCTCGAATTTTCCTCAGCTTCAAATAACCCGGGTTTCTGCCAATAGCCTCCCCTAAGTAAGCATTACTAAGGAATAATATTTTACAAATCATTGGGAATTATATTTCAATTTTACTAAGATAAGGATATCATTTTAGCAGCTTCAGCTTCACCCTCAGCTTGCACGATTTTCTGTTGCTTCTCCTGCTTGGCCCTTTCGACCACAAAAGCAGCGCGTTGTGCTTCTTGTTGCGCAACTTGCTTAGCTTCAACGGCAGCCGTGTATTCTTTACCAAACGATAAATCGGTAATGGAAACATCGTCTAGGATTATATTGAAATCTAGCGCTCTTTCCACTAATTCTCTTCGTACTAAAAGTGAAACCTGCGGGCAGAAAAATTAAGCACTACGCCTTTTTACAAGCTAATTAATTTTCACCTGTTGTCTTTGTGTGATAAGTTGTGCAGCATTAAACTTCGCAACGACTGACTTCAGTACTTCGTTGCAAATTGAAGGCAAGACCTTCTCATCGTAATCTAAACCTAATTGACGGTAAATGAAAGGCAGTTGCGCTGCGTTAGGCCGCGACAAAACCCTGAGTGAAATGTTTACCATTTGCAGATCTTTGGAACCAGTGGGGGATGCAATTTTGCGGGGGCGCGATCTAATTACAATTACGACTAACAATTTGAAACCGGTAATAATTGAGGACTCACCTAATATCGTAGATTATAGGATACTGGAACCATGGAAGACGAAAGTGCAAGCCTTCGGTGTAAATCTCTTTTTGGACGCCGCCTATTCTGTTGAACATAATCGCTCTGTGTCCACCTTCGACTGGCGTTATAAACAATTAGAATTGCTGGTTTGAAGTGTGTTTAATGATGAATTACCTGTGTACATGGATTGCGCCACTCCGTAAGCGGCGACACCGCCGAGGGCCAAAAGTTTCAGACCAATTCCAAGTCCGGGTGGTCCGCCCTTGCCGAATTTACCTGCCAGGTCGTTTAATTTACTTTGAGCCATTGTTACTATTTATGTAATTTAGATTTAACACTTTTTTATAAAATAGCATGCGGCGAACAGAACTTTAATGGCGATATGTCATGTGACCTGTCAAAATACCAATTTTGGGACGTAATAATCCAACTAAATATCCCTAGATTAGTGATGTATTAAGAGTTGCCTAAATAGGGGCGGAAAATTTAAAAATTTGAATTGAAAACATATTATTTTCTTAACAATTTATTTTAACAAATTAAAAAATCTATCTAATTGTGCAGAATCCAATACGAAATTCCAAGTGTAAGCGAAAAATTCTGAGCTATAAATAACTGAAAAATACCAGTTTCTGCATAACAATTATTAGATTTAATACGAAATATTAATAATTAATTCCTATAACTATAACATCATCAACCATTTTCCTACTTTATATAAAAATCTGCTTAATTCTAATCTAGTCAGCATGTGGACGAACAGGAACTGTATCATCAACCGCCGCTCTTTTAGTCTTTTTAAATACTAGCCTAAGCAAAGGACCGTAAACAACTGGCCAAAGCAAAAATAGAATAATACCAACGTAGTTCGCATTGACAAATCCAGTCCAATAACGATCGAACTTCAACAGCGCAAAAGGCAACAAACACCAGCCCATAAAGACAAAGGTGTAAACGCGCAACGCAATTTTGATCGGTAATTGCATCTCAGATGAATAGAAAAAGCCAGACAATGTGTCGTTCGACTTGATCAACGATTTAATCTGAAAAAAACAAGATAAGTGTTTTTTTATTCAAAAGGATTTAAAAGCGATTGATCATAAAGCAATAATTAGTCGCGAATAGTTTTCGATCAACATCGCAAGTGATTAAACTTCATCTTTCAAACAAACAAAGGTAATGCAATTTTTTTACTTACTTCGCGTTCCATAAAAATCACCATAAACTCAAAGAAAAAGCACACGTAGTAGCCACTGTGAAATCCATGCCATATCGCCAAAAATCCAAGAGCGGCCAATTGACTCAACTGCCTATTACCCAAAAACTTCAACCGTTTGTAAATATATTGAGCGACCCAATGATTCGTATTTGTATTGAACGATTGAATATAATGGTTAAACTCGTACGTGTTTTCAAATATGGAAAGCTTCACATTTTCCACGCCATCCCATTTAACATGCCCTTTCTCATCCTCGCCATTATGGGTCATACCGAAATAAATGCAAGCGCCTTCAGTCAAAAGCCAGCAGGAAATGTATTTGTAAAGCGTGTATCGGCCCCACATTCCCAGCAAAAGCATTCGTGTCAAAAACGACGCAGAGCCAAACTCTTCGCTTAACATGTAATCGTCCGATACAAAAAAGCCGAGTATTTGGAAAACGGATAAGTACGCAACCCCCAGTACAAATCGGTGCAAAGCGGCCGCAATTGAGTTCGGAGGAATGCCAGGCGAACCCTGAAAGTATTAAGTATAATACAAGTTGCCTAAATATTAAGTTTCTTAAGTACCTTCTCACTAAAATTGCCAGCAATAAAATTCTGGTATCGTTTCAACGGAAATTGGGGGCCTACAAGAAAAGCGGACGGAAACAATGCATTGCCAAAGAATTCCAATAGTGAAGGTCGCTTTAATAGCGCCACCTTTTTGTTTTCCGCCGATAATGTTTCTTCCGGCTGGTGCCCGTCGTAAAAGTCAAAGGCCACGCCGATTAAACGCAGTACTAGAATGCAATGGGGCATTGTCCAATTTATATCGTAGTCATTCGTTCCTGAGTAATAGTAGCCTGAAATTATATGCAAATTATGCAACCAGTAATATATTCGTCCATGACAACGCGTTGTAAATATAGAAATATTACTAATTTAGACACCAAATTGTAAATTTCCGGTTCTCCAGAGATGATTTGAATGATTTACAGTTTCATATTAAGATAATAAAAGTTGCTTACCTATTAATAGATAAGATAAATTAAAGATAAATGTGATGGCTACACTTAGAGCGGTTCCTTTCAAAAGCAGCAAAGTACAGTAAGTGAAAAACATTGCAAAAATGCAATGGAACATTTCGAGTCCATAATTCCAATAGCCTAAAGCGAACCCGCTTAAAATAAAGAAAATGTGTTGTAGATTCGCATTCTTTCCGTATAGATACTTTCTATGCACGAAAGCTATAGGATATCCTGCAACAAACAAATAAAACAATTCATTGCATCGCTTATCGACAATTTAAAGCGTAAAATGAGTCAAGTTAATTAAAAATTTAAACTCAATCGATATTTATAACAAACAATATGATTTAACAATCGTATTTACATAATGATATAGCTTTGGTTTATTTCTGTGATTTGAACTTTGGAAAAATCATGCGACATTGGCGCTGAATATAAATAGAGAATAGTAATAAAACGGTAAAAATAAATGAAATCGAACCTGCTAGCACTGTTAATAATAAACGAAGAGCTGGTTCGGACGTTCCAATAAATGAACTTAAATTGCACAATATACCACAAGACACTGCTGCATCCATTTTAATTAATCAATCCTTGTTTCATTCAACATTTAAAGAGTTTGTCACAACAACAAAAGGCCACGTTCATCAATCAAATGATCTGATTCCGAATACAACTCGCAAATCGTAATTAGCAACGACGATCAACTGACAGCTGTCAAAACAACGACTAACGTCAATAATTCAGAGCTACCAATTTATTGTATTTTGAAATTAATTTCTATACGATAAAATTAATAGATTTGACCCAAAAGTTTAATTGTTAAACGTTTATTTACTTATATTATAATATTTTAAATTGTATTATTATTTATTTTTAGATCCACGTGGTGCTATCTTCACACCTGTCGTCTCTGTTTGACAGCTTGCTTTGACATTTCTCTTCTGTCAACATGTCGGAAAAGGGTGATGATCAAAAATTACCGCAAAATGCTAGTGAAGTCGACGGAAATACCGAAATTAACTCTGTAAATAAAAGGTAAGAACAGTTTAATCGTATTAATTAATCGCGAACACTTAAACTTTACTACTAGTTCCACCGGGAAATATTTAAAACCACCGTGCAAACGAGACCCTAAATGCGACAATTTACCTCAAAATCGATAAATTTAACTACTTCTTTCCCCATAATTAATGACTCTATTAATAATTCAATGGATCTAAATAGATTTAGCTGTTAAATAAGTTCCAAGTGACATTGCAACTTAGTGATCTAACCACACTTTGTTGCAGTTCGAAGAAACGTAACAAAAGCAAGAAAACTCGCGACAACAACGTGGAAACTGTTGAATCTAACGACCAAATAATACAAGACAATGATTTGCTTTCCAACATCGGCGCTCCGATGAATGCAATCTCCATCAAAGAGTTGCGGAATGTCATGGAAGTGTTCTCCATGTCGCAGAAGCCGGCGAAAACGCCCGAGGAGGCTATGAAGAAGTCGTACCAATTCTGGAACACGCAACCTGTGCCTAAAATGGGTAATTTCATATTTTATGACTTACACTTACATATTAATTGGATTGCTAATTAGACGAGAAGATCACCGCAAACGAAGCCATTGAACCGGATCGAGAAGTCGCGGAAATCCGAGCGGAACCGTACAGCTTACCGGACGGTTTTGCCTGGGACACTCTCAATCTGAATGAACCTCTAGTCCTTAAAGAACTGTACACTCTGCTCAACGAGAACTACGTTGAAGACGACGATGCGATGTTTCGGTTCGACTATCAACCGGAATTTTTGAAATGGTATTACAATACTTTATTATTCTTACGAGCATTATAAACTATTTTATTAAAGGGCATTACAGCCGCCCGGCTGGCTAAAAGAGTGGCATTGCGGTGTGCGCGTTGTGAAAAGCGGCCGCTTAGTGGGATTCATTTCCGCTATTCCAGCCACTCTCAACATTTATCAAAAGTATTGTTTAACTTTTTTTATTAATTATTTAACGTTATTCAAATTTTTAATACCAATTTCTGTTTTTAGAACGCAACGAATGGTAGAAATCAATTTTCTATGCGTGCATAAAAAGTTGCGTTCAAAGCGCGTGGCGCCCGTGCTGATCCGCGAAATAACGCGCCGCGTGCACTTGACCGGACTATTCCAGGCGGTTTACACAGCTGGTATTGTGTTGCCGAAACCGGTCAGCACGTGCATGTATTGGCACCGATCGTTGAACCCGAAGAAGCTGATCGAAATTAAGTTTTCGCATTTATCGCGCAACATGACGATGCAGCGAACTTTGAAGCTCTACAAGCTCGCTGACAAACCGAAAACGCCTGGTTTCCGAAAGATGACCGAAGCTGATGTGCCAAAAGCCCACAAACTACTTGTCGATGTAATTTACTTCCATTTTGTTGAGGGATTAATTGTTTAATAATTATTTTGTTTGCAGTACTTGTCAAAGTTCGACTTGGCTCCACTTTTCAGCGAAGAAGACTTCGTGCATTGGTTCTTGCCCCGCCCGAACATAATCGACAGCTTCATCGTGGAGAATAACGGTGTGGTAAGTGACTTTATTTCGTACTACACACTGCCCTCGACTGTAATGCACCATCCGGTGCACAAGAACTTGAAAGCGGCGTATTCGTTCTACAACGTGTCGACTTCGACCACCTGGGTGGAGTTGATGAGCGATGCCTTGATTTCGGCTAAAATGCTCAGTTTCGACGTGTTCAATGCGCTCGATTTGATGGATAACGTGGAGTTTTTGGAGGCGTTAAAGTTTGGAATCGGTGATGGCAAGTTGCAGTACTATTTGTATAATTGGAAGTGCCCGAGCATGTATCCGCAAAGAATTGGTCTAGTCTTACAGTAGTACGATTAATGTTTTTTCTATTTTCGATTAAAGCAACTTAGTTTAATATGAAACAGTAACAGGAATAAATTCAGTACAGGTAGATGTCGCAATTCCAAAGTTTGTTGTTGGCTTGTTTAGTTGTTTATGATTTTTTTACCAAAGTGTATGTTATGGTTTTGGTAATTGGAATTATTTTTTGAAGCTTCTGGTTTTATAATTGTCTATCGATAAGTATCATTCTTATATAAAAATTTGGTCAATTTTATATTCATTACGTGAGTACATTTATGATGATGCATTATATTTTTTTTGTTAAATAAAACAATTACAAGTGAAAATTCGCGTTCGCCTTCTAAATATAAATTAAATAATGCGGTGTAAGGTTCATTAAGAGTTGTTTATCACTATGCATTTTGCATAATCATCTAAGTTCGACTTCGGAGTAAAGCAAAACGATTCATAAACACATTCCTAATTTATTGATATGAAATTTCGCTGAGGAGTTTAATTAGTTATTAATTAGAAACGTGCGTTGCAGCTTTTATATTGCTAAACGAATTAATAAGCAAGTTAAAAATAATCGCAGATTATTAGAATGAAAGCAATTAATTGTATTCCAGTACGATAATAATTTATTAACGAAGTATACTTATATAAAACGTCATATAATCAATTCATTTTAAATATAAGAACAAACATAAAACCGTTAAACAATGCAATAGTACAAACAACAAAAACATGCGTGCAGTCACACACAAAATTATTTAAATATTAGCCCAGATATTCTTTATTAATAACAATTCGAACTGATATCGAGTACTATAAATTGAATGCAAATTAACCAGAAATTAAATTACATAATGCTGCATCCCGGATCGCTAGGATTACCTTGTGGATCAAAATTAAACGGCGTATCGCATTCGCCCACTAACTCTGCCGGGGGCTGCCCGTAATCTTGCAACTAACATCATACAAATTCAAAAAGCTGTAAAAAAAATAAGGAAACTTTGACTCACCTTTTGCATCAGCTCCAAAACTTTAGTAAATCTATCACTCTTCTCTTGTTGCGAGTCGCTCTCTTGCTCCTTGTTCAACTCCTCCAGGACCTTCTCCATCAACTTCTTCTGGTTGCCATAACGCTCCACTTCCTCGGCACTCAAGGTAGTCTTATTGGCTTCGATGTACGCTGGTAGCTTTGCCACGAAGTCTTGTAAACTGGGTCCAAGCACCTCTTTCGATAGCAAGCCTTGCATCATGCCCTGCATGAAGGGAACCAGTTCGTTTCCGTCGCCTCCGCCGCCACCACCAAACATTCGCATTAAGTCATCTTCCGAAAACGGGTTTTGAAGCCCGTCGGACGCTTGGTTTAAGCCCTGAATGGCTTGTGTGATTGACGAACCGAAATCGTTGCTTTCGGGAAATGCTTGCGTTGGATTCTCGATCACTTGTTGTGCGGCATCTATTATTTATTTATATTAATCGCCTATTAATATTATTTGAACAGCAAATTATCTTGAAACTTACCAGCCATTTGCTTGAGTTTCTCTTGAAGTAGTTCGGGAGTTAGTTGAATACCGGAGTTGCCTTCGCGTTCTTGCTGGGCCCCAAACAAAGTCTGGAAGTTCGCCTCGAACTGACTGGCAGCTTGTTGGATGAACTCGTCGGACCAAGCTGGCGGTTGTGCAGTTGCGTCGACAACTGTATCGTCTTTTCCTTTCGATTTGTCCTCTGGTTTGGCATCTTTGGAAAAGTCTTGTAAAGCACCTGGAACGTACGACGAAAAGTGTGGTTAGGATTTGCTCAATCTGCGACATTTTACTTTATTAATTACTTTCTAACAGATCTGATAGTTCCTCATCGACTTTGTCTTGTTTTGCTGCGTCCTGTTTCGCTACTTCTGGTTTTGCTACGTCTTTCTTGTCGTCACTCATTTTTATTCAATTATGTTCACTTATTTTGGTTTAATATCAATTTAAATGCACTTGTATGAAACTTGTAAACGTTGTAAAATGCGACACCAATACTAAATCACTATTTGAATATGAATAAGGCGTAATTTATTATTGTACAATAATTAATAAATTGATCGCATGACTTTTAGGAGTTGAAATGAATTTTTGATTCGTGACATAACTTGATCTGGGGACTTTTTACTTTTTGGTTGGTAGATTGTAATTTGTTTTAGTGGTTGCATAACGTCGGAAGGGTAAAACCGTTTATTGTTCTTTCAAATTTGTGTTGTTGCAGTGGTAAGATGCTTTTATTTATTTTTAAGTGGTTTTTGGGGGCCTCGCGAGCCTCTTCTATTTTCTGTGTTCAGCCGTAGGGCTATTTTATACATGTGATAATTATTGTGATATTGTTATTATTATCAGAATTTCCTTTATTTTGTAAATTACTGTTAAAGTGGTATGTGGTGAAATTGTGCATTTGAATGGGAATAGGAGGTAATGAGTTAATAATTGCAATATTTTGGATTGTTTTTATTGCTTTTTTCTGCGCTATTGCAACAGGTGTACGTTTTCTATCGGGCCGCGCGGTCTTGAACCTTGGTGCTAGTACAGTTGGTCTAGAATGACCTTTTTGAACACTGACCTATCCAATGGTACATACAGATTTTGAATTGCTCAAGTAGTTTAGTCATCAGGAAACGTTTAACAAAGAAACGTTGATTAAAACACAGCAATTAAAAAAATAAAAAGAATCTATTGTAAATAATGGAGATGGAGTGGCATGTGGGTGGAAAAAAAGCGAACTATCACTTCTGGTTTTGAACAAAGTGATAGTAGTGCGACAATTGAAAATGGACAACGTGGCAACCTTGTAGAGTGGCCGGAGAATCCATGCTACTCTTTCGCCTGCGCGCACATTTACCACGCACCACACAAGATAGAAGGCACGCGGTGCAGCACCCCCACCACCACTCTGAGCAGCCCGTTCAGGCAACTCCGTACGCCTTTATTCGACAAAACATTTCATTTGAAATAGAAGGTCGTGCAGGTCAACTTAGTGCAATGGTTTCCATCAGCACCTAGAACCGCTGCTTGAATTCACGTCGAAGTCGCCGCCGTGTGGGCCCCCCAACACATCCAGTCTTTTTTCGTCGTCGCCAACAGTGCAGGTTGCAGAACAGAACAACAACAAACCGAAAAAACCGAGAAAATCGACACACGGCGGTGGCAGCACAGCAAGTGTCGCGGATTCAGGGGGAAAGGTGGACGCGCGCATATCATTGGTCGATACAGCCAAATATACACGTGATGTGGCCATAGCAAGCGTTGCCCATCAAAACCAAGGGCCCCCATCAAAAAAAATAATTCGCACTTTTTGGGGCCTCGACACTCGGAACCAAGACTTTGCAGTGACCAGTTTTTGAATTTTTGAGTGAAAGTTTCGTTCACTGGGATTCGCGACGAGTGTCACGCATTTTCGCAGCACGTTTTGGGACCCGATTAAGGTAAAATGCAAAATTAATTAGATTTTAAGAGTGGTGCAGGGTGGTTTCCAATTGTCCAGCAGGGCAATGGCCCGGGCCGCTCCGCCGCGTGACGTTAGCATGTGCGATCATCTGATTGGCTTAAATATGCGGATCCCCTTTCTTTTGTTTATTTCGACCAAATCGGCCGATTTTTTGGGCCAATTTCAGCGTTTGTACCGTAAATAACGCATCCGAAGCGAAACTACACGCCAAAAGTGGCAGAGCCGTTATTCTGACACGTTGTAGCATATCGATGTTGTTAACCAATGTTGCCAGCTTTTGAGTTTTAAAGCCACTCCTAGTAAATTAATCGGATTATCTTGTTTGTTTAATGGATGTGCCACGTTTCGGTTGATAGTGGAAAAAATAACAATGACGAAAAGTTGGCCAATACTTTATTTAGTGCAATTACGCTTTTAATGAACCAACGCAATCTGTTTTATTTGCGCCGTGCCAACACAAAAGAAAACATCAACAAACTTTTGCGTTTGAATTTAAATTGACAAAATATTATTCGCGAAATTAATTTAAATAGTATTCCAGAAGTACTAAACAAAAATTGCGTCCGGGTAGATCGGGGGACTCCCAGAAGGAGCCAGTCAGATAGTCGCATTTCATATTGTTTTGATGGTACCACATGCACATCATTCGATGTTGATGTTGTATTTGTATAAAATTAGAACGCGCTTTCTTTTTGCAACACACTTTTTTGTGCACATACACAAAAGTGACGTCATTTATTACTCATGTCATTTCCAGTGGCGGATTTGCACCTTTTTGCTCAACCACTTGTTTCTATGACAAACAGGATAAATTCTATAATTTGTTGAATTTTTTTTTAAATGCGCTTAATTCAATGCGGGTTAATTGTTGGCGTTCTTCTTTGTTCGGAGTCTAACGGACGCTAAAAAACATCATACATGGAAAATGTAAATGCATCAAGTTAAGGGTTTCGATTTCCGCTAAAATAGTGCGTGTGGCACTTTGTAATACGGTCTAAATTCACTTGACGAGTTACTATGAAGTTTGCCTTGCCAAGCGAACAAAAGAACATTGAGCTGCCAGGTCTCCTTGTGCATGGTGCGCAACGACTTGAAATCCGCTAATGCGCAGGTCGCTTGTTGCACACGTGCTGCAATGCCTGCTTAGCATGCCACTAACATATACAACCAACTTACCGGAACATTTTCTGTGACAATACGGGGTGCGCCGAAAAGTCTACCGTCACTAAGAAAGGGGGCTATTTTTAGCGTAAACAATTGATTTTTGTCAATGTGCGTGGCTCATTCGGGACTTTCCCCTATCTATTAAATTCAATAGGGCCGATTGTATTACTGGTTGCATATGGGATTTATTCGCAAAACTATTTGCGCACAATTCGAAAACTATTATTGATTACGTTTCATAATATCCGCTTTGTTATCTGTGGGAATACGATTGTAAATCTACAGTAATTTGAGCTGACCCATGACCAAACACGTTTTTTTCACATGGTACTAAAGAGCTAACTAGTACATAAACAAAGTACCGTTGCAATTGCTACTTGAATAAAATTCACGAATTTAACATAAATTAAACAAAATTTTGAATTATTACGACTGGTTTTTAAATTGCGTATGCAACCAAGCATACATTAAATTCAAAAAACTAATGGCGCTAATTTTATTCCAGTACTATAATCAAAATCATCGCAAAATCAAAATGAGCCTGAAAACGTTGCTGGAGGCGGCGCACTTTCTCGAAATGCAAGAGCAACATCGCGCCACAGTGGAGGCGGCTTTGGCCACCACGAAACCGCTGGCCACATCGCCGCCTCTACTGCAAACCACACCGCCGCAAACCACGATAACCATCAGTCAAAGCAAACCGATTACGAGCAGTGCGGGCCAAACGGTCGTCATTTCCTCCTCGAATTTAATACCAAGTAGTCCGATTACGATTGGCACGCCCGTGATGAAGAAGGAGAATACGCCGCAACCGCGACACCGCATTCTTCACAACAGCTTCGACATAATGAACCCGTTGATTATCGATGACGCGAGCGGCGAGACGAAACGCAAACAGCCGCCGATGGTGTTCCGAGCGGGCACGCGGGAAGTGCACAACAAGTTGGAGAAGGATCGGCGAGCGCATTTGAAGGAGTGCTTCGATATCTTGAAGAAGCAGTTGCCGTCGACGCAGGATGAAAAGAAGACGTCGAATTTGAGTATTTTGCATTCCGCGTTAAGGTACATTCACACGCTGAAGCGGAAGGAGCGCGATTTGGAGCAGGAGATGGAGCGATTGGCGAGGGAGAAGATCGCGTCGCAACAGCGATTGGTGGTGCTAAAGAAGGAGATTTCCACGCAGTATGATAATGTGGACTTTAGTAAGATTTTGCCGGAGTTCATACCGACCAATTTGAATCATTGTAATAATCATGTGGATTATCATCATAACGAGGTGAAAGTCGACACGATTATCACAACATCGGGTCAGATTAATGGGGTTGGCAATAGTGACAAGATTGCCATTCCTATTCTTGCCAAAGCGCCAGTACCTGTTGTCACACAAACTGTTGCGCCCATCAAAGAGGTAATTTATGCAACCAGCAATACGAATTTTTTCTAATCAATTTATTTTCGGTAGATGGTTCAACAGCAGCCAGTTCAAACGACCGCTCTATCCGTACTACCGATGTCGTATCCCGTGAACCAAGGCTTGGTTCTCCAAAAGGTGGCGCTGCTTCCAACCAAAGGTCTGACTGATTTAGCACCACTGGTTTTTGCGCCGCAACAATTAAATGGTAAAGTGGTGCCACTCACTCAGTATTTGGTCAAGCCGGTGGTGGTGGTCAGTACCGCGTCGCCCAGGCCGAGCTAGTGCGCTACTTCGATTCGGGACTTTTCGGTAAATGTATGGTAAAAAAAATGACATATGACATTCATATTTTTCGAGGTTAGGGACTGATTAGTGTGATTGAAATTATTGCAAATTAAATCATTGGGATGAGCGGATATTTTTAATTTTTTTTTTTTTTGTAATTGCAGTACACAAATATATTATTTCATTTACAACAATTAATTTATATATTTAGATATTAATATATTTAACAGTATTTTAAATAACCATGCTACATTTATATCAATTTACATTATTTTTTTTTGCGCGCGCTGGTTTAATCGTATCTTTACGAGGTAATTTATTAACGACATAAAGCAAGAGAATGGATATTTTTCTATTATTAATTTGTATTATTTGATAGAGTCAAAGCTATATTATATTAAATTTATGAATTACACATGCACTGGGGGTTTTTTGAGCCTCAAGGTTTTAGATCTCTTAGTAGTCTTATATTTTTATTTTTTATTATTAATAATAAAGAACTATTATTGTAAATAGTAGTGTGCATAGTATCTAATTGGAAAGCGAGGTGAATGAATGATTGTAATTGTATATATTAAAATATTATATTGAATAAAACAAAACATATAAGATGTACATATTTCTTCAAGAAAACTTATTTCAAAAAAAAAATTATTTCAACGTATGACATTATTATTGTATGTAAATAATCCGATTTTATCGGTTTTTATGTGTAGACATAAATAAATTATTAAATTGAAACCGACTTTTAATTATACTGGCCGGCTTCGGTGGGCGAGCGGTATCAAACTGCTTTGCACCCGTAGGTCGCGCCTTTAAATCCCGCAAGGTTTTTCTGTGGCGCCTAGAGAGAAGTTAAATGGAGAAATTTACTGCTAATAAAGCACTATAATTTTTCATAAGATTTTTATTCGTAGTATATGATATCAAAAAATTGGAAAACATTTTTAAATTGAACGATATTCTTTTTATAAACACTCGTCACACACAAACACATATAAAAGACCTTAGGATACATGCTATAATAAATATACATTTATGACATACATAAAGAATATTCCAAAAAATAAAACGTAACTATATCTCATAAAATAATATAATATATACTTAACAACTAATTAATTCATATGTAATTTGGCATTATTTTGACTTAATTTTTACTTACATAATACTATGTACAACAATTTGTTAATAATAATCAATAGGCAGTATATCGCCAATTACAATCAGGAACATCTCAAAACAAAAAAGAAACTAAAACACTTACCATTAAAAAGAAACAACCTCAATCTACCACCAGATGGCGCTCATCGAAACTTCACAATTGAACCTGCTGAGTCAATTTCGTCTCGAAATTATCGCCAATGCTACTAACAACCGTATTCTTCGGATTCACACGATCCAACGAATCAATATTCCTTCGATTCCGTCGATGCTCGCGCCTCACCTCATTACTCACCCCTGTACTTTGCGTATTATTACCCAAACTGGACGTACGCGAATTCAAACTGCTTTGACTATCGTGCAATCGGCTGGACGTCGGCTTCGGCTCGCGTTCCCACGTGAACGAACTCATCTGGTTATCAATTGTTGGACAAATTGTTTGCGCGAGCTCGTAGGATTTTGTATGCGGTTGTTTTTGCGGCGTTGGCTGCGCTGAGGGGACTTTAAAATACGCTCCTATTGGATATATGTTATTAAATTGTTAATAAGTGAATTAGTAGATAATTTACCGTTAGCGGTACCACTTTGCTTCCAGACTTTCAAGCGATGAGCGATTTCGCTGAAGTTTGGTCGTCGACTAGCTAATTCCGCCCAGCATTCCACCATTAGCGAGTAGCAGTAGCTGGGACAGGCATCTGGGCAGGGCAGTAATTTGCGCGAGCGGATCATATTGATTACTTCTTGATTGTTGTAGCCGTAATAAGGCTGCAAAAATTTGTTTAAATTTTGTCGAGGAAATAGAGCCTCAATTTTTACCTGCAACCCATAGCTGTAAATCTCCCATAAAACGACCCCATACGACCAGACATCGCTTTCCGTTGTAAATTTGCCGTACAAAATCGACTCGGGGGGCATCCATCGCACGGGCAATAAACTCTTAGATTGCACTCTAAAAAATATATTATAAGTTTCCGTCTCACCGAAAAAAATCGAAACACTGACCTGTAATAATCACAACTATACATATCGCGACTAAGCCCAAAATCGCTGATTTTCACCACCATATCGTTGGACACCAAGCAATTCCTCGCGGCCAAATCGCGATGGACGTAATGATTGCCCGATAAATACTCCATCCCTTGAGCAATTTGTATGGCAATATGCAAGAACTGATCGTGCGTCAAGCATTTGCTCTCCTCCGGCGAGTTGGCGATCAAAAACTCGTGCAAATCGCCCTAAAACCACCCCGAAAAATTAACATCCTCTTATATATCAAAAACAACACCACAAACCTCCGACATAAATTCGAACAGCATACACATCGGCTCCTGTTTCATAACAACACCCAGTAAACAAATAATATTCGGATGCTTCAATTCGGAGATCAATTCGATTTCGCGTTGAAAATCCGCCTGCGTCTTCGCGCTGGCGTTTTCCTTCAGCGATTTAACGGCGACAAACGTTTTGCCCGTTTTGGCTTTCAATTCGCCCTTGTAGACTTTGCCGAAAGCGCCCTCTCCCAGCTCTTGTAAGAAGCGCACTTCTTTGTAAGTGTACTGCGGGACGGTTTGAAGGCCGTTTTTATTGGAGTTGTGGTTTCGTTGTGGCGGTGCATGCGGCGGCAATAAAGTGTTCATCTCCATCGGCGAACTTGGACCCGGGTTACCGTAAATATTCTTGCTCGCCGTTGGCAGATCCTTCTAATTAAAATTATTTATTATTCTTGCGGGAAAAAAAATAAATTACTTACATTTTGAAGGTTTCGCGTTATTTTATTGCGTCTGCGACAATAACAGAAGGCAATAATGAGGATGACGAACGAAGATATTGCTACGATGATAAAAATTACGTACATCCCAAAAACGTTTACTGAAAAAATTCTCGTTAATAAATTTTGGTCGTTAATAAAAAAATTCTTACTGCAATTACTAATCCCGCAAAGTTCCCGCTTGTTTTGCTCAACGTAGCAGAAAGGTTCCTGCTCAGTCAATCCGGGATTCCTGCAATAATTATGCCCCGCAAGCTCGGGATAATCGCTGAGCGGGAACAAAAACTGGTGCGACCAGCGCAAACACTCCTTTCCCGTATAACTCACGTCTTGAGTGCCTTTGTACAACTTTCCCGCATCCCAATAGCATTTTTCATCTTAAAAAAAATTATTTCAACCATAAAATCAATTTAAAAGCAAAGTTGCGGTAAAAAGTATGCAACCAACAATACACCAAATCGTACCTTGATTAACTTTCAAGTCCCCAACGCCCAAAGTGAGGCAATTCTTGCTGCTGGCATCCGTGTCGAGTGGCAAATACTCGCACTCCTCAAACTCCAAAATCTGCCCGATCACCAAATGGTTCTTCGCAATCGAATACTCCTTACTGCACAATTCGTTCTCCAATAAAATGCACTCGTCGCGACAAATCCGCCGCAAACTATTCGTCAAATTCGTGCGAATACTCTTAAAGCGATTGCGATCGTCCACCGTCAAGCTCTTAAACTCGGCGCTATTTTTTCGCTGATACGATTCGATTTTGTCGGCGTGCAAGCAGATGGGAAAAGCGGAAAAGCACAAACTGGGCACCGCAAACTTATTGCAACTCTGCGATATATCACTAGAATAACACAAAGCAAATAAACGACACAAGAGATAAAATAATCGGACAAATACTTCGATTGCGAAACCACCAAAAAGGCACTCTCAAGCTTGCTCTCAATCTCCTGCTGCGTGAACGGCGGCTGCACAAAAACATGCACATTCGACAGATATTTCTTGCATTGCTGGCCGCGATACGGCTGGCAAAACGGCTCCGTATTATTGAAAAGCGGTGCATGCGCCACTTTATCCGAAAAATCCAAATTGATCTCAATCGGGGGCGAAAACGTTTTCGTTTTCGAGATCGTCGACAAATAATCGTTGTCTTCCGTTTTGGGCACGGTATTCGGCAGGAACGTGGTCATTTCGCCCAAACTACAAAACATTTAAATTGTAGCCGATAGATGGCGCTAGTTTACAGTGACTTACGAATCGGGATCGGAAAAGGAGATATCCTTCGATGTGCTAAACGACGGAGGATCGAAATGTCGATCAGGGTTTGTAAATAGATAGGCTTCTGATCGCACTTTGTGTATGCCATTGCTGGCGATGCATTCGAAGAATGAACGATCGAACACATTTATGTTGGCGATGCGTAAGACGGAGCGTACGCGATTTTCTTCCTGCAGCTATAATTTAATTAAATATCGTATCAATAGCGTTCATTATAAATTAATAAAGCGCACTAAATGTAAGTCTATCGTTTGCTATTAATTAAATAAGAAAATAAGGTCGAAAAGTAGGCAACCAACAATACACCAAAATTCAAAAAATTGCTTATTACCTTAAAAGTTTTAATTTTAACGCGATTGTTCTTATCCAATGGGGCCTCATTTTGCTTCCAGGTAAATCGCACATCGCTATTGTTCAGATCCAGCACTTGCACTTCACATATTAGCTTGATATTCTTCCCGGAATTGCGCGTAATGTTTTTTAGCCCCACAGTGAACACTAAGGAGCCTAAAAAATATCATTAATAATTTATTAATTAATATTAAAGGAAGATTCTTACTGTTTGTGGTCGAATTCGTGTTAATATACTCCTCATAGTCTTCAGCCTCGTCGTAATCGTCTTCGACGGCATCAGTGCTCACTGCAAAATATTATTTGTTAATAACTAACGCGGTGATTCATTCTGGACACTAATTAGATAAAAATCCCCCATAAAAAATTAATACTAGCCCATTTTCAAATTAGCCTCCAGTTAGCCCACCGAAAAAGCAACCTTAGCGCTCCGACTAATAAGAACTCTATTCGCTACTGAAAAAACTACTGTCTGAAAATAAGTAGATATATTTAGATTTTCAGATTATAAACAGTATCGCGATGTAAATTCATATATCGAAACAGTTTTGTGTGAACTGAATGTGGAATCGAGTGTTTGGAATTAATTGTTGTGGAATCGGGAAAAATTACGGAGCAGCGCGCTCGCAACCCTGAAAATGTAGTAGTTTTCAGTTTTGCGCAATTTTTTAGTCCACCGCACAAATTCTTTCAGCGTGTTTCAGGAAAATGTGCTCGAATTAGTTATTGGTGGATTAACGAAGATTATTAAAATTAGCACGTTTATGATGTAGTTGGGAGTTGTTTAAATAAATATTTATACAGTGTCACTAATATGCTTATTAGTTGTTTCATCTGGACAAAATGAGGTAAAATCAATATTTATTACTAGTTTAAACATTCGTTTACGAACGACGATGTTTAGATTTGGTAGAAGCAATGGTTTAATAATTATTTTCATTCATATTTCGAAAAGCTTCTTCTTGTTTATTAATACGTTTGCCGATTTGTATTTTCGTCAATTCTAAATTTAAATTTTTTGAACAAAAAACGGCGATATTTTTAATTATCCGCGTCCTGTTTGTAGTTTTATATCGTTTTATTTGATTGGAAATACGATATTTAGCGAAACTAATTATTCTAAATATAAATCAAGACAAAAGTAATTTAAAAAAATTAATTAGAAATTTATTTAAAGGCGCTACGAATTTTTTCTTCAATTTACAATTTAAATCTGGCATTGTAAAAATAATTTAAAATTAATTTATTTAAAATGTGTGGCCCTCTGTTTGTTTAATTCCCGCAAAGTATTTTTAATTCGATTTCAAACAAACTGAAAGATGTTTGAACGTATACTATTTATTCAAAGTGTTTTAAATAACAATATGTTACTGTCTCGTCCGTTTATCAACAATTGCAACAACCATCAGGGGTAAATGTGAAAAAAGACATTCGCCAGACGTCGGTCTGAAAAATTCGCTCTAATTTCGACGCAAAATGTCCAAATCTAGCTCCAACATGTTGCGAACAAGACGAAGGGACAACAATGTGAAGCCCAATCGAAGGTAAGCCCTCATTTAATTTAAGTAAAAAATAATTTACAAAAAACACTCGAAAAAAATTGTTATAGGCAAAATTATTGTACATAGTACGTAAATGTTAATTAATCAACAATTAATAAATAATAGCAAATTACACACAATCATCAAACGTTCCATTTTTCATCTTCATTAATCATTTTCATGAAAAAAATCGCACGTTCTGTACTAAGTGTAATTTGTTAATTTTTGCAGGGATTCCAGGTTAACCAGGTCAGTCACTCTGTTTGCGTTTTAATTTCGCTTTCGCTAATTACGACGATCTACGCTAAAAATTTGATTTTATTTTTCGCTTATACTAAAAACGATATTTCTGTGGTTTTATAATAATTCTGGAATTTCTGCCACAAATTTTGCCCGAAATTGAATTTATTTTGTCTGTTAAAGGTTGGACAGAAAGTCCTCGAGAGGAATGATTTATGAAAATGAGGAGTTGCGCCTGAAAACCATTAACATCAATGCTGAAATTGAACGAGGTACTTTGTAAATTAATTTTTATTCGACGATTTTTCAAGATTAAGTGACAACGTTATTTTTACTGGCGGAATTTTGTTTAATGTTATTTTTGGATTTGGACCAATGTTTGTCAATTGTGTCATGGTCACTAATGTGCAACAATATTTTAGCTTTACATTAAAATTATAATTTTTATTAGGTGTTAACTTAATCCTGAAGGAAATTTATTTTAATTTCTAGGACAATCGGACATCAAGAAGCTGAAACGCGAAAACGAGATGCTGAAGAAAGAGATCTGGTGTTTGCGAGATGAGTATGATAAATTAGACAAACTATTGAAAGATAAGAAAATTGATTTTTCATCGTCTTCAACAACTTGCAGCAGCAGCGATTCGGTAAAAAATTATTTTCGTAATCCATCATAATCTGAACAAGTAATACAATCAAGATTTATTGCTATCCATTAAAAGATGTTCTAAAATCAATATTAAACCAAAAAAACCTAAAATTAAATTTACAGGACAGCGACAGCTCCTGCAGCGACGACTCCGACGAAGTGGAAACCTCACAAAACCTAGAAAACGTCCAAAAAACCAACCTGGAAAACATCCACCGCGAATTCGACCACCTTTCCGTAGTTGTCGAAGAAAACAGTGCGGAAAGTTCGGACAAAACGTCAAATCGTGCCAGTTTACCAAACGACCAATGGAACTTCGAAAAAGACGTCCTAAAAGCCGACCAAAGTTACCCAATCTACCCAAACCAAGGCAAATCGCAAACGCTCCCCAATCAAGAAAAAGTGCCAACGCATTTCTTCTCTCCAATTAAAACCAGCAAAAGTTACGACGAGAACACGTTCAACCAAGACACTTTGTATCCAAGTGATTTCTATTCGGATTCGATTTCGAGTTTCCATCATAACGTCAGTTGCCCAAATTACGTAGCGGATAAGAAGTTGAACTCCAACTTCTACCAGAACATCGTCTTGGCCCCCAATCACCTCCCCGAAACTTCAACCCTGGACAAATCGTCGACCGATTTGCTGGTGAAACTGGACAATTGCAACTTCGACAATCGACTTCTACCATTCCCGAACACATCGAGTCAAAGTACGTTCAGTAATGGTGGTAACTTGGAGGAACTGCTCAATGATATTGAATCAATATCGCAGGTTCGTATCCTTCGAATTGTCCGATTTTCTTTGCATGGATTTCCTCTCTAGGATATACTCAAGCTCTCGCATTTGCAGCGCAATTATCCAGACGCTGCATTTTCGCCAGCGACTTTTAATCGGCAGGACGAGACGCAGAAGCCGTTCAAAAGCGAGCTGAATGTCGTGCTGATGCCCAATCCGATGCCGCTCATCGGATTCGACAAATATAGGAACATGCAAAGGTTGGTCGATTAGTTTCCGTTTGCAGATGATAATAATTGAAGGATTGCAGAAGTTTCGAAAGCATCCATTCGAGGAACTTGGAGGATATGTCGGTTTCGCAGCAGGATCTCTGCATAATTCCTCCGCCACCTCCATTAGCTACTGAAGGATCGAATACGCCGCTCATTACCATTTCGGCCAATGTGGATAGCAATGAGACCAATCCGTTTTTCTTTGGTAATTTGAAGGACAATTATGTTAATTCTGATTATTTTAATGTGCGGTATAATCCGGATAACTTCGTTGGCAAGGAAGATGAACTTAAGCAGGAGCAACGTAAGTTCTTCTTTATTGCAAATTTGTAGCAACGGTTTAAAGTATCATAAACACTCCCTGAAGGTTCTGATTTATGATCAGTAGCTTTATGTATTCAGCGGCACGTTTCAGATAATCCCTGGAGATTCCAAATGCACCCCTAATGCTATTAAATACTCTCGGCGCTTCTTTCATCATATTTTCGTAATAAATTTCTAATTAAACCAACACTACTTCCGCATAGCACTAAAATATTTTATCTCATAACTTAAATACCATTTTTTCGTACGCTCGCCCCAGAGACTCAAATGCACCCCAACTTGGTTGCCCTTCCCTCACGAAGCCATTCAATCAACAAATTAACTTTGTGGGAGCTTCTTTAAAAATCCCAGCGCAAATATTACGCTCCCCAACTTTCTAAACTGTTTGTCCAGCTTCTCAATTAATTTTAGAATATTTATTTTTAGTGGTAAAATCCAACTCGAAAAGCAATCTCCTAGAACCACCAAGTTCAGATCAACCCTCAAGCGAAAACGAAGAAAACCTCAAATTCAAAACCTCAAAAGCTCCAGAAAAAGAGGACCAACCCCCAACTGACTTGCTCCAAGTCCCCGAAAGCACCAAAAAACCCAAACTTAGCATTCGCCGAAAAGTCTCCATACATTTCAAAGGCAAGAAGGAAAAAGCGAAGAAAGTTGAAGGGCCTGAAACAAGTCGCCCAAAAACCCCAATGGTACCCGAAAAGAAGCATTCGATATTCGATATCAAATTCGGTAACGAGAAAAGCAAAATATTCCACCAAAAAACGCCTAGTTTGGAATCGAAGAAATCGGCGACTGAAACGAATGTGGAACCAAAAACCCCGACAAGTTCTGATAGTAAGAATAGCGAGAAGAAAAGTACGTGCGACAAAAAAGCGCGGAAAAGCCAGTCGGCAAGTCCGGACCGCAACAAGCACGTTCATGTTAAAGAAGAAGGTAAAAAACTCCCAAAATTTCCTGGACGTCTAAATTTAGTCGTATTTTTTCAGGCAGCAAAAAGCACAAGAAGCACAAACGTCCCGACCGGTCCAGAACCAGACGAGCCACCCTGAACAGCATCGAGCAGTCTCGCAACCTTCGCGAACGCTCTTTTTCGGTTTGCACCGATCGTTCGAACATGTTAGAGCATCGACTGGGTCTGGGTTCCAGCTTCGTGTTTGATGATTACTCTGATCGCGAACGAACGAATAGTTTAAGCAGTTGTGATACTTTAAATACCCACAGGAAAATGTCGACATTCTCCAACATACAAATGGCTGGAAAACTGCCATGGTGTGGGTGTTGGGGCAATGGGTGCTTATGATAATTAATCTCCTTTTTTACTTCCCGTTTTTTATACGTATTATTTTCCAAAAATATTGTAAGACACGATTTTCTAAATAAAAATTATTTTAAGTGTTTGCCTCATAAATATCTACGATTTCAATGGGCTTTAAGTATTTCCGAGCCCCGACAGAGTTCAAAGCGAGTTTAAATCTAAATATATGCAAGTTTCTATTCCAGTAGTAGTTTGGTTGAAATGTATTTATCAATTATCGCGCTGATATAAATTTTAATAGATTGTACTCACCATATGTGTGAAAAGTAAACAATAAGGGCACTATGATGTAAATGGCTCTATTCATATTGAAGCCATTAACACATCCACTAATTGCAAAACAGAAAAAGTGAAAAAGCTAGTTCAATAACCAAGCGTTTTCCAATTTTTCTTTGGCCGCATAAAACTTGGCCATCATGTTCTTCTGCCTAGAAGAAGATTCAATCGCTAATTGCGGTTCAATTAACATATAAATTAAATGCAATTAAATGCTGGGTTAATGGGACAAAAGTTCGCAAGTACCGGTTGGTTCGCACCTTAAAAGCACTCTTCAGATGCACTATTCACTCGAACTTTATTTGCACAATTAATTTACCGACACTTTAGTTACGTAATTTGTTTATAATTTAATAATTTGTGTACAAAAATATTGTTTATTTAATTAATTAGATGGAACTGCACTGTTATTTGTATTGTATACACAAAAGATGACAGATTTCTAACTAGACGTAACTGTTATGTTGGTAACATTGGATAAACACACCTTATGGAGAAGAAGAAGAGTATTTAAATAATTGTTATTATAATAATTACGATAAATAATTGCATTGTGATTGTTTATTATGTAACTTTACTTTTTTATTGTAATAAATTTACTAACCTATTTGGTAGTATTTTAATTTCGCTTGAAGGCTGCGATTAAAATTGCGATTACATAAAAAGCAAATATTTGGTTGTAAATTAAACCATCAAATATAATGTAATTAATCTAAACAAAATGATATAATTATAATATTTTATTAACATAATAAAATTCCTTTGAAGGTCATTTTCTGCGATGAGCAATCCAGTAATGACGTCATTCCAAGATGGCCGAATCATAGAATGATTGAAATAATATTTTGTACTTTTTTTAATAGTAGTTTAACCAATTCTCGAAAACAATTACTACAATTTGAACAATAGCGGTAAGTGAACCATTATCTATTAAAAGCTGTAATAATCTCCGCGAAATTTGATATCAATTGTTGAATTAAAAGCTTGTCAAAATCGTTCTGCTGCGATAAAAATATAAATAAACTAATCAATTTTCGCATCATATCGATTCGAGTATTTCCATATAAAGGCAATTTATCAGCATTTTTATCTCGCCAGCTAAAGAATCCAACTTGAAAATGAGGTGGCTTGATCTAAAAATATCACATGACTTTTAATTCTATTACTCGAGACATATTTTTGAAATTTAGGTTATTTTTGGTACATTTGTAATGAATAGCTTTTCCGACACATTATCCCATTTCACTTTCCAATAGGAAAACTGTAGATCGAACTTCATGGATCAATTTGTTGGTTAGGGCGCTTTCCAGCGGTGCAATTAGTGCGCCCCAATTTCAGTGGGCTCTTATTGTCCAGTGCCGGGTGTGCCCCCTTTTTACATTCTTGTAATTTTCAGATAATGCTTTAAAATTATTGAACCAACAAGATGCCTGTATTGTCGCCACATCGCAGTTCAGCTTCCGGCTTAAGCGGATCCTACCGCTCCACCTTCAGCTCATCGCCTTTGGAAATGTCCTACTTCAGTACAAGTGCGTCGAGCTACAACCCCCGAATTGGAGCCTACAGCGAACGCTACACTTCACGGTACTACAGCGACTCCGAAGGTCGCCGAGGCTACTCGAGGTAACCCAAAAATTAACTCACAATCCAAAAAGAATAATAAGCTCAACTTGCAGATCGGCCAGCATAACGGAAGATGGCGTTACTACGCGATTTCGCGAGGATTCGCGCGATGGCAGTGTGCGACGCGATTCCTCATCGCGCGACGGATCGTATCGGGAGAACTCCATCAGCGATTATCCGCGGAGGGAGAGTAGTTTAACCAGAAACGATCGTTTGTCTGCTTTGAATGTGATTGATTCGGTCGCAGAATTGCGGAACAAATATTCACCAGCCAACTATGTTCCTACTTGTCTACGAAAGAATGATAACATTTCACGGTCGAAGTCCATTAATGATATAGGTGAGTGATGTCACAGCGAAATTTTTAGGGAAATTAAATTATCTTGAGTAGTTTTGTTACAAAACTTATCAAGTTTTTATTTTGTAAGTGTTTTGTCTAGATAAAAGAATTTAAGTTACAAAAGTTTACCGATTAAATCAGAGGTTTTGTTTGTTAAACGATTTGCTGGTGAATTTTAGGTAAATTTGTGTTAAATAATTTATTTAATTGTATTTTCCCGCGGCTCGGTTTATTTCCCAAAGTTGGCAACCGGGCGTTAAGTTTCCAATGAATAACTTTTGGCACAAACTTGACTAATGATAAGAATGCTGCAAGTACGAAATTCAACCTTACTTGATTGAATGAATTCGAATTTAGATTGATCGCAGTTTAAATTTAGCCAGTTGAGAGACAAACGTCCTGCGTTTATTTACTTGTTGCGCTAATAATTACGTTATTGTTTCAGGTTTACCACCTATCGAATCAAAATCGAACAAAAAAAAGGTAAATGAGGCTTTAAACTGTAACAATAGTGTGCTATATTCTAACAATACTAATAACGATAACATGACGATCGAAGACGACGACAATGGCAATCGGGCATCTGTTGCCGACTTGTGTCGCAAGTTCGACGAGAAATCGTACAAGTGTGCGGAAAATGCGCCGTTGCAAATCGAGGGTGCTGCCGTGAAAATATCGGAGAACCGTTTCAAGAAGAATGATCAGAAGCCGGCGAATTCGCAGCGCACACTCAACGGGATCAAGACGAAGAAGAGCAACGGCGATTTGAAGAAGAATGGATCGAGTGAGCTGGTGGAGGCGAACGATACGTCCAGTTTGGAAAATTGTACGTCAAAATTGATTAGTGACGAGAATGGTATTAAAGGGGGTCATTTAGAGGGGGGTGTGACGCGCACTGGGTCGAGGGTGAATAATTTCGCCTCGTACATCCCGGTGACGAATACTGCGAAGTGTGATGCCAACGAGGAAGTCCCGCTTGTTAATGGTGCTAAAGAATCGCTGGAAAATGACGAGCTAACCATGCGACACAATGTAAGTGTTTGAATTTCAATTTCCCACCGTTTTGTTTCGTTTTGTTTAATCGTAATAATATTTATTAAATGCTTCTTACTTTACGTTTAAATGGCAGGGTTTTTTGTTTGTTTGTTTTTAATCTTAATAACTTGACTTGAATGTTACCCTAGACGTTTCGATTTTGACAATAAATTAGTCAAAGTCGCGCACAATTTTTGTAAAAATGTTTGATCATCATTGTGGGTAATGGTCTTAGTTTGGAGTTGTATGATACTACTTTGGGTACGTTTGCAGTTTTTCCGCTTTTTATTTTTAAACTTCGGTAAACTATTTTTAACTATTTTCAATCTGGCACAGTAGACGATACGGAATTGTACTTTGATTCGCAGTATTTCAAGCTAGTGCTCGGCGATTTTTATGTAAATTAAAATGAAGTTTAAACCCGGATTTTCCCGGACTTTTTATTTGTTCAAATGATGGAACTGTACGTGCAATATTTCATATTTCTCATATGGACGTTGCTTTTGATTATTATCGTTTACGGGTTTCTTATGGGATTTTTGGATCAATGCATGCGGAAAAGTTGCGCGCTTGAATCGACCGTCAATTTTTATTGCCTTTATAAGTATAATCTAGTAAGTGGTAGTAGGTTTAGTATTTTTAAAAAATAAAACAACAACTGTCAAGTTTAAATTTTTAAAAGTGACAGCTGTCAGTTCGGTTTTGGGTATTTTTGGAGCGTTTTCGAAGTTTTAGAGCCGTAAATCAAATATTTTGAATATAAATGTAGGTTAGGCAACCAACAATACACGTGTTAATGATTACTTTGCGCACCGATTTGAATTTTGCGACAAATTAATTTGAACATTACTGTATTTTTATAAACGGAAAAGGGTTGATTTAAATACCGTCCAATTTTGTTACAATTTAAATACAACTGTAGATTTTCCCATTAGAACTTGGTACGCAACACGGTGTTCACTCAAATGCAATAAACACCCCATGACTTAAAATGTAACAAAACTTGGATTGAATCTGGTGAGTCACTAATTGAATACTAGTTGATGATCAGAACATTTTTACTGCAATCCGAAATGCATGATCCAAAAGTCGCTCATAAATTTTGTGGTAATTTGCGAATTATTTTAGGACCTAGCAGCTTCTCCAAATTTAAGTCGTTCAACCATCTCGCCGTCCAATTCAAATTCGAATTCGAGCAACAATACGAACTGTTCGCGCAGATCCAGCGATCGCGAGCCACGACGTATTGATTACGGCGACGAGGAGGGTGAGAGAAACTACAACAAGATTCGAGGGAATGTTGCAAGTCCGGTCAAGACGCTCGGCTTAAACGGCCTGAAAAATATCGGCAATACTTGTTTCATGAACTCGGTCATTCAATGTCTGTCGAATAGTAAATTGCTTTTGGAGTATGTGCGCAAGGATGGCTATATGAGGGACATTAACACTTCGATTTCTAGTATGAAGGGGGCGCTGATGAAAGGTTAGTCTCACGATTTAATTCGACCATCGACTAATAAATTTGTGTAGCTTTTGCAGAAGTTCTAAAGGAGTTGTGGTCGGAAGATGCATCGGATCGCGTGGTGAATACCGTCTCGCTGAAGAGTCAAATCCAGCGTTTCGCGCCACGATTTATCGGATATGCGCAACAGGACGCGCAGGAGTTCTTGCGATATTTACTGGAAGGCTTGCATGAGGATGTGAATCGAGTCACGGAAAAACCGAAGCCTATACTTACAGAAATCGACGATAGTTTGAGCGATGCGGAAAAATCGGCCGAGTCCTGGTCGCGATATTTGCGGATGGATAATTCGCGTATCGTCGACGATTTTGTCGGTCAATTAAAGTCGACATTGAAATGTACGCATTGTGGCCATTGTTCCGTCACGTTTGATCCATTCTGGGATTTATCATTGCCTATGCCACAAAGAACCGGTCAATTACGACTCGCACAATGTTTGGAGTCTTTTACAAGGGAAGAAACACTGGACGGGGATGAAAAACCTGTAAGTATTTTAAACTTTCGTTTAGTTTCGATTTATAATTTTATATTGCAGACTTGTGCGAAGTGCAAAGAACGCAGAAAATGTACAAAGTCTTTTTCCATACAGAAGTTCCCGAAGATCTTAGTAATTCGTATCCTTTTCGGCGAATTATAGTGTAGATAGGCAACCAGTGATAACATTTTTCTTAGCGCTTTTTCTTAGATTTGAAACGTTTTTCGCCAACAGAACGATTCCGCGGCAAGTTGAACGTGATCGTCGATTTCCCTTTGGAGGGTTTGGATATGAGCAATTATGCTGCGGATAGTATTGCCCCTTGCCGGTACAATTTGTACGCAATTTCGAATCATAGCGGCACAACTTATAGTGGACATTATACGGCGTATTGTCGACATCCGTACACTAAAACTTGGCATGAGTATAATGATTCAAGGTATGTTGATTATGTTTTTGTTAATTTATTGCTAATTAATGTGGATGTGGCAGAGTGTCTTCGATTTCGCCAAAATCCATCGTCAGTGGCGAAGCGTACGTTTTATTCTACGAACAAGAAGGTCAAAAGTCGCATCTATGAAACAAGTATTCGTTTTTTTTATAATTACATTTTGTTTATTTTACAAGATTCTATTTACTAAATCTCATTAACCCCGATAGATATTTTTTTTGCCTTCTCAGACAATAATTTAGTTAAATGAATCAATAAATTAGCCTCAGAACAATTCATTCTTAATCTTGCTCAGTTTTGACATAGCTTTTTAATTATTTATTTCGATTGTATTTGTGTTATTTATTTTTTGTTGGATGTGTGCATGATATTCATCTTCACTGTTCTGTTGTTTTAGCTTATATTATACAATTTGCGGCAATTTGTACAGAGATATTTTTATTTGTTTTGTATAGATACATATTTTAAAAAATTTATCTAGTCTTATATTTCCAGTTTGTAGATATTATTTTTTGTTTCGTTGAGTTTTTCGAACTAAATTGCATATAAAAATGTACTTAACTCGTATTTGTTGATATGTTTATGAAAGAATTTTAACGTACTTGTTGATAATTAAGAGAGAACAAAAGCAACTGTTATTTGTTTTAGGTTTTATATAAAAAATACTCGTTGATATGTTTCTTTGCTAACTAGGGGAATTTTTGAAAGAAAAAAAATATAAATAAATACTTTTGTCCTACCTCGAACAATTTTTCAATTTAAAGCTTTTTAGTATGGATTACAATTACATTAGGTTTACTTACTTAGATGAAAATGAGAAAACTTTATACCATTGTTACAAAGAAATTAGACAAATCAAGATATTATGAATCACTTGTAAGGAAAACATTACAAACTAAATATGTAAAGTACTTTGTAAGCTTTATATTATATATAAAATTGTTCAAAAGCACTAACTTATAATAAACTGTTTGCAAAATCGTTGTTTTTTATTTAAATCTTCGCCCGCCAATTTAATTTAAATAATTTTAAAAATAGTGTAGTGTTATGCAACTCAAAATACATTTCAATAGTCAGATCTGCCGAAAGATGCCGCCAGTATAAAAACAAAAAAAATTCAGTATGGCGACTAAAAGATTAGAAATAAGAGTTATAACATTTTGTTAATTAGTTTTACATTGTTAATCATGAATATAATCGTGTTAATTATTGTGGTGCTGTGTGAAGTGAGTGGAATTACAATAGACGATATAAAATCTGCGTTTAAACACAAATTATGCATACCCGGTAAAAATAATCTACTCAAAAATTTGTTGTTAATTAATAATTATTATATTGTTTCGTGAAGGGTCACTGTTATCTTCAGATTCAGAATCTAACGAAGAAAAAACTGAAATCTACAACCCTACAGGTATGAATCATTCATATATATTTTCATTCATAATATCAACCAATCAAAATGCACGCGATAGTAAAATTGTGCGTGTAAGCATTTTCATTGGCTGATAAGCAATCAAAGGAAAAACTCTGATCGGCGTATTTTTCAAAAGTAACCATCAATGAGGATGAGAATAATTTAATCGAGAAAAATGCGCTCGACAAATTAAACGAGCTAGCGCAATTCAATGAAATCAAACTATATTTCGAATTAATAAACGAAGAAGTACGAATTCAAACTAATTAGCAATTTATTGAGTAATTACAAGAGTGTCATTGTAGGGACCCGCACATTCAAAAATCTTCACAATTTTGCTATTTCTGGGGGATGAAAAATACGAGTCTCAAGCCAGTAGTTTAAAACTTGCAAAGCAGAAAGCCGCAACTTTAGCGTTGGAACAAACGCAATTTAAACATCCCCCAATTAAAATAGATAACAATGAAATACAAGCTTTAACACCGACCACGATACTAAACAACATCAGCCTGAAACTTGGACTTTCAGTTAAATATTTCTTGATCAACGAAAATTTATTTATTGAAGTAAGTTGACAAAAATTTCCCAAAATTCGCCACTTAAATCCTTCTGACTAATTAAAGGAAATAACTAGCACCGTCGGAATAGACGAGCGCTCCAAAAAGTCCTACCTACAAAAACTAAACGAATCCATTTACAATTCGAACATAAAATCAAATCGCGTGCCCCAAGAAGACGCAGCCCTAAAAGGCCCTTTCCACGTGCGTGTTAAAGTGGGCGAATATGCCTTCAAAGCTATGGGCTACACAATCCAATCGGCCAGACATAATGCCGCAATCGAGGCCATTAAGGGTCTGAAAAAGCTGTCTCTCGAAAAAAAATTAGTTTGCATGCAGGAAGGCATGGAAAAGGAGTGCAAGGAGCAGAAGAACAGCTTGAAATCGCCGATTTCGCGTTTGTACGAAGAAGCGCAACTTCGCAACTTGGAACTCGAATTTATTCTGGTTGAGGAATCGGGGCCATCGCATAAGAAACTCTTTAAAGTTCAGTGCAAATTGGGGCATGTTGTTACGGAAGGTGCTGGGAAGTCTAAGAAGGAGGCGAAGAAGAAAGCTGCGGAGGAGATAGTGCTTAAGTTGAATGAGTTGCCTGCAGTGGCGGACGATGTCGTTATTGTAAATGCGCTTAAAACGAAATCCAAGGCGAAAAAGAAGAAAAAGATGCTTAAAAATAAAATGGATAAGTTGAAGCATGCGGCGAACGATTTGTTTGAAAGCGCTGTAAATTATGCGTCGGAAATAGTGGACGACACTTTAAATCTAAAGAAGGATGTTGAACATCCGAAAAAGCCCCCAAAAAAATCAGACGATTCGAATTCAAAGTCTGCTAAAGACGAATTACTAGACTTAAGTAATGCTTTGAATTTTGAGACGAGTTTTAACACCTTTGAAGATGATGGGGTATTTTTCAGTCTGTTAACGCTTGGAATTAATCCAAATTTTGTAAGAATTAATTTTATATTTAAATGTTTGTCAATTAATAATTTTATTTGTAGATTTGTTTGGGCCAAGATGCGAATGAGGGCTTGTCGAAAGAAAAGGCAGCACGCGCTGGATTAAAGTTACTGTTCAACATTGGCTTCTCCGGGAATTACAAAAAGCTCACTGAAATTTCTAAAAGGTATTTAATAATTATTATTCTTATTAGTAAAAATTTAATAAGGTCCGCACTTTAATATTTAAAATTTTAGTGACCAGAATGATGAGGATTCAAATAAGTTCGACGAAGAACCGCACATTCTAGATGTCTACTATAAATAAAATTCGTTATATAATTATTTTAAATTTTAATACACTTTGAAAAACAAACTAAAATTAAATCAAAAACTTTTTACATTACACGCAAATATGTTTCTTATCACAAACGAAATTTATTTACACTAATATTGTTTAAAACAAATCCTCTATAAATTAAGTACTTTAACATGGAAACGCTGCAATGAAGAAAGTCAATCTCGTTATTTACAATAACAAACTCAACTAATACTGTCGCGCAAATATTATGACACAAAGATAACTATCTAATCCTAAAAATATTTTATATTCATCCATATAAATTGTGCATGTGAATTCTACAATTTTGCTGCCAATACAATCGACGTATAAAATCACAGCAAGCAAAATATATCTTCAATATTGCAAAGAAGCACAAAAGAGAAGTATTGGTGCTTATCCAAATAATCGCATCACAAAAAATTCAATGTGTCCACTTACTGCATTTTCGAAACCTCAAACCGCGTATTAACAAGTTCCTCATCCGAATCCAAGATCGGAAGCGCCGGATCACTTTTCACATTCTCCTCCAACCACTTCAAATCATCCTCGACGGTCGTGCGGGGCGACCGCGAGCCTTGCGGCACTTTCGGATTGTGCATACGCACCTTCACGCCATACGCATCATTCACCAATTGCTCCTCTTCATCATCATCCCCTTCATAAGTGTCAAGCAACGGCACGAAGGCATATCGCTGATTGTTATTCGTCGGCCGCCATAAAATCATAATCACCAACAGCAGGGCCGAGAACAAAATGTGCCAATAGGCTTCTTCCAGCCAAATATCGCGCCAAGCTTTCAAACAAAGCACGATATGATGCACTTTGATGTAGTAGAGCATGAAGAAAACGGAGGCAACCACTGAGAAAATTAGCGTATTCGTAAAGTGGCGATAAAGTGCGAGCTTGGTCTCATTGCGTCGCAATCGGAGAGTCCTCGTAGTATTTACAAGCGCGCTGAAAATCCACCAGCAAATCGCCGAATCCAAGACAGCCAAAGGTACGGAAGCGACCAATAAATCGCGACTAGCATTCGTCTTGGCTTTGGTTATCCGCAAGTAGGATTCGGTTGCTGCTAGGAAAAAGTACAGCAAACCTACACCGACCACGCGATGCAAAGTGGCCCCCAATCGCGGTTTCACTATTCCAAAGCCCAGACTGACTATAACGACTAGCATGCGGGCGACCGTGCGTTTAGCGCACGATACCCATTCAGCGAACAGCATCGCGCCTTGTAGACAAGTGCCATTGTTATTGATGCTTTGATACTCGGCGTAGAAAGTCGCCTTTTCCAGCATGCCGAGCAGAATCACGCCGCCGATCCAGAATTGGACGCGTAGCAAATCGCGCCATTGCATGAATGATAATATCAACCAGATCAAGCCGAGGATGACGTAGTAGATGCACATGAAGCCGTAGAATGGAAGCAGCGGCCAGTCGATCGCGGATAAGTAGCCGTAGTCGTTTTTGATTTCGATGTGGACTCCTACGTAGTTATCCGTCGCGTTCATGTTTACGGTGAAGATTAAGACGTAGAGGCCGTCGTGAGCGACTTCGTGGACAGGGTGCACGCTTTTTTGCATTTTCTTCTCGCCCGCTTTCGATTCGTCGATGATTATGTGCTCGCTGCATTTGTAGGTGTTGGAGAAGTAGTAGACGTCGGAGAAGTTGGCGCCGAACTCTTGACTGGCTTTTATCTGGAGGTTCGAGGATTTTTAATGATAGTAATAATGGGGCTTCTATTTAGTTACCTTTTTGGTGAACTGTTCCGCACTCGGAATGTTCCAGCAGGGCCATTGTTGCAGATTGAGATTTACGGTGATGTTGGATTGCTGGTTGTTAGCTTGCTGATTGTAGCAATTAACTGTGAATGATAAATTACCTTAATCAATAATAATAATATATAAAAATAGACACTCCCATTTTTATTGGAACATATTGCTCAAGTGCCCCGCCGGCTTTCATATGTTAATCATTTTAAGTGTATTTGGGGTATACTTACTTCGAATATAGACTTTTCCGCCCTTGTAGAGACTTTTTGATAAGATTTTAACATTGTGCGTCTGGAAATAATGGAAATATTAGCTGAAATATGATAAATATTGATAAACTTACGTTGGTCAAAATATCGTCCCATTTGCCCTCATCTGGTAAACCACTAGTTGTGCAGATAATTGCTAGTAAATATAAAACTAATTTGGATATATTCCTCATCTTTCCAATCATTATTTTCTATAAAATTCTAAGAGGAATTATTTTATTTACATTATTATTCATTTGACATTTCTAAACTGTCTACTGTCAAAATCGATACTGCCAATTTAAATTGTAAAATATTAATTACAGTATACAAACGCACTTTTAAAGTATATATTTAATTGTTTAAACAATATTAGTTAATTTTAAATTAAATTCAAAGTCCAAACAATTTAATTACAACGTTATAATAATTAAATGTGCCAACTTCATGTTGGTTGTAAAGGAACAACCCCTTTGGCCTTCACAGTGACAGTTTTGACATTACACGTTAAGTTTAAGGTTACATTTTTTTATTTACGTTTACAACAATTATAAATAAAGCAAAATGTAAACAATAATAATAATTAATACTTTAAAATAATAAGAAAGCAGCTAAACTTCTGTGTTATAAAATAATATAGTGGCAAAAATGATAACATTGTTAAGTGAAGTGCATTTTTGGACGACCCAAGAGGATATTATCGTAAAACACACCGATTATGGCTCTTTCAAGTAAGTACCCCAATAAAACCAAGCAAAACGAACCTTTTCTCATAATAACTATAGGTACTACACGAAAAAAGAGGATCAAGATTCGCTATACAGTCAAAGCAAAAAACTGTACGCGGAACAACGCAACACGATTTGGAATCCGGTGAACAAGCGACCGAATAAACTGCGCGACCGATTAAAAGAACTAGAGGATCATTTAGTGCACAATAAAATTGTTTCATGTACGTGGGAAGATAATAAACTACGCCTGTTATTATCAACGGGGTTATTAGTTAACATTACAACCAATAGCAGAACGGGCGATTTAACGAGCATTGTGTTCGATAAGCAGCTATCGGCCAAATTGCAGGTCAACATCATATGCGATGGTAATAAAAACATTCCTATTTTGATTAACAATTATTAATAATCATTTGAACTTAGGCGCGATTATCGGCTCGGAAATCATCTGCATCTGCAACGATGGCCACGTACTCGGCTTCGGTGGCCAGTGGAAAGATGGTTGGGTACTGGAAGGCGGCCCGCGTAGACAATTGAACTTCTACGGCGAGTGGCTTGCAGTTTGGGGCAAAGCCAGTGCGGAACATCCGCAACCCTGGAGCCCACTAGCCAAAGACCATCAACGAGCCAATTTGCATTTGTACTGGATCGGCGTACGCGATCCCGAATTGTTAGCTTACAAGAAAACGGATGGCGAACCGCTACAAGTGGTTGTCAGTAAAACTTGCGTGCGGACTTTAATTGTTATCGAACAGAAAGTCACGCAAAGAGGTAAGTTAAACTTAACACGCTTTAAAAATGTGTATAAAATCTGTAATTAATTTCAGGCTCAGTTTCGGTGGAAGTCAGCAGTTTGGAACTAGTCGGAACGAACTTAAAGCGCATATCCGTCACGTCAGTGCCTCTACAAACTCAAGTCAGCTGCTCCGCTTTAAACAACTACGAAGACCGTCTGCTAATCGGCTGCATCGACGGCTCCGTCGCTCTACTGGACCGCAATCGCGGCTCCACCCGCTCAGTCAAAGCCGCATTCATCCCGACATTCGCAGTTTGGCACCCGGCCGGCGCCGTTGTAGCCATCTCAAACGAACGCGGCCAACTGCAGTACTTCGACACTGCACTAAACTGCATCAAATCGCAAACGATCGCCGAGGATTTCACTCCAACATCCATGTTGGACCTCTCCGTCTACTTCAACATGCAATTCAATGTAGTCTCAATGCATTGGGGGCCGAAGGATTTAATATTCTCCTTCGAACAAGGCCCGATCGTTGTCGTAACGCACGTCGAACGCTCGCTCACGTTCAAAAGCATCGCGCAGCGATATTTGCGTAACGGCAAAGTAGACAAAGCGATTAAGCTGCTACTTAGTTGGGAGCTAAACGAAGAAAGCTTCTACATTCTGCAACGAATAACCGCGCATTTAATGCGTGGTAAAATGAGCGACGAAGCCGCCCAACAAATCCAGAACACGTTAGGGGCCTTCCACAACTCACCAGTGCCGCTTTCCACAGTCATAAGGCACCGATATGGCAACCAAATCTACTCGCTAACGCGTCGATTCTTCCATCAATTAGTGCGAGCGAGCATGTTTGACACAGCGTTCCTGCTCGCAGTGGATCTCGGCCATCACGACTTATTCATGGATCTGCATTACATCGCAGTGCAAATCGGCGAGACGGAAATGGCAACTGCAGCTCGCGCCCAAGCCTCCGCATTGCTCAGTCGATGTTCCAGCGAAGCTTCGCATTGTTCGCGATCGAGTTGCTCGCAATGCTCGGATAGTACCAGCGATATCACAAGCGATGAGTTCGAAACCGCAGCACCAGCGCCCGATAATAATTTCCTGACGACGAACTTCAATTTGCCGGATCCGACAACGACGACGTATAAACAGCTGGTAAGTTCTGGGGGGGATAAGTTTAGTTATACGCCGCCCAAGGCGACTTTCGTCAAGTCGCCGCAAGTGCCGGTTAATTTTTTGAAACTGAATCCGCCGCCGATTGTGGCGACTAGTGCGATCACCGCGCCACCTTTGCCTTTTACCAATTTCGCGAGCGGTTCGTTAGGTATTCCGTATACGAGTGCGCAAAATGATATTTTCAACCCGCCGCTTAGTTTCGCTAGTGCGCCGCCACTGATGTCCTCCACGTATTATAACAGTGCGAATTTGTTTAATAACATTCAGAAACAGCAAAAATTGACAACGAATATTTACTCGGCGTTCAGTTCGTCCAACTTGTCGGTGAATAGTATTAAGACTTCGTATACGCCGATTAAGAATCAAATAATTCCGCCGCCGCCACTGCCGATTGCGCCGCTGGTTGCAGCGGCTAAAAAGCCGCCGGTTAAAGTGAAGTTTTCGGATACGGTGACCGCGTTTATTGTGCCGGAGATTAAGCGGCCGGTTCGGCCAGCACCTCCGCCACATGTGACCAATCCGCAAAAGGAGTTGGCTGATAGTTTGCCGCTTTGCCATCCGAACGAGGATTATTTGAAGGATTTCACGCCGGTTAGGAAGACGGATGGGGAGAGTCAGGAGGGGGCAGCGGCCCCGGGGGCGGTTAGTGCACAGCCTAAGATTAAGGTGGTGCATTTTGGGGTTGTTTAGGATTTGTCAAACACTTTGGAAGTGTCCAAAGTAATTTATATACTCATTAGCACTAATTTCTACCTCTTTTATCAATTTACAAAAAAAACTCCGTCCATCGCGTACAAAATTAATATATTTTATACTTTTATAACAATTTATATACAAAATAAAGGCATATTTATTACTATTCCAAATCTTGCGGATAAACCACTCCAACCTGCTTTCTCAACGTATCCATCAGCTTTGCCAATTCCAAACTTTCCGCCCAAGGCACACAAGCACTTTCCAGCTTCCCCGCCCGGATGCATTGGCGTACCTCTTCCGCTTCATACGCCAATCCAACACTGTTCTTAAAATTGAAGTTGCTACTGGATTTCGGTAGCGGAAACTCCTCTACATTACCGAAAGCCACCAATTTGGTGGGACACCAGAAGTTGTCGATGATGATCGAACCTTTGGTTCCAATCACGCGAGCTTGGTTCGCTAATTCGACGACAGCCGAAACGGTGACCGATGCAAGTTTGCCGTCAGGGTAGCGAAGTACGGCCGAAACGCTCGCATCGGTTTCGGACTGGTTTAAGTGGCCGAGGGCTTTCACTTCGATGGGTTGCATGCCGCGGAATACAAGTTGTTGGAATTGCAGGACGTAGACGCCTAAGTCCAAGGTGGCGCCACCGCCCAATTCTTTAGCATTCACTCGTTCGACTTGATTGAGTGGGAATCCGAAGTCTACGCTGACGAATTTCACGTCGCCGATGACTCCAGATTTGATGATTTGCTGCATTTTGCGGTAGGCTGGGAAGGAGCGCGACCAAATCGCTTCCATCAGGAAGAGTTTCTTTTCCTTGGCAAGCTGGATTAGTTGCTTGGTTTGCTTTTCGTTCATCGACATGGGTTTTTCGCACAGGACATGCTTACCGTTTTGCAGCATAAGTTTGGTGACTTCGAGATGTTGTGGGTTCAGCACGCCGATGTAGACCACTTCGACTTCCGGGTCTTTTGCGAGGTTGATGTAGCCTTCGTAGGCTTTGGGGATGGAATGTTCTTTGGCGAACTTATCGGCGCCGGATTGGGAGCGGGCGGCGATCGCGACGACTTGATGGTTGGTGGTTGGTAGGGTTTTCATGGCGTTGACGAAGTCGTTGGATATTTTGCCAGCGCTGGCGATTCCCCATTTTAGAGGCATTTTTTGGAAACTGTACGACTAGTAGCAATGATGTTGTGTAATAAACTTGAGTGGAATAATATTATTTGAAGTGATATCGCGTTATCTTATTGTTCGCTTTAATATGTGATAATATTTTTTTGATTGTATGGGTAAACAAATTTAAGTTGACTTATTGGCTGGAGCCTACTGCGGGCAAGGGTCAAAATTAATTAATTTCTGGATATGCAACTAGTAACTAGCGTTTATGCATTTGTTGGTTGCAATTCCAGTGCATTGGTAATGCGATATATTTTGTATATTTACGTACCAATTTTTAAAAATATTTTTTTATAGAAAAAAAGGCGCTTAATAAAAAATTTGATTTCTCTAAAACTTAAACGTTTTGTCTCATATTTTTATTATTAGCAAATTTAATTGTTCATCTATTTATACTTATTAGTTATTCGAGAACAATATTATTCCTAGCAATTATAATTTAATAATGTTTATAAATAGCTCACTTAATTAATATACTTTATTAATAATTTTGCCTACATGCCATGACATGACGAATTATTGTCTACTAGTTTATAAATTAAAACAATCAACAATATGTATAATAATAACTAACAATCAAAAATTTCCGCGCGCGGTTTTCCACCAAAATTTTTGACACTTTTTGACTAGACATTGACATGACCTTAACATTCCCTACGGCCAATCGTCAATGCCACCTTAAAATTAATTATTCTACTATAGCGACCTTCAAAATGTATCTTAAAATTAATCTGTTTATAAAAAAAGCACCAAAATATTTAATTTGGTGATTAATTCGCGCATCAACCTTGACTTCTATTAATATTGCATTTTTACTTCTCTCGTAGAGGAAGTATTGTATTCATGAAAAAAAAAAATTCTCCAAATTTCACTTTTTTCTACATTATAGAATGCGTAGATTACGAAAATCATATTCACTAATTTCCGTCTGTCGGTCTGTCGGTCTGTCGGTCTGTCGGTCTGTGCAAATCTTTAAACCTCTATATTTCGGAATCTACTGACCCGATTAAAGCAAAATTGGCGTCCTTTTTTTCTACCTGCCCATAGATGATATCGAAGGAAAAAAGTTTATAAAATTCTCAAAGACCTGCGCGTTATAGGCCAAAAACATGCTAAAAATGGCAAAATCGGTAGATCCACTTAATCTTCTAAAGTTGCTGACCGATTTTAACCAAATATTCAACATATCTTTCGTGTATACCCCAAGTGGTGAATGCTTTCAAAAAATCTGGAGTTTTTCCAAGGGTTGATTTTTTATTAAGGGTTGAAGGGTCAAAAAGTTGTAAAAATGAATAAGTTGTAACGTGAATACCTGCCAGGAGGAATATTTGATTTGGACCAAATTTGGTATACATATTAAGGATACATTGAAGAAAATGCTGGTAAAAGTTTCATCCCCTAAAAATAAGCCCCTACGACCCATTTGCCATTTAAGTTAATTGTTCAAAAATTGCCGGTGTTGTGATTCTTATATGGCAGCATTACCCACACTTTTCCATCAGTTATTTTAGTAATATTTACATAAAGAGTGAGTAAAAATAATTTTCGACCCTTACCACACACCCCCACCCCTCCAATATAGAGTTTGAGTCATATGGTTCGGATTTTCTTCATATTTGATTTCTACTATACATTTTAAACATATTTACGAATAATATAATTTAAAATAGTATGCAACCCTTCTTTTGCAATTTCAACCCTTAACATACCATGTACAGTCAAAATGCTCGGATTTCTTTCAAATTTGGATCCTAGTAGTAATTTAACTTACTTAACTTGTCATTATTTAGTTAATTAAATTAAAATTAGGGTAGGACCTACATATTACAATTGTAACCCCTAATGCACCCCTTACAGTTTGATTTGTCAGATTTCTTTTAAATTTGTTTTCTAATAATAAATTGAAATATAATTTAAACTAGTTTAATCAAAAATGTCCTAGAATCCTCAATTCATGTTTTTAACCCTTAACACACCCCTTACACTAATAGTGATAGGATTTACTTCAAACATTGATTTATATTGGTAATTTTAAATCTAGCTTCAAATAGTTTCATTAAATTAGAGTACCTACAACAAATTTTTCACTTTTTAATCTTTTCATACACACGTTTCAACTTTATCGCTTAAATTTGTTTAAAATTTTGTTCCTAGTTAAAATTTAAAAAGCATTTTTAAATACCCGATAAATTTTTTCAGTAAAAGATGCCTCAAAATTTTGAAAATTTGAATAACAAATTTTAATATAGCAACGAGAGAAGTACTGTGGAATCTCATTTCCAGCGAATTTTCTTTTCAATCTCTGGTTTTGATAGATTTTATTGACCTGGAAATTAATCATTTAGTTCATTGAAATCAAAATTTATTTATCAAATTTAATTCTTTTCTAATATTTTTGCGTCATATAAATCTTGGTAGACGGAAAATATTTTGGTATTTAGCATTTTCTCGAGTCCCGTTAATTAATAGTATTGTGCTAAATATAAGCCGGTTTTCCAAAAGCATCACAGACATTTTAACACATATTCCAAGATCGAGCGTACTTGTATAAGGCCTAGTATTTTTTTTATTTAATTTATTTGAACTATGATTAATGTGAATTAATTTTACCTTTATCGGGACTTTGGCATTAGAATTATTTAATATAGGTACTTATAGAAATGATCCTCATGATTATTTATTAACCACTTTTTATAAAAGGTAAACTAGAATTCAAAGTTTTTTTTTTAAATTTTGCCTGGAGTTTTTGATTATTCCATCAATCAAACCCAGTATAAATTTCCACAATTTTCCTTAATGTTGACCAAAATAATTTCCTATAATTAAAGGACCCTAACGATAAATTAATTATACAAATAAAAATATACGAACCATATTTACGTCTAACTACAGACTTTATTGTGCATTTATGAGAATCAATTAAAGTTTTTTATGAAAATATTACATAATATAATCGCATAAAAAAAACTAATTATGATGAATAAATATTTAACAATTTTTCCTATTAAAAAAATGAGACTATTATTAATTATGCTAAATATTCAGCCATTGGCATCGTTTTCAATTTTTTCTCTCGCACAGACATCGAGCAAAAAAGTATCCTTCACGCAAATTTAAATTAATTTTTAATTTCTGTACTATTTGGTACGCTAGAGTAACATTAACATTATATTACAGAAATAATTGTCTACTATTTTGAAATAATTTCGTTGAAATTACTTGAAAGAAACTCTTTTGTAAAATTGCGATAGACTCGACAATTATTGTTTTCACAAAACCATTATTCGGATTAATTTTCAAATTAACGTTGCGATAAGATAATTTCAAGCAGAACGGAATTTTTAATTGTTTATTATTATTATTGGTAATGGATTTGTCAATATTAGTAATAATTATATCAACATTAGAACCAAATAAATAACAAATTGACTAGTTTGAAGTTCACTGATGTGGCGAACTGACGAACTAAAATTGGTGTGACATGCGCAGCAGACCAATTAAATTTAAACGAGGATTATTTCCCAGTAAGGCAAATTTTTACTGGAATATTTCCTGTTCAAGGGTTTCTGGCCGAGAGATTATCGCAGCAACAAAGAAGAGAAGGGGCTTCTAAGCTCCAACACCAAGACTATCTTACAATTAAGTGAAGTAAGCGAACAAACGCGTCTAGGATCGTGTTCGACAGACATCCTACAGCAAAAATATAACTGTAATATTAATTCTGTTTAGTTTAAAAGCAGCAAGCGACCTGAACGCATTTTATTCGATCGGTTCGCTTTCGCCTTTGATTATTTCCCTTTGTTCAATTTTTATTTGAGGGCTAATAAAAAATAAGGCGAAGCAACAACAAATGCCAGTTTAAAGTGAAAGTATATATCGTGAAAAAATGGATAAAAATTCGATGGAAAGTCAATGTACGTCCAGCGCCCCGATTAAAACCCTGAAATATTTACCGCCACGGCCGCCGGTCAACATCGAATTTCAGGATTTGACTTACAACGTGCCACAGGGCAGGAAAGGTCAGTAGAATTTTTTTCTTTTTTTGGACCGTTGGTAAACAAAAAGCGGAAGTTGACGTACAATTTGAATTGTTAATTTCACATGTGCGTCGATCGGAATTAATAATGAAGTGCATTTAAATGTAAAACTGCATCTTGCATCATTGGAGTGAAATATCTGAAAGTAATTATTGATTCATGCGGTTTGATGAAGACCCTGAGGTCTATTCTGGTTGCATTTTGTTGCACAAATGTGTAAAGTCAATAAAAAACTTACACGCACCTAATTTTATCTTTTTCGTTGCTGCAATATATTTCATAACGTGAATTTCGGCATTTAGTCTGTTTAATTAATCGGTATTTGAACTTGTGCTGTAATTTTCCTAAAATCGTTTCACCTCTCGCTATGCATTTCATTTTTTTTCGACCCACTTGACCCAATTTTGGCCATGACGCTGAATGACGACGAACAATAACATGTAATTATTTTGTATTCAGTTGGCAGATTAAATTCAAATGGACGAAACACAATGATTCGATAATGGGCGCTTTTTGACCACCCGGTATCTAAATTAATATAATTAATTTAAGTGCAAAATTAATGGCGTTTTTAAATAATTGTCTATTTACATTGTGCTTTTTTAAAATCAATGCATTAATGTAATGAATTGAGCAACACAAAAATTAAACAATTGTTTAGCGGATTATATCGGGTGGTTCATTAGTGGCAATTTATTTATTTTTTGTAATAGTTATTTATGTATCAAGGCAGTAAGTCGTATTTTTTTATCACGAATTCGCCGCGGCAAATAACCACGTGAGTGATAAACAATGAATCGCATTTAATAACACACTAATTATTTATAATTAATGTCTCATTATATGTTCTCGTTTTAAATCGGCAGGAAAGTTCTACTTTATTGCCTAGTTAGATTTGTATTTGTTCATGCAAATACAAATACAAATAAATTCACCCCGCAACTGCCATCATTTACATATTTCCGAGCATATTTCGTTTGATATTAAAACTTCTTCATTTACATCCCTATATCAATCGATTTGACAACTCGATCGTTTTGTATATTTTGCTAGCCAGCTTTATATATTATGTAAAGCAGCATTTGATCAAGAAACATTAAACAATCGCGCTATTGTTATTGAATGTAGAATTCTAACCTCAAATAAATCCGTGATTGTTTCGGACCGGCTCCATTTTCCGCTTCCAGCTTCAAATACCCAAGAAAAGTCCTTTTCCATCGTTGAGATGATTTTTCTTCCATAGTAGAAGCACTAAAACCTTTCCCAAATGTTTTATTCCCACTTTTTCACTTTTCAAACAAAATAATATGACAGTTCCCACTTGTAGCTTTTATGCACTGAAATTGCCTATCGCTCGGCTCTCGTCGGCACAGTTCGGAAATTCGCTCAAACGATGGTGTCAGCGGTCGTTGCCCTATGCTTGTCACATGCATTAATAGCCATGTGGGGGCTGCATTGGAATGTGCGGCGGACGCAGTTTAGTGCAGGTGCATTATGTAACTCAGGAATGCGGGGATGCACCTCTTAAACGGTTGGGAAATCCCTCGCCTCTTGAAATCCTAAAGTTTAACCGATTTTAACGAAATTTTGTACACAGATAGAGAAAATTCCGTAGAATTCAACCGTGCCATCAGAAGTTTGATAAGGTTTATGGTTTGGAAGTTATTAATTGTTTAATAAATTATTAATAAAATGAATTATTAATTATTTTTATTGATTATTAATGGTAATAATGGTATTAATAATTTAATTTAACACTAAAATACTAGAAATGTACGATGCCTTGATGCATTTTAAGTAAATTTTGCGTTTTTATCGTTTTTATTAAATAAAAAGTTTGTTATTTTAAAAATATTTAATTTTTTAATGCATAATAATTGACTTTCCAAAAATTATGTTAATTTTATTTGTGAAATAAAAATAAACAAACTTCTTGGTTACGTAAATGGACTAGCTTTAGGTCAATATTTTTTATTTATTTATATATGGTATAATTTTTTGTAGCTGCTTTCAGTTTGAGTAGTGAAGGTAAATTCAAAATTAATTATCTTCTACATGAAAAATTAATAAAAATATATTGTTTAATATTTTTTTGCATATTCTATTTAATTTTTTTTTTATTTTATGTATTAATTATATATTTTTAACTCTATAAAAAATAATATATTTATTGAAGACGATATTAAATTCACAGACAATTTTGGTAAAGCGAAATTAATTATAGTCATTAAAAAATTATGTTAATTGGGTACATTTTAACGAATTGCCATTGTCAAATCAGCAAGGATATTCGCATAATAATTACTAATTAATTCGGAGATTAATGGATTCCCAAACATGAATTTGAATTTTCAAAAGTCTAAGTACCGGGTATCCGGCGAAAATAATGATTAGTTATTTTTCCGGTAATTATATATAATATTTAACGGAAGCGGTAAGCTAGATGGCAAATAGCTGTTTCCTTATCATGGATAGCAAAATCCAATTTTATCTCCGTTTTGTCGTGTTTGTTTCGATGACGATTTTGCATTGCATTCAAAAGTAAACCAGGCTATCACGAATTTGATTAGCCACTAGTGTGACATTTGAACTTTTTGTGAACCAATTTTAAATTGCAGAACTATAATAAATAAACGCATATTAAAGCGGGTTTTTTTGACAACCTCGAATTTCACGAATGCGAAAAAACTTGTCTGGATTAATTGTCTGCATTTACATAAAATATGTAAAAGGATTTGTTTTAATTACAAAGGATATCAAGAAATTTTATAAAAATTAACAAGAAAAAGTTTAAAAAAAATTAATTTAAGTGACTTAATTAATTTTACGAATTTGCTTAATTGCGAAATGACCAAATACATCCTTGAAATGTGTCATTTTTTGCATGCACATGCATTTTGATAATTTTAAACCCATTAAACATTGAACCGCACGAGCTTATCCAAATCAAATTTATTTACTTAATCAAACAAATTGACATTATAAATAAATAAACATTGTATATTGATGGGAACCCATCTATAACAATTATTCTATTATTACTTTCTAGAAGTATCATATATCATTATATCAATTAACAACAACGACGCTAATTACGAAAAAAGCATTTTAATTTTATGATGAAATGTGTTTTCTTTAGTGTGTGCACATTATGAAAAATTGCTATAAAAGAAGAGAAAAATAAAACATATTCGCTAGTATGTAGTAATTTCCAGTGTGATATTTATTGTAATGGTTGGCTGGAAATCAAATCGTTGGCTTTCACGAGTTTAATAGCGCATAATGCAACGCGAAATAATTTAATTTAGAAATTAATGATAAAAATCGGATATATGAATGCATGAATGCCACGACATAATTTTTCAACGAGCTATTGAAGTGTGCCGTAAAATTCGCATTACTCATTTACAAATTAGCACTTTGAGCGCGAAGAGAAAAACTCTTTTTGAATTATTGCACATTGCATTTCATTTATTGGATATGGAAAAGGTTTTGTTTTATTGTGATTGTTTATTTGTATGGATTCGGGTCAGTGAACTAGTGTGACACAATTTATTATTGATTTTGAATTTAATTCTCATGAAATATTCATTAAAAAAATATCGAAATATTTTTATAATAAAGAAATATGCGGGAAATACTGTAAAATTTATTTTTGCTAGGCGCAGCGAAAATATATGAATTTTTATTAATTTAGTATTGGTGTCAGACTCAGATCTATCAATATTTACTAAGAAAAATACGATAATAATTTAATTAAAAATAGAAATTATAAGAAGCGATTAAAAGAGAACAATCGTGGTGGTATTTAATATTTTTAATTGATTAATTATGAAAATATTATTGCAAAATCATAGTTTACGACTTGACCTGAAGGTAATAATGTAAATGCCTCGGTAAATAAATAATATAAAATTGTCAAGTCGATAAACATTACATTCTTTTATATTTAAGAGAAACTTTCACAAATCAGAATTTAAAATTCTGCAGTTGTTTTTTCGTTTCAGTATAACCCAGATTGAGTCCCAAAATAAAAACGAACTGTGTTAATGAGACGCTAGCATAATTATCTGCATTATAATATTTAATTGCATTATTAAAATACTACTACTAGCGATAACGGTACTTAAATTTTCAAAAAAAATTGTGTTTCAATTTTTTATATGTTTATGGTAAACTAAATTAGCTTATTAATGACACATTTTACTAAAAGAACATTTTAAAAAAAGCTGCTTGAATAATTAGATGTACTAGTAGTTACAGGTAATTGATTTGCTGAAATTCTCGAACATGCTAATTGCAAAATTAAAAATTATGAATAATTGGCGTTAATTTAAATATTTTGTTCTAAAATAACCAAACGTGTAAACATAACAATTAATCATATCGAACATTTGTTTAACAGTTATAATTATTATTGATGATGCATTAAAATAAGTTCTTTGGGTCAACGATGGAAATTTTCTAATCTGCCAATAAAAAATTAAAGTAGCGCTTATTTATTTTTCAAATTGTTTTAAGTTTTTGATTGAATAATATGTTTTAATTGCAGGCAGTAAATTAATTCTGCGAAGTGTAAGCGGTCAGTTCAGATCAGGTCAACTGAATGCAATTTTAGGACCTTCAGGCGCTGGTAAAAGCACTTTGCTGAACATTCTCGCTGGTTACAAGTAAGTTTTGCTCACAGGTCACAATGCACATAAATGATTAATGAACATTTTCGCATTTTATTTTCCATCTACTATTTTTGTTGTTTTATTTTATTGAAGGCTACATGTAATGTACTTGTAGACTTAAGAATCTAGGTAAATGTTACTGCTCAGGGTTAAAGTGATACACTACTACTATAATTAACTTTTAAAAATAAAATAGTGACAATAGTAGTTATGGTTGTCCACTTTGAATTTAAATTATATCTAATTTTTTAGATGCATTGGCGCCACTGGCTCGATCCTCATCAATGGCGAACCAAGAAATAAAAAGCAGTTTCATAAAATGTCACGTTATATTATGCAAGAAGATCTAATTCAGCCTATGTTGACCGTTCAGGAAGCGATGCTTGTCGCCGCTAACCTGAAATTGAACAAAGACATGCCAAAGAACGACAAATTAAATGCGGTAAGTGTCAAAAATGTCACATAATTTTTGACAGCTGCCAAAAAAATGACACACGCTTCTATTTTTAGATTGGCGAAATTTTAGATTTGCTAAGACTAACGAAGACCACAAACACGCAAACCAATTTGCTATCAGGTGGCGAGCGAAAACGTCTTTCGATCGCATTGGAATTGTTGAACAATCCGCCAGTACTGTTTCTCGATGAACCAACGACGTAAGTTGATACTTTCACTCAAATAAAGAAATCACAAACCTACATCCGTATACTATTTATTTTTTCGAAAATCATTTTTTTTTTCAGTGGTTTGGACGATTTATCGTGTGCACAATGCGTGTCGCTAATGAAATTGCTAGCGCAAGGTGGACGTACGGTCATTTGTTCGATTCACACGCCGAGTGCGAAATTATTTTCGGTCTTCGATAACGTGTATATCGTGTCGGATGGGCAATGCGTCTATCAGGGGTATGGGCCCGAAGTGGTACCGTTTTTGACTACGCTGGATTTGGAGTGTCCGAAGCATTACAATCCGGCCGATTTTAGTAAGTAAAATTAATTAGCAATTTATTAAATAGTTAAGATTTTTTTTGAGTAGTTAATTAATTTTTAAAAAATATATGACGTCATAATATGGGCGTAATAGCAGTTAAGGAGCGGTTTCTGTAATAGTATGCATCTTATATAATTAGCTACAAAAGTGTCGAGGGATTTTTTATGGGGATAGTTTACGACTTGATTTATATTTGACACTTTCGCTAATTGGAAAAGTGTCTGATTGTTTTGTACTTTCTTGGGAAAATGCAAATAAAATTTACTAAATTGAAAGTGTTACTTAAGTCAATTATTTTTTTTTGACTTATTTAAATTATTTTTAATTATTTTTCCAGTTATCGAAGTGTGTTGCGACGACTACGGCAACTTCCAGGAAAAAATGGTGACGGCCATCGATAACGGAAGATGCACTTTCAAATCGAAAACCGCAACCGGCAACACGAGTTCAAAAGCGATTGAAAACGCAAATAATAATTTAGAGGAAATTACGCAAGTAGAGGACAAAAAGTTGTATGATTCATCTAAATGGGGCGACCAATTCTGTATTCTGTTGATGCGAATGTGGCTCCAGATGTGGCGAGACAAGGTTATTACAAAAAAAATATTCTAACAACCTTATGCAACCAACTATACATTTTTTAGAACTATCTACTCTTGCGAATAGGGTTGCATATCTTGGTGGGGATGATAGTGGGCACCATTTACTTAAACATGGGCCAAGACGGATCGAAAACCATCTTTAATTTTGGATTCTACTTCACGTGTCTGATTTTCTTCATGTATATACCCATGATGCCAGTATTACTAAAATGTAACTAAACTTCCCCCATTAATTAAAAATTCCTAACAATATTATTCTAGTCCCGCAAGAAATCCAGCTAATCAAACGCGAACACTTCAACAAATGGTACAGCCTCAGCGCCTACTTCACAGCAATGACCATCTCAACTTTACCCCTCCAACTAATTTTGGGCACGGTCTATCTGACGCTCGTCTACTACCTATCGGACCAACCACTCGAATTCAATCGGATGGGCCTATTTTTCAGCATCTGCTTACTCACAGGTATCGTGTCCGAAAGTCTAGGTCTCCTAATCGCATCACAATTGAGTATAATGAACGCGATGTTCATCGGTCCAGTGGCCACAGTTCCGCTAATGCTGCTGGCCGTTTACGGTTTCGGCTCGGGTTACGAAAGCATCCCCACTCTTATCCGCATAGCAATGTATTTCAGTTACTTGCGGTACTCACTAGAGGGCCTCATCCACGCGATGCTGATCGGACGGCCGAAATTGAAATGTCCCGAGTCGGAGGAGTTTTGCATTTATACCGATTTGAATTATTTCGTTAAGGCGATGGGTATGGATAACACGATTATTTGGTTGGATGTGTTGATCCTTGTCGTTATGTTGGTGGTGTTTAGGGGCGCCAGTTATTATTTGTTGAGGCAACGTTTGAGTCCGAATAAAACGTTCGTTGCGTTGCAGTATATCGGACGGTTTGTCAAAACGCAAATTGGTATTACTCGATGAGTTATTTATTAGTTATTAATACTGTGTGATATATTTTATTTATAATTAACAAGCGTTGAGCTTCACTCGATGTTTGAGTATTTTTAGTTGAGGGTGTGCTTAAAGTATTTTTGTATTAATATTTCTTTTATAAGACAAAAATTATATATCGTATATTTTATTACTAAATAACATTCTACTTAAACTAATCTACTTAAATCCTACAAGTATTTTTGGTACCACTAGTACCAGACTTAAAATGCTCCTCAATTTCGTGCAAAGGTTTATTCCGAGTTTCCGGTAGGAATAGCGCAACGAAAACCGTCCCTAAAAAGGCGACCACTCCATACAGCAAAAAAGTACCCGAAGTACCCAAACTATCGAACAGGGACGGACTCGTTTTAACTACAGAAAAAAAGGCAGCAAACGCCATGAATGACGCGATCCCACTCCCAACATTCCGACTATTTAACGGAAAAACTTCCCCAATCATCGCCCACGGTAAAGGCACGAAACCAATCGACGTGAAGCAAATATAGCTAACCAAGCAAAGCATTGGAATTGACGAGTACTGCGACAATTCCGGTACCGCTACAATCGAATACGTGTAAGCGCTTAGCCCTACTAGCGACGCAAAAGTACCAACGCCGCTAGTTATCGCTAAAGGTCTGCGTGGAAACTTGCGCAGTAGCACGCAAGCGAGTACCGAAGCAAGTACTCGAATAGCGTCCACGATTAGCATAGCGGCGTATTCGTTTAAACCGACACCGATCGTGTTCTTCATGATGGAAACGGTGTAGAAGCTCACAGCGTTGACTCCGGCCCATTGATTGGCCACAATGTAGACTACGATTATTCCTAGAGGCTTCAAGAATTGTGGTACCAAAAATCTGGACTTTATTTCCAAGTTTGATGCGACGTTCAAGTTTTGTCGCTCGAGAATTAGATCGAGTTCGCGTGTAGCTTCTTCGGAAGTACCGCGGCACCAAATGAAGGCTTTGCGCGCTTTTTCGGGTTCGTTATGGTTGGCGTAGTACGCGGGCGATTCCGGTACTACGAAAGCCATAAGTACCACGCTAAATAGCGGTAAAAGGCTGCTAATTAGCGCCGTGGTTTGCCAGTCGATGAAAGTACCGATTAGATGCACCAGGAAGAGTCCCAACGAGATGGCGAAGGATATAGCGCCCAGGAGGAACCCGCGATATTTTGGCGAGGAAGTTTCGGCGATGTAGACGCCGGTGGAGGCGCCTAGGACGCCCACGGGGAAGCCGGTGAGGAAACGTCCGGCTAGCAGATATTTTACGTTGGTGGCGAAATAGATGAGGAGCCAGCCGATGCAGATTGGGAGTACTGAGATGAGGTGGGTGGATTTGCGGCCGGTTTTCTGGAGGAGCCAGCCGCCGAAGATGCAGCCGAATGCCATGGGGAAGGCTGCCATTGATGCTGCAAGTTTTTTTTAGTTTATTATTATTGGTAGTACTAGAAGTGTTTGAAGGTTTACCAATCCAAGACGCTTCCTCGGAGGTGATTTGGATGGTACTGTTTGCGTTTTGCAGTTGTGGTAGTAAGATTGCGGAGTACCCGCTAGTCATGCCGGAACATATTGTTAGGATTAAGGGGCCTAAGGCCACTAGCACCTACAATAATAGAAATTTAAATATATTGTTACATGATGGTTCTTCAGTTATGCAACGCAGTGATTTTTATAAATATAAGGATTTATTACCGAACGCAATCAATTACATACCTGGTTAAATAATAAATTTTCTGTGATTTGGTTTGGGTCTGATGATGATTTATTGCTTTTTAATTTGATGGCAACTAAGATGCGGTGCAAGTAGGATGAAAAATTTAAACGCATGCTAGAAAATAAATAAAAAATATGTAATGGTACTTTTACGCAAAAATAGTCATTATAATGAATTATCAAGTAAGAGGAAACTGGAGAATGCAATATAGATTAATAACAATTGTTGTTAACCTTAATCGTATTAAAAATATATGCTCTTGCTCTTGATTACCATTTTTCAAATGCGTTAATAATAGAAATTATTATTAACATTTTTTTAATAATTAATTATACAGAAAAGTTTAACAATTTATTTATTTATCTATTCAAATTACGTTAGGTAATTAATTAATGCGGTATTTTGTTTAATTAGATTACCTAAAATAAGGAAATTTTGATTTTTAATTTAATAAGTATTTGAAAAAGCAGGAAAGGAAATATTTTTTAAAATTACTACTAATTTAATTTTAATGATGTTAATTAAATTTTGTCTGGAGAAAGTTCTTTCTTCTATTACTGTGGTTCCTATAAATTTTCGTAGATTTATACAGAACAAAAATTTCTCTTAAATAAACAAACAGCGCGCAGTAAAATATTTTTTTTAAAATTAATACAATAATAGCTATACTATTAAAATAAAATTAATTAATTGCTTACTTACTTTTTATTACTCTAATTAAAGCAACGCAATAAAAAAAATGACTTATTACACCAACTAGTACCTTGATCATGACTAAATTCACTTTCTTCGGAGAGAGTCACTGCATGTTATAACATTATGACCCCCGCAATAAATCTACGATTCGTGATCGTAGAGGAACGAACAAAGAACAAAAAAATAGGTAAATTAATATTTATTTTAGCACTTTAGTGCCAACTTTGTACATCCTATAGTCTACGAGTAAATTCTAATTAAATACAAAATAATATACAATTTTTATAGTACCATCAGGTAATTCTCAAAATCAAAAAACTTATGTACAACAACTAGATATCTAAATTAATAAATTAATGCGATCAGTTTCGACAAAATTGTGCCAACTAAACTAGCTACTAATAAATTTAGGAAGCATTTTAAAATCACATGGGCAGCTTTGAGTCTGAAAAATAAGAAAATCCTCATTTAATTTAAATACAAAAAATATTCCTGCGATTTTGAATGCCAACAGATTGCCACACATTTAATTTGCATTATTCATTCTTTAAGTGAATTTACGTGTAGTACTACTTTACCTTTGAGCTCGAATCTTCGCTTGCGGAATATTCGTTTCAGGCTCCTTCAGCAAATGCAACCGAATCCCTCGCATATACCCCTTAAAATAATGCACCCAATTCAACTGCGTTATACTGAACGGGAACAACTCCTGATCGGTCCGATTCAATCGCTTCCACAAATCCACCGTGTTCTTATTCGAAAACTTCCAAGAACTCCGCGAAAAATGCGCCAAAGTGCGCGAAAACTTGTGAATCTTCTTGTACAGCTTCAACATCCTCGGGGGTTGCCCACTAATGATCAAAATCGTGTCAAAAAACACGCCAGGAATCAAATGCAAGAAGAGCGTAAGGATCCAATAAAGCGTACTACTCTTCGTCAACCAAATGGTACTCGTCCAGACATTATTCATAATCGGCGCTTTCTCGCCATTAATTATATTCAAAGCGTGGAACTCCTCCCAAGTGATCGGATTCTCCGTGGATGACACGTAATTGTAGATCGGGATATTCTCCGGGGTCCTTTCGCAATCCTTTCCAGCGACATCCCAAGCGGCCGCAATCAATCCAGCGACGCACAAATCGACTGGTACCATATCGGCCACTTGCTCCTTGTCGTTTTGCACCACTCGCAAAACGCCGGACATCGTAGCAGCACACACGCCAGTTGGTCCGTAGACGTTGTCGATCCATCCAGCCACGGGATCCTTGTAGGTCGAAAGGACTGCAAAAAATTTCGTTAAAATTTTGGAATCGAATGTTAGCGAAATTTTTACCGATGCTTGGTCGGTACACGCCGATCGGCAGACCTTTGGTGCTGTTTTTGATCACGCTTTCCGCCAGGCATTTGGTGAAGGTGTACGTGTTGGGCCAAGGTGCTATAATTCTGTAAATGTTGTTAAGTTAGTTGAAAATTTTGGGAGTTAAGGTGCTAAGTACCTGGGGGTTAACTCGTCGGCTTCCGCCATAGTCACCTTCTCCAAGACTTTGCTTACATCCTCATAGTCGATTTTTTGGTCGTAAAAAATCTCGTCTATCTCATTTAGGTGGCAATTTGAGTAAGCGGTGGAAACGTGAATAATAGACTGCAAAAAATCGAGTTAATCTTGTCGAAAATTAGCTTAAAATTAATTAACTACATTTAACTCGCGCATTTGTCGCGCCATTTCGATAACATCCCGGATCCCATTTACATTAATATCATAGGCCAGTTTTAAATTTTCGTCAAATCGGACAGTGGCGGCGACGTGGAAAATTATATTGGTATTGTTGATCAATTTTTGGCGGTCGTGGATCGAAAGTCCCAGTCCTGTAACGGAAACGTCGCCCGGCATCACTTCGATTCGGTGTTTGAATTTCGGCCCCTGTTTCCTCAACTTGTCGAATAGCTACATATTTTACAGGAAATAAATTAGCGAGTTAATTACTAAGTGCGGTAAATAGCACTTACCACATCGTCGAACAATTCGTCTACGCGCGTATCGATGGATTTGCCGCGCTTTTCGCGGATCAGCACGTAAATTGTCGTCAATTCTGTGCAACGGAGTAATTTTTCGATTAGGATTTTGCCGAAAAATCCGGTAGCTCCGGTGATGAAGACCGTTTTGTCTTTGTAGAATTTTTGTATTTGTGATTCTTCTCCCATTGTAGATAGGTTATTATTGTTCATTTTGGCTGGAAAATTAATGTGGTGCTAATTATTTAAATGTATATTTGTTGAGGCAATTTTATATTCGCGAAATATATCAATGAGGGAATTTTTGAACAAACGTTTGATGTTAATTGGAAGGTTTTGAATAATTCATTGTGTGTAAGCATAATTTGAATTTTAGGATTTGCAGATTTTTATGGGTTTTTTCTTAAATGTGTGAAGAATAATTTTGAGAAATTTTGAAGGACTTTAGATTTTAGTTTTTATCGTGCATTGCATAGAAAATTAATGCAAATAATTTTCAAAAATTGCTAAAATATAATAAACTTTAAAATAACTCGATTTTTTTAATTCCAAAAATTCCAATAAACAATTTATTTTTTTAATTATTGCATTTTTAATTAAATGCGTTTTATTCACTAAGAAAAAATTAATTATATGCATAGACTCGCGATGACTGCGTAAAGTATTCGATCCACGAACGGGGTCTTACATCAGAAAAAGGTAGCCCCGGTATGACACACATTTTATTAGAACGTGATAAGAAAACGAAATAATTCGACTATTAGTAACATCTCTTAATATTCCACAAGGATTGATTAATTTAAAAATATTACCACTAATTTGGAGACATGTTCACCCGCCCTAATATATTTTTTTGACTAAAGAAATTGATAAAATTTCGAGCAGTTTTTGAAATAATTGGGTCAGTAGTACTAAATGTATATAAAAGAGTCATTGCCAATTGTCTTATTATTTATTTATTTATTTATTATGCTGACCAGTGTAGTTATTTTTATGCAATTGTCAATATTGTAACTATTGTTATTCGCTTCATTAATTAATATTCAAATGTTATACAAAATCAGGCGTCATTAGTTGATGAGATTTGATAACATTATATTCCAAATGAAATTCCTCAACTATTTTTCTTATTTAAATAATTTAAAAAACAATAAAAAAAAATATATTTCATGTATAGGATTTAAATTTGTAAATTTTTAACCGCTTTTGTTAAATATTTTCCAAAAATCTTACCTTAAACTCCACGATTGCAGATCGTTTGTAAAGAACATGCACAAAAATTATGGCACAATTTGTTATTATTAATAATTAAGCGAACAACACGAAACAATTGGTTTTTGTAAACTGATTTTCGATCCGTAATTTAAATGGTACTCATTTAAACAAATAAAAAAGAGGGGATCTCGGCGACTAACAAATCGTCCTCTTTAGCTTGACACTTTGTCATTTCTGTGGAATATTAATTGAGGAAGTTCTTTATATATGAAGGATTCAATATCTGAAATATACAGGATGTCCCTGAACGAATGGACTCCCTCAAAATTGGAAACTATTCAAAATCGAGCCAGTAACGCGCTAAATGCGGGAAATTTGTCATTTAATTTTTGGTAGTTTCCAAATTGCTGTTTAATTGGTTCTTTAAGCACCTAGTTGATTCAAATAATTTTCCAAAAACTGTTTTATCTTAATTAGCAAATATTCCAAATATAATTAAAAAAATGTTTGAAGCGTGTACTAAATTAATTTAATTAAAGTGGGGAATTTTGGAAAATCTATTTTGCGCTATTTTTTATTATCAAAGATGAAACTAAATGATTCGAAGGTTATTACTAATTTTTATTTATATTTAGTGTATTTATTGTGCTCGTTTTGTTTATAATAAACATTAAATTTGCAATATAAACTTTGCAATCGCATAATAAGTCCGTGTTGGCGATTTTATCTATAGATAATTGTCGCCCGGATAATTTAATAATTAATTATTTAAAGTAAAAACAACTTGTCAAAAATTTGATCAGATCAATATTATTGTCAGTTCAAATTGATGACAATCATGCATAAATAATTATTTTAATTTATTGGTAATTACAATTAATTAAAAATGTTTATTGATGGAATAAATATATTTAATTTCGATTTTGCTGAGGATTTTTCAATATCAAAGAAAATAAAAAATAATCGCAACGGTATAATTATTACTAATTATTTATTATTGAAAGCAATAAAGGTACAAATAAATATGTGTTTAACTATATTTTTCATTTTTTTATATTTTACAATTAGAGTTTTTTGAATAATTACAATTAATAAAACATAAAAGTCCTGACCATAAATTTGTTAAAATGCATTTTTATAATTTACAGCTAAAATTTTACATAACTTTTTTTAATACTTAAATATAGTATTAATAAATATTAATCCCAAAAATAAAAATTAAAAACAAATATTATATAAATTTTTGATCAATATTGAATTTACTTCACTCGCAGTTTTCCGAATTGAACAGAGATTAATATTTATTTAAATTTTTGTGGCAAGTGATATATTTGTATCGATTATGTATACGCAATTGAAATAAATTAATAAAATTAATATATTGACAATATTAATATTTGAACATGTTAAGTGGTTTTTCCGATTTAATTTTAAATAATATTGATAAGCTTTATAATAATTGACTGACAATTATTTCAACAAACAAAACGAAATCGTTCGTATACATAAGAGTTAAACAATTTCCTAAAAATAAAATTCAAGATATTATTTTTCTGGCAAAAACCAAAAAGAAATGAAGGTTACAAATACAAAATTAATTAGTAGATATTTTATTTTTGCTATTTAGCTTTTATATTAACTAAAAATAGCGTGTTGTTAATAATTTATTTAACGCATTTAAAATTAATAAATATGTAATTAATTATATTGGACAGCCATGCATTATTGCAATTTTTATTAATAACAAATTAACAAAAGATGCTTTTACTACTTTTCCTTTAACCACAGGCGTAAACAAATAAAAATGCAGTATTTTTAGATAAGAAAATGATTAATTGCTGACAATAGTGTCATTGTTATGAATAATATTAATGATAATTAGTAATTAATGTGGTATTTAGTTAATATTAGCGTTTTCAATTGATTTGCACTGGTTTTACAAGTCAAAAACGCTGTAATTTTATTTTTTTCAAAAAACTTGTCTACCATTTTTATATCCGCCATATTTCATTTTAAATATTTGATTGTGCCATTTGAACTACTCGACTAGTTGAAAAATCCACCACCAAAATCATTCACATAACATTTGACAGTAGTTAATAAGTATCCACCATGTTGATTTTTTTTAAATAACGTTTTAGTGATAAGTGTTTGTGTCTGTGTTTTAAAATTATGGCTGATATCCTACTAAACAGCATAATAAACCAAGAAATAGGAATACGCGAGTTTCAAGAGTGGTTTACCACTAAGGTAACTAAATATTCCACAAAACAACATTAAATCTAACCTCACTTTATATCCCAGAATCAAAACGACGATGAATTCGATAATATCAACTGCAGCAAACAGGATTTCATAACGTACTTCTTAAATTTCATCCACGAGGATATATTAAGGTAAGTTTCATTCATTATAATCTCGATTGCTGCTATCAATGATAGAAATTGCAGCAAAACCGAGCTGTTTAAATCAAACACACCAAAACGCCTAGAAACACCCCCACAACCAGACAATTTAATTAAGCGCCGAACCACCTTGTTCCCTAGCGAAGAATCGCCGAAATTTGACACCCCTAATTTATCTAACGATGCATCAAGCAGCACCCCTAAATTATTCAACCCACAAATAAATAACTCAGTGTATCAAAGCCCTGTCTCCCCGATTTACCGCAACAATGCTAGCTTTACCACCCCAAAGAGCAAAAAAGAGAAAGCGTCGCCGTTTTGTCTGGGCGATTTCATCGTGACAAAGAAATGCTCAACCACGAAAAAAAAATCAGCGGGCCGCCGCATTAATCCAACTAATCTCTGCAATAACAATTCGAACTCGCAGTTTTCGGCTTGCCAGAATAGTTTCAATTTCGAAACGAGTGAACTGTTAGAAGGCTCGCCGCAAAATGCGAACGAGCAACGCAGCATTTTGGAAGAAGAGCGCCTTAAAATACAATCGCGTAAAAATACTACAAACGATTTGAAGTTGGTGCCAGTTAGAGCTAGACGAAATAGTGAGATGGTGAAAGTGGAGGCTGATTTGGGGAAAGTAAAGTGTAAGGAGCAGTTGGATTTAGTTGTGGAAGTCTACAAGCAGCTGTTGAGTTGCAATTGCTACTTGAACGTAACGAGTGAGATTTATTTCCTAATTTCGCTGCTTTTGAATAAGCAGTATGACGACGGAGTTGCGTTATTGGACGATTCGGGTACAGATTTAATTGCTTTGCAATTATTTGATACCTTGCATAACGTTGTTTACTTTGCCTGCAAGTCCATCGAATTGTTCGAACAATATTTGCAATTCTACGATAAGCAAACGTTGAAGTTGTTAGCTAATAATGTACGTTTAGTGCAATTTTTGCCGCTCTTTTCCAAGCGATTGCTAGTGCTGGCTGACGCGAAGTCGCAATCGGACAGGAATAATATACCGCTGGAGCTTGCGGAGGATTTCAATGCGATGAAGAATGTTTGCTTTATTTCGGACACGGATAATCGCAACAATTTTCCGTTGGATGTTTCGTTCCATAGCTTTCGCAAGCAGAGGGATATGTTTTACGAAATCCTGCGCGTTTGGGAAAACAGTCATTCGTTGGCTGGTTGGAGTTTCGCTTTAAGTTTGGCGGGGAAAATTCGAGCCCTATTTAATTTGAGCAGCGAACCTGCGAATTTCATGCATTTTGCCAGGCTTTTCAAGGCGCAGTTGCTGAGCACGTGCGGGAAACTTCAAAAGGTTCGTCTTATTTTAAAAGTTGTGTATTGCTGGTTGCCTGCAATTTTTTGCGAAATTTTCAGGAAGAAGGTTTAACTGAAAACCAAGTGCCCTTTCTATCATTTCCTAACGTAGATGCTGAAAAATTAAACAAATTAAAATCTCGCATAATTACAAAGCAATCGTCCAAGGCGATAAATGCACCGCCAGTTTTTACGGGTTACCAAGAGTTTTATAGCGATTTTATTGTAGTGGCTTCTAATCATAACTTTAATAAGCATTTATGTGATAATTTAGCGGCTGAGATTATTGAATTGAATGATATTCAATTTATTGGGACAGATTTGATCGATTCGGGTAATTTAATTAATTAAGATTATTTTTTTGTATTGTTGCGGAGTTTTTTTCTTTTAGAAAGCGAGGTAGATTTGACGACCAAGCAAGCTTATGCTAGTTGTATCAAGTCGTTGCGAGTTTTGGCGAAGTTTTTAGGGTTTGTCGAAGTGCTGCCGTACAAATCCGAATGCAAGTACTCCGATCATGTTGCGAAAGTGCTAATTCAAGTGCGCAAACATGTACGATTTTAAATTTGAATTAGCTAAATCATTTTTGATAATTTGAATTTTTTTTAGAGCCAGTTTACTTTGGATGTAAAAAAAATTCTACTCGATGCAATCAAAGCGCAAACACTTGTACTAACGATACCATGGATGACAAAATATTTAGCAATGTTCGATACTATCACTCTGCGATTACCGTACTATTTAAATTTGTTTAAAATATTGTTTGAAATTTACCAAACGAATAATTTAGCGATAGTTAAATTTTCGCTGGGTTGGTTGTTCGAGCTGCCGCATTTTCCGGATAGCGAGTTCTTCAATTATTGCTCCACCAATCAGACCGTAGCTCCAAACCCCGCAAATGCGAGTTTGTCGCTGGATATGTTAAAAATTGTAGATCAGAATATTTTATATATTTGCTGCCCGCATTTGGAAGAAGTGCGAAAGCTACTAACTTCGGTTAGTAGCAGTCATTCGACCACCAAACATATTACGCCGATTACTGCGATCCAATCGACGAACAACATTTCGCAAAAGCGACTTGATGTAAGTTATAAAAATGGATCAAAATATATTTTTTTAATGGTGCGATTTCCAGACCGAGCTGCAAGAAGCGTTCTTCAACGGCCAACCAATCTCCGTCCGAAAAACCGTCGAGTTCGTCAGCGAACGAATCGCCTCCTCTTATGTAAAAATGTTCTGCAACTCCGTACTGCCTCTGGTAAAATCCAACTTCCTCAACCACTTAACCGAAGTGACTGAAGCGTTCGACAAGGAAAATTCGACCATCTTCGAAACCGATCGCGATCGATTTGAAGCCGAATTGAAGGCGAAACTCGAAGAAGCGGCCGAATCCAGTTGGACGAAACTGCTGGAAACGTGCGAGCAAAGAAGCTGCGAGATAATTAACGAGAAAATAGAACCGTGCATCGAGCATTTGCTATCCATTGATGTGATGCTGCAAACTAAGAAGGTTTGCGTGGAAATTTGCCGGAAGAATTGCAAGGAGCGAATTCGGCAGTGGATTCATTCGCACGTGCAGAAGAGTATTTTCGGGAAGGAAGTGGAATCTCAGTTGGATAGTTGGATTAAATATAAGGAAGGACAGAAGGCGGTGTTGGATTTGACGAAAGCGCAGTTTGTGCTGCCCCCTGGCGGCCGATTGGGAATTAAGCACAATGCGAGCGCTTTAAGTGGCGCGCATTTATTGCAGAAGGCTCAAAGCACTATGATTTATTTGATGAATAATAAAGCGGACAGTGACGAGCTTGTAATCTATGCGTTTTTAGCGGAGGCGCAAGTTACGGTGAGCGAACGCGTGGATGTTAACGATTTAATGAATAGCAGCATTGCTTCGATTATTATGGAGATGGCAACTATACATTGTAAGTTATATTCCAATTTTTAATTGTACTAAATAATACAAATCGCTTTCAGGTGCGTATAGATCTGATTTGAACGCGCTTAGTAAGCGACTTAAGTACAAAGCCGCTTTGAAAAGCTGCACGGAAAACTCAGCGCATTCGCACACTTATGGAAATTTATTAAGTTTACGAAATGTGTATGTATTAAATACTCAGTCGACGAATTCCGAATGCGCTTGGTCGATTTTCGGCAAACTTTGCGCACTTTTGGTGCAGAGCAATGTGATTGATAGCAGTACATTTGAATCGCAATGTACTGGCATTTTTAAAGTGGATTGGGATCCAGTAAGTCACTTAGTGTAATTATTTAAGTTAGTAGTGTTGATTGATATTTTGTAGCGTACTTTGAAATATTTAACGACATTTATGAGCACGTTTGTGGACGAATACAAAACGCTCGGAGGCGAGCATGGAAAGTTCACGTATTTGTTGGAGTTTTTGTCCGACTTTTGTGCAGATCTCTATTAATTATATTTTATTTATTTGACTTGATAAGAATAAATCATTTACTAGAAGCGACTTGCCTTGGAAAAATAATTTATTAAAAATAAGTTAAGTATTATTTACAGTTTTCAGCAGCCTTTAGGTTCGTCGGAGTGGTCGCTGCAATGGAACGATCCGTCGCAGAATGCATCTTTGGCAATGCACTCGCCGTTTAAGCAGCTCATTTCGTTATTCAAGCAATCTAAAATTAATTTATTAGTACTAAGTAATATTGCGATTATTTGAGTAGTACTTCTATTGCAATCTTGCTCGTCCGACTTATCCCAACAGTCGACTTTACCATCGCAACGGCGCGACTTCTTCAAACAAGACGTGGAATTCCCGCACTGGAAATGCGTCTCCAAATCGCAATCTACAATCAAATTGCCATAATAATTGCGGTACATTTTTAAATTAATTACCGCAATGTCTCTCATCCGATTGGTTGGAGCAATGGATCATGCCATCGCATTGGTACTTCTTCGATATGCACATATTGCCGCAATTAAACGTTTCATCAGGGCAGTGGAGCGAATGAATGGGGGTGCATTGATAAATGCGACTTTTCGCGTCCAAGAGTTTGCAAAACTGCGTGTTTATCGCGCACAAACCGCCGCAACCGGTCGGATCATTTGCGTCCAAAGCGGTGTAGCATTTCGGCTTCTCCATTTCATGGCGCTTCAAACAAATGTTGCTTAGGGTGCAATTGCCGCATATTTGGTTACGTTTAATTAGGGCTGGAATTTCAGACGGGTTCTGCGACGAAAAATATCGCAATTAGTTTATTAATTAGATTTTTAAGACGGATAACTTACGAATGGAGGAAGAATTGTTGTTGTTGCGATATTGCGACTATTACTATTTCTTAGGATTATAATTTTTGTTCTATTTTCACTTGCGAGATTGATTGAAGAAATCGCGCGAATGTCTTCGTGCGTTTTGCGGTGCTTGAAAATGTTGTTGGTTGTTTTGTATTGTTTGAAATGATTGTCTGAAATTATTTGACGTTTTGAGGTTATTTTTTGGATGTGTCATTATAGGTTATGTTAACTCAACTTACCGAGACTGAAATAAACGCCGAATCCAACGGCGATTATAATGCAGGAAAACACAAACACATACAAAATCAGTTTGATATTGCTGGCTTTTTTAATATCGCACTCGTTCGCTTCGTTGATTTTCAAAACCCACCGGTGTCCGAATATGTTGTTTTTAATGATAATATTGCAATTGTGATGATTGTCGGCGATTTCTCGCGATATACTCGGCACAATATTCGCATTCCGGTTGTTTTGATTCGCGTAATAATGTATTTTCGTCAATTCCACATTGCAGGGTTGTAGAATCATTTTTCCGGTTCGTTCGATACAAACATTGGAGCGCACCGCAACATGTGCTTAGATTACACTCAATTAATTAAGTAAAATTAATATTATTGTACAAATAATGGAAAAGCGGTGTTTGCTTGCCGACTATTCAAATTGAACTGTTTGCATTATATTTTATTTCAGTATTTTCAGTCTCCCTTTTCGAAAGGTTAATTAGTCGGCACGATCAGGTACTCCATTTACATCGCGTTTACTGCCAGTTGTTAGTTTATAGGGCAAAATTAAAGCGTCAAATTATTTTTATTTATCGGTCATCGCAAGATACGCGGGTCAAGAGATCAAAATTCGTTAAAAGTGTAGTATTATTCAATTAGTTGTTTATCAACTCTTATTCTAAATTTAGAATACTCTCAATTTTTATAAAAGCTGCGAAAATGCGCTCCTATTTTTAGAAATCGTAATAATTTTCGGAGAATTTTGAATATATTAAATAAAATTCTGCCACTTACTGTAGTCCGGCTGTAGGCAGATCATTCATGGCATATGTTGCTTGATCAATTCACTATAAACTTCCGGCTTATTTTTCTACTTCCGACAACTGCTTTCACGCTAGCTTGATTTATAGCTTATTCAAAAAGCGCACATTTAAATTCGCGCCATGACACATTTTTGAAACGTGTATGCCTGGTTGTCTAACTATTTTTTGTTTTTTAAGTTACAGTTTCCTGTAACGCGTGCATTTAGCAAACCCCACCTACTTTCCAACCAAAACCGTTAAACGCCGCTCCCCTGTCGTGCACTGTGTATCATCACCGAAAATAGTTTGGTTACTTCAAGTGGGACCTCGTTCGCGTAGAAATCAGTACATCCGAAAGTGTTCAGTGCCGTGTTTGTCCTAGTGTGTTGTGTCAGAAACCCCGAAAATGGCGTCAAAGTCAAAAAAAAGCTCGACGCCGGTCTCACAGCCGCCACGGCCATCGAGCCCGCTGAGCCCAACCCGACATTCCCGCTTGCAGGAGAAACAGGACCTGGCCAACTTGAACGACCGCCTGGCATGCTACATCGACCGGGTGCGTTATTTGGAAAATGAAAACAGCCGATTGACGCGCGAGATTCAAACCAGCGAGGAAACGGTGAGCCGCGAAGTGACCAACATCAAGTCGATGTACGACAACGAATTGTCGGAGGCTCGCAAGTTGTTGGACGAGACGCATCGCGATCGCGCCCGTTTGGAAATCGACGTCAAGCGTTTGTTCGAGCAGAACGAGACGTTGAAGACGGACTTGGCGAAGAAGACGAAGGACGCACATCTGGCGGAGAATGCGGCCAGAGTGTACGAGAACCGTTGCGATGAGCTGCAGCTGAAGTACAATCAGGCGATTGCCGATGCGAAGAAAGCGCACGCCGAGGTGAAGGAGTTGGAGAAGGAACGGGATAAGTTGCGGAAGTTGGTGGATGCAAGCAGGAAGCAACTCGAAGAAGAATCTTTGGCTCGTGTGGATATTGAGAATAGCAATCAAAGCTTGAAGGAGGAACTTTGCTTCAAAGATCAGGTAAATGTTGCTAATTGGTTTCGTAAACAAATTCTTGTTAGGCAAATATTGCCTTGAGTTTTTGGTGTTTTGTAAGAATTTGTGGGTTGAATTTATATTATTGTTGACCCACTTTGTTTGTCATGGCTATTGCTATTATTAATTCGTTTGTTTATCAATTTTGTGTCATCGCAAAAATGCTAACATTCCACAATGCTCCATAATTTGCAGATGTACACACAGCAACTGTCCGAAACCCGTTCGAAACGTCAGATCGAAATCAGCGAGATCGATGGCCGCTTGTCCGAAAAGTACGAAGCCAAACTGCACGAACATCTCCAGGAATTGCGCGAACAATACGAATCGCAAATGCTGACGAATCGCCAGGAAATCACGTTGTTGTACGAACGCAAAATCAACGATCTCGAATCCGATGCGAGTCGGCGCTCGCATGCAGCTACAAGCACTTTGGAAGAGTTGCGCGTGTATCGCACCAAGTTGGATAACTTGAATTCGCGCGTTTCCGAATTGGAGAATCAGAACGCGGGCTTGTCGTTGAGGAATAAGGATCTGGAGCGTTTGCTTGAGAAGGAGCGACTGCAACATGCTGAGGATTTGGCAGCTTTGGAAAGCGAAATTTCCAGATTGAGGGACCAGATGTCCGAACAGTTGCAAGAGTATCAGGATTTGATGGACATTAAAGTGTCGTTAGATCTGGAGATTGCGGCGTATCGCAAGCTTTTGGAGTCGGAGGAAGCCAGACTTAACATCACGCCTTCAGGTAATTATTTTGTTATTCATTTAGAAAGTATCTAATCAATTATTCTTTTAGGTGAAAAGGAATTGCTGCATCTAGCCACCCGTTCTTCTCAACGCCGCACGCCAATGCGTGGCAGCTCGAAACGTAAGCGCACTTTACTGGAGGAGACGCAAGATTCTTTGTCCGACTTTAGCATTACCTCGTCGACGAAAGGCGATATCGAAGTGTCGGAGGTGGATGCTGAAGGCCGATTTGTGAAGCTGCATAATAAGAGCAACCAAGAAGTGGCATTGGGCGGTTGGCAGGTGATCCGCAAAGTGGGCGAGAATGAGACGCAATACAAGTTCCATCGAACGCTGAAGTTGGAAGGCAATGGAACGGTCACCATTTGGAGCGCTGACCAGAACAAGGATCATGAGCCGCCCAGCAATTTGGTGATGAAGAGCCAGAAGTGGGTGGTGGGCGATAATATGCTTACGACGGTGTTCAATAATTCTGGAGAGGAAATTGCGGTCTCTGAAAGGTAGATATTTTTAATAGTTTTTGTGAGGGGTTGTTTGATTTGAGATTGTTTAGGGTGAGACGACAATTGTCGAGCTCGACGATGAGACATCGCGATTTGGGATATTTGGGTTCCGAAGAGTTGCACCATCAACAAGGAGATCCACAAGGCGATGAGAAGTGTCGATTGATGTGAGGTGAGCCGGCGCTTAAAGTTTATTTGAAGTTGTATTAATTCATGTAAGTCGATCCAGACAAACTGTGTTCGCTATTGCGAACGCAGTTTCTTCTGTTTTGACGAAATATTCTGTATAAGTATTTTTTATTACGTCACTTTTCCATTTTACAATTAATCCAATGGTGGAAATTTATAGAACTATACAAGGTGCATCAATTTTTATTGATAAATAAATATGTTAAGTTACAAAAAATTTGATTCTTAGTAAGGAATGTGTTTTATGTAATGTGTATGAGCATTTAGAGTTTGTTCGAATTTTAATTCGTGTGCGAATTGAAGTTCTAACGAACAGTTCGATTTCCTTTTTTAAATAAACTTGTTTATTTCGTTCGGTTTAGGTTTATGTAAGCTTTTTTTGTATTCTTTTTTGTGTTCAGTAAAATAAATAGATTTACTTGATTCATTTTGATTGTGCCTTAATGACACGCGGCTGCATTTTTTTACTGTTGTAGTATCTGCATGCGGTTTAATAGATTTTAATTATAATTAGAAATTAAAGTAACAAATCAATTTTTTTTCTACATAAAATGTAACAAAAATAAAATCTATTTTCACCATTTCCATGTATTTTTCTTAGCCATATCCCAAACTGGGTCAATGCCTAACTCCGTCGTCGAAAATAAATCAATTTTATGAAACATTTTTAGATATGATATCAAAAATGCTTGTTCTTTTTTTTCGACTATTTGAACAATGACCTCATCGCTCGATAGTTTCATGCTGAGTAATTCCTAAAATAGATTATGGTAATTCGTTTTATGACGACATTTTTATGTCATAAATAAACATAGTTGTAAAAATACGCATTTTCAAAATGCACGAACTCCTAGTTTCAAAAATGTGTACTAGAACTTGAGCTACCAGCGTATAGATGTCGCAACACGTGGTTATTCCACAGTGTTTTCAAGGCCACGGTACTGTCTAATTAATAATTAAACGTCAAAAAAGCATCTAATTGTTTTCCGCGTAATATTTAAATAGTAAACAATCTAATTTGAAGTGAATTTAAACTAATATTGTGCTGTGTCAAATGCTGCGCCGAGCTTCAGCAATAAATTGAACGTTTTTGCAGCATCAAATTAAGTGAGGTTAAATTTGATTGTCTTTTGTTATTTGTGCCGGTAATTTTAAATGCGCCACGAAAATGGAAGAAGAAATAGTGGACGATCCCATGGAAATCGACGATACAGTGCAAAACAGTCAAATAATTGAAAACACTTCATCCACTTCAATTGCAGAGGAAAATGCAGCTCCAACAGAGAAGCCAAAGGCAGCATCGGACGTCGTAGTTTTGGACGACGATGAAGAACCGCCAGCAGCAGTCCCCGATGTCCCCGATGTCCCAGAACCACCCCCCGAAGCGACCACAAGCCAAACACCAGTAGTCGAAATAAAAGAAATCATCGACTTAGTAGAGAAGCCGAAGAACAGTCGTTGCATTAACCCATCGTGTCAGGAAACCACGACCAGGTTCCTTCCAGCCCCCGAATTGTGTTTGTCGCACTTCCGCGTGAAACGCTCGAAAAGACGGAAGGAAGAAGTGTGCGATGTTTGCTTCTATAAATGTCTGGCCGAGTACGAGAAGCTGTCCAATCAGTTGGTCAACGGCAGGCTGTTGTTTGATATGGAATATCCGATTATCAACGAAACGTTGCAAATCGACGATTCGGACGACGAAGAATGCAATTCTCTATACGATAGGGACATTCCATTTGATGAGAAGACGTTTGGTTTTATACATAATAATATTGATACGATTATAGAGACTACTCTGGCGAAATTCGATTTGGATTCGCATTTGAATTCGGAGATGGAATTGGTGGAAAAGGCGGCGCAGAAGAATGATGGTGAGTCACGATTTGTATTAGAGAGTGAGATAGTTGCATGTTTGAATGGGTTAGAAAGAGACAGCGCTAAAGTCGATACAGCTAATTTTCTAATGAGTAAGAGAGAGAAAGATATATATTTTTGTATGTGTTAGAAAGAGATAGAGCGGTGAGTTCGAATTTTGCCCGGGGAATTACCGTATTGTTCGAGTTCGAAAATTAGTATTTTAGAGAAACATTTTTTTAGATACTATGGCGCAATTACAATCGAAATTAAATTTTGTTCGAACGTCGCTCGACAGTCTACAAATCAATATGTACAACGATTTGCGACCAGATCGCCAGGAATTACGCGGTTTAGTCATTATTGACGATGTAACTAAATCCCCGAATGTTCAAATCAGACAAGGTATTTATTTAGTGCACTAGCAAAGCGTAGTTTAATTAATTGTCCGCAATTCAGAAACATTATCGCCCCAAAAACAACTGAACCTGCAACACCGCAAAACGCTGGCACTCGCTCAGCAAGAATCTTTGCGAAAAAGCGCACGATTACATAAACCGAACGCTTACATCGATCTCGATGGCAGCCGAGCGGCGATTGCCGGTCACTTACTCGAAGCGCCACCTGGTGACCTTCCAAAGGAGGGTTTGAAAATTGGTACAGTCAAATATAATCCCCAAAAATATTTTTTTAATTAATTGTTTGATAGGCGAATTGTATTTTATCGCGCGCGAAAACGCGAAAGGTCCTTGGGTGAAAGCCAAGCTCCAGGTAATTGTACCGCCCGGTACAATGATCAACGAAGTACTGCACCAACATTCCACGTTTCAAATGTTGGAGTTGCGACAGAATCGCATGCGATATGTTTCCGCGAAAAATATCGCTTACATGTCAGCGTCGAAATATCGCTTGCCGGTAGGTACGCGAGTTGTTTCAGCTTTTCAGGGCACCGAGGATGGCATGAAGCCCATTAAGGACAAAATTGTGATCGCATATTATTGCGGTATTGTCGCCGAACAACCAATGGAAATGAATAAATACCGGTATAATTTTTTGGAGCCTTAAATATATTTTTTCTGATCCATAAAAATCTTTAGCTACTTAATATTCTTCGATATCGGCTACTCTCAATATGTGGCCATCAATAAAGTCCACTTAATCCTTGAGTCTAGCGCACAAGTGTGGGAAGACATGCCGAAAGACTGTCGAGAGTTTATTAAAAAGTATTTGGAGAGCCAAGATCGTCCGATGGTCAAGTTGGCGAAAGACCAAATGTTTCGCATTGAATATAAAGGCCGTTGGTGGTTTTGCAAAGTGGTGGATGTCGATTGCTCATTGGTCCAAATATTCATCGACTCGTTGGATCGAGTCGAATGGATTTATCGTGGATCGACTCGTTTGAGTCCGATATTTAGGGAGGAGCAAGCGGCGAGCAATCGCGGCAGCGGATCGCGGCCTACACGAAAACTCGCACCTGTAATTAATTCGTAACTAATTTAAAATCCTTGTTAATATTTTTATAATTTGTAGAATGAATCTCCGACAGTCGTGCAATACACGCGAAATAATGACTTTATCGTTCCGACGAATCCCAGTGAGAAAACGATGGTGAATTCTGGTAGTAAAGCTCGAGCGATGGCTCGAAAAAGCACAACCAGACCGGATAATTTATCGAATCCCCATGCGATTGAAGTACCATTCTTACCGAACGTTAATAATAATCCGCCTTTGAATCCGTCTGGGCCCACGAGTAAGATTATGGTAAATGAACGGGTCTCCGATGTATTAATAATTTGTTGCAATTGTATTTAATTATAAGTTAATGTTTTAGTATTTTACTCCGCGCGATCAAATTATTACAAAACGCATGTATATGCCGCACACGTGCGGCGAAGCGTGCCAAAAATTTCTTACACACAATTTCAGCAAACTTCGCGGTCACAATCCGTTATCGAAGCCGCTACTATGCGGCTGGGGTCGCTTAACGTTTAAGATGCGAAACAAGAAGGAAATTATATACAAAGCGCCCTGTGGGCGCGTGTTGCGCAATATCGGCGATGTGCACTATTATTTGCGATTGACTAAGAGCCAGATGACGGTCGACTTTTTCGATTTCAATCATATGGTGCGATGTTTAGCCGAATTCAGTGTAGAGTGCCAACCGGAACCGAAAGATCTTTCAAATGGTTAGTCGAATTTTTTGACGGAATATTTTGTAGCGATTTTTTTTCATTAAAGGTTTGGAGCAAGTACCTATTCCAGTGATGAATGGAATCAACAACGAAATGCTGCCATTCAGCGATTATTTGGTGAAGCGCGTTCCAATGGAAGGAGTGCATATGAACTTGGATCCGGAGTTTTTGTGCGGCTGCGATTGCGAAGACGATTGCATTGTAAGTTACTTATCGCCTATTATATTTCCTAATAAAAATTGTATCCTAGGACAAAACAAAATGCGCTTGCTGGAAACTGACACTAGAGGGCGCTAAATTCATCGGCAAAGACGTCGATCCCGACACAGTGGGCTACATGTATCGCCGACTACCCGAACAAGTGATCACGGGAATATACGAATGCAATTCGAGATGCAAGTGCAAATCAACGTGCTTGAATCGCGTGGTGCAGAACCCGATGTCGCTGAAGCTGCAAGTTTTCAAGACGCATAACCGAGGCTGGGGCATTCGTTGCTTGAACGACGTGCCGCAAGGGAGTTTTATCTGCATTTATGCGGGTACGATTCATACGGAACAAACGGCCAATCAGGATGGCCAAGAAAACGGGGACGAGTACTTTGCCGAGTTGGATTATATCGAAGTGGTCGAGAAGCATAAGGAGGATTACGAGGAAGGCGTGTATGACACAGAAAACGAAAAGGAGAAGCGCAAACATTTGTCGGATGATGAGGAGGACGATTTGCAGCGGAAGTTCGAGAAGGCGCAGAATGCGAATCGCAAGCGGCAGCCGCGCGATAACGATTTCGTACCGGCAGCGGCAGTTGTGGTGCCATCTGAGAGCACATCGACGATTCGGTAAGTTTATCGCGATAATTTTAATTTGTTTTATGCGGGAGGTTGTTTGCAGGACGAGGTTGCGAGGCAGAACGTCCGATGCGAAAGCAAAACCGGACGTTCAACCCGAAGTCGTCAAACCGGTGGAGCCTGAAAAACCGGTAGATTTACAAAACGTGATTGCTTCGCTGGAAAGCGATATCGATACGGTTACGATTAGTGACGATGAGGATGAAGGACGTGAAGTGTTGAGTTTCAATCCGAAGACGGGATCCGATTTGGAAGGGATTTCGGCTAAGAAGTATACGTCCATTCGCGATATTTTCGGCGAAGACGAATCGGTTTTCGTCATGGATGCGAAGAATACGGGCAATATTGGACGGTTTTTAAATGTAAGCTACTTTGTTTGTTTGTTCTATTTGTTTAACGAGTTTGTTGCAGCATTCGTGTTCGCCGAACGTGTTCGTGCAGAACGTTTTTGTCGATACACAAGATCCACGCTTTCCATGGGTCGCATTTTTCTCGTCGCAGTTTATTCGAGCTGGCACAGAATTAACGTGGAATTATAATTATGATGTTGGAAGTGTTCCCGGCCGCTTGTTGTATTGTTACTGTTCCGCAATGGAATGTAAGGGGCGGCTGCTGTAAATTTAGTTTGTGTGTCATATGGTTTAAATTAAATTAATTAATTGATCCGTGCGTTTAATTTTTCATACGATTTAATTTTATTATAATACTTAGCTTTGTATATTGTACAATACGTATGTTACAAAGAATAGTTCTAATATATACACAATGAAGGAACCAACTCATAAAATAAATACAATACCGTAAGTAACGCACACGCACACATATAATAATAATATTAGAACAAAAATGATTAAATTATTCTAACAGAATTCGACTTATACCGTTTTGTACAATGTATAAGTGTCCCAGCCACACAATGAAACTTAATAGCTAAAATGATTTTACAATCGTGATGTTTATATTATGAATGGAACACTCCTTGTTTGTAAAAAGTGCAAAATATAATTTTTCGTGAATAAAAAGAAGAAAACTCAGTCTTGTCCAAAAAAGTGAAAAATCGATTGAATTAAAATTAATGAACGAAAGCTACTTAATCATCATAGACTTTTTTTTTAATCCGCCGTTTCGTCGGCAATCGTTCCGGACTATATAAATGTTCACGATTTTTCATATCACTTGCATACGACTAAAAAAATCAAGAGAAAACAAAATGTTTATAACGAACCAAAAAAAGAATAAAATAAAAATATTATGCTAATAAAGAGAGAATCTAAATCAAAATAAATTTCATAAATTATTATCAATTACCAATTTCGTCTCGATTCGCTTCGGTAGCGTTTCGGTCAAAGCGTAGACACTTTCGCGCGGAAGCTCCTTCTCCGTCTCATCTTCGAACAACACCTAAACAAAAACCGTATCAATACCTCCACTCACCCCTAATAAAATCTAATACTTACACAATAGAAAGGCGTCTCAGTTTTACCCAAATAATCGGCCTCGTAAACTTTATCGTCGCTCCATCGCACTTCCAATCGATCGCCCACCACTGGCGCAAATCGACTATTAAACGCAACAATATCCTCCGATCTCACATCGCTCGAGATACTTTGATCGCTCGGAAAATAGAACGACCACTTTACATGCATCTTAATGCCCACGATTTTCGCTTTATAATAGCGGTTGTTCCTATGGCGCGCCCACACCACATCGTTCACCTTCACGGCAACCATCTAGAACCACACAAAACATTTACAAAAATACTTTAAAGTTTTACAAAGCGTTGTTTACCTTTAAATGCCGCCGCGCTGTCGCCTTCTTCGAATTCGCCGCAATCACACCTTGCAACGCCGCCGCGAAATTCTCCTTATCCTCCGACGTGCTATCCTCCTCAAAATAGGCACTAGCATTCTGAAGCGTCATCCCGTTCTCAATCTTCTTCCGCACATCGGTCGAAAACTGTTTCAAAACATCGTCCAGCAGAACGTCCACTTCAATCGGCGTGAACCGCGCGATCTTCGCCTTCAACTTATCACTCAACTCGTTATTCTTCGGCTGCGCCTTCGCCTTCAAATTATGACAAAACTTCTTCAACAACTCCTTATACCGCTTGCTCTTGTTCACATCGACGATCGGCGGCGAATTCTTTTTGCGCGGCCCGAAAATAATGTTCGCCAAACGTTGCGATGGTGTCGCATTTTTCTTCTTCTTCGGCGGATTGTGCCGAATATTCGGCGACTGATTCCGCGGTATTTTCTGCATCAACGCCGGCTTTCTCGGCTTCGGACTGAACAGCGCCATCACTTTCGGCGGCGATCGTTTGAAGTCGTCCTCACCGTCCGATGACGAGAAAACGGACGAACAACTACACGTATCGCTGCTGTTCTTACTATCAACACTAACCCTAATATCACAAGAAGAAGATTCGGTGGGAATCGGTTGCTTCGTCATCGGATAGAACCGATCGGGATTCGAGTACTCCGTCTCCGAGCATCGATTCAAAGTGTAGTAGTTCTGATTGCTCCAGATCAAGTTCGGCTTGTATTTCGGCTGTGGCGGTGACGTCGTTTGTATTGTCTCGTTCACGTACAAAATCGGCTGCTGATACACTTGAGTGGCCGGCTGCACCACATTCAACAGCTGCGGTGCCGTTACAATCTGATTCGAGAGGTAATTCGATTGCTGGTTGACCACCATCACTTGTGTCGGCTGTTGCACCGTGTTGATCACTTGCATGTAGTTTAACTGCGTGGTGGTGGCCGCGTACATCGATTGCTGCGTGTCGAGTTGCGGCGGCTCCAGTTGCGTGACATGCTGCTGCAACACGGGCTCCACGCGACTCAATTGCGGCATTTCCGCGACCGATTGCTCGACGACTATCGGCTTGTCGGGCAGATAATTAACGGGTTTATTCTTCAGTTGGATGTAAGTGAGAGCGGGTTTGTCTACCGGTTGATTGTTGGCGTTCGTAACGGTGATGACTTTCGGTTCGAGGTGAGTGAGGAGTTTGGACTTTTCGACAAATCGAGCGACTTTGGCTTTTTCTAACATGTATGCGGTAGCTGCAGCGCTTTGAGTTTGATCCGATCCCAAGTAACTGCGGACGAATTTTTGCTGTTCGGCTAAATACGTGCGAACGTTTTTCGGCTGGTCGGGTTCGTAGCACGAAGCTTTCGGTTGTTCCGGACGAATAGTGGGCGCGGGTTGGAAATTTGACGCAATTTTCGGTTGTTCTGGTCGAATGTTCGAAACTTGAAAGCTTTGTGGAACTTTCGGTGGCTCCGGTCGAATATTGGGCGCCTGTTGAAAGCTCGGCACAAGTTCCGGTCGAATATTAGGACCTTGTTGAAAGCTGTGTACAACTTTGGGTTGTTCCGGTCGTAATTTAGGTGCTTGTTGAAAGCTCTGCACAACTTTGGGAAGTTCCGGCCGCATATTCGGAGCTTGCTGAAAGCTCGGCGCAACTTTCGGTGCTTCCGCTCGATTATTAACGACTTGCTGGTAAGCGGGATCGATTTTCGGTCGACCGTTTGCCCCATAAGGCGGTTGCGCCTGGTAGCAAGGAACCAGTTTCGGGGGTTCCGGTCGAATGGGAGCTTGATAACCACTATGATAAACTTGTGGAACTTTCGGCGGTTCTATTCGATAATTAGAAGCGTCTTTCGGTTGTTCCGGTCGCGAATTTGAAGCGACTTGTCGTTGAGCTGCCGAAATTTTTGGTATAACAAAACTGCTAGTGCTAGCTTCCGCTTTCGCATGCAGTTGCATATTCAGCGCCTCTTTCGGTCGGCGATACGTTTTCAAAAGCGAAATATTATTGCTTTTAGCGGGCGATGAAAGATTGTTTTGCAGATAGGGATTTGCTGGATTTACTTGCAGCGATTCTGCATGTTCCTGGGCGGCTTTGCGAATAATGTCGTCGATTTCGCGTTTGACTTCCAAATTCGGCTCGTCACTTGGCGCGACGGATGGCTTCGCGTCTTTAACGGAGACGTCTTTATCTTTATGTCGGTGCTTCTTGTGTTTTTTGTGAGCGTGGTCCTTGTGTCGATGTTTCTTCTTTTTGTGGTTCATTAGTTTGTCGGTTTCTTGCGCGACTAGCGACTTGACTAAATCAGAAGCATGATTAATATTAGTGAAATTGATTGGTGCTTTAAAGGTCGGCGGCTTAAGAATTGTAGGCATCGTTTTAACAGTTGCAGCCGCCGTTTTAATGGTTGTACCCGTCGGTTTAATAGTAGCGGTCGGTTTAATACTCGTACTCGCCGTTTTAATCATCGTACCTATCGTTTTAATGCCGGGCGGTTTCATAGTTGCACTCGTCGCTTTCATGCCCACATTCGTCGTAATCGCCGTACTAGTCGTAGCCCCCGATAAATCCAGTGGCGCCACAATCGGTCCGCAAACCTTTTTCGGCTTATTAATGCAAAGGAGGCTTTTTAGTTTTAGTCTCTGTTTTTTCTCAGGAGTTGTTAGTGAAATCTCCTTTTTGCCCTCAATGGTACGATGTTCATTCGGGCCCTTTTCGCGTTTTTCACGCTTTCGCCTTGGGGCATGTTTACTGCGTCTAGCGGACGGACAATACGGAACGTCTTTATTGCGCTGTCGCTTTTTAAGTGAGCCAAACTTTTTGCGAGGGTTCACTGTGTAACCGGCATCGCAAATTGTGGCTTCGTCCGCTTCTGCATTCAACAAAATTGTGTTAGGAAACACTAGGCAATTTATTTTACACACATTCAATAAGCATGCATTTTTTAGTTGAAGCAAAAGGAAAAATTAAACAGAGGCATTCAACTCCGATTAATTAACATGCTAGACGTGTGTTAACACCAGGAATTCCCATAAACGAATGCAAATTGTGCAATAAAAACGCAAAGAAATAAATTAGAAATTAGCAAGTGTAATGTTGGTTGCATAATTACCAAACCAGCAAATCTAATCTACCTTGAAATATGTTATACGAACCAATTTCGCCCGCTTTCAACCAAATATCCTCCAGAACTTCCAATTGCTGCTCATCGGGCTGCAAGTCGTCACTCGTAAACGCCATATTATCCTCCTCCATCAACTCCAATTGCAATTCGGTCGGCAGTTCCGACATAAAACTCCTACAATTCATCAAATTAGCACAACTAATCTCAACAAAACTAGAAAACTTACTGATTGTATCGCTTCCGTCCAGGTTTCGGCTTGAACGGCGCATCCAAAAAGCTTTGCGGTAACGACGGATTGTTCTTATTGCACAAAATATCTTGCGCGAGCGGCAGAGGTGCCGCAACTTTCCGATCGGGCTCCTCCGGATGTGGACCAACATCTTCGCCGCGCAACCATTTATCGTAGCGCTCGGGTTGAAAACGCTTGACAAATGTGTCCATTGAGATCTTTACCATGTCTTTACTGCAACTGCACTGCGATGCACGCTTGCCATACTCAACCCAGCGTTCGCAAGCGAAATTCGTCGATTCGGCACAGTTGAAGCCATGATTGAAACCGGCGTGGTAGCCGTACGGGAACGTTATCATTATTTCGCCAGCCTCTTGAGTAATCTACCAAAAATAAATATTTGTTAGCATTTTATTTAAATTAAAATATATTTTTCTGACCTTATTGTAAGGGATCGAATACTGCCGCAAAACTTGCGGCGATATCAGCGTCATCTTGTGTCGAAGAAACGCTTGACAAGTATTGTACGAAGTCGGAAAAAATCCATTCGCCAAGCGTTCGAGTCTTCGTCCATGTTCGGGTGGAATTGAGTACCACGTTTTCGGCGCGCCAAAATGTAAATAATTAATCGAATACAAGTCCATGTCTTCAGTGTGCCACGCAAACGTCGTCTTCCACATCCCGAAATACAAATAGGCGGTATTTACACCTTCAATGGAAATTCCATAGTCTTCATTCACATAGTCGAGAATCGTTCCTAATCGATTGATGTTCCACTCCTACATGACGTCACAAAATACAAAATTGAACTAAAATGTTTACAAGCGCAAAATATTTAAGTAAACAAAGTACTTACATGCACATCGTCATCCGTTAAACTGCCCGATACATCCGCACCGTAAATCGGAGCGACATACGTAATATTCTTCCAATATTTGCGCTCCAAATCCTCGTAGTCGAAATGTCTAGGAGTGGCGTACCGCTCCGAGTTGGCCATATCGCGGTACTGCTTCACTGACATGCTTTTCTTCTGGATGTTAATCTGCTGATACAATCCTTGTTTGCCAGTGACCACTTGGCAAATAGGAGCCGGGATGCTTATCTTCAAGTCGTCGATGTTATAGCCGCCTTTCCGTGGTACCCATTCCGGAGGAGGAATCACCTTTGCCAAGCCGGCTTTATGCGCTCCCTTCGATTCCATGTGTTGAACGTACGAGGAAAAGTTGCGGAATTCTTCCCAAGTCGGTCGGAACACCATAATCCTGGAATATAATACATGATAGTTAATTTGAAAAGTTTGTTATTGGTAGGGTTTCAACTTACTTGGGACACTTTTGTTGATTGCTTAGTTCCGTCATAATGAAAGTCGCTTCGCGAATTATTTCTGGTACAACACGACAATTTAAACGCACTTAAGCTAGTTTATCATCTTTCGTTGGTTTTTATTCAAAAGAATTTGGTTTTTTCGTGCTGATTTAATGGGCCAATATTTTCAGGCAGCCATCACTGATGTGCAAAACTGCACGTATGCGGATTAAAAGCTGATTTTCGGGTGTGCGAAGAAAGTTTTCACAGAACATTCACGACACTAGTCACTTTCATTTAATGATGCCTTGATTTAATAGGAAAACACTTTGAAACATCGGCATTTTCACGATTTTTTCTGCAATATTACGAAACATAAACAACCATTTTCTTCAACCCGTTTACACTGGTAGAACTTGAAGTTAGCTTCTGTATTTTTCAACTTGTACCAACAGAAAAATAGTTAACAACTTAAAAAAGCTGTACGATACCGCAAAATATACTTATTAAAAAAATGCTGTTTAAAAGAATGTTTTATTTATATAAATATTTCCTATAAATAATAAATAAAAATATATTTAACTAAAAATATAAAAAGAAGAAGACGAGATATATCTGACATTTCGACTTTGACATGTGACTTTTGCTTTGAGGTTATGTATCTGAAAACTTCGCGATGAAAACTGTGTTTATGGTGGCTGAAAAGCCTTCTCTAGCCGCATCGCTTGCCACAATATTAAGCAACGGCAAGAATACATCGCGAAAAGGTAATTTAATTAATTAAATCCAACCACAACTTGCAAACTAATTTTTTCAGGATTTAACGGCGCGTGTTCGGTGCACGAATGGACCGGCACTTTCCAAGGCACTTCAGCCCGTTTAAAAATGACCTCTGTTTGCGGCCACGTACTCGGCGTGGATTTCATCAGCAAATACAACAATTGGGACCGCGTCGACCCGGTCGAACTATTCTCCTGCCAAATCGAAAAGAAGGAAGCAATGGCCAAACTAAAAATGCCCGCATTCTTAGCCGCCGAATCGAAAGGCTGCGATACATTAGTCTTGTGGCTCGATTGCGACAAAGAAGGCGAGAACATTTGCTTTGAAGTGATGGCTGCAGTTGCTTCCAGCATGAGCGGCAACGTTTTCAGCGATAAGGTAACATATCGTGCCAAATTCTCCGCGATTACTGAAAAAGACATAAAAGCCGCTTTCAATAACTTGGTGCATCCGAATGAGAACGAGGCGAAAAGTGTAGACGCGCGACAAGAACTTGACTTGCGAATCGGCTGCGCTTTCACTAGATTTCAAACGAAATTCTTCCAAGGGCGATACGGCGATTTGGATTCCTCGCTGATCTCGTACGGACCATGCCAGACGCCTACGCTTGGCTTTTGTGTACAGCGACACGATCAGATACAAACGTTCAAGCCCGAGGCGTTTTGGGTGGTCCAAGTTACCGTTCAAACGAAGGACGGGCAAGACGTTTCGTTGGAATGGCAGCGAGTGCGGAGTTTCGACAAGGATGTCGCTAATATGTTTCTGCAGCTCGTTAAAGAGGACAAACAAGCCAAGTAAGGTTTCCTGTTTGAATTAAATCGAATTAAATTATTAAGGGCGAATTTTCTAGGGTTGTAAGTGTAACCTCCAAAGAAAAATCGAAAGTTCGCCCGCCCGCTTTGAACACGGTCGAATTAATGCGAGTGGCTAGTTCCGGTTTGGGAATGGGGCCACATCATGCGATGCAAATTGCGGAGCGATTGTACATTCAGGGATACATCAGCTACCCCCGTACTGAAACTACGAGATATCCTGAAAACTTTGATTTGGTGTACAAATTTTCATTTCCCAGGCGAATTAATTAATTTAACTAAACTAATGTTACAGTGGCACTTTGCGACAGCAACAAAACAGCTCCGAATGGGGCGACGAAGTGCGAGAAATTCTCTCGAACGGCGTGAATCGTCCGAAATCCGGCCATGACGCCGGCGACCATCCCCCGATCACTCCAATGAAACTCGCGTCCCGTAATGAATTAGACGGCGACGCGTGGCGATTGTACGATTACATTGCCAGACATTTCATTGGAACTCTAGGCAAGGATTGCAAATACTTGACGACAACCGCCAATTTAATTATAAACGATGAAAAGTTTTCTGTGTCGGGCAAGACGTTGCTCGATCCAGGGTTTACGACGATAATGACTTGGCAGGCGTTTGGTAAAAACGAAATCGTACCCAATATGATTGAGAATGAAAGTGTGCCAATTAAAGAAGCGCGATTGAGTGAACATCAGACGTCGCCGCCCGATTATTTGACGGAATCTGAGCTGATTACGCTTATGGAGAAGCATGGGATCGGTACTGATGCCTCGATTCCCGTGCATATTAATAATATTTGCCAGAGGAATTATGTTACGGTGACGGCGGGCCGGAAGTTGAAGCCGACAACGTTGGGGATTGTGCTGGTGCATGGCTATCAAAAGGTATTTTCCTATTTTTGTAAGATTGTGATAATATTTAATGACATGTAGATCGACCCTCAACTCGTTTTGCCTACAATGCGATCGGCCGTCGAAGAACAATTGAATCTCATTGCGATGGGCAAAGCGGATTTCAATGCAATTCTCAAACATACTGTCGAAATTTTCAAACTAAAGTTCCAGTATTTTGTGAAAAATATTGAAGGAATGGATCAACTTTTCGAAGTGTCCTTTTCGCCGCTGAGTGCGTCCGGAAAGGCATTTTCGCGTTGTGGTAAATGTAGAAGGTACATGAAGTACATTCAAGCTAAGCCAGCAAGATTGCATTGCCCACAATGCGATGAAACGTTCAATTTACCACAAAGTGGTACTGTTAAATTGTTCAGGGAGTTGAAATGTCCTTTGGATGATTTTGAGTTGCTTTGCTGGACGATGGGGAATAAAGGGAAAAGTTTTGCGTTTTGTCCGTATTGTTACAACAATCCGCCGTTTAAGTAAGCTTATAATCAGTATTAAATCCAAATATTTAACAGAAATTGTAGCGATATGAAGAAAGCGAATGGTTGCAATTCGTGCACTCATCCAACTTGCTCTTATGGGGTGAATACGAACGGGGTTTGCAATTGTGCCGATTGCGATTATGGCGTTTTAGTGCTTGATCCATCGTCAGGGCCCAAATGGAAGCTTGGTTGCAACAAGTTAATTTTTTAACAATTTTCTTTATGTAAAATAATTAATTAATCGTAATTTAGATGCGACACAATTATTTCCCTGTTCGATGACGCTCAGAAAATCACAATCCTAGATGAAAATTGCGATTGTGGTACCCAATTGGTGCATGTGGAATACAAGAAGGAGAAAAGCAAATTGCCGAATAATCAAACCGAAATGAAAGGGTGCGTTTTTTGTTGCACCGATTTTGGAAAGTTGGTTAATAAACCGAAAGCGGCGGTTACATCAAGACCAAGAACCACATTTCGGGGTGGTAAAATGGGTATTCGAGGGGGTCGTGAAAGTCGGGGGGGCCGGGGTGGCAGAGGCGGTCGGCAACCGAAGGATAAAATGGCTCAATTAGCTGCCTATTTTGTATAATAGAAGATAAGGCTAAATTAATGTAAGTAATTCAATTAATTATTGCTATTTTTTTTTGTATTAACTTATTAATATACTATCAATTTCTATCGAACGTCCCGTCCAATATTGAACTTATTATTCCCATCATTGAAATTTGTTGCGATAAAAAGGAAAATTGTGTTTTCAAGGGTGGTTTTTGGAAAATACAATTTTCAAAATTGTATTTTGGAATCCCATCATTGAAAATTCTAGCAGTTTTCAAAAGGAAATTTTGTTTAATTATTTTAAAGGTCCGACTTTCGTCAGACACCCAAAAAATTCTCATAGACTCATTTGAGTTGTTCCTCTCCACGGAAATCTTTAGTAAAAGGCGAAAGATTTATTCGCATCTGAAGAGAAACCAGAGTAACTCCAAAAACCACCCCTTTTGCTACTTATAAGAAAATTCTGAATCACTAGCAGCAGCATACAATTTATCGCCATCTATGCAAACCTTTATCAACTATAGTATAATAAGTATATTATGCAACTGGATGGATGTCATAATGTATATGCAGTTGCCTACATAAAAACAACCTGTTGCATGTTTAAAAATACCGCATGGTCCGATAATGCTGCCCCCTGGCTCATTTTCTAGCACAGCTAAAATTCTTCAATGCTTGCTTACTTTTTCTCTCATAATGTGTCAGATGCTACAATGGCGAAGAAGTGTTGTGCTTGCATAAAATCGAGATAAATAAACGCGAATAAAATACAATGGACAAATGAGAGCTGACGAATTATCGAAACATGGATAGTCAAACATGTTTGCTTTAAATTGCATTATTATTGAACCGAAAAAATTAAATTTGCGCTATATTTGAGTGTTAGTTGCTTGTGTGCGTTAAAATATCTTTTGTGTACCTGTTGTTTTATTTTTTTTTTTTGATAGTTTTCTGTACCTGTGTTTTGATTTTCTATGTTAAATATTATGACGACGAAGCATATTATTTACACTGTGCTGGCAGCGATTTTTTTATTCCATCTTAAGGTAATCATTTACCATTTGTTTGCATGTAATTTTTAAAATTTGTTTATTGTTGCTTTACATCCTGTTTTCCACGCATATTGTATTCTATTATTTACAGGGCTTTTTTCACATTGTTTGGGATGTTAATTTAGTCCAACATATTTGATGCATGTGTGTGTGATGCGTTTTGTTTTTTGGGTTTAGCACCAATGTAGAAAAATAGTTTTTCTATTAGATTAATGCAGCATAGTATACCATGAACTACTTTCTCTTATTTAAAACCGTTTCACAGTTTCATTAGTATTTCTTTTTTGATTTTTAAAAAACATAGTACAAGCATCCTGTAGGTCTAAAAAGGGAAAGAACTGTTAATAAAATAATTAATTTTAATTAATATTGGGCTAAAATTCAATCAAAAGTGTGGATACGATTTGTGCTACTTTTATAATTGTACAGAATCGAAAAGCACGTAAAAATTGCTTCCTAAAGGTTCAACCAAAGAACATTTCCCCAGAATGCCCAAGAATTCCCAACCTGCGCGAGACGATAGATTGCCACAAGAAGTCCGAGACTTTAATAATAATCAAGGAATTCCCAAATTGCTCAAGAGACTACTGAAAAATTCCCAATTGTCCCATTAGATAATTTTTTGCTTCATTTGTTTAATAATAAATCAATAGAAAATTGTCTCGCAAATTGTTTAGTCGAGTTAAATATTGTACAACTTCTCTTACAGTCATAATTTTAATTTTCCAATATAACTAAATTTTTGGCAGTTTTCCAAAGTTTGTTCCTAACCTTACCTTAAGGTTACTGGTATGTGACTTCTCCAACCAAAAGTTATCAGACTGTTTTAATATAATTATGCATATTAAAAGCAATTACTGCTTTTAATAAACTGAGATAGTACCTTTTACTAGGAAAGCACCGCATATACTTTTAAAAATAGAGAAAGTTGCTGTTTTGTACACATTAATAATAACAATTATCACCATATATTCAAATGAAGTTGTTAATTATTTTTCTTGTAAATATACACTATATTGTCGAATTTGTTGTATGTTAAATTCTATTTGCATTTAACGGTACATTTTCACTTAGATTCAATTTGCATAATATTGGTTTGAAAAACGCGCGAACAAATAATTTATTTGTCGTATGTGTTAAGAAATATTTATCGATGATGCACTTCAATATGCAGTTTGTTTTTCTTTTATGTCGCGGTGGGGGTCATTCGAAAAAATGTCGAAATAAATCTAAAAATAGCATTTTACGATGACATTTTTTGTGGAAACACTCTTATGCAACTTTTCCCATCTTGTATTATTAATTCAACCTTACAAGAAGCAATTGAATCATGCGTTGATGAATCATTATTTTTAAGAGGATATCTTCATAACTTTAAAATTAATTTTAGCCTTATATAAGCCTAAATAAATAACAATAAATCTGTTTTCGAAGACAAGAAAATCGTGTGAAAACCAATAATACATGTGGTGGGTTTGAAATGCACGTGGATTTTTTACGATCCGACCAATTGCATAATGCAGGCGCTGATAATGCTCCCAAAAAGACTTGATAAATTTACTATTTTGGTCCATTGCCAGACAGATAATTCCTAAATATATGAATCTCTTCCACAGTTTAGCTAAACAATTATCGAGCTTAAGGTACACGCCGGATTTCAAATGAATCGGTTATTGAACTTGCTTAGTATTTTATAGAAAGGTGGGTTTTAATATATTCGATTTAATTTGCATAAAAATTGATCTAAATTAAGCATGTCTAATATTAGATTCGAGTGTACGGCAATATTATTGTTCTTATTTCTCTTTTCTTTTCAACGAGTACGGAAGTTGGCGATTACGCACACAGAAATAAAGTGCAATTATTTCGATTTACACAATTTCTAAATTGATTTTTCTGTTGTTCGATTTTTATTCTGCAACTACCTGGTCTGCAACAAAATCTTATTTGAAGAAATATAAAAATAATGCAATTTTTATAGCAGTTTTTGCGAATTGTTCGATTGTATTCCACGCGCGTTTAGCGCTCCAGGATTTCGATTTAATTTTTCTATTCGCCTTTATAATAAATAATTAAGACATCTAGTCGATTAGGATTACATTTGTTTAAGTAACCATCAAAGTCCGGTAATTAAAATACCACAATCACATTGCAAAATAAATAAATTATTGAGTAAATCTCGAGGCTAATCTAACGAGTTTAATTGAGTTGGTCGATTTTAATGGATTGGTGACGATGTTTACCAAACTGACAGACATTATTCTAGTTTGAATAAAGAGAAATTAGAAAAATAAACCGGTAATTAACATACCAGAAGTATGTGTTGCAAAAGCAATTAAGCAAAACTAGATTAATCAGTAAGTAGAATAAAGAATCAATTTTTACGCAGTCTTTTGTACTATTTTTGCTTATTATATAATATTTAATAATTAAATAAAATGCACGGGTGTGTGCACACAATTAATAATTTGTTTACAATAATTACAGCATAACAATATTTGTTTAGAAATTGTTTAAGTATCGAATTTAATTTTGCATGTTTGGAATCGCTGTAGGTAATGCAATCCCGATGTTTAATATTAATTAAACAATTAACAATCGTTTATTATTGTTGTCTACGTACTACGTATTTAAATCACTCGCCATAAGTTTTATATTTCTACCTTTTAACACACATATCGTATATTATTACAAAGACCTTTTATTTCATTTTATTGTAATATATTGAAGTGAAGGCCATCAAGTAGTGGAGAGATCATAAATCTTGCTTTTAATTTTCGTTTGTATATTATGGTAAATAGCCAGCAATACAATTGAGTTTGCAGCAATATATCCTGTTTCATATCGAATGCAAAATGCAATTTACAGCTGCGTGTATTATGCAATCGAATCAATAATGGTTCAATGTGGTGGTAGACTTATCGAAAATCAAATCAAATGGACTAATAATTTATTTTTCGAAAATATTTTGATTTAGTAGCTTGTTCAAGAAGTGTGAAACGTAATTATTTTGCGCGATTATCCTTCGATTAAGTGAAATATAAACAGGATGTATAATTTATTATTATTAAAAATTCATATTTTTAGAATAAATTATTAGAACAGTTTATTTCCCATCTTTTGGCTCAAGTTCATCACACTCGTTTTATGCCAGCATTTGCATATCACTTCATCAACTTTTTGTTGTATTTTTTTATTATTTTAAAATATATAAGCATTTAAAAATGATGTCCTTCGTTTATAGTGTGGTTTTTGCTTTTTATTCCTAGTTCATTAAAAAATACTTTATAGTAGTAGATACATGGACTGCACTTAAGTATTTATCGTGGAACCTTGTGGATAATAGAGAAAATTAAAAACTACGATACTGAGCGAAAATTATTAATTTATATTTTATTGTTAAATTTGTTTTACGTTTAGAATTACATTAATTAGTGGTACGTTCCAAGGTTTTTCTAATTATATGAATTATTGTACGTAATAAAAGGTTTGCAACAAAATTTTTAGATTTTTTTTGTTCTTAAATAATTTGTTTATTAATTAAAAATCTAAATAATTCTCTAGCGTCGTTTAATTGCATATAATTTAATTGTTACATAAAATATCCAAACAGGATATAACGTAAGAAACTTTACTGGATTATTAAAAAAGTGCAGTGTCAAGGCGAATTGCATATTAAAAATAAAGAAACCGCTCGTAGACATATCGATTCAAAAATATAATAATAATACGAAAGTTGAGCCAGCCAGACAAGCTTCCAGACTGACTGATTAATTTTCCGGAAATGCATCGTGTAGTGCTATATAATGGCATATTTCAAAAACTAAACCGAATGCATTTCACATGCATGCATATATGAGGGGCTGAAAAGACACGGCTCTTTAATGCACTTCCTCTACAAGAGGCTTGGGAAGAAAATTAAAAGCTAGGGTGCAATTCCTTTTGATGTTTCTCTAACTATGCACCGAGAAAGGTGCACTTTTATTTCGTACGTGATGGATAAACCTGCAATATAACTTTGGATAAATAAATTGTTAACAGGAAATTGTTATGTGCTCGTTTTATTGGTGCTAAACAATGATTCTGCACGTTTGATTTTATAATAATAGCTGTTTTCGAGGCTATTTTACTAGTTTTATTGCCTAGTTAAAAGTTCAATTTTAGTACCCACAATGCTGGCGAACAAACGTTAATTATTTTTTGGATGCGGATGGCTTGTCTTCTTTATAGAAGTTTTGACTCTTTTTCTTTTAGGATTAGGCCGATCTATTGAAATACTATTTTTACTAGTAAAAAATTTAATTAAAAAGTTGATAATTGAGGAACGTAGTCCATATCGCAAAATATTCGAATTATTAATCATTCTTTTGCTGTTGCTATGAAAAAGTGACTATTAAAAAAATTATTGAATTGTTCCGATAATGTCTATCACTATCGGTGTTTCTATTGTTTTACAGAGAATCTCAGGAATTTTAATTAAATTAAATTTACTAGAATTTTATTATAATTTTATCTACACTGTAGCTGCATTATTCAATTACTTTTCAATTTATGATAAATCGATTCAATCCGGTAGCATTTACATTTTTCCAATAAATTCCTAGATATTAAAAAATTACGACTAAATTTAATTTGCAATAAAATATAAATCTGTCTCAACTTATTTGTGTTCCAAATATTTATTATTTGTATTTTAATAATAGAAATGACAAATTTTCAACCGTACAACCACATGCTTCAAATTGTAAGGAATATTAATAAATTTCCCAGCTCTCAAATAAAATTAACACCAACACTTTCTTTTCGATCTACATTTCATCCTAATTAACAATGAATTTGTTAATTCCACCTATCCACAATAGCGTAAAATTTCTATAATTATTCCTATAAAACAAATGAAAACATGCATAAATAAAATCGTCATTGTCGAAGCGAAAACTCATCTAAATGCATGATGTGTGCTGGCTTTTTGTAAATTTAAATATAGGGGACACCAAACGGATTTTTCAATAATGAAAAAGTGTCTCCGCACCAGTTGAATTAAACGTTTCATCGCGCAGTTCAATAAAATCTATTTAACGTTCAATTAAAAGCCTCTATCATTGAAATTTCGACCAGTTTAATGAACCTGAAAAATTCGATCTCGCAGCTTTCGCATGCCGCCGAATTGGTGATTCATATTCCGGGCAATTTAGGCCAGGAAGGTGTCGTCTACCGTTTGGACTACTATCCCCCTTTCGGCCATCCGGCACCCAACACCACAATCGCCTCCAAGGATATTCGAGACGTTATCAAATTTTCGCAAGCACTACCGGGGACCAAGTACGACTTTTGGCTCTACTACTCGAACGCCACACACAACACGCTCACATGGACCGCCAATTTCACCACAGGTTGCTCAAAACAGCTCTTTGAAGACGAGCAATGTCTCGAATGATTTTTCTTCCCTTTTTAGTACCGGATCCACCTTCCGGCTTGTCCGTGGTGGTACGCAATGGCAAAACGGCCGTGATCTCTTGGAACCCTCCTTCGCACGGCAGCTTCACCAGCTTCAAACTGAAAATCAACCCCTTGATCCACACAATCGACCCGAAACCGCAAACTCTAACCATCGACAATGTCGAGACGAATTCGTACGTTTTAAAGGACTTAATACCAGGTGCCACTTATCAGGTGCAAGCGTTCACCGTCTTCGAAAATAAGGAAAGTGCGGCTTACACCTCACGAAACTTCACGACAAGTAAAATACCCAAACATAAAACGAAAGTGCATAAAATATATAAAAAATACTTTTTTTACACAGAACCGAATACGCCCGGCAAATTTATTGTCTGGTTTCGCAATGAAACGACATTGCTCGTTTTGTGGCAGCCACCGTATCCCGCAGCTATTTACACACATTATAAAGTATCCATAGATCCGCCGGATGCGAACGATAGCGTGCTGTACGTGGAAAAAGAAGGCGAACCACCAGGTCCGGCCCAAGCTGCGTTTAAAGGTCTAGTGCCGGGTAGAGCTTATAATATCTCAGTGCAAACGATGTCGGAAGACGAAATATCGACACCGACGACCGCGCAATATCGCACAGTACCACTGAAACCGCTCAAGATTTCGTTCGACCGCGAGAAGATCACTTCGAATTCGTTTGAGGTGCATTGGGAACCACCGAGTGGACGAAGGTTCGATATTGAATATGAAACGTGGAAGTACCAATTTAAATTTGACCAATATTTTTTATAGCGAGTTTGATAAGTACCAAATCTCTCTGGGTACTGTACGAAAACCTCCACCAGTGCCACGATCCAAGGAAGACCCAACTTATTGGGAGTTCAAGGATAACTTGGAACCCGGCAAAACCTACTCGGTCATTGTCAAAACTGTTTCAGGAAAAGTCACGTCTTGGCCAGTCTCAGCGGATGTCACCTTAAGTAACCACATTACTTAAACATTAACGTCGCGGTACTCTAAAACTTTTCTCTTAATTTTAGAGCCTCTTCCCATAAGTAACTTGCACTCGCAAAACGACGAGAAAAACGGAATCGTCACGATAACCTGGACGCCCGATCGCGATAGTACTCAAGACAGCTTCATGGTGTCGTACCATGAAGTCGAAAGCTCAACCGGCGACAGCAATACCGTCAAAACGAACCAAACGAGCGTCAACTTGGAAACGCTACTACCGGGTCGCAATTATTCGATCACAGTGCAATCGGTTTCGAAAGACATGGAATCGGACGAAAGTACTTTATACATCGTAACGCGACCAAGCGCCCCGATCATCGAAGACTTGAAACCAATGGTGGACGGATTGAACATCAGCTGGAAATCGGACGTGAATTCGAAACAGGACAAGTACGAGATCCATTGGATCCGAAACGATACGAACGATCGCAACGTACGCATGACGTACGAATCGAAGATCATCCTCAATCATTTGTACCCAGGTGCTGGGTATTTGGTGAAAGTGTTCGCGATTTCGCATGGATTGAAAAGCGAACCGCACGAGTACTTCCAACCGGTGTTCCCTCGACCGCCGAAGAATATGACTATCGAGAAAACGACTACCAATTCGGTTATCGTGCAGTGGGTTGCACCGACCGGTTCGCTTATTTCCGAATACGCGATTCGATATCGGACCGATTCGGACCATACGTGGGTGCGATTGCCGGCGGTGCAGAATACGGAAGCGGAGGTGACTGATATGACGGCGGGGGAGCGGTACACCATTCAAGTGAACACTGTGAGCTATGGCTTGGAAAGTAATGAGCCTCAACAGTTGAACCACACAGTTCGTACGTATTTCTAAATTTGTCACTATTTGTCTACTAAGTTTTGTCCTATAGGTCCGAACCCGGTGTCGAACATCGCACCGTTGGTCGATTCGAACAACGTGACGTTGGAATGGCCAAGACCAGAAGGGCGAGTCGAGATCTACATAGTCCGTTGGTGGGAGTCCAGCAATCCCAGTCAAATTAGCAAAAGGAACGTCAGTCAAAATCAGAATGGTACTGGACCGGTACGATTGTTAGTGGGCGATTTAACGCCAGGGGATGAATACGTCTTCGACATCCAAGCATTGTCTAACGATTTGGAAAGCGATATTACGCTATTACGAACGCGAACTAGTAAGTTTAATATTTATTCTAGTGTGTTAATAGTTGTTACTAATGTGTGGATTTTAGTGCCATTAATACAATCGGAAGTAGTAGTAGTTAACAATCAACAAACGACGGATTCGATTAGTTTGCGATATACACCGACCCCGCAAGTGTCGTCCAAGTTCGATTTATATAAGTTTTCCTTATCGGAGGCGAACATACCCGATCAGGAAAAAACGGCAAACGATTCCGATCGTTTAGTTACGTTTAATGGGCTTATTCCCGGGCGACTTTATAATATTACCGTGTGGACGTTATCGCAAAATGTGGCTAGTCAACCCTTACAGCGGCAAGATCGATTGTGTAAGTGGCGTTTAGTTTGAAAATATTTGTGACAAAAATTGCATCATCCCGAAATTAATTAAATTTTTATAGATCCCGAACCGATAACTGGCATAAACTCGACGTACATCTCCGATACGGAAGTTACCCTGACTTGGGCTTCGCCGCGGGGCGAATACAACGCGTTCGAAGTGCAATATCTAACATCCGAAAGCGTTTTCATACAAAATCTAACAGTGCACAATTCGATGACGATTGTTGATTTAAAGCCACATCGCAACTATACCTTTACGGTAATCGTGCGAAGTGGCACCGAATCGAGCATTTTACGTCGATCGCTGCCAGTTTCGGCGATTTTCACCACGAAAGAAGCGGTGCCCGGTAAAGTGGAGAAATTCGAACCCGTTGATATACAACCGAGCGATATCGTGTTCGAATGGTCGCTACCATCGACCGAACAAAATGGCATTATTCGCAAGTACACCATAACGTACACGCAAGAAGTAAATAATAACAATAAAAATCAATTTAAACACTTACATTTTATTTTCTTGAATGTAGAACACTGGACAATCATTATTCCGCGAATTTGGCCCGCACGAGTTCCGCGGAGTGATTCGCCAACTCCTAGCAGGTCAAACTTACATCTTCAAAATCCAAGCGGAAACCAAAATCGGCTACGGACCGGAAACGGTCTGGAAACAACTAATGCCGATTCTGCGGCCACCGATTCCAAGCATGCAAGTGGTGCCCACCGAAGTTTGCAAAAGTTCCACCACTATTCAAATACGTTTCCGCAAGAACTACTTCAGCGAAGCGAATGGTCCTGTGATCTTGTACGCCATTGTGGTGGCCGAGGACGATTCGAAGAATGCGTCCGGTTTGGAAATGCCAAGTTGGCGCGATGTGCAAACGTATTCGGTGTGGCCGCCGTATCAAGTAATGGAGCCGTACTTTCCATTTCAGAATAGTTCGGTGGAAGATTTTACAATTGGAGCGGAGGCGTGCGATATTCGGCAAGGGGGTTATTGCAATGGGCCGTTGAAATCTGGTTCCACTTACAAGGTGAAAATTCGAGCGTTCACTGCACCGGATAAGTTCACTGACACTAGTTACAGTTTTCCGATTCAAACTGGTAAGTTTTTTTTAATAATTCACTAATTCACTAAAGTTTTAAATTATTTGCGTGCGGTTTGTAAATTTAAAAATGGCGACTGACGCCAAATTGAATGTGTCGTCATAATTAAAGATGGCGACTACCAACCGTAGGAAATAAAATATTTCTACCATTTAAATTATTATGTAATGTTTTAAGTATTTAATTAATAATAATCTAATATAATCAATAATTATCGCTGCTTGATTAGGATTGGAGCGGATATGTAAGTAGGAAAATTATGCTACTTAATTTAATATAATTTATTTATTTTATTAATAATATTAATTAATTTATAAAAATTCCTTTCAGATCAAGATAACACTCCAATAATCCTCGGCGTAATAATCCCAATAATCCTCATAACCCTCTTATTTATCACCGTAATAATAATCCGAAGACGCAGATCCGCCGGAAGGAAAGCGACGGAAGCTCGAACTAACGACAACATGTCGCTACCCGATTCGGTGATCGAAACCAGCCGACCCGTCCGAATCGAAAGCTTTTCGAACCACTATCGCATCATGTCGGCCGACTCCGATTTCAGGTAATACCAACTTAAATCCACTTATAAAAAATACCAACTTTAATAATGTACAGATTTAGTGAAGAATTCGAGGAATTGAAGCACGTCGGACGCGATCAACCGTGCACGTTTGCAGACTTACCCTGCAATCGTCCGAAAAACAGGTTTACCAACATTCTGCCGTACGATCATTCGCGATTCAAGTTGCAACCCGTCGACGATGAGGAAGGCTCCGATTATGTGAATGCTAATTATGTGCCGGTAAGTGAAGTAGATCCAATATGGCGTTTGGTGTACAAATTTCGAATTGCAGGGCTACAATTCGCCGCGCGAATTTATCGTGACGCAAGGGCCGTTGCATTCGACGCGCGATGATTTCTGGCGAATGGTTTGGGAGTCGAATTCGCGAGCGATAATTATGTTAACTAGATGTGTAGAGAAAGGGCGGGAAAAATGCGACCATTATTGGCCGTACGATACGATGCCAGTGTATTACGGGGATATTTCCGTGCAGATTTTAAACGAGACGCGATATCCCGATTGGAATATTAGCGAGTTTATGGTTTGTCGTGTAAGTATTTTGTTAAATTGCTTTAGTTCGTCGAGTTTAATGAATTTATTTGCAGGGCGAGCAACAAAGGGTGATCCGGCACTTCCATTTCAGCACTTGGCCCGACTTTGGAGTGCCGAATCCACCGCATACGTTGGTGCGATTCGTGCGAGCGTTCCGCGAACGCGTGCCACCCGACCAACGTCCGATTGTCGTGCATTGCAGGTAAAGTTATGCAACCAGCGATACATTATTAGTGGTAATTTGTGTGTTTTTAGCGCTGGAGTCGGTAGATCCGGTACGTTCATCTGCTTGGACCGCATTTTGCAGCAAATTCTCATATCGGACTACGTCGATATATTCGGTATAGTATACGCGATGCGAAAAGAGCGAGTTTGGATGGTGCAAACCGAGCAGCAGTACATTTGCATCCATCAATGTCTGCTCGCGGTGCTCGAAGGGAAAGAGCTTTCTGGTTCGCCGCGCGAAATTCACGAAAATCAGGGTTTTGAAGGTAAGCAACTATTACTATTTCTTTCTTGACTAATAAAATTCGTGTTTCTAATGTAAATAATTCTAATATTGCAAATTTTGCTATTTCTGTGCACAAACAGAAATGGTTTTTCACTTATATAGTCGATGTAAAAAGCTGCTATTCTGTGGTTCAGGAAAAGGTGTTGGAAATGGCGCTGTTGAACAGCCTTCTTTAGGGCCAGGGGAAAAACAAAGGTAGTGCTTTTTACCTGCTGCTTAAAAATGCAGTTTTAATTTAACGCTTGCTTGTTTCAACTATTTTCTCTAGACTAGTTTCTATGCTTTTAAATTACTTTTTCTTGGTGTTGTTTAATAATGAATGCTTGCAACACTCCGTAATTGTTTGGATCTAAATTGACACGAATTGAATTTGTTTTTTAGATGATGAAGGTATAGCTGAATCTGGAATGTGATATTGTGACTTCTAAAAATATATATAATCAACTCAGTTATTTTAGAACAAATTTTTGTATAAATCTTTTTAAATGTGTATTTTATATATATGTAGATATTTTATTACCAAGCGATTTATATATGTTTTATTATGTAATGACCGAAACAACAAAATGTAACATTGATATTAAGTGTTTAAATGTACATTCTATTGTAGATTTCAATGCTAAAGAGTCGTTCTATCAATTTTCATTTACATTCCATTGGAATAGAATTATTGATTGGTTGTTTTAAGTTTCTGACAACTATTTTAAGTTATTAGTTATATTATTCTGTGATAAATAGTGTCGGTTTTTACTTTGTTTAGAATCGCGACAATATTGCAATATATCTTTATATTATATCGTGCTTTTTCTAATTGTAAGACTAACCAATTTTTATTTGCTTCGTACTTAAATTGTGAGCATACTCATTAATCCAAATAAATCCCTTTTGTATTTGTTAATCAAAAAGTATGCAAGTTTTAAATAAAATATATTTAAAAATAAAATAAAAAATTATTATTTGCCTTTCTTATTTTTGCCTTTCCGTTTCTTCTTATTCGGACTGGACGTCTCCTCAACCTGCTCCTTACTTTCATGCAAACGCTTCTCACCACTGCAATAAATCAAATTATTTATCACAAAACTACTCATCGCTGAAATTATAAAGAAGCAAAATTAAAATGCGCCTAAACGCAATTAACGCCAACTTACCTCTTAATCGAAATAATATTCTTCTTGCTCTTATTCGACAAAACGTGGCCCCATTCATCTTCCGACCCTTTAATCGAAAACTGCTCCAAGTTCTCACTCTTCAACTTCTCCAACTCCTTCTTCTGCTTCTTTTGCAACACCTTCGCCGCCTCCTCCAATTCATCATTCATACTCTTAGCAACAGGAGTCATTATCACATCCTTCTTCGGCATCAGACTCTTCTCGATGTCTTGCTCCATCACGCCATTCAAATATTGCACACAACGTCGGATGATCCGATTGAACAATCCAAGCAGTTGCGTTGACGGCAATTCCAAATCGGTTGCGAGATTATCGACCGTTTTATGCTGCAAGCCGATTCCCAGCAAAATGGCAGCTTGCACTGCGGATATGTGAGTCTCGCCCAAGTTGTTCAAAAAGTACAATTTGGATATCGTAGGCATTAAGTCGATTATTAAATGATAGTCCACTAAGTTGTTGCTGTACATTTCAAGGCGTTTTACGTCGTAGTTCGTTAGATGGACGTCCAATTCCGCCCTCGTAAGATCTGAAATTAATACAAATTAATTTACAATAATCAAGTAATTAAATAATAATCTTACTTTTAGATGCAAGCTGTCGGTTCCGATTGGATAAAACCCCCAAAGCCAAACCGGGCGTAAACTTCGCAAACTCGTACGACAAAAGATTAACGAACCGCTTCCTAAAATCTACCCAATAAGCCGACAACCAATCGTCGTCTTTCGTCTCATCCCCATTCAAAATATTAATCATAATACAGGAATGCTCCCCCGTAATATCATTAGTCGTCTGCCGCAAATAAACCGGCACATATCCCGATTTCTTCCAGAATTTCAGCAGCTGCTCCGTTAAACCGTACGCGACTCCAATGTAATCCAACTTCTCTGGCGGACGTTCGCTTAATTTCAACAGCAACGGCGGCAACGACTTGCGTGGCTCGATCATTTCTTCCAGCAGATTAATTTCTTCGTCTTCCACTTGTTCGATTTCCTCTTGCGGAGTGTTCAATAAATCTTCTTCGATGCTGGGAATTTTGAACTCGTAGTATTGCTTTAGGAGCTGGAGCGCTCTGAAGCCGTAACCCATCTAGAACAATTTTAAATTCAAATTAAAACGCTTAGTAATATTATAAGAGTGTTAATTTACCCCTTGGTAGTCGGGATGCGTCGCAATTCGCACCACCCTCGCCCCGGACAGCCGAGGAAAATCGGGATCCTGATACTGCTGCCCGATAGTCCACGGAATCAAATCCCCTGAGGCTCGCTTTCCTCGCGAATAGCCCTCAATCACCGAACTCTTTGAAATCTCGCCCTCTAGACAAACTTGAATGACCACAAGTACTTCCGGTAGACTTTTGCGGTTCGGGTCTACTGGTCCTAGTAGACAAAATAAATGATGGGCCGGTGCATCGGACATGATTTGCAAATCGTTTGGTGTGTTCTTGTAATGGGATGCAACGTATAGCGCTACTAAACGCTGCAGAAATTCCTCAGACGCTTTGTGGTAGCAGAATAGAGTGTCGCGATTGATGTAGTACAATTCGCAGCTGTCTGGCGGCGGGCAACCGGATTGGATCGGCGCTACCAAAGTGGCATCGAGGCAGAGGAGTTTCGTCAACCAGGTCTCAACGTCATCGCCTGGTTTGTAACGAATAGATTCGTCCAGAGTAACTTCATGCAACGTCCGCCCGGTAGCAGCCCCCGAATCCTTCTTATTAACCGCATTAGTGTTCGCCCCAACCGGAGCCGCTTGCACCCTCAACTGCTGCAACAACTTCAGCGACAAAGACCTTCCCGTCCCTTCATACCCGTTAATCGTCGACGCCAGAAACACCAAATACGGCCCCAACATCGCCTTCACATACGGCAACGGGATCGCAGCCGCTTCGTCAATGACCAACAACTCCGCTTGCGACAGCCGATGACTGTCAGTCGGATGAATGTATTGAATCGTCTGGCGATGATCGCGGAATATATTGACCCGCACAATTGCCTTATTGAAATCTGGGTTGGTACTTTGCACCAGCCCGTAATCAATGTGTTCCTGGTACTCCAACGCGTCAAAGCCTTTGAAAATGAACTCGAAAAACGTGTTTAAATTCTCAGGGCTTGGACTGGTTACGAAAATGTTTGAATAGCCGAATGCAACAGCCGCAGCTACACTTAAGCCAAGTGCGGCGGATTTACCGCGGCCACGCGCAGCTGTGAGCGATACAGTGGAACGAAGCGTTTTCTCTGATATCGCTTCGATGAATTTCAAGAGCGATTTGGCTTGATCCACGGTTTTGCAGCAGTTGATCAAGTTGCCCACTGGTTGGGTATCGCGCAGCTGCTCCTTTAAATCGCTGAGTTCCTTATCAGCTTCCGTGATTTCCTGCACTTTTTCCACGGGGTTTACGTGTAAATTGTGCGAGGAAACTGGGAGGACCGCTAGTTGGTCGTCGACGACCAAGCAGCGTTTACAAGAAGCTAAACTTAGTAAAAAGCGCTCGTTGAAGCGGCAGACGACGTCTTGGTGCGCTTCCGTGCGGAATCGCTGGTGCACGTCCATTGTCATAGTGTATAATTGTTTTAAACTGTTCACGGAACGTAATAATAACACGATTAAGCCGCCGCCTTCGACGGTTTCGATCGTTCGCGCGAGCAAGTTTGGGGTTAAGGCTTCAAAGTCTTGTAAAACGCACATGCCGTATGTATTACCGAGGATTTTGTGTGTTTCAGAGTAATAGCAATAGCGAATTTTAGTGGAGGCTAAGAATAGTTCGAAAGGGTCGTCTTCATTGATACTGAGTTTACCTGCTTGGATTTTGTGTTGGAGATGTTTCATGCGCTTCTTTCGGTGGCTGCTGAAGCCCAATTCCTTCTTGTAGCACCATAGCACAGACGGGCGGGCCTTCACTTCGGCTTTTGAGAGCATGTGGTGCAAAATCACGACCTGGAAAAGAAGTTTTAGGTTATGTTTTCTTTGTTTGATCGAATTTAGTTTACCTGGTCTCTGCCTTTGTCGCCTACGATGGCGAATAGAGTTCGGTGGCCTAGTTTAACTCCATTTTCGATTAGCACTCGAATTCGGTTGTCTATTTTCTTGCGAACCATGGTTTTTGTTTAACTTTGAAAGCGTGAGTTTGTTGAGGTTATGTATTACTACTAGTGGTGCGTTCAGCATTCTTGTTGCTACATATATATTTAACAACGTAACTAAAAGGAAATTAAATTAATAAATAAATCAACAATATCTTCAATATTTTACTAATTATAGTTATTCTATATAATAAAGCGTAATTGTATTAATAATTTGTAGATTTTCTGAACGCACTCTGATTTTGACAGATAAACAGCGATCTCAACGCAATCAGCTGTCAGTTGGAAAATCATGGCGCTTGTGAAGGGTTTATTTACTTTAAAAACAGGTCAGTCGTATTTTAAATTATTATTTTGCAGTGTAATTAATTAAAACTTATTACTAACTAATTGATAAATGCAATAGTTTAGTTCTTACTTATCTAATCATTCATTTCGGGAGGGTTTACCCTAATTAACAAGTGCTGAATAAATTAATTTTTCAAAAAAATTGGCAAAAGAACTTTGAAGATTTTTTTGAAATTACATAATATTTATTTATGTTTATCTTTGCTCCTTGTCCTGCTAATTAATTTGCTTATTAATATCTATCAGAATTACAAATCGACCTTTGATCTGTTGCAAAGTACACAAATACAAATTTTTAATTATGATTGTTTTTATTTGTTTTAGCAAAACAATTTCAAATTTTATCGAGATGCTACTCGCAGGAATTTCCTAAAATAACAACCCATTATACGATATGCCCCAGAGAGAACGATCCACGATGGAAAGGTAAATAAATATTCAATTTATTATTTTTTAATGTTATTTGAATGAAACTTTTGACGAAATGTTTGGAATATCTTTTGCATTATCATTATATTTTAATTAATAACTTGTATAAGCCTTGAAATACCATTCAAAGTATTTAGTATTTAAAACAATAAATTGTAAAATAAATTTGCGGCAAGTATAGGCAACACACAATACACCACATTTTCCGGTGTATTATTAGTTGCCTAAAACTGGCGCAAATTCAAAATTCTCCAACAATTTCCTCGCGCTCTAGAAGCGAACATGGAACGCTTTGCCGACGAAACCGACATCCTCATCGTCGGCGGAGGCCCTGCAGGAATGTGCGCTGCGATCCGTGCTAAACAACTAGCGGAAAAAGAAGGCAAAGAGTTACGAGTATGCCTCGTGGAAAAAGCCTCCGAAATGGGGGGCCACATTCTATCTGGCGCCGTAATTCAAACAACCGCCCTCGACGAACTCATCCCCGACTGGAAGGAAAAGGGCGCCCCTTTAAACACTCCAGTGACCGAAGATAAATTTTCTTTTCTAACCGCAACCGGCCGCATTTCCTTTCCGGTGGTGAAAGGCTTGCCGATGTACAATCACGGGAATTATATTGTGCGATTAGGGCATGTGGTGCATTGGCTGGGTGAGCAAGCCGAAGCTTTGGGGGTTGAAGTGTATCCTGGATATTCGGCTTCCGAGATTTTGTACCATCCTGATGGCAGCGTTAAAGGGGTGGCGACTAATGATGTGGGGATAGCGAAGGACGGCAGTCCGAAGGAGAATTTTGAAAGAGGTATAATAGATTGTCATCTCAATAATATTTGCAATTAATTCAATTGTTTAACAGGCATGGAACTGCATGCAAAATGCACGATTTTCGCCGAAGGCTGTCACGGCCACCTCTCGAAACAAATCATCAACCATTTCAATCTGCGAGCGAATTCCGAGCCACAAACGTACGGAATCGGCTTAAAAGAAATCTGGGAAATTGAGCCGGAAACACACAGCCCCGGTCGCGTCGAGCACACTTTCGGTTGGCCTTTAGACTCGCACACTTACGGCGGATCATTCCTCTACCATTTAAATGAAGCGACACCACTTATAGCGGTCGGTTTCGTGATTGGCCTAGATTACACTAATCCCTACTTAAGCCCCTTCAGAGAATTCCAAAGATTCAAGCACCATCCGTCGATCAAGCACATTTTTGAAAACGGCACGCGAATTTCGTATGGCGCGCGAGCGTTGAACGAAGGCGGCTTTCAGAGCATTCCGAAGCTGACTTTCCCTGGTGGGTGCTTGATTGGGTGTTCCGCTGGGTTTTTGAATGTACCCAAAATTAAGGGTACACATTACGCGATGAAAAGTGGAATATTGGCGGCTGAAAGTGTGTATGAGACAATCAATGGGGATAAACAAGCGACTGAATCTTTCGAACCGGTTTCGTACGAGCAGAAAGTTAAGGACAGTTGGATTTGGAAGGATTTAAAAGCGGAGAGAAATATCAGGCCTAGTTTCCATAATCCTTTGGGATTGTGGGGTGGAGTGGCTTATAGTGGATTTTCGACTATTTTGGGCGGGCGAGAGCCTTGGACGTTCAAGCATGGAGGTAAGGGAATTTTTATCGGCTTAAAAATTGCAAGAAAGTCACAAGAAACTAACGAAAAGAACTATTTATTTTATTTTTGCAATAGATCCCGATTACAAGCGATTGAAACCGGCGAAAGAATGCAAACCAATCGACTATCCGAAACCGGATGGTAAAATTAGTTTTGACCTTTTAAGTTCGGTTGCATTAACTGGCACGAATCACGAAGGTGACCAACCAGCGCATCTCACACTTAAAGACGACACAGTACCTGTTAAGAACAATTTAGCTATTTATGATGGACCGGAAGGACGATTTTGTCCTGCTGGTAAAATTCTTCCCCTTACTTAAATAACTAGTAGTTTTAATTAAAAATGTTGTATAGGTGTTTACGAATTTGTTCCATTGGAAAGTGGAGAAGGTGACCGATTGCAAATTAACGCTCAGAATTGTATCCATTGCAAAACCTGCGATATCAAAGATCCTAGTCAGAATATTAACTGGGTGGTGCCAGAGGGTGGCGGCGGCCCAGCCTACAATGGAATGTAAATATTCTTAGATGTTTCCAATTTTATTTTTCTACATTAAGTGCAAACATTTGAAAATCTCTAGTTAATGCTCCAGAGATTTGTTGCTTCCATTACATATTAATTTAGGAAATCAAATATTTATAGATAGAATGGAAGTGCCTTATACATAAAACATAAGTAGCGAAACTTTATACATTTATATTTATTTAGCTACGTTTTACTATATATTAATTAACAATAATATATTAGATTGTTGAATGTTACGTTAAGCTCAATAATATCTTAATACCAATCCTAATCCTGGTCCGTTCTGTCTCAACAGCTTTGCGGATAGAGCAAAGGCGGATGGAACAATTGCTATAGTTTGAATAAAGCGATTCATCATCGCTTGCGAATTTGGAATGGAAATTCGTCGGAATGGATAGTGTGCGCCAGTGCAAGCGAGCGGGTCGTTACACCCAGCACAAAAACATTGCCAAAAGTCTAGCCGCTGTCGGTCCTGGAAAAGCGCGCTTTCCCGGTGCAAGTTCAAGGTTTTTGGATCGATGGGGCTGTTGCTCCATGGCTCTAGCTAGACAGTTCAATGACTTGGACCTGGGACTATTCTCCATTGCAGGTTTGTACATTTCTCAGTCAAACATAATCAATCATTGCAAGTGGTGAGCAAATATCACCGCAATACGTTTTGGTATTTATTTATTTATCGCGGAACAAAAAATTATTTTTAGAAATTTTATTAATGAAATGAGGATATAACTCTCCATTTTGATTATTAAATGTATGAACCGGGATACAAGAACTATTTCCATGCGATATTAACGTCTTTGATGCTATTATTTAATTTCGTTGAAAACATCTGTACTCGAATTCAGATTATGCATCATTCTCTTTGAAGCATCGCATAATATTTTTATATCTCCTCATTTTTTGAAGATTATCTAAAGCAAAATCGTAATCTATCTGCGCGCAGTCCTGATTACTCCTATGCCCACCAATATATGTGCGTTTCCTGATGAAAAACAGATCAAAAGCATTCAAGCTTATATAATAAGAAAGAAAAACGGATAACGTTATGCGAGAGTTGGCATATCCCGATCCCGAATAGCTCCAACAAAAAAATAAAGTAAAATCAATCCACTTCAATATGCGAGGCGAATTTATTTCCATTTCTTCTCCATATGCGGGAACCTTGCATGGCATTCTGATAAGCAAGCAAAATTAAACGTGAACTCTGGCCTGATCAATTTCGAAATGTATAATACACTCACAAAAGGAAAATCAGCCGCCCGTCATAATAATGGACGTAGTATTCAGTTCAGACGCTTTCTTTTCAAATATTAAACAGCCAATAGTGAGTCTAACTGAATAGATGTTGGGGTAGAATTTATCGATCTACTAGTTGCACCCCCATTCGGAATTATCTACGCAGTAGATTTGCAAGCGACATATAAAAAGAATGCTTGGTTATTATATTATTTATTTTTCAAATCATTATTGTCTGGATTGGAATATTATAAATAGATATTTAAAGCATTTATGGAGATTTTCCAAAATTTTTGGAACCACTAGTTTATTTTCGTTCCATTTAATAATGGACTTTCTTGTTGCGTAAACTAATTTCGTCGTAATAAAGCCTTTCCCATCTGTTCACTTCGCAGGAATATTGTGTCCTTCTAATCTCCCAGGAGGACCGAACTTAAAGACCTTTAGTCGTATCCAGTTTACCGAAACACGCATTTATATTCCCAGTTTACTTAGATTGTTCTTTTTATTGAAAAACTGCTTGTCATTATTCATCTTGACATTATCCGCTCAAACGCGCCCTTAAAGACTAGCAGGTAAAAAATTGCCATTCAACTACTATTATTATATTAGAAAATCATCCCGTTTTTCCATACAGGGACGCTATCCACTTCATTATAAAATAATTCACCTCGTGAAATTGAATTGTGCGCATGCATATAGATGGACTTATTAAAATCTACATAAATTATAAACGTGTAATGTTTGATGGAATCGATAATTGCGTTGTAATTGACAATAATCTAATATCAAGAGGAAAAATAATAAAAATCCATCGATCAATTAGAACCGGAGGAATCAATATGACCCACAGTCGGGATTTCCCATTTGGGGAATTAATCTCTGTTTAATTAAAATCCAGAATTAGTGATGGAGTGTAAATGATTTTTAAAGCAGCTTCTATTTTCTTTGGCCACTAATAAACTCGATGGCTATAAACTAGCTGGTCATATAAATTACGATATTGGACACATGTCGCCTGGGTATGTTCAATATAGCCGAAGGAAAATTTACACGTACAGTATGAAAATTTATGGCGATGTGTGATTGGAGCAATGTTATAATTTACACACTACATTGACAAATTTCCAGATTGAATAATAATTTTGCCGCCAAAAATGTAGCTAATTATTTTTTAAGTACGCTTCTAAATTTAACGAAGACTACGCTATAAAATTCATATCAGTGCATTTAAAAGTATAGTGCATATAAACCCATGAGAGTAATAATGCAGATGCAATTAGAAATGCAACAGTAAAATAGTCTACTTAATGCAACATCGCTTTTATGGCAACACTAGCTAGAGCAAACGAAAACGTCAGTGCTTTAGTCGTTAATTGTTTAATTTAATTATGCAGAAATAGGTGTGGAGAAGTTTCTTCGCAACATTTTCCCGGAAAATTCCACGGTTATAAATATGTATATAAAGAAGAAGTCTATTGTTTCAAAACGGAATGCAGATATTTAAGGAAGCATTATAAAACCAAATTAACAGTTCGCAAATTCATTTCCACCAAATAGACTTGTGATCCGTTTTAAATTGAGCACGTTCTCGCTTGACGATTCGTTCTTGGCCCTCCAGAGAACTCATGAACTTAAAGCGTGCTAAGAAAACGCGGGAAATTAATGACGACGAAAGTTGGGGTCATTTTGGTGGCGATTCTGTTGTTTCCGCAATTATTTATCGGTCCTGGGAATAGTCCGGAGTTCCAGTAAAAAATCTCGTCGTGTAACGATATAAAATGCGAGTCTTTTAATTCAACGTATACTCTAACAAACAAAATACACAAAACAGAATGATATAACTGGATTACAAGTTGCTGTGGGCAATTTTCGTGTCAACATTATTTGGATTGTCGTGTGCACCGCAGTAATGTTCTACACAAAAAACGTCTAGACGACGATAAAACTGCGACAATATTTATATAACGATAAATTGCGTTGATTTGATTTAAAACAATCCATTTTGCAAACGATAATTTGATTAAGTGTTGGCGTGTCGACGCAGGAAATGTTCCAACAATATTTCAACCGCAAAAAATCGGCAGGATTTTTATTCGTCGTCGTCGAGCCGCTGCTCGTTTTCTGATCACTCTTTTATTGACCATGCCTTTGAGATTTACGTAATTTCCAGCCATTGTGTTCGATGCATTAGATGTAATTGCTTCGGACATCTTTGGAGCATCTTTTCCTGACAGCAGAGAACTTTTCAATTTCTCACCATCTGTTTGTTCGTCGTGAAAGAGATTCAGATTTGCTGCAGCTTCACTTTGATCATTTCGAATTGGCGCTGCTGGTAGACTTGCACTGCTCGTGGCACTTTTGACTGATGATGATAGTTGCAAGACGAACAGAAAATTAATTATTAGGATGACTATTGTAGGATGCATAATTTCAACTAATTTATAGCAATCTCTTGGGATTAGTTTGTTTATATACTTGGGCAAAGTGCGTCTATTTGGTGTTAATTGGGGTTTTAATTAGCACTCCACGCAAGGTTGTTGTTTTGGTTTCCGTCTAATAGGCCTTGGTTCAATATTATGATCATTTAGGAACGTTTTATCATTGAGGCAAAAATTTTGACCAGTTTTGGTCAGATTAAAGTTGGTTTGCTCCATAAAAATGTCTGATCCGATAATCTAGGAGGATAGCGTCAAAGTTTCGGGTAAATTGTATGTATTTAGGAAATTAAACAGCAAGGGAAAGGGTTTCTTTACGGCTTTTAGATGGAAGTTTGTTAGACAATAAACCTATCCAAGAAGCAATCAAATAGTAATTAGGTAATTGTAAGTCGCGCGCGACAAAACGCTATCATCATAAATCAAAGCAAGCAAAGGCGTGCGAAATGTGATGCTTGCCAAAAAATAAAACTGTTGTAATTATATTCCGCTCGATCGTACATCGGGGGGTGAGTGTATAATTGAATTGCTGATGATGGGAATAGAAACAGTGAAAAGCACGACGACGATGACGCACTCCTTGTTGCTTGCTGAATGATATTTGCTGATCAAAATGCGAGCAATACATTTTCAAGGGTGGTTGTGATTAAGCACAAACCACGTGCGTGAGAACAATTGACACACGCTTGTATGGACTACTTTGATAAATCCTCGTATTTCCCACAAGTTGCGTTTTGTCTATCTGGGGGGGGTTCGAGTCTTTAGGGGCTCAATCACATTTCGCACATGCTCCAATATGATGTATTGTTATTGCTATTGTCAGCAATTGTATGAATTTTATATTGCTCCGGCAAAGATACACTCTGTTTTACCGATTTCCTTTATTCAACTAGAAAATGTGCCCGTAATTGGCCGACAACTACATCGAAAAGATAAGTGATTAAGAAGACTGCAGTTATCATCAGCCAGTTGATACTTGAGTTGATGGCAATTCCGCTTTACTCCACTTAAGCTCAACGACTTTACCGGTTCTAGCGGATTCTTCACAAGCAGTCGCTATTTTTGTTACGGCTAAATTATCCTTACCATCCACTAAAAGCTTACTCTTGCCTGGAATTAAAACAGAAGAGTCGTTTTGGTTAATTCAGAAAACGTAATCTGCTGGAAGGAATCTTTTTCGTTATGTTCGAAATTAATTTTTGCACCAAAGGGCATTTTATTTGAATTATTTAATACCTTCTATAACGTCCAAAAAATGTTCCATTTCGTTCTCGTATCCTTCTTTGTATCGCGATGGAAATGAATAGTCAATTGGTGATTTGATTACATTTTTTCCAGTGTAATATTCAACGTTTGCCAACGGTTGGCGGTTTTCAGCTTTCAGCATGCCTTTCTGTCCAAACACCTGCAACACTCCGCTTATTAATTATGAACGAGGTCTTTTCGTTAAAATTACTTCAAGTCGCTGATCATAGCCGAAAGTACAATGCCGACTGAGATCGATCATTCCAAGAGCGCCACTATCAAAGGATAGAATGATTGCCACGGTGTCATAATCATCAATACTGGCAATCTCGGGAATATTGGCTTTGGCCAGAACGGAAACTCTCGATGGAAATTCGCCGAGGATGTATAAAATCATATCAATGTCATGTACAGCGCAATCATGGAAAATACCTCCTGGAAAAACGCTGGCTTTAGATACAAGAAATATCGCCAATCAAGCTTTTACCCGATATCTTGAGATATTCCAAAGACGGTAAGGGTGAATCTCTGCTGCAAACTTTGATGGTCAATACTTTTCCGATGTCGCCCGCGCGAACGCGCTTTTGGATGCAACTGTATGCCGGATCAAAGCGTCTGATGTTGAACATTCAAGATCAACATTAAATATTTTCCGGATTAATTGGAGCTCTTCTTACCTGTTGAAAGCGCTTAATAGGGGCTGGTTGACTTTAAGCGCCAGCTCGAAGCACGCGCGCGATTTTTCCATAGTTTCGCCGATCGGTTTTTCGCAGAAAACTGCCTTATTATGCAATAATCCTTCAGTTATAAGTTTCTCATGCGTGAATGTTGGCGAGGATATAATGATCGCTCGTACGCTAACATGCAAATACATGGAAACAAATTAATTAGATTGAGGGGGTAGTTTTCTTGGTATGGTTTTACAAATTTGCAGTGAAAATAAAATACTTGTCTGCAAGTAAATTATTTTCGTGTAAAATATTTCGTGTGGCATTTTCGCCGAGCCATTTTCCCGACTATAAAGCAAACAGAGAATTTTATTTTTTCACCTCGGATTTTTGTAGACCCGCCGTTCGGCTTCAGCACTCGTGATGCAAATTGCATCAGAAATGTTCCAGTATTTTTTCAGCTTTTCTAATTTCTCTTTGTCCTCGTCCACAATGTATAATAATTTGATTCGCTGGCATTTCACTAAATACGACAAATGTATTGTGCCTGGATACAGAACAAGCGAAATTAAAATTAACATCTCTTTTGCCAACTGCGACGAGAAACTTTCAACAGCAAATTCAATTTAATTTTTATCTGGACCATTCGGCCAAAAGTTTAGCGAGAAGTTTTGTTAGTTTTGGCCTACCTGCTCTTCCGACGCCAAAGAGCGCCACTCCAACTACATTATGTGTGGAAATGTTGTTTAAATTTAATTGCTCGACATGCCTGTAACAATATTAGTCTTATAATTGAGTTTGCAGCCGCAAGAATTCCATCATCAAATTATTATTGTTGGTTAGTGCACCTACTTGGCATATTGCTCATCTTCAATTGGCGGAGGTGCCGCGGTTACTTGATATGCAGATTTTTCGGCGTATTTTAATGTTGCCATTTTCAAAACTAAACTAACTAATGAATATATTTACTAGACAGTCCGATAGAATCTTATCGGAACGGTTAAAGGTTAATTATTTTTTTTATAGCAAATATTTCGATTAAACTCCTTTATAGAGTTGGCACTTAATTTTCGAAATATAAGTAGCAAATGCGATTCAGTTTTTTTGGCTTTCAATTCGCCAAGTGGAATTGGACGAACGAACGTATAGCTTTTAGCAATCGATGTTAGTTGGAGAAGCTTTTCGAAATGTGTCAAGGTAAATGACATCCCAGTTCTGCTAAATTTAATAAACTCCTGGAGTCTGGCCTTTACACTCCTCTCATCATCATGAGATCCAAAACAGCTGACGATGATGGGGCTGGTGTTTGCAACATGTGTTGGAGCAGACAGGACCAGAAAGACGGCTCCTGCCCCTGATCACACACATCACATTCATTCGCAGCCAGACCAGATGCACAATTTATTTTATTAACCTTTGTGTTGTTGTTTATTTTATTTGTTCAATCTAATTATTATTATCTATGCTATTTAGTATTTCGATATTTTAATTATAGTTTCATTACCAGGAATTATTAATTCGGAAAATATCAATTACAATATTTGTGAAAAGCCACAAGCCTGGCCTGCTGTTTGTATGAAAGTTATTAAATTAGTTGCGAACAATATTCGTTTATTAATTGCATTATGTAATTTTGCACATTTACAGGGTGATTTCAGTTTAATAATGCGAAATCTAAGACGCGCTATATTAATTAATTTTTCCATTTAAACATAAAAAGTTGGTCATCATTTGCGATGACACGTATTATACAAAATACATGATGCATTAATAATCTAAAAACGCTCACTGTTTTTGGCAATATTTTTTTTGGTCGCTTGCTTTTTGGCAATGCAGCGACATTCGGGGAATTAATCAAATATAAATGATGGAACATTACGAGAGGGTAGTAGGTATTATATGTATATGTGGACAGGCTCGATAAACCCCGGGTTCTATTATTAATTCACTGCAGCTGTAAATTTGACTAAATCCTACTAGTATACAGGGTGTGTATTATAATAAGCGCAAAAAATATTGCTCTTGAGATATTAAGCGATATTGCAGTGAAATTAAAATTTAATTAATAATAAATCCGTCTAATAAATTATTAATTCGCTGGATGCAGGCTTGAGGTAAAATCTAATTAGAAAATGCATTTTTATTCCTTTTATAGATTCAAGTTTCAATTAAATTCGTTTTTTATTGGCATCATTCACGTGTTGCCTTTAGGCAGGCAAAATACAAAGACGCGAAATATAAATTATGAATAATATCCCGATCCATGGAGGCCTCATTCATCACAAACTTTTCCTTTATTTTAGTTGGTACAATATAGTTTCGAAAGAATGGCAAATTGAAATTAGCATTATGTTTCCGGTCTATGCAAAACGAAATCCCACCACCATTTCGTAAAAATCACCCTCGAGGCAGAATTGCGAAATCAATTACAATGCCGTTAGGCTGCATAATTTATGCAAATTTGTCATATCATCGTATTATGAGATGCAACAGTGGTTGGAACGGCGGCTGTGCCAAAAGAGTAGGGTGGTATTATTGAAGAGAAAAAACTAGTAAACCCTTTAATTGTGTAGTGCACACACCCTTGTAGGGCAGTATGTCGCGTGGAGCAACAACACATCTGCCATTGAGCAGATGTGCGAGAAAACTAGTCCGCACGTGCGCTAATGCTCGTATTTATACCGAAAAAAAATAATAACATACAGAAGATTAATTTACCCTTAATCATCATCCACCAGTTTTATTATTATAGCAATAGCAACAACAACAGAAAAAAAATACTATAAGAAGAATCATAGGATCGTTTATCCTCCTCCTCTCTTGGTAGGACATTATTTAAGTTGTCATAAATTTTTCAAACGAAAAGAAAACGTACAAGTTTCCGTTCTGTTGCCAACACACAGTATTAACTTATTGTTTAGCAGGAGTAGCAGCAAATAACTCAAAAAGCAGCTCGTAATTAAATAATAAAAATAAAACAAACTTTCGTATATTAAAAAGTTTCAGCAAGCAAAACCACCCTATCAAAATTAAAGTGGTGGTGGGTATACGAAAATTTTTCGGTAGGTACTATATTGATCTTGGAAACTTTCTCAATACGGAATGTTCGGTTTGCCTTTGTAAAACTTAACGAGTCTATTTTTAATTTGTATTATATTACCATCGAAAATGTACAGAAACTTTCAGGCTTGTGGCTTCAGTAGCGAAACAACGTTGATATATTTTACGTTTTTCAGCGAATTTAATGATGCATGTATTTCGAACTAAAGCCGAACTTGTAGCTAATTATTCATGTGAATAAAATAGTTTTTGTGCAATTAATCACTGCTTAAACTCGCGTTTAGAAATTACCAAGAAAATTATGTCACCTATTTGAGTTGGAATTAGTTATTTCGATGAATGGAAGGAAAATTCGCATTTTCACGGGAAGTTTTAATCACGCCAAAGTTAATTGAAAGCACTTTTCAAGGAATGTTCATTATACTCGTAGTTTGCTAGAAGAATTCTTCTTTTTTTAGTGTTAGAACTACACTAAAGTCGAACCAAAGTTTGTACGGTGAGAATTTCAGTGTCACAAAGTATGTGGATCAAAAAGAAAGCTTGAGGAATGAATCTTGGCAGTGACGTCACGGAATATTACTTTACTTTACGCTTTTCGTGACGTCACATTCAAAAGCTTGTCTATAAATTTTTGCGATGTTTTTTAAAATTTATTTTAATCCAATAAAGTAATTTGTGCATTTAGTCATGCGAATAAAATAGTTGCAAGAGAAGAGCATACAAACGATTAATCACTGTAAAGTTTCCTTTTGAAAATGATTAGGAAATGATGTGACATAGAGAAGGAAGTGTATGTGGCAGAGGTAAATAAATATAAATTTGGTGTGTTTTCTCTAGCACAAAATTGCTTGAAGTTAACTTTTTCCAAATACTCATAAGTAAAGCTTTTAACGTTCCTCGGTACTTTTCTCTATATCTTTTTGGCTCATCTGCTGCGAAAGCGTTTTATGACTTTCGCTCAGAAAACTTTGTTCGCGTTCAATAACTAACTTTTTCGAAAACATAAAAAATCCGAGAGGAAGAAATAAAATCCGTGAGCGATCGAGATGAATCTAATTCGCTCGCACCGGGCATTTGTTTGACACAGCGTTTGATCGTCATCGAAAAAGCTTTGATCGCACAACCCTTATGTATGAATTCTATCGCGTCATTGTAATAAAATATATTTCCGCTCATTGTGCGATAAAGATTGCAACAATACACACCGTCGGGCTAATGAAAGTCTGCGTGACGTCATATAGAGACACGACAGATGGCCTTAGGGGGATGAAAACACACCCCATGGCGCGTGTCTCGTCAGAATACGACTACCCTCGAAAGTTGGTGTGCTTGGGGTGAATTTAGAGGTCACCCTTAGAACATATTTGCAAATCCTTTGTTGCTTCAGCTGATCGGCAGTTTTTGATAAAAGTTCAATAATAACTGCGGATTTTGCATCTTTTTTGGCTTTAAATATAGTTGCTGTTAAAAAAGTGTCAATTTTGATAAAAAATCTTATAGGGCAAGCTTTTAAATGACGGATGGCCAATTTTACTAGCAGAAGCGCTTTGGTTTCACATTCTGTATACTTGACCGGCGCAATCGATAGGAATAAGTTATTTAATTAAAAATCATTGGGTGTTTTGTCCTTTATAAAGGGTATGTTTACATATTGTAATGCAAGATGGGAAAGACAGGGTGACGCCTTGCAATATCTTTTACATCGGTTTGAGACACACGACGCCTTTCAGACGGCACACGATTTCAAAGCAAATTTACTATCTTGATAGAGTAGCACGCTAATTAACCACTTTATATACATATATAGTAACAAGGAAAATGTGGAAAGCGATTTTCTTTCTTGTGGACGTTCATTAATTATACATTCAAATGGAATTATGCGGCTGTTTTAAATATACAATTATTGAAATTCATTTTGTGCGCTTAATAAATATAATACGAACCGCTCCTATTGATGATTTGTTTTTTCTAGATTCCAATCTAGCTTTGAAATTGTTTTCTGAGATCGTTGCGGTTTAGTTTTCCGCAAGTTCAGTTCATAAATGAAATGAAAGGTAAACAAACAACTCGATGGGTAAACAGTTTTCATCATAATACATTGTATAATAAATTGATCAAGTTCGCTATCAAACGTTCGGAAATAAATAAATACGCGCCGGTTTCGGATTGAATTAATCTTTTAATTTTGTTTTTGTTTGCGCTGCTCAGGAGGCTCTTGTAAAATTTAATACCTTCAGATAAAAGGTGATAAATTAACGCGCTGCTCAAAAATAGTCCTCGATCGTGTTGCAAAAGGCACTAAGTGAAATCCGTGCAATAAATCTTGCTTTTAAATATTGCGATGTAATGCAATATTCCTGCTATTGAGAAGGGTTGGGGTAAAATGCGGCAAACGTTACTAAATCGTTGAAAATGCAGTTTAAGGTGGAGGAGGGTAATATTTTAAATTAAAATTTACTTCTCCTACCAGTGTATCATAAATATCTTTGCATTTTAATATTAATTTCGGGGTAGTAAAAAAGATAAACATAATTTTGATTTATTTTATGCGCGATAAACGGTTTGCGGTTTATTTTCGAGCTGCTTCAATCCGAATATAATAAATATTTATTATATCTTTATTGGTTCGACGTAATTTTCTCCTCGGGGTATTGGATTAGCGCGATTTTATGGATTTTTATGTTAAATATTTCGACCAGCAGCTATTTTCGGTATGTCAATAAGATGCAAAGCTGCATGAAATTGAGCTTTTGTAAGTATAAGCGAGTCTCGAGTTGGCAAGCAGGAAACAATGACAGAAAGTAACTTTGTAATATGGGAAATAAGACAAGTTAAAGCAAGTTTCTCAATTACCTTTGTCAGAAGGCATCCAGATAGAGGAGGAGGAACAATCTGCACACACTTGTCCATAACATATAGCACGTAGTTTCTTAAGTGAATTTGTGCTGAATTACTGAAATAATTATACTAGACAGGATATTACGACATGTTTCTCTCTATTACTACTCGTGTTTCACCTTCTGCTCTATAGCATTTCATTAATTACTTTACATTGAACATAAATTAGGACATGGTAATTTTGATTGATTAATTTAACAGGTTGCTTTCCTGGAGAGCGCCCACCACCAAAACTGGTCGTCGTCTATTGCTTGATGAATGTTTAAATAACCTCTTGATATATTATCCTTTTTCTAAACCTTTTTGTGGCAGCATAGTAAATTACGTGCGGGACTCCTTTAATTTATAATCACTTTTTTTATAAATAAAATAAATAGAATTGAACTATTGATTCCGTTTTTCCGTGAGTATCCTTTTATTATGTCTAAAAGGGTTTATTTGTATATTTACACAAAAATGATTCATTTCCATCTTTATGACTACTAACTCACGCTAGCATTAGGATAAAAGCCCAAAAATTGTGATTTAGTTGCAAAGTTTATTTGTGATGTGCATTATCAAGTCAAGTTTAAAGCAAAATTGTGCACTAAAAGCCATTACGCTCGTCGTTTTTTTCGTTGTTAACATATTCATAAACCCTAACGACTTGGTTTTAACTTCTTGTTGCCTCAAATATCGTTAATATTCATGCAATTGGTTGTACAGGAGGGAACTTTAAACTTTCACCAACTAATTATGTCGTGGTCGTGCTTTGCTCCTATTCTTTGCAGGACGTCCGTTATTATTCGCATCTCAAAAGCCACTCGTCCGAAAAATCTAAACAAGAAATAGTAGTACACACACAAAAACTCGATTTCGCTCAATAGACACTTTTCGGGGGTTCGAGCTTTAAGCTCCGCTCGAGTGTATGGCTTCAATCTTGTTTCTGTGAAACGAAAAGGATCTGTGGGCGTTGTTAATAATAAATAGATTATCGAGTGATTAAAAATGGAACGTTTTATGATTGGGAAAAATTTATTTTAATTGAGTTTCGTAATTTGGAAAACCGCGTATGCATGCATGTTGTTAAAATTTGATATCAACATAAAAGCCTCGGCTCGCATTATTCATCATGCAAGAGATAATATGACAAAACCTATATAAATTAATGGAAAGCCATTAAATACTGCTAGTATTGGAATTACAATTAATTATACTTCCATTAGAATACTAGATATTAAATTTAATTTGAAAAGATATTTCGTTTCGAATGGTTTTTCAGTGTCTAGTTTTCCGCATGAATGTTCTTTCAATTTGCCAAATGAACCGGCGGGAAAATGCAAGGAAGCTAATTTGCAGTCTTAATTAATTTCTTCATCGCGCATCGAATTTAATAATAATTTTTGTATCAAACGCGAAATGTATGTAGGTACAAAGAGGCATGATGAACAAAGCTAATTGGCGAATGTGTTTGAGAAAAGAAATTCTATCGTATAATTTTAATTGGCTTGATTATTCGAAATTATTTTTGAAATTATTTGCCATGCAAATAATCAAACGATTTATCGAAATGTATATTTTCTTTGAGAGGTGGATTTATTGGTACATGAATTTTCCATTTTGCAAAACCGTTTCTTTGTTGCCTAAAATACATACATATATAAATAAGGGTGGCAAGACAAGGTACATACATTTTTGTAAGTGAATAGATGTGTCGTATATCTGAGTGGAAATCTTGTATGCATTAGACCTTCTTATATTAGGCTTTTGCAAGAACAATAGAAATGTTCTCAAATATAATTTCTACTTCTTCACGTAAAGCCACCCCTTTGAAGAAAAATACCCTCTAATAAAATAAAATAGGTTTCTTTTAAAAGTAAACATATAAGCAATATATATCGAGTAGGAGTGGGCTATTGATTTCTTTTGTGTAACAGTTTTCCCTTAAACAAAGCGATGTGTCCTTAAGGGACCCTTTATCACGAGAGCGAGTCGCAGAAAAAAGCCGAAATTTCCCTGAGAGATTTTCGTAATTCGATTGTAATGTGTATACTACACACACTATACAATAAGAAAATAATGTTTGGATGATGGATGTGTCACTAGCAGTCTTTGGTGGTGTATAGTACTACTATATTCAGCAGTGACGGCAGCGTTGAACGGTTTTTCTATTTGCGCAAAGTGAATGGCGATTTAAATCGGGTGGCTTCATGAATCATGTATGCGATAAGCCGGAATTGAGAATATATGTGGGGTTTCAAGAGAGACACATATCGGAATGAATGTGTGTTTGTGGTTCGATGTCGTATGTCAAAATCGAATGGCAACTTGTCGAAATCTGTTTCACAAAATGTAAATAAACGGCATACAATCACAATGTATCCATCAATATGCTGCTTTCGTGGTAGAAATTCTAATTCAATAAGAGAAATGGTGGCGAAATATGTTTCAGACAGTTGAGAGTTGGACAGACCTACAGGATAAAGATGGCCGGTTCGGTGGTGGGGGTCAGACATGGCGCAGTACCCCCATAAAATATTTAATAATTTAGTATTTTGATTCTTGTGTGTGCGCAATAGAATTTAAATATTGAACTATTAATCTTCGTCTACCTTAGTTTCCTTAAACATATCTTTATTGGAATTCCTCTTTGATTGTAATTTGTAGTCGTCTGCGGAAGTTCAAAGTTTAACGACTTTGTTGCTACTACACTATTAATGAGTTAAACTAAACTAGAACATTTTTGTACAGATTAATTATTTCCTTGTTTGTTTGCGTGACTATCCAATTTAATATTCAAATTAATAATTAATTATATTACAGTATTTTTGAACAAGCTAATTAATTTATTGCAAGCGTATTTTACACGCAATTGATTCGGCGAAATCATAATACATTATACAAAATAATTATGGCGCTTTTTCCACCCGAAAGCGCTTTTCGATTTTCCGTATAGAGGCATCAATCTAAATAGCAAGTCAGTCAAAAAGTCGGGGGTGTCATATAATGAAACCCAGTAACCCGGACTTCATCCTTTATCCTAGATATGTATATGTAGAACATTTTCCGGGTTGGGACAAGGCGCTGACGGCGAAAAGATTAAGTCGCAGTCAGCTCTAATACGAAAGCTTAAAAGCTCCACGAGGTTCTTTGATATCGATTTAATTTAGAAAAATTGTTTATCGTCTGACATTCAGCTCCAATATTAACTTAGTATTTGTTGTAAATTATGGGACTTTTTAGTCGAAATTGGCAAAAACACAATTAATCGCAAAATAAACATGAAACGCGTTTAATCCGATAATTGAATTTGGAAAATATCGCAAAATGTTTTCGGTAAATTATTGTAAAATTTGTATGGAATTAAATTTAAAGCGAATGGTGTATTGTCGCTAATCTTGTTTACGTTTCAGCAGGCTTCTATCTCATGTGTTATACATGAAATGGATTGCCGATATCATGTAAAACTGTCGTATAAAGTCCGGTTTGTGCGTAAGGAAAGATTGATTGCACCAGACCAGGTATCCCGGAAATATCGTATTTTCCAGCGATGGGTTTTACCTCGAGGAGAGGATTATGCAAAGCTACAGAAATATTTTTCTGCAAAATAAAATCGTCCTCAGTAGATGCACGAGCAGAAACAACAACAACATTTCGAATCCTAGTATTTATATTTCGCATATCGAGATTTGCAAAATATTTTAATGCAATCTGAGAAGTAATTTCGAAAAAAGGTTTTCAAAAGATATATCAGATATCGAATTCAATGATATCAGACTAGGGTTTATAAAGGGCGAGAACACTGAATATAAAATACAGTTTTTATTTGCTTTTGAATTACTATAAGTCGATGATGATCATCTATTTTTGGCAACTTTGAAATTGAACAGAACATCCTTTTGTTTGTTATGGCATTTATGAATAATATGCTGTAAATTATCGATAAATTAATAATTTATTTAACGTTTTCAATACGAAATTAATTGCACTAACAATTTATAATATTATTCTAATTAATTAAACTAGCAAAGCGGAATAATATTGTTATTGATTTAACTTACTAGTCATATAATTATAAAGCGGGAACTAAATCATTGTTAACAATGCAATTCAATTATTTTTGCTAAATGATATAACGATTCAATATAAATAATAGCATTAATTGAATAAAGTAGCAATAATCCGCGCAAAGTCTTCTATATAGAGCTTTTTGAATAAAAGCTTTCATTTAATTAATCGCAAAATAAATTGAAGAACTAGCATCCAATTCATAATTAAAATATAGCTCAAATTGTTCACAAAAAAAATCAATTTGAAAATGTTGTCGTCAATAAACGTAGGCCATCATCATCGTTTGATCTTTTGTACGTCGGCACACACAAAAAAGCGCTCTCGACTAGGAATATTAGCGACTGAGTTTAAAATGTATTATGAAAAAGCACTTGAAATTTTAATTAAAGTTGGTTTTGAATGAGAGGATGCTGGAAATCCTCGGAATATATGCGGATTTCCACAAATGTGTGAGAGAGTTGCTCTTGATTAAACAAGGCCATCGCTCACATACAATTTTATATAATATCCAGGATGCGCGCAGGTCATCCCTCGGGAATTCTATGGCCTGATCACTGTTAAATTACATACATGATAGCAGCAACTCATTTGCATATACGACTTAACTACTTGTCACTACATGGCTGAGCACCCTTCACTGCATTTTCCTAGTCGCTCTAATCCCCGAAAAGCTCAACTCAAATTGCTGCAAGAGCCAAACTATATGCATAGACAAAAAGATTGCCGTTTATTCGATTGCTTTTATACGCTAACCGGATTATTTTTGCTGCGTGCAATGTCGAAAACAATTTAAAAGCTCCGTCAATTCAATGAAGATAAAAGATTATGTCTCGAACTCAATCGATGAATCTTTTAAGCTATCGATGACTGCGACTTAATCTTTGCATCGTCAGCAAAACTACCCTTAAATCAAATGTGAATTTGGTGACATATCGCTGAGTTTGTGTTGAAATTTCCTATCTAGCTACGTTTATTAATGATAATTGTGTACAGAATGTGAAGCATTTACGTAATTTTTCATATATATATGCATTACTATCTCCTCTATGGTCAACATTTATCTAGCCCATTCTTTCCAAACGACTAAAACTTCAACAGCGCATTACAAATAAATCCTTTTAATCTCGAGGATTTATAATGGCCGCGTAATTTTTCTCTCGTTTTTTGGTCAAGCCAAATATTATTTTATATTATGAGTTGACGGATCACATTAAATGGAGGCCGATATTTTAGCGTCGCATTTCGCTTTTGATTATCTGTGCAGCTTTAGCTTGTTCAATGTGAGTAGATTTTACAACCCCCACGACCGCAAAACAGATTGGACGCTCCCTTTTAAACTCTCATGTTATTACAACCCTTTTATTGGAATGAAAATGTTTTATCTGCCATGTGGACGTTTTGTCGACAAACTCACACTATTAGAAATATTTACTATTAATTTGAGAATATCACCAGTTTTTCATCGTTTGTTGGTCCTGCTGGTATTATTGTAGAAGACTTTGGTGCTGGATAGGTTCTCTCTGATGTAACTTTGATGGGTCTTTGATGGGTCGCATTAAAATATTTTGGGCTGAAGAAATCATCCATCTTAATGGAAGCTTCTGCTGTTTGCTAGCAGAGAGAAAATTAATGCACCTATCCAATAAATTAATAAAATGTAAGGAAGCACTTACTATGCATAATAAAACAGCAGCGAAAACAGTTAACAATATGATTGAGTAGTTCATTATTGATGTGAAATGTGATGTTGATGCTAGTCGAATGACCTTTTTATATGCAAAAGTTGCATATTAAAATGTCGTTAGCTGGTTTACAGACGACTTTTTACTTCTCTCGTAGAGGAAGTATTGTATTCATGAAAAAAAAAATTTCTCCAAATTTCACTTTTTTCTACATTATAGAATGCGTAGATTACGAAAATCATAGTCACTAATTTCCGTCTGTCGGTCTGTCGGTCTGTCGGTCTGTCGGTCTGTCGGTCTGTCGGTCTGTCGGTCTGTGCATTTCTTTAAACCACTATATTTCGGAATCTACTAACCCGATTAAAGTAAAATTTGCGTCCTTTTTTTCTGCCTGCCCATAGATGATATCGAAGTAAGAAAGTTTATAAAATTCTCAAAGACCTGCGCGTTATAGGCCAAAAACATGCTAAAAATGGCAAAATCGGTAGATCCACTTAATCTTCTAAAGTTGCTGACCGATTTTAACCAAATATTGAACATATGTTTCGTGTATACCCCAAGTGGTGAATGCTTTCAAAAAATCTAGAGTTTATTATAGGGTTGAATTTTTATTAAGGGTTGAAGGGTCAAAAAGTTGTAAAAATGAATAAGTTGTAACGTGAATACCTGCCAGGAGGAATATTTGATTTGGACCAAATTTGGTATACATATTAGGGATACATTGAAGAAAATGCTGGTAAAAGTTTCATCCCCTAAAAATAAGCCCCTAGGATCCATTTGCCATTTAAGTTAATTGTACAAAAATTGCCGGTGTTGTGATTTTTATATGGCAGCATTACCCACACTTTTCCATCAGTTATTTTAGTAATATTTACATAAAGAGTGAGTAAAAATAATTTTCGACCCTTACCACACACCCCCACCCCTCCAATATAGAGTTTAGTCATATGGTTCGGATTTTCTTCATATTCGATTTCTACTATACATTGTAAACATATTTACGAATAATATAATTTAAAATAGTATGCGACCCTTATTTTGCAATTTCAACCCTTAACATACCATGTACAGTCAAAATACTCGGATTTCTTTCAAATTTGGATTCTAGTAGGAATTTAACTTACTTAACTTGTCATTATTTAGTTAATTAAATTAAAATTAGGGTAGGACCTACATATTACAATTGTAACCCCTAATGCACCCCTTACAGTTTAATTTGTCAGATTTCTTTTAAATTTGTTTTCTAATAATAAATTGAAATATAATTTAAACTAGTTTAATCAAAAATGTCCTAGAATCCTCAATTCATGTTTTTAACCCTTAACACACCCCTTACACTGATAGTGCTAGGATTTACTTCAAACATTGATTTATATTATTAATTTTAAATCTAGCTTCAAATAGTTTCATTAAATTAGAGTACCTACAACAAATTTTTCACTTTTCAATCTTCTCATACACACGTTTCAACTCTATCGCTTAAATTTGTTTAAAATTTGGTTCCTAGTTAAAATTTAAAAAGCATTTTTAAATAACCCGATAAATTTTTTTCAGTAAAAGGTGCCTCAAAATTCTAAAAATTTGAATAACAAATTTTAATATAACATCGAGAGAAGTACTGTGGAATCTCATTTCCAGCGAATTTAATTCGAAATTGTTTTATAATTTTCCATGATTTTCAGCATCGCTTGTTACAACAATTATTAGCCGGCCTTTTTGCAGGAGTACGAAATAAGCAAGCGAAATGAATAGTAGTAGTGCGGAATTTGAAAGGATTATGGAATGGCTTTTAAATGTGCGGGCCCCGAAAAGGATAAGTGAATTAAAAGCGTCCTTTGTATGTGAAGTATATTTAATGAACACTTTGAGTTGTGTTTAACTTTTAATTCGAACGAAAATTACGCATTTAGTTTGTGTATGCAAATTCATATTTTAATTGCTTTAAGAAATACAAAGTCTATAAGTGGAGCTTTAATATAAAAATTTGATTTAATTTTGATTATTAATTTTTGAATGGTGCTTAAACGATTTAATTAATTTTTGTAAAATAATTTTAAATGGATTATCTCCATTCATAAAACCGCAAAAGCTCTCATGTAAGGTATCGCTTTAATCTGAACAAAAACGAAACGATACAAAGTGAAATGTAATCGTATAATAGATTTTTACGAGTTTTTCTAAATTCGATAACGTGAAACACGTAGTATAAAGTGAGTCTTAATTTCCGCAATGAAACTCTTTGCAATCACACCGAAGAAGAAAAAAACGAACGCAATTTCGACACGTTAAACTTAGTTGTCCATAAAGATATCACACCAACAGGAAAAACGAAGACGAAATCGAGCTGGTAATATAAACGCTCATAATATTTCTGACGTTTAATGGCGAATTCTTAAGTTTCGTTTCTCGCCGAATAAAAAAGTTTACGTTTAAAATTAATACCCTAGCCAGTATTACATATTTATGAGGCTTTTACAGATTTTATCAAACATCCATTTCATTGTTAGCTTTCTTAGCTCGTTTCAGGAGAGGAAAAAGATAAAACTAGCGCGAAGTTACGAATCGGATTTAAATTGCAAAAAACGCTCGCAAAAGCAAACACGATTATATCGAATAATAATAATACATAATGAATAAACACTTGAGAGCGAATATGAGCTGGATGAAGAATAGACCTTAAGCTTTAAGATCTCTCACAAGGAGCCCAACGGTTATTAGAAAATAACTGGGAGAATTAGATCAGGTGCGTTATTCAGTTATACCTGTGGCGCAAAATCTATTCAAAAGCAAAGGAGCCAGAAGGGGTGCCAGAAAACGAACATAATAATAGCAAAAGGATTTCTCAGCATCTTAAGGCACTCGCAATGCAAAAGTCCTCTCCATTCGTATGTGCATACATTATTAAGCTATATATCAACAGATTTTCCCATACCAAACTTGCTAAAGCACTACTATTTAATTAAATGCGGTAATTAATCCCAAAATGAAGCAAACTCAAAATTGAGTCAAAGTTGAGGCTGTCTGATCGTCCCCTAAATTATCAAGCCAAAGCTTTCGTAGTAAAAACAATAATAAATGCGGTAGGAACAAGCCTTAATTAAATAATTTATAAATAAAAAGTTAATGATCTATCACGCACGTAACTATATAGTTTAAATCCTTAAAACCATTAATAAAGTTGAAACTAGTTCGTGCAATGAAAGATAACGAATTTAATATTTCCATTCTTTGCCTTGTTCATATGTTTCGGAGTTTTCAATGGAAAAAACTTCCATTGTTTCGTTGCTTTAATAGATATATAAAACAGAAACTGTAATCATCTAAAACCTATTACAGCTTGAATTAATCATAAATGTCAACTATTATATATTGTGCTTGGGTGGAAATAGCACAAAGCAGACACTATCGGAAAACTATCAGGAAACACAAAATAAATCATATACATAATTTTTGCTGAAGCAAAAGTATATCAGAAAACTTTCAGAGAAACGTTTTTTTTTTTCTGTCACTGTCACCAATCCGTCAGATTGAAAAAGAAAAATCATGTGGGTGTTCGGTTACGGCTCATTATTATGGAAAGTGGATTTTCCGGTGAAGAGCCGCCTCGCCGGTTACATAAAATCGTACGATCGGCGATTCTATCAATTAAGTAACGACCATCGCGGCACCCCCGAGAATCCCGGTCGCGTTGTCACCCTAATTCCCCGTTCTGACAATGATTCGAAAGTGTTTGGTCTCGCATATCAAATCAATGATGAGCACAGCAAGGAAGTGCTGTCGCAATTGGATTTGCGCGAACGTGGTGGTTATGAGCGAATTACCATCAAATTCCATCCGACGACTAATTCCCCAGGATCCCATCATCAAGCATTCCCGATAAATATGTACTTGGCTTATCCCGACAATCGGCTCTATGCCGGGCCGGCAGATGTGGACACAATTGCAAAGCAAATTATCAAAAGCTCCGGCTCAAGTGGCTCAAACATTGACTATATCTGCAATTTGGCGAGAGCGGTGCGCGAAATTTTTCCCAGCGTCCAGGACGATCATTTGTTCAATATTGAACATCGAATTTTGTCTCTTATTAATTAAATAATTCGTAACATGCCGACTTTTCGTTTTTGTTCGGATTGAGGTCAAAGTACTGATGGTGTTTGGTGTTTGCAATAATTAGATTCTGGCGGAAGCAGATGATATTTATTTGTTAAGTAAGGGTGGATTTGGTGCGTGCAGTAGGTATAACCGATTAATTATCAAGTTCTACGTGCGGTTTAGCGAAACCTTTCATACTGTCATATATCACCTTAACATATCTTCATTACGTAAAGTCGGGATCGTATCATACTTCGCATGGCGCTTATCCAATTACATTTCTGTTCTGGTGGAGTTTTTGATTAACATCACTGCAGCTGCAGCAATGCAACAATGCACTCTGCTTTTATTTTCGGAGAAGGGATTTTAAATACAATGACTTTATGCAAATAAGGAAATTTTCTAAATTAAATAATATCCGAATAAATTTTGTTTGATCCAAAGTTTAGTTGCAGCATGCATGTTACTCAAATAAAACAATACTGCTGGTAATAGATTTAACTTTGAAGTTAAAATTATTGCTGGTAATTGTTTGCAGACATCCGAAAAGTTAAACTTTGTATATCTATTACAGTTGAAAGTTTGTTCCGTAAATTGATGTTATAATTTCATTAACAGTCAAAGTAAATTCAAAAATTTTAATAAATATACTGCGGCGGTTATTTTGCAAAAGTTGTTAAATAAATAACGACGTTGTAGAAAGTTGCCGTAAAAATAGTAATCCCGTACATCGATGATTAAAAATGTCTAGTGTTTCCTTTTTTCTAATTTGTATATACAATTGCCACTGCTCTAATATGAAAATAAATTGCATTCGTTGTTTATAAGACACTTAAATTCGTCCCATATAAAAATCCACATTTTACGCAATAAAATTGCTTCGAAGACATAAAAATAACAACTAAATGTATATAGAAATAAAGTTTACATTTTACGAACTGATATGTTTGAAGAGTTATTCGTTTTGAAGTTCAGGATTCAGGAATTTTCGGGACATGAGAGTCTTCCTCAGTTTTTTTCACTTTATTATCCCGGAATATATATTTTTAGGCGATATTCCAATGTTCTTTCTACCGTGAATATTCTTAAATAAATAAGATTGAAATGTCTTGTTCGAAAAAGACGTTGTATCAAATTCAGATATTCTGTGTCCTACAGCACGGAAAATGCATTTTACGTTACATTATAATCCGGAAAATCGGGCATTCTCTATATCTATACGTTTTACATGCATTTTCATGCAAAGCAACAAGAATTTCAATGCATTTTCGGAAGGCTCCCGATTTTTATTAATTAATTTGACCGATTTTGTTGGAACTCAGTACATATATCGACTGATTTCGTTTTCTTGGTGAATTAATGTTTCGCGGTGGTTAAAAGATGAGCGAATATTGCAAAATGTATGGTTCATATTTCAGTTTCTCACACATGCAGTTTACGAAGATAGTTTCAGTCGTCGTAAACATAATTCTGGTATCGATCGTCCTCCCGTACATTCACTCATACCAAGAGTACATTAGTCAACAGCGAATGCATTAATCATATCGAACAAAGCCCTGACAATTCTAATAGATCACAATACCAATGATCAACATCGCCAAAACTAATAGTATTAAACATAACGTAATAATCATTATGCATGATTAAAATTATTTCGCACTATAGGATTTAATTGTAGCAACAATATCGAAATTTCCCATAATTTTAATATTTAGAAGACTTTTTTAATTAACGTTCATCAATATTTACTTAATTATTAAAGTGCAAAGTTTGTCGATCATTAATTCGTAGAGAAACTTACTTGAAGAGGTAAATTTCCTTAGATAGAAATAAGTTTTCCGAAATAATTTGCATCCAATACGAATTTGTGCGCTATTCACAATAAAATTACATTTTTGCATGTTTTCTGCATTTATAAAAATCAATGAAAGAAACTGGTAGGTAATTATACACGCCGATGAATTTCAAAGACTAATTTAACTCTCAACTAGTCTTCAGTTTTAAATATCTGCAAACTTATTTGAAATAGGAAAACGTCAATTTCCTTTTTTGCCCTGCGCTGTTTTTAAATTGGTCTGATGGAAGTGAGCGAAAAAAAAATGTTATGCTTTCAATTTTAATTGAAATCAAAATTGAATTGTAAAAACTTTTTTGTGTTTTAATAGCATTCAAATTCATTTTTATGAATACTGCAGCAGTGATCTAAGAACAACTACAATGTGATCCTGGATTGGGTTACAAATAGGAAAATTGATTTGCTTTCTCGGAAAATTACGTAAAGCTATCACGTATAAAAATTTCTGGGAAATAAAAAATGGGAAAAACATCCCCTTTGTAGCTTAATTGGGACGCGGCGTATATTAACCGGCGCTCTCGCCAAAATGTTAAAAAAGGTTCATTCTTAATTAATAGTTGATATTTTTATTTCGATAGTTCAAACGCAATATTTTTTTAGTTTTGTGCGGAAAAACCATTAAAATATTTAATTAAAAATGCAATTTGAATAATTATGTTTGCATTTGTGAACGTTCTAGCTTTGTACAATAAATGTATGTATGTGATTACATTCATTTGAATATGCTTTTAAATTATTTGAATTTCAAAAAAATTGTTTCGCTATAAAGTAGTAGAGCAAATTGAATGAATCACCCCCCTTTTATGGGAAAAATGTTGTCGGTGCGTGGTCTGGAATATTTTGCAGGAAAGCGATTGATTCATTTATAATCCCTGTGAACACTTTATACAAGAAAGACTAAAATTCCGGCTCTTTAAAATTGTAATTTCACAAAATGTAAACGCGCTTGTCAAGTCAGCATTCAAAATATTTACCATCTTAATTTGTGTTGAAAAGTTATGCGGTTTATCACTTCTGGCTTTAGTACTGCACATTTTTCATTTATTTATGTTCGGAAATCTCGACTTGTCTGCAAGCTTTAATTAAACTTGCTTGTATATATTAGAAGGCTTCCAAATCTAATTGCTACAACGTTATTTTATATTTATTTATAATTTCTTCATAATGCTTCCAAATTGCACTGCATGCAAAATTAAACTTAATTGCAATTTAATTATTTGCTAAAGTAAATTAGTTACACGCTTTAACTTTTTTGTTTGACATTATATTCTTGTATGCAATTTATAATTTGCACCCATCAAGTTCGGTACATTTAATTGCGATTTTGCGAGTGCATTTTTTCCCATCATAATTCTTTTGCAGTTTTAAGTGCGTATAGTATTTCAAGTAGCTTTCACAAAGGGAGTAAAACTATATTTATTTTCTATAGGGGTGCATTATGCAATTGCACAACAAAAACAGCTCGAAACACGATCCATTTCAAAACGTCGATAATTAGTTTATTTTCAACAAAATTGAATAAATAGCGCAATATGTTACCTGGATATTTAAAAATATTTAACAATTTAAATTTCTACGTGAGTAAAAATTTGAAATACAATTTTGTAATGCAGCTTTGCAGAGTTCCACTGCGATTTGAAATGAGAGTGACATTTATATTAATTGTGCGCAAACTATAGATTGGTAAATATTTGTGCATATGCAACTATTGCATGTTTGCATTGTTACGAGGGTTTGTCATCAAATAAATAATATTCCATAGGTATGTAAATATTAAGTAAGTTTTTACTATTAAAGTGAGAGAAAAATAAAACAGGATAATTTGAAAAATTAATACTAGAGGGATTTTTTGAAGATGTGCAGCCAAAGTGCATTTTATCGTAATGCTGGTTGCATAAATTGTACCAGATGAGCTTATAATTAAAAATTCTATTATTGATCACAAAAATTGAAAGAATATTTTTCAAATTAGCTTATCAACTATTTTTCTTCGCCAAAAAATTTTCTTTTCAAAATTTACTCTTTAATTATTTAATTGCTACCTTTCTTAATCCACAGATATTCCCTTGAAAACAATGCTATAAATTGAGAGCACCGATTAGCATAGCGCCGATGAAACTGAACATACGAGTACTGGATCTGGATAGCATTTATAAAAAAAAAATGATTAGCTAATTTACATAATTATACTTGAGTGTGTTTGACCTACACTAACAGCCTTTTACTTAAACTCCATCTAAAGCCAGCATCAGCCGCAACTGTTGCAGATCACGTCATGATCAACTTAATTCATTTTCTACGACCTCGAATATTTAGCGATGTGACAGTCGAATTAATTTTTGTTAAACACCGAAAAGGCTATAAATAAATTTGACAAATCGCACTAGGCCTTGAACGACGAATCAATCAAAATCTGCCAATTAAATTACAAGAAAGTAGTCTTTTTGTCGACGAAAATGCAATCGACTGTTGAATCTGGTGCTGGAGGAGATGTGCTGAAGAAGCAGGGTGAGAAGGCAGACGAGAACAAGACTACTCGAGTGCCAGTTCCATCTAGTCGAAAATTCACAGCTGTACCCGAATATGATGGGCCGAATTACCAATTGCAATTCCAATTACTGATTGCCATTATGAAAGCGGAGAACCAGAGTGCAAATGCACAATAGTATCGTAATTTTGCAGATTCATTTAAATTTTCAGTATAAATTAAATTTCATGTTAGTAAATAATGCTATTCAATTTAATGCATAATTATTTTGAATATTTAACCAATTTGTCTCTGAAATTTATAATACAAAGCTAATTCGTTTAATTGAATTTAATGCGAAAAAGCTTTTAATATTCAACGGTAATTATCATAGCTAATTATAATTTTTTTTAATTAAGCAATTTTTTTTAGCCTCAACCCTTAAACGGAAAAATCGTTTTGTTTTATCTGTTTGGTCCAATCCTGGTAATATTGTCCTTTTCATAAAATTGATCTGCAAAAGGTTCTGCAGGAGCAACCTTAACAGTTTCTGCTTACACGGTTTGCTCCCTAAATTAGGAATCTTCCTACATTATCTAAACATTTTTTTTCAGTTAGTTGAATTTTCCCTGTGCCATTATCCGCATTTCCCATTTAAAAATAAACCTCTTGACCCACTAACTTGGAACACTACCACCATAAAGAAACGAAGAATAATGAATTGTGGCCAAGTTTTTGAATTGAATGCAAAGCGTCCTCCTCATATATGCCAAAAACGCTGAAATGTAAATGAAGAAAATCGTTGTGGTTGCAAACAATGGGAAGTCGCGAACAATGTCACAATCTTAAATAGTGTAATTATTTGTTTGGTATAAATATTTATGTATTTGCACTTTATTATGAAAATAAATGTTCATTTTTTTTGTCATGCATGTAAATTGTATATTTACGATTTTGTAAATGTGTTTTCGTAATTTTAACCAGTTTATAGTTCAATTATACGTTTTATAGGATTGTGAAAGCAAAAAGTATCTAAACACACACATAGGAGGAGGAAACTAAATATATTTTTAATCAACGAATAAAAACGGTTATATCACTATTTTTACGCATCGACAAATAAATTTTGATGAATAATTAAAGTGTTCTATTAAAAGTATATGTGCGGAAAACGAGTAAAAAGAGGAAGAAAGTTATGACATCATAAAATACGTCTTGAAACGTGCAATTGGATAAAATCGAAGCATGTAAATAATTCTTTAACATGCCATGACCATGGGGCTCTCTCTGTATATATGTAGTAGTACCTTTTCACTATATACATCCAACAGTATATAAAAGTAGGTGTTTTCTCAGAAATATAAAATAAACGGATTCAAGGGATTCGGAGAACTTTCCGCAGGTTTCTTTTATAGAAAAGACGTGTTACCACCAGTGGCGGCGACGAGTGCCATTCAATACCGAACATTGTTGGCATTTTTCCGATACAAATCCAATTAAAATCCTTTAACACTCTGGCACCACAATGAAAAATCACATCAGCGACAAAAAAATACATTTGTTTTGGCATATAAGGTATAAAAATCCAGACAAAGTAGTCCAGACAGATCCTTGACAAATATCAGCTTAAAGTTAGTCTAGCAAATTTAATGAAGAAGGTCTTAGCGCTGTTTGGTTAGTAGATAAGACCCCAAGCAAGAATATCATACGAAACGAACTTCCAGTCGCTAATATCCAAATATTTTTGGTAGAGCAATTTTAACCGTCCTGGAAAATCGATACATTGTTGGGGTGGCTTGCAATATTGTTGCATTTTTCCATTTAATAGCCAGACATATAGAAACTGTAATTTTATAGGTTTCAATATTTGAATAATGAAAAGCTGTTTTATCTGTAACGGATTTTCAATCAAAACAGTTTGTGAAGCGACTTTTTGCACCTTTGCGCCATAGAAAAATCACTTGGACTATTTTATGAGCCACTTCCATCCAATTCGACATTGTGCTACGTATTTATAGAAAATAGAGCCATTAAAAAACCCTAGACACGTAAGGAATGAATGAAAGTAGTGGGTTTTAATTCCAGTGCACAGAGGGTGCACTCTGGAAATTATTGACCTACAATGTTATTTTCACACGAAACGAAATACATAATATTCTAAAGAGGCGACACGCTGTAAAACACATGTCAGATCCGACCAAAACACATTTGGCTTCATAATGACTCATATGCCAGACGACTAGGGTTCACATATTATTACAAAGTATGTCTCGAAAATTTCAACCGACGACCATAAACTGGTGCAATAAAATGGAATTTAAGGAGACGAGATGAGATAAAGTTTGCTTCAAGCTTTTCTCTAACCCCTCTGTATAAAAGCGTAATAAAAATTAATTTCCGTTTAAGGCGGATGGAATGTGGCCAACTGTCAACTTTTTGGTTCCCGATTATCGGGGTACCAGCATGTCTCGATTGGGTGGGCCGAATTTTATTTAGAAAAATTAACGGCTAATATTACGAGTTACGTCTATCAATTGCTTAGAGAAGATCTAGGTTTTAGAAATTTGCTTGGCAAGTCCAATTCGTCGTAGACAAAAGATATATGTGGAGTAACATTAGCATAAGTAATGTAATAAATACGTAGCGAAAGTGGCGAGAAAGTGCTACCTTTGTTTTATTAGCCAAACCTAGTTTACACCTAAAAATACTTAAGAATGAATTTTTATATTTTGGTGTGATATATCGAATCGACTCGTAATCAGTACAGTACAGTGCACATATTTACTATACAGAAAATACCATAAAATCAATGATGTGTAACAATTACTGTAATTGTGCCACGCTCCAATGTGCAATAATATCATTATTACATTCATGTATGTGCATATATATCGAATTTCTTTGAAGCCTATTATCAGAAAATCCCCATCCAGTGCCATAGCAATAAAATTTAAAACTATTATCGTTTCATTTTTCCGCAATATGCTTATGATGGTGTGCAAACAATAGATTGCTCGGGCCGTATTATATGTATATGTGGTAAAATTGGCTATGTATATGGAGAGTGCACTGAGGGATGAAAATGCGCTCTTTGGAACTTGAGCAAATTAGAAACTCGGAGATTTCAAACGTTGATGAAGTGAGGTTTATACTGACTGATTAGAATTTCATATGCGCATACTTAATTTTATTAGATTACGGTTTGCGGTGATTCAACATCAATGCATGTTTCCCTTTTCCCTATACTAAATACATGTTCACCATTTTCATTTATATACACATTTACCTTACACCCCAATCGAAAATTAATTCATTTTATTGAGTAATTATTGAGCTTTTAATTACAATTTGTTGCTCATTTGCACTCCAATTTTCACACAAAAAATTCAAATAACATTTATTTGAACTAATTTTTAGTTAATTAATTTATCTCGTTGTCTCAACGACAAATGCACACCCCTTGAGGGTTGCATCCTCCTCCACCATTCAAGAAGAGTATACAATGTATAGCGCAAATTGAATGGTTGAACGTCATGCTAAATAACTGAGCACTCATCACATCGCAAGTGAATCTTTTGACTCTATTATGTACTGGAAAAAATATTTTGTATCAAAAATAATTAAACTACTGGATTTTTACCTCTAGCGAGCTGTTCTTCAGGAATTAGTCCGCATTTCGCACTTACAATGCAAACCAAAAGCAACACGGCGACAATCTTCGTCGAATTCATTATAATAAATAATGTTAAATAAACCTGGAGGAGTTGTCTGGTATGATTGTGTATTTTTAAGAGCATCATCTGATTTTTATTGGCAATAGACCATTGTTATTCGGATTTATGAGTGCATTAAACGGTAATTAAATTCTAGATAAAATAAAATGTGTAATAAATCGTTAAATTATAAATTACCGGTGATGCGGTTCCTCTCATCCTTAGCCGATAATAATGGTTGGTTTAGTAAATACTGCATTATTAAAGAGAAAGCCGATGTGGAGGAACTTTAGCCTAAACTTTGGCTTCTCGAAATTAAGTTAGTTTTGGAAGACAAAAAAAATATTTTGATGAAGTTATTTACAAGATAAAGCGATCGGGTAATTATTTCAGGAGTTAGTGTTCATCTCATTGGATTCTTATTGGAATATTTCTTCCAAATCTAATCTCGCCTTTAAAAATAATTCTCTAGATTGGCAAAACCCAAAACTGTTTAAATAAATAAATAATTGCAATTGATATTATTTGAAAGTGCTTAGATAAAAGTTTATGGACCGTCTCAAAATATAAATTTAATTTGTTTACGTTTCATTAAGATTAAAATGGTCCAATTAACAGAAATGTTAATAAACAATGCTGTTATCTGAATTTACATATATTATTTATACATTGAATAATCTCGCAATACGAGGAACCATTCTTGGGGATTTACACTTTCTGCATGATGTTGAATGTACAAATCTACTTATGACTAGAATTTATCATTCATTTTATCTCATTTCAAGTAGCGTATAAAGTAAATCCCCTTTACAATAGTCTTTTTGATTTTCGACTTCATATATAAATGTGCTGCGCTACCAGAAAAATCATTCAATCACCTGAAGCTGTGTTAATATTAATAATAATTAATAACTCAAAATGAAATCGGTTATGATTGTCGCTGTTATTTTTGCTGCATGCATTTTGAGTGCCAATTGTGTGCCAGCGCCAGTTTTTGGGGAAGATTCAACTGATGGAGGTAAAAAATAATAAATATGTTGCCTAAGTTTATGTGGTTAATATCTAATATACTTTTTAGAGCTTTCTCGTGTTAAACGATTCACCTGTGATGTATTAAGTGCCGGAATTGGCCCTGTCACCCTCAACCACTCAGCTTGCGCCCTAAATTGCCTCATAAGATTGAAAAAGAGTGGTGGACGATGCAATTCTAATGCAGTGTGCGTTTGTCGCAAACACTAAAATTGACGAAAAATGTATTCTTGATGTTATTAATATATTATAAATATAGTTAGGCAATTATTAATTGGGCAAATTATTTTCGATTTTCTTAGTGCGGGGAAAAAATAGCTTCAAGTTTGAGCAGCAAGAAATTGATGGGTTTGTTGACGAGTTGGATGTTAACAAACTAATAAAGCTAAAGGTGAACAACACATTATAGAGAGGCGGATATTTATAGAAATCATAGAACGCAGTGCATCCGAAACGATATGATCGGGTAGCACTTAGACCTTGTTGATAAATTGATGGAGGCACACCAAACTAAAACTATACACTACTATATAAATAAACAAAATTTACAAGAAGCCACCCATCGAGTTTACAATGAATGCCTCACCAGAAAATCATGTAAACATATCGGAGGATAAATATACATTTAAAGGTCTGACACCCGCTAAGGTTCCTCATTTTCTTGGAAAGGAATGTTTTTTGAAAGATTTGGAATTTAGTGAAGGTACGCAACTGGTGCATTAATATTAATCCAAAGTCAAAACGTAATAATCCTTGCCTTTGAGCGAGACAAACGAACTATAAATGTACCTTCATTAAAAGTTAGCAAACAGTTTGGATTTGGTTTTGATGGCAAATGGAGAAGAGATGCACATTGGAAATTATTAAATGTAATTCGAAACAATTGCGAGTTATGTTTGAATTGTTTATTCTGCATTTTGTGTGGTGTAATTAATTGATAGCTTCACGCAACAATTCATTTATTCGCATTTATAAGTATGTTTGGTCGAGGTTTTGCATTAACAATGTGGTTTCATAACTTTAATAAACAAACAGTCGTACTCTCGTACATATTATATATCTGCATAAATAAGTGTGTTGTGCTATGTAATATACTTTAGTTAACCTAGATTTGGCAGAGCGAGTAATTGAACACCGCAAAATTGTAATGTGCTTTCACCGGACCCGGGATCAAAACAGAGGAAGGACATTGCTTGCCTCCTTAATGTACCGAGTGTCCTTTGTTCTATTGTTTTTTGACCAAAAAGATTATTTCTTCTTGGAGTTAAAATTTTGGCGGAGGATGCGAATATCATTTTTAATTGAATCCTACTTTTCAGTTAGAATTAATGAGTAGGGGTTGATTAATTTTTATCCCGTTATTCCTATACGCAATTCTTCGTTCGCTTTTGAACTCTTTCCTCGAAAATGTTGCACAATTTAATTAAATTTAATTGGCACAAGCAAAAATTTAATATTTTTGTATGATTTTCGTTCATTGTCATTCAATTCTAGTTCATTTCATGGAACCTTGTTTTAGAGAAATCTTGGCGTTATGCATTTTTACGTTTCAATTTCCCGTCTAACACCTTAATTGGTTGTTAAGTTCGGCAGTTTAAGTTTAACTCGCTAAATATTTGATATCAAATTTCAAACAGCCTATTTACGACGTATAGTTGAACCCTTGGGCAACAAACTCTATTCATGGTGGTTGCATCTTTTATAACAGCGATTTTGAATCTGGAATAGGAAGCTAATTAATTTCCATCCATTGTGTACTTGTAATTGGATTGAATAAAAACCTTATTATGGATATGCAACATAGATTGATTGGAATAATTGATCCGGTATCTTATAATAATATAGCCGGAAGAATGATGGAATTTAATTACAATTTCCATTAAATATGTTTGGCAAGCTTCGATGCTATTAAAGCGACCTATGATGTTGAAGCCAATATAACTAAATTAAACTTAGTTAATGGTTCCATCGGTTTCATGGAATTTTACTTCACACAATGAAAAACGATATTGAAACAGCTTCTCAATTAGCGTCGTTTTTCCCTCTCAGTGTTAATGTGTGTATATTTTGGCCCTTTAGTGCAACCCTCAACCGATAAAAGTCTATCTCTGCAGTCTGGGGAAACAATAACACTCAAAAAGGAGAAGCATCACAAAAAATATACAGGGTGCTCCAAAAATTAATGTTTTTTTCAAGTTGCAAAAGTTTTTTAGTTGGCAATTTAATTTGGTCGAAATTTTGGACGAACTAGAATTAAAAATTCAACATCTACTATATTAATCTCCGTAAGGGTCAGTAGTGTAAGATGTGAGTTCTGGAACACAAAGGGATGCCGCCGTTCAATGTAAACAAATGAGTAGCGTTATCATGTATATTTCTGAGAATTTTGTGTGATAAATGTCGGCATCGATTGTAATAATTGTAATCATATGTGATAACACATGTATAAATGTGTGATAAGTAACTGACCATTTTAAGCCATGGGGATTCTGAAACAATGACGTCATTGTATAAAAAAAATTGTAGCCAGAACGTATATACGGATACTCGAACAAAATGCTGACATAGCGTTAAAGACCCTGGGGATACTAGAACAGCGCAGTGCATGACAAAATCTGTGTTTAGCAGCGCAATTTTATTTTCTACATGTACGCTTATGAGGGGTACTGAAACACTACATATTTTGCTGTGCCCATTAAGAATTTTTAATAATAAACCAAGACTTTACATTTGTAGGTTTCTAATGTTTAAAAACACAAAAAAAAAAATTTAATTTTATATGTAAAAGTGTTAAATAAATAAAACTCAGTTATCTCAGTTAATCAACTTTATTCATCACATTCATCATCATCATCAAAGTACGTAGGCTATAAACTTTTTTTTTTCTTGTTTTTTCTTATGCGACCAAGTGTTTTGCAGATGGAAAATTCGTACCAATCATACATACAGTCTGTGTTAGAAAAAGTAAATCGTCCACAGCAACAACAAATTAGAAAACGAAATGTTCGGGGTGAATTTATAAATCCAGTGTTAAACCAGAATAATAATCGGTCTATAGTGGAAATTAACGAACCACAAATTAAATACAAAAAAATAAGTGATAATAACAAATACTCTAGTTATATAAATACAGTGTTAAATAAAGTTGTAAATAAAAATGTGCATCAAACAAATGTTTCCGATAAGGAATTGGAATTAATTCAAACAGAATCAGCTTTCCAACGGCGAATGCTAACAAGTACAATATTAAACACTAATAAAGTATTAGACCCAAAGCGTTTTTTGCAAACAACATTTAATTTAATTCAAACAAAATTAAATGAACTTAGAAATATAGCACCGATTAAAGCACAATTATGTTTAGTTTGTGAAATGATTCTTCCAAAAACCGAAGAGAAAAAGACAATTTATTTTAATTCAAAATATGAAGTGATTTATCAGAACAATGAACTGAAGAAATGGTACGATGAAGCCAATGAAAAAATTTTAACAAAGCTGCAAGAATATCAAGAGCGAGATAGTGGTTGGGCCCTACACAACATTATACAGGTTAATTTAAATGTTAATAAATATGTTCCTTTTACTGTGGGCAGTAATTTTTATACTTTGCCTAAATATGTTCAGGCTAAAAAAGCAGTAATAAATGTACAATCCAACGATGAATGTTGCTTTGCCTGGGCTATAGTTTCAGCCCTTCGACCAGCTAAACATAACCCACACAGAGTTTTGTCTTATCCACACTTTAGAGACATTCTCAATTTAGATAAAATTTCATTTCCCATGGATTTGACTCAAATTCCAAAATTTGAAGAACAAAATAATATGTCTATTAATGTATACGCGTTGAAAAATTACAGCGATTGGCTTATCTTAACTGATTGTGGTGATGATGATGTATGTGAAATTGAATCAATAAATAGAAAAGAAAATACAAATGTTAAATTTGAGATATTGCCTGTATATATATCAAATAATCATAAAAATGTACATATTAATTTATTAATGGCAGAGATTCCCGAAAAAAATATAGTAGAAGAACATACACCAAAATATCATTTCTGTTGGATTAAGAATTTATCTAGATTAGTGAGTAGTCAAATGACAAGTCAGCATCGCGGCTCTCGCTGGTTATGTGATAAATGTTTATGTTATTTTTATCAGGAATCTAAATTTAAGCAACATAAAATTGATTGTTCAAAGGCGGCTCCCGCAAAATGTGTCATGCCAACTGAATCTACTAAGTGGCTTTATTTCAAAAATCATAAAAATAAGGAAATGCTTCCTTTTATAATTTATGCAGATTTAGAATGTCTTATTTTACCTATTGATACATGCGAACCTACTAACTCTCAAAGTTATACAAATGCATACCAAAAACACGTACCATGTAGCATTTCTTATTATTTAAAATGTAATTTTGATGACGGATATTCAGAATTAGAATTATTCAGAGGTGAAAATTGTATTGAATGGTTTGTAGATAAACTAAATACAATTACAGAGAAAGTAGCAGCCATTTATGCAGATAAAAAAGAAATGCTAACACTATCACAAGTGGAATTGGATGAGTTTGAACATGCCAATATTTGTCATATTTGTGAAGGACCATTTATACCACCTTCAGATTATGCATTAGAAGGAGAGGAAGAAGATTTATTAACCAAAGTTAAAGATCATTGTCATTTGACTGGTAAATTTAGAGGAGCTTCTCATGTTAGTTGTAACCTTAATTATAAACTTCCATCAGATATAGTTGTAGTTTTTCATAATCTTCAAGGTTATGATGCACATTTTATTATTCGAGAATTGCATGAAAAAAAAATCAAAGATCGTAATGGTGAAGTGCATATTAAAAATCCAGGGATAATTAAAGCAATTCCTATAAATAAAGAGAAATACAAGTGTTTTACTAAATATAATTGTTCTAATACAATGAAACTAAGATTCATAGATTCTTTTAATTTTATGGCTTCATCTTTAGATAAATTGTCGTCATACCTAAAAGAATATAATATTACCAAAGAATATTTTAAAAATGTGGCAGACTCAAAATTAGCTCTCTTACTTAGAAAAGGCGTACTTCCATATACCTACTTAGACAGCTTTAAGCGTTTTGAAGAAAAATCATTACCTGATAGAAAATATTTTTTTAATAACTTAACTCAGACTGATATTAAAGATGATGAATATGCTCATGCTCAAAAAGTGTATTCAGAATTTGATTGTAAAAACTTAGGAGAGTACACAGACATATATTTAAAAACTGACGTTCTTTTGCTAGCGGATGTATTTGAAGAATTTCGTCTTTTATGTAAAAAAACCTATGATCTAGATCCCGCTAATTATATTACCGCTCCCGCACTATCTTGGGACAGTTTATTAAAATCAACAAAAATTAAACTTGAATTGATGACAGACATTGATATGTTATTGTTTATAGAGAGAGGTATTCGTGGTGGTATTAGTCAATGTTGTAATCGATATGCTGTTGCTAATAATCGATACATGCCAACTTTTGACGAATCTCAACCAGAATCATACCTCATTTATTTAGATGCAGTGAATTTATATGGATGGGCAATGTGTCAATGCCTTCCTACCGGAAATTTTAAATGGCTTAATGAAAACAAATGTAAACACTTCAATGTATTGCAAATTCAAGATGATTATAAAAAAGGGTATATATTGGAAGTTGATTTAAACTACCCTGAAAATTTACATGATCTTCATAGGGATTTTCCATTTTGTCCAGAAAATAAAACTCCAATTAATGGAAAACACCCAAAACTTTTAACAACTTTAGAATCAAAAAGCAAATATATTATTCATTATAGAAATTTGAAGCAGTGTCTTAATCATGGCTTAATTATTACCAAAATTCATCGTATATTAGAATTTGATCAATCAGCTTGGATGCGTCCATACATTCTCAAAAATACAAAATTGCGAATGGAATCAACTAACGAGTTTGAGAAAAGTTATTATAAATTGAAAAATAATAGTGTTTTTGGTAAAAGCATGCAAAATGTTAGGAAAATGCGTGATATAAAATTAGTTTCGGAATGGGAAGGTAGTTATGGGGCTGGAAAATTCATGGGTAAACCAAACTTTAAAGATAGGGTAATATTTGATGAAGATTTTGCAGCAATTGAATTAAATAGATTAAAAATAAAATTTAATAAGCCTCTATATGTAGGAATGGCTATTTTGGATATTAGCAAATGTTTAATATATAAGTTTCACTATGAATATATGAAAAATAAATATGAATCAGCAAGCTTAAAACTTTTATATACAGACACGGATTCATTAATTTATTCCATAATAACAAATAACTTTTATGAAGATATATTTCCAGACTTAAAACAATGGTTTGATACGTCTGATTATGCTGAGAACAATTGTTATAATTTCCCCAGAATTAATAAAAAAGTTTTAGGACTATTCAAAGACGAATTGAGTGGTCAAATTATGGATAAGTTTGTGGGTTTGCGATCTAAAATGTATTCATATTCGTTAAATAATAAACATATTAATAAAGCTAAAGGAATAGGTAAATCGGTTGTTCAAAAGCTGACTTTCGATGAATATAAGAATTGTTTATTTGAACAAGCTAGTTTATATAAATCACAACATAGAATATTATCAAAGCTACATGAAGTTAATACTGTTAAACAAAATAAAATCGCATTAAGTGCTTTTGATGATAAGAGATATATTCAAGAAAATAATATCGATACCTTGCCGTGGGGTCATTATTCTATACAATTATAGGCTAGTTAAAATTGTTGTATTCTAATTTTAAGTAAGTATAGATATTAAGTTGTTTTTGTATTTAATTTTGTTTTTTTGTTTTTTTTATATAATGTACTTTTGGATAAAAAAAAAATGTTTAATAAGATTTGTGTTGATATTTTTTTGTCGATAATGAGTGTGTGTAAATAAAAAAGTATAAACATATTTCTAGTTTTATTTTTATTAAATAAACACAGATATAAATACCGAGAAAGAAATATACTAATACTAACAAGATTAAGGTACTATAAATAAAATGTATATTACAAGAATTTTATAATAATATTCAATATGTTAAACAATGTAATATTCTCTATAATATATTTAATTTTTAATACAAAATATATTCTAACATGTATATAATAAACTATAGTTACTAAAAACTAATTTTTGTTTATTGAACATCTTCCGAAATCATATATCAATCAATGACCAATCATTAATATATTTAATTTATTATATTTTGAACAAAGCGTTGCTCAAATATTCTTTGACGATCGTCTGTATTGAAAATCGATTTTATTTTATTTTCAACATGTCCAATTCGGTTTTTAAATCTGCTTCGATCCCTTGCAAACTCTTCCCAAGGTCCTTTTCTCGCTGCTTGATAAGCAAATGACCATTGCACCATTGGGTAAATTTTGTTTTGATTTAGGTCAAAGCGAACGTGGATTTTATTTGCACTATTATCCGAATTCATTTCTTAATAAGTTTATTATTTGAATGAACATTCTGGGCAGTTACGTATCATCGGTGGAGGACCATCAATCTGATCTCGACTGGATGTATTATAATGTTGAAAACAACGCCTACAGTCATAAATATTTGGATTAAGCTTCAAATTGTTTGATAATTTTTCCCAAACAGATTCTATACAATCAGCGGCAAATGTGGTCAAAAATTCTATTGGTAAACACTCAATTTCTTGAACTGTCATTAACGCAAGTTGCTTCTTTTGGTAAAACGATGAAATTGCTTGACCTATTGTGGGTTTTCGATTTGATATAAACCATTTTTGTAAGAGTTGGGCATTTTTAAAAGCACAATAATTAATATTTGCATTCAAATGTGCTGAAGAGCATTTTTGGAGTACTATTTTTTCTTTTTGTAGTAGCTTCAGAGCAGGGCACCCCATATTTTCTAAGTTCTCAACATTAGAAAAGCCACACTTCTCCAACCATTGTTGTTTATCTAACCCTTTTACATAAATTGTCATAGCCCCATTCAATGCATCATGAAGCACATTGTTTAAATTTTTGTATGGAATTCCAACAGTTTGCCAATGTATACCATGATGATGATTCAGAAGCCAATTCTTTGATGGTTTTTCAGAACATAAATATTCCCAATCATTTGGAGCACTAAATACAAATACTTTTGTATTTTTAGGATCATCAATTGATATTAATGCTACTTCTTTAAAAATAAATTCGGTTTTTTTCATAAAACCTTGAAAATCTGCAATGAACTCCATCATTTGAAAGAAAATGTTACACTAACTTCTGTACTCTACCGCTAATTGGTTTATACTCAACTATTCGATCATGCAAAATTAAACAGTAGGCCGTTGTATTTCGAGGAAACCTTTCCTTTGATTCAAATTCTAAACGAATATCAACAGGGGCAGATTTAAGAGATTCGTTTTGTTGAGAACAATCTATTAGAATAAGCGGAGCAATATTTATAAAATCAGATTTGCTTAACAACGGTTCGCTTTCATGTAAATAATAAGCACTTTGAAATCCTACATACATCTCATACAGTAAAGCATATTGGTTGTGCTCTAAGTCTAAATTCAAATTTCCATATGGATATGATTGGGAATTTAAATACAACTTAACATTATTAAGCCGACAATGATCGAACTTACTGATATCCATTGCAGCATTATTTTTACGACCAGTTTGAAAACCTAGAATTACAAACCGAGGTTTTTCTAATTGAGTAGTAGTTTTTATTGTCCAAATTTGTTTTTCTGTTGTTTGAAGCATAGGATATTCATATAACTCCCATGTTCGAAAACTCATGGAAATTGTTGGATCTTTTTCAATAAAATGTAACATTTCAACCTTATGTTTGTCGGCAAGTGTAATATATGGAACTCTCCACTCAATTTTATTTAAAATAAACTTAAATGGTTCAGCTTCTGTTTGGATAATAGCATTTAAATCAGTTCTTGACCTAACAAGGATAAGTTCATGCTTAACATTAACAATAACTTTTAGATAATCTTCAGCAAAACCCAACAGCATATTAAGCGGTATAACTACATCAAAGTATCCTTCAGCATCGGTAATGTTAGTATCAGGCTTAGGTTTCCATCCAGCATTTTCTAACATTTGACTTTTGTTTACATTAACAGAAAAATATCCTTTTATCGTTGATGTAATTCCAACATTTTTACATCTATCTATTTCTACACCGTTTAATTCGTAACGAATTTCATCAAATAAATGGCATAATCCATTGTTGATAATTTTTGTGTGTGCTACAGCAGTACCATCTTCTTTTAACAATCGACCGAAAATATGCAAACAGCTTTTGTTGGGTCTGACATATAAATCTTGATTTTGAATTGTTATACGAATTTCATCATTGTTGTTAAATGTAGACGATGCATATGGTTGATGTGCATGAATTTCATTATTAGATATCGAATCATCGAACTCTACATTTGCACGAATATTTAGCATATTAGCCATCATTGAATCTTTTTTTAATACGTATTGATAGCGCTAATGTAACTCGAAAGGACTTTACAAAAAACAAGCGTAAATGTTTGGAAATCACTTTAGTACAATAAAATTTTATTTTACAGCTGGTGGTATCTTCGATTTGATGGGGGCAACTATAAGATTTAGACTCTCCAATGTTGCTCTGCTTGCAGATGTGAGTGCTTTGATTTGTGGTGCACGAGTGACCATCTTCTTGCATTGTTCTTCTTTAAAATATGTTTTGACAATTCTTTTTAGAGAACTAACATCATTATTTCCGTTGTAAACAATTCCCATTTTCAATATTTTCTTACGTGCAACCTTATCGTAATCACTTCACCTCTAAAATTGACCAAATTATTATCTTGATCGAGTATTTGAAGAGTTATATTATCTATTGAACGTGTGTTTATTGGTAAATAGATAACGTTTACAGGTTCTTGAACTATTTTATAACCAGGTGGAACAATTGGGAAAAACTCATATAACGTATGTGCTTGATGGTCATTTAAATATGCACCGCTAATAATATTGCATTCGATTCGTATTGAATTAATTTTAAGAATATCAACCGGCAGATCAGATTCATGTTGAATATTTGGCTGCAAAACATCGTTTTTAAATCCCAATAATTTATAGATTGAATCTTTAGGAGTAAAGTTTATGGTTCGATTGCATTTTAACAAACACTTTAAAGTATTATTATTAGCTTTCATTTCAAAAACGATTCCTTTGCTCTCTACTTCACTCTTTATATATTCAGCAATATCTGTTAACTCATACGAACCCACAGGCAAAGTAACAATAAAATCATCTATGTACATTTTGTTATGATCCACATCTATATTCGGAATGGAATTAAAAGTTTGAAAATTAACCAAACCTAATTCATAATTTTCACTTTCGGATAGCTGTATTGGAGGAAAATAATTTGTAGATAACACTGATCCGTTACCAGACAGTGAAAGGGTAAACGACATCGTTGTATGGTTGGATATCAAATGAACAATTTTCAAACAACTAATATTTATTTATCATTGATATAATTGATTACAGAGAAATTTTAAACATAAGTGACCACACACAAATGTGTTATAGTTTTGAAAAGTTTCATAGTTATAATTAACGCTACCTCCTAGATATTTAACAACTTCCGCTGGTGGTCGAAGATTTCCAAAGCTATCAAAATACATAACATTACTTCCTAGCTTTCTGTAGCATACCCAATGGGTACCAGGACCGTTCTTATCATCTAAATTTACAATCCCACACTCGTTCTTATTAACTTTCTTTGGCAGATCGTTTCTCATAAACACTCCACGAAAATGTTTTATTTTAAGCTGTTTTGCATAGCAGTAAAGCTCACTATCGGTTAACGCTCTATCGGGTAGCTTATCAATTAGTTTTTTGAATTTTTTGAGTTATTTTTAGGTGGTGAAATATATAAACCATAGCCTTTCTTATAAGGTTGCATATATAAACCATGACCACCAACTTTTACTGCTTCCATAGCTTTATTATGGCGTTGGTTTTCTTCGAGTAACTTTTTTGCTGCACCGGCATCGTTAACAGCTTTAGCAATACCAGCAGCCCCTCCAGCTAGTGCTCCAATCGCACTTAATCCCGCAAAAATAGGAACAAGCATTGGTAAAAATCCTCCAGTTTTAGGAATTGATATAATTCTAGACTTTTTTATATTATGCTTTCCACCAACATTTTTTACTAAAGCATGAACAGTATTCATCGCACATTTTATTGCGGTTTTTGAATCGGTTATTTTTGCATCTTTAACTGCTTTCTTCGACATGCTTATAAGTTTCTTTAGAGACAAAAGTTTCTGTTTCTTTTTGAATGTTGTTTTTAATTTTTTATTTGTATTTTCAGAAAAGCTCTGTCCCATACCAAGTTTAGATTTTGCTTTCATTGCATTTGCCACAGACCATGCTATTACTTTCTCACCCATCTTTGCGTCTTTTGCAAAAACTCGCTTCCATGCTTTTTCGGCTAATATTTTATCAGCTTTATGTCGATTGGCAAGGTTATCTTTGTTTTGTGAATATGCAATATCATGCTCCTTACATGAGGCATCAAGAGGATTTATACCAGGATCTCCATTTTGTAAGCGCTTTGCTAATTTAGTGCCTGGGCCACAGTACTGATATCCTGGTATATGCATTTCGAAAGGAAGATTATTAATTGCCCAATTAAGTACCCCTTTTCCTTTGATTGCCTTGCGTTTAGTAGTTTTTTTCTTATTCTTACGATCCATCTTTACCCATTAACCTTCACTAATCAATTGATTATAATTGTATTGTGTAATGCTGTATATAAGCAGTTATCATCAAGATGCGATTCAATAAACAACAAGATAGTCTGAAAATTACAAACTACGATTTGTTAACAGACAATAAAACGTCTATAAATAAAAGACACGGGGAATTATTACCAAACACGATAAGATGCATAATTTGTGGACCTTCAAATTGTGGAAAAACGAATGTTTTATTATCATTACTTATGCATATAAATGGTCTTCGTTTTGAAAATGTTTACATTTATTCAAAATCTTTATATCAACCTAAGTATGAATTGCTGCGAAAAGTATTAGAACCGATCGAAAATATTGGATATTTTACATTTTCGGAAAATGAAAGTATTATACCTCCAAATGAAGCTAAAACAAATTCTATATTCGTATTTGACGATGTTGCTTGTGAAAAACAAAACCATATAAGAGAGTATTTTAGTATGGGACGTCACAAAGATGTTGATAGTTTTTATTTATGTCAAACATATAGTCGTATCCCTAAACATCTCATCAGAGATAACACAAATTTAATAATTATTTTTAAACAAGATGATTTAAATCTGCGACATGTATATGACGATCATGTTAATACAGACATGAAATATGATAAATTTCAGAACTTGTGTAGGTTCTGTTGGAAAGACAAATTTGGTTTCTTAGTTATAGACAAAGACAGAGATGTTAATATCGGGCGCTATCGTCAGGGGTTTGATTGTTTTGTTAATATAAGTAAATAACTGACATATTCGAAGAGAAAACAAAAGTTCTTTAAATATGAGAATATAAAGATATATCTATCATTCCATCATTGGCAGTTACACAGTTTAATTGATTAATAACTTAACTTTCTGCAAAACTTAACTTCAATCTTTGAACTTAACATACAACTTGACATCTAACTTAACTGAAACGTAGGAACTTAACCTACAACTTGACCTCCAACTTAACTTAAATCATTTAAGTTGAAGTTGAACTTAACTTAAACGTATGAACTTAACATACAACTTGACCTCAAACTTAACTTAAATCGCTTAACTTGACGTTGAACTTAACTTAAACGTATGAACTTAACTTACAACTTGACCTCAAACTTAACTTAAATCGTTTAACTTGACGTTGAACTTAACTTAAACGTATGAACTTGACTTACAACTTGACCTCAAACTTAACTTAAATCGTTTAACTTGACGTTGAACTTGACTTAGATATTTGAAGTGAATTTACAACTTGATAACAAACTTACCCAAAAATGTCGTTAATAGAAAGCAAAGATAAAAGAAATATTTTGCGAAAAATTGTATCAACTAGTAATGCCATACGAAGAAAACATCGACTATTAAAATTGGGAAAAATGATGTCGGATGACGAGTTGAACTATAAATTAAGTTCAGTTACTAACCCATTAAACGAACTAATTGAAGTGACAAAAAGCACCAACCAAATAAAACAATTAGAAGTTAATAACATTAAAGAGGATAATGATAACAGAAACATTATTAGTAAATATGAAAAACTTTCAACGATAAAAGGTGAAATTCCAAATCTTGATCATGTTTATGGTGTAAGAGTGGTAAACAATACACAAATGATTGGTGACAGTCCAATATATTTCCATGATGGTAAAATCACTGTAAAGGATTTTAATTGTCCGATTTCTGAGGGTTTACTAGAGTTACTATTTAAGAAGTTACCTAATGATCATATTATTACTGAAAATGACTATGTTAATTACAAGGAAATATTGATAACATCTAACGGTCATAAGCAAAAATACAAATCTAGCGGTAAAATTTCTGCATCCAGAGGAGAGAAATATCGCAAATATATATCAAAACTATTTGAAGATGATAAAAGTGGTAGATCAAAAAGAAGATCATCGATCAAATTAGAGAATGCGCAGGGTTTTGGTTTACCTAAAAGTATGAAAATAGAAGGTTTGCCTCCTAGTATAGATTATGCATATTGGGATGATCCAAATGAATTAGTCGATCGTTTAAGATTATTAATTGCGTCGCAAGCAGCTGGAAACAACAATCATCAAAATGAAATAATATCAATAGTCGAAGAGTTACGAGAAGCGGGTATTATATATTAATAACAATTTAAACTAATTGCTTAGTTGCATTTTTAAACTCAAGATCGTTTAACATGAGTGTTGATAAGTTTGGTAATCATTGGATAAATGATAAAACTGATAAAAGCATACGCAGCAGCATTCTACCACACGGTCCTCCTGGAGTTGGATTTCTTTTAACAAATGATGAACATTTTAACATTAATAATAAACTCTTACGAAATGTAGCAAATCCAGAAGCTGAAAATGATGCTACCAATAAAAATTATGTAGACAATACAACCCAAAATATTAATAAAAACATACAAAAAATCGATAACGATATGACTCAACTAAAAAACGATGTAATGGATATAAACAATATGCTATTAGTTATCATGAATAAAAATGAAACAACAGCAACACTATCAGAAAACAATTTTAAAGAATATCAAAGTCTTATCGAGCAAACCAGTAAACATATTATTTATTTAGAAGCTCAGATAACTTTATTAAAATCCCAACTTAAGAATATATAATTAAATATAAATATAAAAAATCTTTATATACATAAATTATTTTGATGTTATCACATTATTAAATAATATATCAAGATGAGTGAAGCAAAAGAACAATTAGTAAAAGAATTGCACGCTCCTGCCAGAAGAAATTATCGTAGAAGGCACGTAATTATCAAAGGTTTGGATGAATCATGGCAAGCAGATTTGGTCGAAATGATTCCATATGCAAAAGTAAACAAAGGTTACAATTACATGCTAACCGTTATTGATAATTTTTCAAAATATGCATGGGCTGTTCCTTTAAAACGAAAATCAGCTGGGGATGTAGTTCAAGCTATGACAAAAATATTATCTAGTGGACGAAGTCCTCAAAACTTGCAAACTGATCATGGTAAAGAATTCTATAACTCCAAATTTAAAGCTCTCTTAACCACATACCAAGTAAATCATTATTCAACGTATAGCAATTTAAAGGCGAGTATATGTGAAAGATTTAATCGCACCCTGAAACAGTAAATGTGGAAAAGATTTAGCTTACAAGGATCATATAAATGGATAAACATCCTTCCATCATTATTGGAAGACTATAATAATTCAATACATCGCACCATCGGAATGAAACCTACAGATGTAAACAGTAAAAATGAAAAAGATGTTCTCAGAAAATCATTCAATCGTATAAAAATGGTTGATTCTACTAAGTCAAAATTCAGATTGGGTGAACAAGTACGCGTTAGTAAATATAAGGAGGTATTTGAAAAAGGATACACACCGAATTGGTCTACAGAAATATTTACTATCGACAAAATTTTGCTTACTAATCCGAAGACATATAGAATCAAAGACTATCAAAACAACAAAATTGAGGGGTGTTTTTACGAACAAGAATTATTGAAAGTTAAAAATCCCGACATCTATCTAGTAGAAAAAATAATTAAAAGACGCGGTGACAATTTATTAGTCAAATGGTTAGGATTTGACAGCTCTCATAATTCTTGGATCAAAAAAAATAATATGTAATAAATTATATTAAACAATTTGTAATAAAAAATGTAGTTAAAAAAATCATTCAAATAAAATATATAAATATTTTTTTTTCTTTATTAATACATTTATTTTATTTAAACAATACACTAATTATTATCAACAGTATCACTAGAGTTTTTCATCGGTTGTTTAAATTTAGATAGTAGAAAATTCAGACGCGTCTTATCAATTTTTCCATCTAAGTAGTATTCACATGCTTCAATAGCGTTGTGGCAATCCAATTCTTTCTTTGCACATTCTTCAGGTTCCAGAATTGGATTCAACCTATTTTGTTCGAGGCAATACTCCATAGCTAGAATATTTAGAACTCCCATATGATGTCTCACTTTATTTTCAAACGTATCCTGTTCACCGTCATGCTCTTTATTTAGATTATCCAACGCATAGCAAGTCCACATTGTTTTTACTATATTATAAAATAAAAAAAAAAATGAAAATAGCAAAATAAATATACTTACCAAAGCACGTCAACTTTTATTGAGTTTATTCTTTGATGGAGTTCAATCGTTGAATGAATATTATTTTGAATAATATTACACAATTTGAATTTACATCACAAAATATTTATATATGCGCAACTAAACACAGAATTTGTGATACAATGCGCTGTTCTAGAATCCACATTTTTGAAAAATATTTAAAATAAATTTGTTTTATTATTGATTTAAAATATTTATTGGTAAATAATAATTATAAGTATCTGATTATAAATTCCACATAAAATTATTACATATAAAAAAAGCACTTAATATTTGGAAAATTTACTTTCTGATCCTTTTGCTGCCTTCATTTTCTTTGCCACATCAAGTGTAATAGAATTCAATGTATCAAACATTTGTCGGTGTTCCTTTTTCTCAATGAAAACTTTAGCACGAGTGATACTTTTTTTCCAAATATCACTGGCTGGTATTCCTGCAATGTCTTTCATATCATAGATTTCTATTTTTACCATATGTGTAGCATCTGATGAACCTGGTGAGGTTATTGTAATAAGACCATTGTTGATTTTTCTTGAGAGCGTTGATGTTAATGGAATAACACTAGCTTCAACATTTGAAAATAAATCTTCAAACGCTCCATTGATATCATCTTCAAGGTTTTGAATATCGGCTGCTATATCCATTCGAATTTGTTTTCCTTTACCACCTGTTGATGGAATAACCATTTGAGAGTTAGCAGAAGAATTTGTAATGGTGGTAGCTGCTCTTTTGCGCTTATTAGATGATGCTGGGGGGTGTGATGGTGGTGGTGGTGGTGGTGGTTGATTTAACAACCCTCCATAGGAGAGCAAATCGGTGTCAAAAATGTCAGATGGAAAATTGTTCATTGTTGTTTTCTTAAAACAAAATTGAAATTAAATGGATACAAAATTGAAACAAACGTGTATTTAAGTTATTTATTGAGATAATAAAAGTAAATACTCACCAAAGTACACAACTTTAATTACACTACCTTCTTTTACAAGAGTTAGATTTCAATTGCAGGATAGAATAAATATTATTTATAATGATATTTTCCAACCACTGCGCAATTGTATGAATTATATTTTAGCTTCTGTTGTTGTTTCTGAAATTTCGTACTTTTGCTAAGTCAGCAAATAACTGTACAATAAAATATGAAGTGTTCCAGTACCGTAACATAAGTAGAAAATAATATTGCACAACTATAAACACAGAATGTGTTTTATAATAATGCGTTGTTTTAAAAATGTTTTTTTTTTCCAGTCTTTATCTCTATATGTGATATGTATTATTTTACTATGCTGACGTCACCGTGTTGTTTCAGAAATGTCGTATACAGTTTTTGCTAAGTCGGCAAATATTTGCACAGCAAAAAATGTAGTGTTTCAGTACCCCTCATAAGCGTACATGTAGAAAATAAAATTGCGCTGCTAAACACAGATTTTGTCATGCACTGCGCTGTTCTAGTATCCCCAGGGTCTTTAACGCTATGTCAGCATTTTGTTCCAGTATCCGTATATACGTTCTGGCTACAATTTTTTTTATACAATGACGTCATTGTTTCAGAATCCCCATGGCTTAAAATGGTCAGTTACTTATCACACATTTATACATGTGTTATCACATATGATTACAATTATTACAATCGATGCCGACATTTATCACACAAAATTCTCAGAAATATACATGATAACGCTACTCATTTGTTTACATTGAACGGCGGCATCCCTTTGTGTTCCAGAACTCACATCTTACACTACTAGGGTCCAATTAGCCTAGTTTTCCCCTGTAACTGTAAATGTGTGTATATTTCACCTTTTATTACAACCCCAAACGGATAAAAGTCTCTCTTTCAAGGAAAAAACAATCACATTTGGTCCAATAACGATAACACTTATTGGAAGCGAGAGCGGATTTCTTTTCAGGATGTTTATTCAAGGGCAACTGAATCCTGAGTCTGAAACTACCAAAATAAGAGGATAAATATAAAAAGCGCTTATTGATTTGTATTTTTTTCGCACATAAAACACAGAGGAGAGCGGATTAATTAGATTTGGGCCGATGTCGAAAAATGTGTGGTATTCTCAGCACGTGTTGATCGGAACGCACATGGCTCGGTTTTTATGATGGTCCCATTCAAAAACCTACCGTAACAAATTACAGTCGCGTCTTTGAAAACCTCATGGCAGTTCGGTCACGACTCTATAGGACCAGTCTGACAATCATCTGTTTTAGGAGAAATTAAATAGTTGGAATTGACGACCAGTGGCGGAGACCACCAAAATCCAAAGGGATATCTTAATTCATTTGGTGCTATCAAAAATTGAAGGAAGAAGAAAATATTCGAATATTTTTGGGCATTAGAAATTGGTTTTAGAGTCATCAAGTAGAGGTTCTAGTCGTGTGTGAATTGAGGGTAGATATCCAGCCGAAAGTCATTGTCTTCCGAACAGGCACCACCCTCATCAACAACCCATACAAAACGCGGGGCTTTGTAGTTTGAAAATTGATAATAATTCATAACTTGTTGAACGATATCTTCATGAGAGAATTTTTTTGTGGCTACAATGTATATGGAAATGGGAATTGTTGAAGGAGGGAAAAAAATGACTGCAAGACGAAACTATAAGCATACAGTGCGGTATAATAAATTACCCAGACTGTATGAAGTGAACTGAGATCTTGTGCGGATTAAATTTGAATATCATTACAAAATGCTCGCGTTAGACACTCTTTTGAAATTGAAATATGGTTGAAATTGTGTTCCTTTGTGAATAATATCAGACAACAAGTTTACCGACATTCTGAATAACATGCATTTAAATATCTATTACATGATGAGAGGGTAGACGGGAAAAGTTTTTGGCTTAATTGAAATATTGCATAGAAATTAATTTGTCGCTAAATTATACCGTATGGTCTTCCGCGACATCTCCAATGAAAAACAGCAGATAGCCTTTGGCCATACGGTACCAATATGATAAAATCAAATCAGACTTGTTGTGCATGATTGAAATTTGTTTTTTGCTCCACGATGATGATTATGGTTAAAGAAACCCAGAACAGACGACGCTATTACAAATCAAGTATTACCGCTTAAGGAATAAAACATTCATCTCTCACGCATAATAATTAACATACAGCGGCGGCAAATATCTAGACTCGGATAACCGTCTGGCTCGTATGTTTCTTCGTACAGACGAAGAAGCACGCCTCCTTCTTCTGCTTCTCCTCCATCGTACTACACAAAACGCATTCCACAACATTAACTCTAATAAAACCAGATATACACACGTTTTTTTCGCCTTATTGCAGCTCAAACTAATCAGAAAATTTATTTATTTAGTTATTCTGGTGGTGCAATATCACAAGAACCCTGACCTTGACTAAATTGCATAACTAAGGCGGAAAGCTCTCTGGAATAAAAAGCTTTCCGGGGATGATCCTGCTTATCCATCTTGAAATTTGATTTTGTGTGCTGGTGTGTTAGGAATGTATGGTCTTGGTCTTGGAGATGGTGCAGCATCTCCGCACCTGACCCATCCCTTGACCTGTCTATACCACTCTCGCTGAACTGCATTCCAGTGTTGCTTGAGAGATGAGAACAACAAGAGTGCAAGAACAAGGTTGTGATCGTGCTGCAGAGGGACTTTATCTCTCGATTCCAACCAAACTCAATATTATAATGTTGTTTCTTGCCATACGATACGAAACTAGCAATATCTAGACTTCCACATTCCTAGAAAGATGTTTCAAAAGGGAGACAATTGGCCCATTGATGCGTCTATGTATCTAAACTAATTTTCTCTTCCCACACGACAAGAAAAAAAACTCTTTTAGAATATGCCAAGTCATTGATGACCCGTCTCCCTTGAGAAATATCTTCGAGAAGTACAAAGAAATCTCTGCATCTAAATAGGGACCCAAACTTTTTTTATTTTCGTTTTGGAGCGGACGTCGTAAAATATTTTCGAATCATGTTTTGATTCTTTCGGGCTGTGAAATTACGATTTAATTCAAATACCAGCTTAATATTCTATGATTAATCGTTTTTGTTGTATAGTTTATTGTAGTTGCAACAACAAAACGCAGATGTGCAATTTCGTTGTTGAAATATTGTAAACTGCAAACTGGTTCTAGTTTATTTATAAGCTTTTGTTGCATATAGTTTGTGCAATTAAAAGGCTTATTACAGGATGGAAAAGGATGAAGGAGAATTTTAAATGGCTGCGAATGAGATGGCAGGATTTAATAAACTAAACAAGAAATTAGGTTGCACCTCGATACACCGACACGTTAATTTTAAATCGCTTATCAGAATTCTATTATGAAGTGCATTCGATGCATAATGCAGTTTGGTCTTAAAAATTCTAAATTGCCTGGATTAGCGAGAAAAATATATTACTACTAAAAGTACATTAATTATTACGGCCATTCATAAAATTATGGCAATTAATTAGAATAGCGCATAGATGATTTAAAATTGTGACTTTGGCTTGTTCAAATATCATGCTCATCTATCTCGATCAGATGTGCCGGGCTGGAATAAAGGTTGTATCAATATTTGAAGCCTTCGAAATGAATGGGTTTCCACATATACAGATATTTGTATCAATATTTAGTCACACTAAAAGTAACCGTGATTCCTCTCTCTATCCGTCAAAGTTTCCTTTAATCCACCAATTCCCTCTCTCCATGTCTATTTGCACATTCGTTCAAACACATTCAATCACACCACATCATGCATTAACCTGTAATTAATTCCCAAAGAGACTGAATTTTCACATCGATTGATTACCAAATTTTCCATTTACCCACTGAATAATTAATAATAAATGTATGGATACTGAACGGGTGGGTTCTTTGTTCGTCAAAAATGAGATAAAGTTAATTAATATTCACCTTTTTTACGGAAAATGAACAACATTTTTAAATTTGGTGGAGGAGCTGGTCCCAAAATAAATTTTATATTTTGTACGTATTTGAGCTACTAAAATTATTTAAATTTGTATACAAATTCTGCGTGTGTGGACACGAAAAATCCATAATTTGAATAATCCATACGGCATTCGGAATAGTTCTCCAATTAAATTAAAGCAAAATTTAAATAAAATTTTATCATGAGCTCGAATCAATGTATTTTATTATTATTTTTTCGTTATGCTAATTGAATTGTATTTATTCCAACTCGCGCACCTTTTGTATAAATAAATGTCAAACTAATTTCAATGTTGTTCAGCAGAGATGAACAGAATCAGATACGTTTATAATATTATTTATATGTTGAAATGTTTGCACGAGAAGGACTGCCTGCCTCGCGCACTATTGTTTGCAATTATATTTCTACTAATTGTGTTGTTGATTTGTTCATTCTATTAGATTAGAGTGAAATATAAATTTCGGTTTTGCACCACCAAGAAGTTTAAAAGTCGGAACGATGGGAATGAATTTAAATGTGGTGGAGGCTGGAAAAACAAGACGAAAAGAAAAAGCCATTCTGTTTTGGCTATAAATAAATTATATGAAATCCTTTTGAATGGAATATAGTCTTCGTGTGGCTGCTTTTTAGTTGTTTCGGAATTATTTATAAAAATACTAAAAGATTGTTTCAAAAACGCTACTCTAATTTTAATGCGATTCAAGATTGCAATAAATCTTAAAAGCACGAGAAATTAGAATTGCAAATTCTGCATTAAGCCCACAGAATATTAACACCTTCAACAATTCAATTCATTTTTCAACTAAAAAATTCGCTGGAAATGAGATTCCACAGTACTTCTCTCGTTTATATACTAAAATTTAAATAAATCTGACAATTCTAACTATGAGGGGGGTATTAGGGGTTACAATTGTAAAATGTAGGTCTAGCCTAATTTCAATTAAATTAACTAAGTAATGATAAGTTGAATATGTTAAAATTACTACTACCAAATTTGAAAGAAATCCGAGCATTTTGACTGTAAAGGGTATGTTAAGGGTTGAAGTTGTAAAATAAGGGTCGCATATTATTTTTAATTAGATTATTCGTAAATCTGTTTTAAATGTATAGTAGAAATCTAATATGAAGAAAATCCGATCCATATAACTCAAACTGTATATTTGGGGGTGGGGGGTGTGTAGTTAGGGTCGTAAATTTTTTTTAGTCACTCATTATGTGAAAATATATAAAATTACTGACGGAAAATGGTGAGTTATGCTGACATATAAGAATAAAAACACCGCCAATTTTTGAACAATTAATTTAAAGACCCAACAGGCCACTAGGGTTCATTTTTAGGGGATGAAACTTTTACCAGCATTTTCTTCAATGTATTCCTAATATGTATGCCAAATTTGGTTCAAATAAAATATTCCTCCTGGCAGGTATTTACGTTACAACTTATGCATTTTTACAACTTTTTGACCCTTCAACCCTTAATAAAAAGTCAACCCTTAAAAAAACTACAGATTTTTTGAAAGCATTCACCACTTGGGGTATACACGAAACATATGTTCAATATTTGGTCAAAATCGGTCTGCAACTTTAGAAGATTAAGTGGATGCACCGATTTTGCTGTTTTTGGCATGTTTTTGGCCAATAATGCGCAGGTCCTTGAGAATTTCTTAACTTTTTTTTCTTTGACCTAATCAATGGGCAGGTAGAAAAAAAGGACGCAAATTTTGCTTTAATCGGGTCAGTAGATTCCGAAATATAGCGGTTTAAAGAAACGAACAGACCGACAGACAGACCGACAGACCGACAGACCGACAGACCGACAGACGGAAATTAGTGAATATGATTTTCGTAATCTACGCATTCAATAAAGTAGAAAAAAGTGAAATTTGGAGAAATTTTTTTTTTCATGAATACAATACTTCCTCTACGAGAGAAGTAATATACCATTCAATTTACTACCGCATTCAAATTACTGTTAAATAACAAATAGAATCAATTTTCATTATAGTGAATTGTTTGCCACACGAAAAACTAGTTGGTGGAAATTATTGCATATAAAATTGTTATTTTATTTAGTAGCAAATAAATTCTGGTTTATTTTATACTGCAGTATTTTATACGCATTCTTTAATGCATACTCGCTATTGTGTATTTTTTATTTGGCAGAGAACAAAAATTGCGATTTTTTATGTACTATTTGTGTTACAATAAAATAAAATAAAAGGCATTTTTGTTCCCCACATTTAATGGAATTTTCTCTATACGGACAAATAATAATCCATCCAAGAATTTAATATATTCAAACCGAATGGTAGATTAATAAATCCAAATACATCCTTGGATTAAGATAAAATAACTCTTTTTTCACCAAAAATAAATATTTTTCGGTTTATAACTAAAAATACGAAAAATCTCATTTATGTTCCTTAAAAGCTCACATGGACGAAACATCCAAACTTTTGTAGCTGCTTTATAATAGACAGAATATAAACAAGTTGTGCCTGTATAATATTATGTATAAGGCCTAAATTGATGTATTGTGAGGCAGGTAGGCAAGAATCTACCTTGACCTTACTACCATCATCATCAAACAACCCACAGACACAGTAAACTTCAGACACAATTCAAACCAGTTTTCAAGAGACGAAAGAATCATCATCACACCCTCTTAAAATGGAATGCTTATTATCATCATCAATAAACGATATTTTCTCTTTCAGAAAAAATGATTTTGTTGACAAAACAAAAATGCAAAAGTACTTTTATGTGCGCTACAATAGCTCAGGTTTAATCCTTTCATTCTTTTGTTCGCTAGACGCTCGTACAAATTTGCAAAGTACAAAATTACGTCTCTATACACTTGACGAAGCTTTTCAATAATATTTTTCTCTCAATTTCCTATACAAAAGCTTATTCATGGACGAGAAAAAAAAACTTATTTATAATAATGCAAAGTACAGTGTTCTTTACCAACAAGTATACTACTTTATTATAAAAGTTTCATGAATGGTGGTGGGAAAACGCGTAAACAAGAGCTTTCATTCATCTAATTAAATTCCTATTGGATAAAGTATGCATGTTTCAGAAATTCCTTTTTACGAGAGAAGAGCTAGCTGCCTTCTTTTATAAGAGAGATTGTCCGCAGGCGAATGAAATAATAATATTATATAACTCGAGCAAACTAAAATTGTCTATTTCAACGAGGCAAACAGTCTTTCGAGTTCAGTTTAAGAGACTCTCTTTATATGAAATTTTTCCTTATTATTTTGAAAATAAACCCCAATGACGCTATTTCATTTTCTTAACGATATATTCGACAGTCCCGAGAGATCATCAAATAAGCAACTGTTTTCATACTTATTATTATTATGTTTGGGAAAATCTGGTGAGTTTCTAAAGGGACATTTTTTAATGGGACATATTGTATATTCACCGTTAATAGACTTGAATTTCATCTGAGAAGCCCCAAACCAAATAAATATGGCCTGGTATTAACTTGCATGGACTGGGAAGTGTTGTGTCAACTGATGGGGTTGACTCACACAAGAAGATCAATTTCCCGGAGTCATACTTGGTGGGTTTTTGCGCTGCTTTTAGTTCCGCCGGAATTTTATGTGAAAAATCATATAAATAGAATGTTCTATAGGCAATTAAAATATTGGCGACAAAAAACATATCTAATAAATATGATTTAGAAAGGAGTTACACAAATGTTTATTAGACACATAAATAATATGTAATTTGTTGCTAATTTTTTGATCTTACGCCATCCTCGTTAAGTTTTGCATCATTTTCGTTATTCAACCTTTCTCTTTAAATCGATACGAATTTAAAAACGTGTAGGAAACATATTCAAAGGAAACTAAATTTTGCATTCAATTAGATTGCCACCGAACCGGCCATCAACAATTTCTAATTAGGAGGTGCGGGCGAACGTTTAGTCAATACACCTTTATTTGTTAAAGACAAACTTAGCTCATAACGATCCATATAATAAAATAAGTGAATAGCGGGCGACAGACATGTCTTCCATTTATCTACACATATTCACATTAAGTTTGTGCAACCATGCAGATGCAGACAGTCCTTTGCATGAATTGCATACCATTTTATTATTCCATTCAATGCAGAATTGCATTCACAAAACATATAAGCAGTAAATGTACATGCTGGAATGACGCAAATTGAACAATAAAGTGTCTAACAGTGACAAAAATTAGGTACCCTAAGAACACTCAAAGAACACCCAATCTACCCTAAGAATCTCAGGGAATCCTAAACAAATAGAAGAATACCCAAAAACTACCCAAGATATTCCGACTTCCCATCAAAACCAGACCTCCCAAAAACCACTGACCATACCCTCGAGCCCAACGGTTATTGGCAGACTTTTGCCAAAAAGAACCATTTGTTAAAGTAGTCTGATTCTCAATAAAAACGGATTTTTTTTTCTGTTACAATGGCAGGTGTATGGCATTACGTTTGTCACTAGAGCACGTATTTCGGTTGTGGCAGGTGTCTCACGGTTCGCGGCCGCATTTCAAGGCATTCGGTTATACTTTAGCACCGGGCACGAATCGATTTGATATTAATTTTATTCGAAAATCTTGGCAAATTGATTATGAAGTTAGCAGTTCATCATATGCAAATTGGAAGAAATTTGTTGGGCGAAATTTAAAGCAGACTGAATAATATTGTGAAGGGCAGAGCAGAGGGTGAAAGGTCGTAATATACTTGGTAATTTGTAGTTTCAATGGCTTAAAGTTTATCACTATAAAACAAGACTGATAATGTACAAGTTTCAGCTGCTTTTCTAATCTTGCGTGTGCCCCGAAGCTACTTGCACGCGTTGTTTATTACATCCCCTAATTTTCCACATCACACCATTTATGAGACAGCCCGAGATCGTATCGGGGTTTGTTTACAAATTTACGCATTCTTATGAAGTTACAGAAAGAAAAGTTTCGTACTTTTGAGAAAAAGGAGAAAAGAGGCGATAAGGACGAAATTAAATAATGCTGTCTCTAGAAATGGAAGGATGAAATAAATTTTGGATAATTTAGATAGTCTGCGTAATTTCCTTCTTGTGGTCTGGGAAGTCTGAGTGAGTTGTCGAGGAGGTTGTCTTTGGGTACTCGTAGTCTGGTGTTCTTTGGTGATATGGGTAGTGAGATAGTCTGTGAGTTATTTGGGCAATCTGAGACGTCTGGGTAAAAATTGATGCTGTACGTATTGCATCCGACTAAATATCTATTTATTCACTTGGTTATTAGAAGGGAAGATAATGTTGAGCTTGAGATAAATGCAAAGTAAAGAACAGGTAAGCTCTTATGGCCTTGGTTTTATTAGAAATGATAGGGCTCAACATATACTTAGTTGCATATAACTCGTCTTAGGACTGAATGTGTGGTGCAGTGCCTGCAGTTCTTTCGGACAATGACATTCATATAGTCAGGGACGGACTTGAATGCAGAAACAGTCTGCATGCATAAAGCCATTATATTTTTTGCGCAAATACAAATTCAGTTATTAAATTATATTGTAATTCCAATTTTCTGAAAAGGCAATAATAGTTGAGTGAGAGCAATTTAAAAATGATAGATGAGCTATCCAAGCTGTCATAGATAATAAATATATCTGGTATTTATAGTTCATAACAATTTTCTATACAATTTATATGCTGAATAGAACGTTATATAAAAAAGCAGAATGCTGCATTGACAAAGGAACCGTCAAAATTACTTCTTCTATAGTGTGGTGGTTCAACACATCACAGAAATTTTACCCTTATAATTGGTTAACAGAATATTTGAATATTCAATTCCAAGTTTCGCCTTAGGATGTAGATTCTATATTATGTTTCAACGTTTTGGAGATTGATGTTTTATTCCTACCATTAAAGGTCTAGGTACATTAATTGCTTATAATTTAAAGTTGAATGAGATTATGTTATAGCTGAAAATTATTTAATATCCTCTAAGTCAAAAATTTTGAGAAGATTTAGATTCTATAGAATCTCTTTGTGGATGCATGTTTTAGTTCTGCCATTAAAGTCAAAGTACATTAATTGCTTAGTTAAAAAAATCGTATAAAATCCCATGATAGAAAGAAGAGGCATTGTTCTAAGAGTTGAAGAAGCAAAGATCACCCTGATGGTTGTTATTGCAGTTTGTTCTCTCTGCATGTGTAGCCATGGGGCTTAGGGCATTGCACGTTGATTTACGTTGTTGGTTAGCAAGAATTATTGCTTAGTTAACGCATTTAATTGTTTTTATATGTTTCTCTTTGCAGCGAGATATGCTTTGAGGAACAAACTTTATTATTATATTTTTTGATCTAGAGCGGAAATTGTTTTCTACCAATTTTAAATTCTATCTTTTGATTCTTTAATGATTGGTTTCTGTTTTCAAATTTATTTTCCTTTATGCTCGACTGGACATTTGAAAGATTGAAATTCGAGCTCTTTTGCCATTTTGCATTATTGACTGTTGAATGTTGGGTAGGTTTATCATTAAGTCCTTTGAAAAATTGTTTGATCGAAATAAAATACAGTTTACTGAAAATAATTTCATTAGTTTTCCTATTAAGATAATGCATTATCCTTCAGGAATTCAGTTCGCTTCACGACGACACGTTCAGGAATTCTATAGAGTGACAAATATATGGATGGGGCCACACTTTCTGTAGCTTGCTGTTATTTAGCACCCGAATTCCAGTAAGCGCCTTTGTTGTAGAACAAAATAGCTTTTATTCATTTTTTTAAATAATGACTAACCGAATAAATAATCCTTGTTGTAATAGCAGCACAACTTCGTGCAGTCTTTATTATGTATTTAATTGAAATACCATCCAGAAAGCTATTGATATTTATGTGGTATTAGCACGCAACCCCAATTCTATCATTTCAACTTTTGATGGTCATTATGAAGGGTTGTAGGTCAATTTTGACCTGGTATGGATTTTTTGGACAATTATCTAAGGCAAGATTATTAAGGTCAGTCTGATCGAAAGTTTTAAATTTTTTAGAGAAGAAATCAGAACTTTTTGTATGCTACTTATTAGGAAAACAGGCAATAATTCAAGTTGATATAAAAATATATTCTCCGCAGTGAAACAAAGAGTATGAATCTTACATAAGTTCTGTTTGTCAGAAGCCTAAACAATTTATAGCTATTTTCACCTATCGCCCTCGTTCAGGGCCGGCTTTAGGGATGCTGTCGCATAGAGTGCCGATATTTAGGGGGTTTGTTGATAAATAATATATTATAAATAATATTAATACTATTATACAAAAATAAAATAAACAAATACTCGTAAAATCAATTCAAAATTTTAAAAAATATTGTGTCAAAATAACTCAACAATTAACAAATACGTTTCTAATTTTCTATTTCAAGATCATCGCTATCGCTGTCTTCCGCTAAATATATTATTAAATTATTGACATTAATATTCATATTAATGTATGAATCTTCAATTTTAATTACATGCCGCACAGACTTTCCACAGGGATGTTTTGACATTCGTTTCTAATCACATCGCATACTTTTGAACTGAGTGTTGGCTCGACATTGGATGCCCTAACTCTGTGTTTTAATTGGGACCACATTAATTCTATTGGATTAAAGATGCAATAATAGGGAGGAAGTCTTAAAATTGTATGCCCCGCATCTGAGGCCATCGTGTCACAAACATATTCTTTTTTTATATTTTGCGTCTTTAATACTTCCAGTAATTCATTTTTTGTATAATTTGGTTCAAAGTATATGTCATTTTCATAAAAATAATTTTGTAGATTTTTTTTACAAGCACCCGTATACGCTTTTTTTATTAATCGGCTATGATAACTAGCGTTGTTCGTTATATTATCACACTTCTTTCGGGTATATTTGGTAAAAGATAATTCGCCATCCAATTTTCAAATATTTCTGCGGTTGTATCTTCATGATAATCCAAACTTGATAATTTTACACTTTAACTAGATAGCCTAAGGGCATTTGGAACCCAACCGTCTACTGAACCCGCATTTAAAATAGAAGATATCGAATTTATACAAGATATCGAATAAAAGTAAAATGGGGCCCTAAAATAAAATTTCCTTTCGGTACATTTTCCCTAAAGCCGTCACTGATCATTTCCCAACACAAGAAAACGCATTATTTTTTGTGTTATGCGTAGATTCGAACTGTAGCCGCACAACAATCCATATTAATATTTAATATCATCATTTAACTTTGTTTTCCTGCTTTTTCCCTAATGTGTGTGCGGTAAAAAGGTGGAATGTTTGCGTTTGCTTTTGAAACGGAAAAGCGCTCCTTTGAAATATGCACATTTAAATATAATAAAGACATGAAAAATGCAAAATAACTGTGTATTTTACACAGAACGCAGTCTAAGCCAGTGCTGAAACAAAACTCCACTCGTTAGACCCAAAGTTGCTAATGAAAGTACAATTAAAGTTAATTTTCAAGTTAATTATGCGCTTGTATATATATGTTGCGCTTTCAAGCTTTCTGAATATTTTAAAGCTCTAGGTCATGGTTGGAGTTTTCATCCTACACTTTTTCTCACCGAAAATACATCTAAGCCTAAATGAACTTTTACATAAAAATGTACTCACATTTCAGAAAATAACTTTTCAGATCCGATTTCTTGTATGACTGCAACTTGGAAAAGGCCGTTTCCTATTTTCAATACGAAAATGGTTTTTGAAGCACAAAATCACTAAAACACTACTTTTAAATTTTAGTTAAGCGCGCGACGTTTGAATTGTAACAAGGACATCATCTGTAAAAAAGAAACATACATTTCATTAATTTCAATGTGTAACCTAATTTTGATAGATAAAAGCCACATTTGTGTGCATATAAATAAAATGCATTTTGCTGGTAACCTTTGCGTTGGTCGTCGAAAAAATGACTATGGTGATATTTAAAGAAACAGAATATAAATTTTGTGCACAAAAAAATAGGTCAGACACATTTGAAAATAAACTTATATGCATTGTATATTTAGGTTAATCATACGATAAAAAGTAAAATATGTTCTAGTGCATACGTGTCGGATTTGAAGGAGCAATTTGCATACAAATAATTTCATTATTCCTCATTGTAGCTATTTGCTTGTTTTGAAAATTACTCATTCGATTCGACTCGTCTTTTTATTTGTAAGACGTCTGCGGAACTAAACAGACACAAGCTTGGAAGTTAATTAATTTCTGTCGCCATATCCATTTCTGTATGGCTTTGCAGGTCATTTTAATAATAATAATCACAACACTATTCAGCAAATTGACACAATTCAAGTTGCATGGAATTCATTAAGAAATACTAGATGTAGAAAATGCACGAAATATTATTTTATTTTGCGAGAGATGAAATGAGTCGCGAGATGCAATCGTCTGAGAAGACGAAGCTGACGATCCAATTCTCCATATAATATAAGGATTGTGCAAAGAGAATTTTTAATTTTCGCAAGCTAAATGCCAAACTCACGACCTGACTTGAAATTGAATTTAATTCGAGACGATGTAATTCGTTTTTATACTAATGAAATTATAAGTGAGACATAATTCCATCCATGCATTATTGCAGCGTGCATAAAAATAAATTAAATGCGATAGGATTTTATGTACTACTATAAATAATTAATGTAAACGTAGTAAATATAAATTATTTAGTTTTTAATTAATAATTTCTGCATGAATTTACTGAGAGCACGTAATGAGCTATATCTAGTTTGCTTAAGGGCCTAATGAAACAAGCGTATCTCGAAAAGGAATAAAAGCCACGACGAAGCTATTTTTCAGCTTTGCACTATAAATAATAAAATAAAAATTTGAATCAAATAAATATTGAAGTAGCTCCGACTTTTCAGCATACTCCTATTTTTTTTCTATCTAATTTGCGCTCTTTTTTAGTTTTTTGTGTACATTTTTATTTGTTTGACACTTTCACGATTGAAACTTAATATTTAACAAAAAAAAATCTATTTTTGGATTTTAATTTAGTAAATGTAATTATTTGAAATGATAGCACCACGCATATTCGTGTCCTATTTTAGTTTGTTTGGTTGTAATAATCCATATAAGAAATCTTAATTATAATCTCTCTATTAATTTTAATTCCAACAGAATGCGAGTATTACTAAATGCGTAAACCCTTCTTGCAATTAATAATCGTGTATTAAAACAGAAACTAAATTTATTTAAAACCTACAAATTAAAACAATAAATTTTCAACAATTCCGACAATTTAATAATATTTGGACTCAAAAAATTAATTAGTTTTTTACAAACAAAATGTTTGTTCATTTACAAACTCTTGTTCGTCGAAATAAAATTTTTCAAAAATGATTTGCCTATTTTCTAAGCCAAATCTCACAAGCGCCACTCATAATTAAATTTGGAAAATATTCCATCTAGTTGAACATGCTGCAAAATAATATATTTCCCTTCCTTAATATAAATGCATTGTTGATATTTCTCGAAACATGAAAAGCTTTTGCTTTTCCTGTTGCATTTGCAATTAACTACCAACAGAAACCCTGAAACTCGAGTAGGTATTTGATAGTGAAATTACATTAGCTATTTAACTAAACTATTATAGCGTACTTGATGCATAAACATTCCTTCACGCTAAATTCAATTAATATAATAATAATATTAGTACACGTGAAGCATTTTCATTTTTCATCATCCATCTATCGGAAACGGTTAATAAAAGGGAAGGAGCGATTTGTTTGAGCTTTCGATCAAATCCAACAAAATGCTTTGCAAATCATCAAATTCCGTAATAAGCTAACTGGATTTAATGTGATTGATTTCATCCTAAAGCGGCTAAATAAAATCCAACGCAAAATGCAATCAAAATTCTATTTGATAACCAGAAGGAGCGCTTTAAATTTGCCGCGCCACTTGTTATTGCGTATCCATTGTTACGCAAGGTGGGGATTTAGCGCGGTAAATTTAAAACACCCTCAAGGAATATTTGGAGAAGATCCTTTAAGACTAACGTAATTTACTTCCTAATAACCGATCAACACCAGATTTTTCCTATATCTGATCAAAATTCTACCCGACTGAATATTTCCCCTTTTCTTTGCGGAAACTAATTTAAATAAATTAACTTTTCGCTGAAAATTTCTATGCAGTCACTCAATTTAGATCTAACTTAATTCAATGTATATTGACTTAATCGATTCCTAAATTTCCAAATTCCAATTAGTTTGAATTATTTTTGAAAGGCACCTAATAGAATAGAAAAAGCGCATTTGGGAAAAAGCTTTGTGCGAAATCGGACTGAAAGTTTAGCAAAGTGCATTTGAAATCCAAAAGTCCAGCGTCCTTTTTGGACTTGGAAGTGAAGAGGACACAAATCCTTTTTGTGGTTTGGAAAATTGAATGGGCTTTGTTCATAGATGTGTATGTGGCGGTGGTGAATCCTACTAGAAAAGGTCTTTTTTCGCATAGTCGGGTTAAGATCGATATAGCGGAGGGTTCAATGCGTAGGACGATGCCATCCATGGCCTGCCCTAACTCCCGGGCCAAACAAACCCCTCGGCACTCACCCCACAAGGCGTCGAGGCGGCGTTGCTATGGGGGAGATTGTAGCAACAGACCCTCGTCTTCTCTCTCTCAGCACAACTGCAACTATTACCACTTTCAAATGCGTTCCTCATATCGATCGATTGCTCTAAGCAAAAAGCGATTACTATTAATTTATACATCGTGTACGTTTCCAGACAAGCACCACCAATGCACGATGATTAAATGTCTTTCCCAAAATAATGAAACAATTTTTTTTTCCCCGCATATTTTTTCTTTCAGCTTGTATTGAAAGCCTTGTCTCAATTATTATAAATGAAATTTCTTTTTTCAGTCTTGACGCGAGAAAAGTATCTGTTGTGTTTCAATCAAAGCATGTCAACTTCTGACAAATTGCACTTGTTACCAATTTATACAGGCGCTTCTCAATCGGAATTTTGCTTTATTTTGCACTATCGATAATATTTGTTTGAAAATAATTGTGTCTTCATGGATTAGTTGGTTTTCAATTACAAATTGGATTATTATTATGTTTGTCAGGGTATTTAGTCTGGTTTTGTCACAAACAAAATAATAATACAATTGATTTGCGCATAATACATTTTTTATGTTTATTTGCTTTGAGATTGATTTTTTTTAGTACTAAATATTAATCGAAATATCGCAATTATGTAATGTAAATTATTATATAACATCATTTACAATGAAAAAAAATTCTAATTATTTTTTTTAGTACTCAGCAATTAGTAGAGAATTATTTTATGCAAATGGTTTTTTTTTGCTGTACTTTATACAATTAATTTAATTTAAATTAATAAGTATGAAGTACAACTTCCAAATTCGGTCATTTGAACGTTATACAATTTTTTTTATAAAATTAATTAATTTAATTAGACTATTTGTTTATTCCTCCAATCAATTAGTGTCTTTGTAAATTTATTTGACCATATTTTTGCCGTTACACAATAATAATCACAATTGATTGATTTGTTCATTAAAAATTATAATCACCGATGTGATTATCCCTTTTTGCGAAAACAACACAATTTAATTATATTTTATATAATGCAGAGCGCTGTATAAAAACGGTAAATGTTCATCGTAAAAATATGAAAATAAAAAAACCTAATTTAAGCGTATTAAATATCGAATTTATTCGAAACCCGGCTGTAATTTCCATAAAAGAAGGAAAACAGATTAAAACATATCCGTTTCTTTCAAATCGTTTTTCATAATCAGTCAAACCGAGATTAAAAAAGCCAGAATTATAAAATATCTTCTAAATGGTAAAAATTGCCTTTTATATAATATTGTTAGCCATATCTTATCGTAATCCAATTCTCACACACACACAACGTCTTGCCATAGGTAAAAAGTGGATGAACGCTCGAGGTTCCCAAAGGGCCAGGGCATTTCTCATACCTGGCCAACCTCGACGTCAATTTTTCATTTTTTTTTTCTTTTTGGCTTGCCCTAACAGGGTGTGATCAAATATACACACAGACACACATTTTTATAGAACGCAACAAAGAAAATGCAACCAAGGCGGTCTAATAATACTAATTCAATTGTATACAAATTCTTTTCTGCGACGACAAAGAAATCAAATTTGTTAATTTACGACGAAAAAATAAAATCAGACAATTTACTAATTAATGAAAGAAAAAAATCGATTTGAATTGAAAACCGTATAAAAGTTGCTGACTTTGCGCTGAAGCTGAAACTAGTTTTACAGTTCAGACATATTTACATTGTATAATTTATAGGCTATAAATGGGCACTTTGAATTTTCCCAGCTACTTAATTTTAAATAGACGCGACAATGTAGTAACTAAGTAACTAATAAAACAGAAAAATCAATTTGACATGTTGAATTCAATCAGTTCAAGTGTAAAAAGCGTCTCTTCTAAACAGACAGTGATAATAAAGTCCAGACACGACGCAACATCTTGACAGGTCAAAGATGCCCAACAGAATGTTTTATCTAAACTTCCTAGTTCTTCCTACACTGAACAAACTTCCTATATAATCTATGTTACAGCCGGAAATGTCCAACAGCATGTATATAAATACTTCCTACAGATCCGGCTTTTTTACCCACTCGCGCTCTTCTTATAGCCGGCAATAATTTTCAGCAAACCGACAGTATTGTTTCTTAGTTACTTTATGTGCATACCTTTTTCGCCAAAGGAAAAATTCGATTCGGGATTATATAACGGGCGATCCAAAAGAACTTCCCAAACCAAGACACTATTACATAATGAAGTCATAAAATGCATTTGTTATTGTAAAAGTTTTGTGACAAGCAAGCAAACGTGTTCAAGTTTACAACCCGGAATTAATTACCAAATTCTTCCCAGGAAAATCTTGAATTTATAGTGGCATTAAAATTAGTGTAGCGCGTTGCGAAATTTAATTCGTCTGTTTGAAAGTAAAATTGATAAGCTTTAATAGTATTGATTCGTTTGGTACTTCCAACAAAGGAATATCCAACCACATTTGTCGTGTCGACATGTTACATAACGTAAATTAGTCAGTGGATGTTCATATAATAATGACGGTTGGAAATTTGTATGGGCTTTGGGGGATGTGGTGGAAAAAAGTTTGAAAAGTTTAAGATATGTTTGTTTGTTTTGTGCAACATGTTCGGATCTAGTGAGAAAATGTGGAAATTAAAATATTACGCAGATAAAACTTATTTACGATGCAATAAAGATGTGCGTCTGTGACAGAAGGACACACTGAAATTTCAGGTAGCTTCATCGTCTGTGCGATACTTTACTAGATCCTTTTCGAGTAAATATACCAACGGCATTCAGGAGAAGAAAAAGAAATGAAATCTGAACTGCAAATATTTGTCTACTCCAATTTCGTGCATAGATTATTTAATAATTACGAAAAATGTTTTTTTAGGTATAAAAAATGGTGCTTATTAAATATTCAAAATATAGAAGAAAGATTCATTATGCATCTGTTTGTACAGGATGAATGTAAATTTGTAGTTAATCTAACCCGACTTAAATACTCCTGTAGTCCTGTAATAATAAATCAGTCAACAGCATTCATCCATCACTGAAATTTTGAATAATTATTTAAATCCTAATTAAATTTGCTTACACTAATGGTATCAAAAATTGTTTGCGATTTTATCAAACTACACTAAGTCCTCCCACGGATTTGCTTACAAATAATAATTTTTGTTTCGTTTTTTTTTTTATTTCGTTTTGCATATAATAACAAAACAAACCCCTTTAATCTGATCTAGCCCGATTTTTCCGAATTGAATTGCTCCTACTTTTTTAATCACATTATCGATTCATTCATTAAATTCAATTAAATCATTGTCAATGTTCAGTGATGTAAAAAGTGAAACGGCTCAAAAATTGTTAGGGTCTCTCAATAATAGGCTTTATTTTATCCATACTCACAATGTAAACTATTATAGATAGGGTGTAGTAAAAGTGGAAAAAAAATGCGTCGTCGGCTTTGTTTAATCGAGAAACGGTTGCTGCTTTTCAAAACAAGAAAAACTAGCCTAGATGTCTTTGTTTGTCCGACAGGATTAGCATATTCCGAATGGAAAAAATTCGTCGTTTAAGGGTTAACAGCATTTTTTTTTGACGCGGGAATTTAACTTCAATTCGAATAATATTTTAATTCAATACTGAAATGTTTATTAATTTTCCAGCCGAAACAATATTATTATTTAATATTGATGAGTAAATAAAATTGGTTGGTGCGTCTATAGACCCGAAACCAACAAATTAACATGGAAAACATGATTATAACGAGGAGATTTTTTTTTGTGATTGCGAAAACTTTTCTAATATCCGGTTGATGAGATAATAAAAAGTTTGCGATATTAAAAGCACACATGCATAGTCTGCAAAAGAGACGACTTTTAAGTAAATTTAATTAAAACCGGTCGAAAATTAAGCGCTTTATTGAAAATCTTGATCCCTTTCATCTTATTTTATATGAAACGCGATTGGTTTCTAATTAATTTAATCAAGTAGATCATGATAGTTTTATGATGTGATATTTGCTTAGTATGCAAAGATATCTAAATTGTTGTTCAGTGAAGTTGGAGCTGAAACTTTTTTCATTTGCGAAAACTTTTCCGTCAGTTTTCATATGCATAAATATTGCACTGGATGTGAAGAGATGTCTACTATATACACACGTATAAAATAGTTATAGGACATTATAATAAATATAAAACTCTATGATATAGTTTCGTAAATGATGATAATGTCGCGTATAAAATATAATTTGAAATTTTATAGGATGATTATATATTTTCTGATGTGTACTGGAGAGAACGGCAATTTGCATTTACCTTAGCAAGAGTTGCATTGCATGCAGCTTTATACCAAGAGGAAATTCCAAAAGACTTCATAGAAATATTACGTTTTATGCATTTTTCGAATAGCATTAAAATATAAATCGACGATCATACTTAAAAAAGTATAATCTAGCGATCTATATTTTTAATAAAACTCTTAACGGAAATATCTTACGAGATACCTTCCACCCGGTAGCTATAATATCACATAAAATCCATATAATAGTCGAGTTATGTCTCACTAAAACTATGCATGTATATAAATGCCATGCATCTTGATTGATTGTTTTCATATTAATTTCCGGCTTTAAGAGTTTTGCAAATAATGTAGTTAGTAAAACATCAAAGATTAAACTATGATAGGTATTGACTGATCTGATATAAACACTCGAGTAGTAAATAATCAAATCAGAGCAATACTAAAAAAATGTTCATTCATAAAAATAGTCAAAAGATTTTGCAAATATTTCTAAAAAATCCTCAAAATTTAAAAATCTGTTAATGAAGATAACTAGAAATATGACTAACGGAAGATATCCATATTTATATTGATCGGTCACCTAAAAATTTTATGATTCATCTATAAAATAACCTCTTTAGAATATTAAAAAAAATACCCATACCTTAATGATTGATAACAAATTTGACTAAGTAAATAAGTGCAATATGACTAACAGGCCCATATTTTTGACCCATGGGAATTGTTTTGAAAACCAATCTTCGATTATGTTAATTTGTCCTCCAATCAATCCCAAAAAAATACAGACACGTTCTTTTTTTGTGAAGGCAAAAATTAATTTGATCTCTATGCTGACAGTAACCTTATAACTTGCTGCTTGGGTGGTCTTTGGAAGAAGGGTCGACATCATCGACAATGGGTACTACATTATTTTATGTTTTTTGTTTTTGGGTTTGGCTGGGTGTACCATACCGAGACTGTTTTTAATGCGGACACAATACACACCAGATTGGTCCGGTAATTTGTCTTTGTATTAATTAGAATGAAGAATTCGGATAATGGATTTTTGAATGGTGTGTGGAGTGTGGAGATCTGGTGGTGGCTGTCACAGACAGTCAGACATGCTAAAGGACCTAAGCACATGAAGTAAAACTGAAGAGTGGAATTCAGAGCTTCACCAGCAGCCAGGCAGAGTTGCCAGTTTCATTGATTTCAAACTGCACTGGCTGCGTAGAGTTCAACAGACAAAGGAATATTCTGTTCAGCCTGATTCTCCTTCTGCTCATATACTATTCCAACTTTTTATTTCTCTCTTATCCCGCCGTCGCCAACTTTGATGCTATAATCTTTATAGATGTTCATTCAATGCCCCTCTTCAAACGGGAAATCACAGCAAGCAAATAATGTTTAAAGGTACTTTTTCTTCGGCTTCGGCGTCGTCTCCACCTCCCGACCAACGCGACTGACTTGAATTGCAAATTTTTACTCATTCCGCTAATTTGTTGACTTATTGGCGGCGGTTAGGAAAATTTTTAGTTTCGTTTGCATTGTTCAATTCATTTCCGTTGCTAGCATATTTACTTTCTTAAAAAGGCAATGCGTTTTAGTTTTTATTACGAAATTTGAATTCAGCTCGACTTTAATTAGAATTTTAATTACGGCAAAAATTCTGGAGGATAAATGTTCGTATAAAGGTGGATTTATTTTGACTGGAATTTTATGGCAGACTAGTAGCAAATATGCACAAGTCAAATATGCGACACACATAAAAGCATATATCAAAATTTAAATAAATAGTGCGGAGGTGCTATGTTACAATATTAATATTGATAATAGAATAATCAAAAAATAAATAACATGTTAATCAGCAAAAAAATACTAAAATTAGTACCTATGATGCTCTTAAACGAATAAATTATAGATTTATAGTCAATAAGTGCAAAAATAATCGATAAATACGAGGTAGAAAAAAATTATGGTATTGAAAGAACAGCGGAATGGTTCATATTGCATCCACCAAGCTCAAACAACCGGCCATAAAATTTATGACCGTCACGGAAAAGTGTCAATAAATGACTGATAACTGATAAGTGCATTATTGTGCATGTAAATGGATATATCATTAAATATTGGATAATTAGAACTAACGCTGTTAAATTTGATTCCAATTAATTATGCACAAAATTGGAAACTAATCAGATGTTTGAATATTTAATGAATTCAGTGGAAATAATTTAAAAATTATTGCGAAGCAATTATATCCCTCACAGGATTTTTTCCTTTTCGATAGAAAATACTATTATCGAAGCTTTTTCGTAAATCAATTGTCCTTATTTTCAAAAATATTAAATGTAGCAATAAGACATTAAAATATTCCGCACCACAACATCTTCAAATGGGACTCCTAGTGCCATAATCCAGCACGTCTGAAACAAAGTGAAGCACATGTGCCAGATGACTCCAAAATATGCTGTGAATGCGGTCTGACTGTGAAAAACTAAAAATACAAGAGATGAAACATTTGGTGCTGAGTGTAGAATGTCATCCCTGACCGAGGTCTATGTATAGCACTTGTTGATGAGGTCCACAATGTAAATGGTAAATGGAAGGCCCGCCACCATCCGCCGAGAGGTCAAACGCCGGGCAAAGGGCGCGTTCCAGAGTGTTGTGTATGTTTGGCTGGCGCGTCCGTCCAGCCAGCCAGCCAGCAGGAGCAGCAGCAGGTATAATTATCCATATGATCGTAAAGGCTAGCAGGAGCGTTTGGGTGTGCTGCGTCGATGCATAAGTTGGAGGCATCGGCTTCGCGCAGTCGTTCTCCCCCACGTGGTCCCCCGCAGCTCGACACCGGCAACACGACATTCCCGCGCCACCAGCTCACTGTTTCGTGATTCTCTGCAAAGCTCGTATCGCGTGGTTTTGCACAATACCGAAGAGATTTTTTTTGTTTGAAGAAAATCGAAATATTTGTTATTGTTCTTGTTCTTGTGTGTGCAAATTGTTCGCGGAGAAATTTATTTTTTTTACACACACATTTTTAGAGTATACTTCGGCTCGCATGGCGACTCTAAGGTAAGGACGAAATTCAAAACCAAAACATATCTCTTCTCGCTTTCATTAGTCATTCCTTTCAAACCTCTCCTGAGCGCTCATCATCACATCCATTCATCGTCAACCACTCTCCATCAGCAGTCTTATTAGATCTGACGCCGCGCCGCCAAATAAAAACAACAAAGGAACCTTGCTTCCCAGTTGAATTTGGCCAAATATTTTTCGAAATATTTTTTTCGTTCGATAAATTAGAATATAAATTGAACCATATGGTTTTTTTTTTGTCATTTATGAATCTCTTATCTCAATATGGCCATGTATGGGAAAGTAAACTCAATAACGTTCGTTTTTTTGTGCACGTTTAAATTATACGATAAAATTGCTCGATAAATAGTTAAAGCAGCTGCCTGTATACAAATGGTATTGATACAATGAAATAATACGCACATCAAAGTGATACTAGTTGATAGCAATGGGAAAATTTTGGACCGCAAATTAACAAACTGTATCTAATCAATAATTAGATGCTACCTACAAATATTGTTGTTTCAAAATAATTAAATAATATCAAAAATAATTTATTATCCTTTGTTAAACCAAACATGGAGGTTTTACTGAAAGAACCTGAAAACTATTATTTAACACTGACGTTAAATTAGTTGACTAATTAATAAGTTACTAACGCAAAACAATAATTTTCATTATTACATCAAACAAAGCCTGTTGATTTGCCAAAAATAAATTATAAAGTTCCTGACAAAATAGCCAATCTAAAGTTTGCAGTCAAATCTAGTTAGTATTGATTCCAGCAACATCTAATTAAGATGCGAAATATTTGGGCCACAAATTAACGAATTGTGTCTAACAATTAGATGTTTTGCAACTACAATTAATTTGTATGCTTTTAATTCAATTAAATTGAACTTAATTGATAAAGCATAAAACTTTAATTGTAGTTCTCAAGTCTATTTGACGCTGGATTGGAATTCCATTTGAGTTTTCATCCAAAATAGTACCAATTTTGGATGAAGGTCAAAAGCAAAAATAATGCGATTGGATTTTGTTGCTACAATTAAATTAATTTGCATGCTTTTAACCAAATTACATTGAGTAACAACAATTAAAATTCGACAACCGACTGGATTTAAAGGGAATTATTCAATTCGACAACCCATGAGTGAATTTTTCTCATATCGTTGTTAACAACGATGAAAAGATCAAAGGCAGGCATTTGGTTGTGCCTCAGAATATTAACGAAATAATACCCTCGGAATTGCCTAGGAAAACTTTGCCTGGCAGTAATTAATCGGCTGTTTAATGATTTTTTTTTCTGTTCCTATAGCGCAAAATCAAATAGTTTTTAAATCGAGAAATAATTGCATGTCTGGCTGATTTTAATTAGATGCATATGTAGCTATTTTTTCCCTTTTCGAGTACAGTTTTAATTTTGATTAATTTGAAATGCATCCAGATCTGTAAATAATTAAAAGATAGCTTTGTTTCATGTTTCGTTATTAATTGCTTTTTTCCACTAAAAACAAAGCGACTTGTTTCCCAAGAAATGAAACACATGTGGAAACTTTTCAACAGATTTTTTTTGAAAAAAATAAATTATACTAGGTGTTAGAACTTTAGAGATGTTTTTATAAATATTTTTGTGTCAACTTTTCCTATATACTTGGTATAGGAAAAACAATTTAAACGATCCCAACTGGTTTCGATTGATCCAAAAGTGTTATTGGTCTAAAAATACGGTTTAATGTAAACTTGCGGTCTAACATTGTTTATTTTCTCATATTGAGTGTAGAAGAAAAATTGAGGAAAAATGCGGTGGAGATTATAAGGAAATAGCGTTTTGCAACAATCTATATTGCACATGACATGTATTAGTGTACAAGACGCATAAAATATAAGGAAAGGATAAAAGGAGTGGCTCTTATATCAAGCCGAGGTCAGTTATACAGAAAATTTAAGGACATAACTTTATTATAAAATCTATACGGAAAATAAACAGGAAACTATATGTACATAAAGAATAATGCTTTACGCCTTCGCATATTTTTATGACACTTTTTTCCCTTTTTTTTTCTTCCAACGTGTGTGTGTAACATGTAATCATTATAATGTTATTTTAGTCGCGCCTTTGTTTGGCGCCCCGATATGAATGAAAAATAAACGAAAAACAATCAATGTCGACAGAATTTTGCAAACAAAAATATATCAATGGCTAAATACATGCCAAAGAATATTATAATTCATGAAAAAGGATGATCTTTCAGGATATAGAATTTTTAAAAAATATTTAAGATCGTCCTGGAAGCGAGTTAAATTATTTTCTGTGGCTATTTTGATGGGTATTTTTAAGTAAGGTAATTCCTAGGTAAGGTATTCCTTCTTAACTCTTAATTCTAATTATTTTATCTCTTGCTTAAAATTAATTACAGGAAGAAACATTTAATTAACCCTATTCTTCACTTCTAAAAAAAATTCTAAAAAACTACCCTCATTAAAATTCACAAGAATACCCATCAATAAGTTGTCCACTTTGAGCAACATTCTCAAAGATTTCTTACTCATCCATATGTAAACCGCTTTTCATTTATAAATGATTACATAGTTGGAGAATGTAAATTTCAAACTGATAGTTTTATTTGATGTAAAGGCATAATTTTAAAGGCCACAAATTGCGTGTAACACATTATTGTGTGTGTAGAAGTTCGTTAAATAAATGAATATTGTATTTGCAAACAAAAACTACTTTCACTTTTAATTTAAGCAGACCACGGCGCTTAGAGAATAATAGAAATGACATCATTATTGGTGTGCTTTTTTGAATTTGCGAATTTCATGTTATTTAATATATTTCAGCATATTGTTAAGGTCACTCTTGTTAACCATGCAAAAATATTTAGTAATTGTGCGGTCGATCAATATTGATTGGGTAAGTTCCGATTTATCAAAATGTCGCAATTGTTTGACAAAAGAAAAATCTGGCAAATATTTAGTTAAATGCGCAAATAATAATTGTTATCAGTGGTATCGTTCCACAACGATTTCAGACCACATTTTGGCCGCAATTAAAATAGCGTCCTGAAATCAACCAATTAAAATTTCAGGTTTTTATCAATTTTGGCCAAATGTATGTCAGAGTTGCAACCCCGAGCTTAAAAACCATTACGAAGACCTGTTTTGAAATTGAAAACAAAAGTTGAAACATCATACACAGCACCGAGTAGGTCAAGGAAAATAATTTGCAGCTGTTTTTATACAAGCTGAAATGTTCGATTAAAATTGAAAAATTAAAACTAATTGCGCAAAAAATCGCGAATTCCAGACACCACTGCCATGAAAATATACTACACAAATTTTGTTCAAACAAATACTTTTTTTCCATGTGAACGGACGTGAAATATTGGAACAGTAATTTATTCATTGAAATTTAAATTGCAATAAACATTTTATTCGAAATAAAATGAGAATTAAAAATGCAACGCTTTGAAATGCAATAATTGTATAGCACATAGTTAATTTTAAATTGTTGTGCAATTAGAGCTAGTAATGGGTATGTTTTCATTTTAGCACAGAATTCAGCACTAATTACGAGCAATTTAAATTATATTATTAATAATTCACAAACCTTAGTTATTGACCTAAAACACTTGAAAAGCCACGTTTTATTTGTTTATAGCTCTGCATAATCCGATGCAGATGCTGTTTAGTACCAACAAAGAACACCTTCCGGTTTACAATATAAGAATATGTTACACATTTTTCTGAAAGTCACATCTGTATTTTAATATCATCCCAGTTTTACCAAGAAATATGAATTTATGTGAGAAAACGGGTTTAACACTTCATAATTAATTACATAAAAATATTAATAGTAAAATTTAAATTTCTAATTGTTAGTGGAAGTGAGAAAGTCCGCTTGCAGACATTTTTAGGGTATTTCTGTGGCCATACGGTTTTTACTTGAAAACGCAAACGGAAGTTGCGTATAAGGAAGTTTGATTTGGAAAAATGTAAATAAAAAAAAAAACGTTTAAATTGTAATTGGCCAATTGAAGAGTGGCTAGTCATAAAAATTACAAACCGTTTCAAAATACAATCACATATATAATATGTAATGCAATTTCCACTACTGCTAGAACTTTCATATTATTATACGGTTGGTTTTGAAATAATGCTTTTTCAAAAACCACTACCATTCATTTAACATCAAATAGAATTTTAATTAAATGTTATCTGCGAAATTTCATTAATTCAAGCTGGCCAAATAATTAATTTTATGGTCAAATCATGATTATCTTTCAGTCGTAATTAAATACATTCCATTTATAAAAATCAAATCAAAAGTAAAGCCTCGGTAGTTTAATTTCGAAGCGCAATCATTACATTTTATTTCTTGTGCGTAGGTAGATAAAGAAGAACTTATTAGACTTCCCCCAGTATTTTTAATATCATCCCACTCGCTCTTAAAAAATTCCAGAATTTATAATAGACTTATTTAAGACACCCTGCTAGAGGGATTTTATTCCAGTATAAGAAACTAATAAAATAATGTGCAAGTTGTAATTAAATCCGAGGGGCAGTTTTCAGGAACAAAAGTGAAGAAGAATGTTTAATTTCAGAATTTGCAAACCAGATTTTTCACATTTTTAATGTACTTCGCACACTTGGGCCTGAAATTTATTGGCTTCCTTTCGATTTCCAGATAAATGTTCCCACGAACGATAAATTTAACTGGGATTTTCGAAATCGTAATAGTTTTTGTAAAATCTAAAGCTTCTCAAAGACGCTAAAAAATTTCCAAAAAATTAACAAAGACAATCAAATCGAACTTTCTAAAGACAAAGAAATTGTTTTTCATAATATAGTAAATTTTTTTGAAAATCATTTCTATTAAATCTATAAATATACAATTTCGCAAAGCTAATTCTATTGTTTAGTGTTATTATAATGAGTAATTTATTTAAATAAACGATGAGTACACATTTATGCTTCATCATTTTTTCGAAACAAAAGATCTATGTAACATAATCCCAGCTAAAATCCCAAACAGATCAAATATTACTGCGATGATAACAAAATGAAATTGTAACGCTTTAATTTAGCGATATTATTTTATTGGCTTGACGGAAGTGAGTTCTTTCTCGAATTTTAATAAAATAGGAAATTATGTGCGTGTGTGCTATCTTCCACTGATAACAATAAGCTGATAAGAGAAATTTAACATTTTAAACCTTAAAGTGATAAGGAAGTATATAATTGTTGATTTTGCATAGCATATAGGCAGTCTCAACTTTCTTAGAAATTTTTATTCAATGATGGATTGCATTGCAGTATGTAAGCATTTTTTTTTTATAATTACAAGAAAATTGGGAGACAAAGTGTACTAAGAATATGTTTAAGACAGTATTTAAGCACAAATAAATCGCTTGGATTTTGACCAAACAACAATCTTCAATTAAATTAGATTAAAACAACCATTAACGCTTGTTGGGTAATATCAACAAATTTATGTACAAGCACGCTTGTGACAGTGGTTCTGTTAATGTAATCATCATAATGTATATTTATGTTAAGGCAAGTCGACATCTTATATGTGGAACCCTCCTAATCTGAATCTTCTATGGAAACATGTGTTTATTATATTGCCGGATCTCGAAAGCTTGATGAAATATTCAAGCTAAAACTCTCTGGCTGGCATTTATAATTAATCGGTAGCCTTCTTTGCATTTCAAATCAATGCCTTCCCGCTTATCTGGACTAATTGATTTTCCATTATTTCGTGGAAATGCAAAAATGTACATCCACTCGATGGTACTTGGGCTGATTTTAAAAGACTTGCTCTACTTGAAAAAGCTTTTGTATTTCCAGCAAGATAATAATCCTCTCTTGCCGACGAGTTTATTGGAATTCTCGAATTATTAATGACTTTCTATCGTATTTTTTTATTCAAATAAAGGAATATAATAGGTAGACTTTCAAATTTACAAGAAATGCTAGCGCTAAACTTCCGCAACATGAAATCTATCGCATATACGCACCTTGACATTACTTAATTATGCGTAATAAAATAAATTATAACACCACTAATTAGCAATTAACTATGAATTTTAATCTATTCTAATAAATTATATAAAATGAAGAAAGAAAGCAAACAAAAGGTAATCATTTAATTATAATAATGCATGTTTAATGGAATTATTGAAGCTTCTAGAAAAGGATTCTTTACAATAATTAATCAACAAAAGAATTATTGATGCTGATATAATTATTTCTAGTATAATCATTTTACGCATGAATGACCTTTATTTTCTGTATCTGACGAGTGACGTCACTTATATTTTTAATATTTATTTATAAACAATTATAATTATATGTAGATATCCTTTCTATTTAATTATATTTATGTCAATTTTTGAATAAAAATAAAACGTTAATATTTTCCAGCCTTCCTGGAAATTTTTTACATTATTCTAACCTTTAGCGTAGACACGCTTTTTTGAATTTCGTAAATGTCAAGTGCTACTACGCTCACGCCCTCTAGTGAACTTAATTTTGAAAAAGCTAATTTTTTCAAATTTTCCAAATTTTGTCCCACAATTATTCATCGCGATACAAATTCACTTTATATGGAAAGACAAACCTTTTCCTTTTTAGGATCACCTAAAGGTAGACAAGTATTGATTTGACCACCAGTTGCTACACAACGTTGTTTTAGACCGAAATAAATTACATGTTTTTAGAAATAGTAGCGTGACTCTGAATTTAGCCAGCCAATGATGATGATAAACTTGTGTTTAAACAACGAGACAAAAGAGAAGCAAAAAAAAAAATACGGAAAATTTAAAGTCAAGCTTAATCGATGTTTTATCGAATCAAAATTGTTAAATTGTGTAAATTTATTATTAAAAATTCAAGCCAACTAATTAGGTAATTTATTTATAACGCTTCAATGAATGCCTTGTTTAATTGCAACAATTGATCTTTGAACTATATTGTTGTGAGCACGAATTTGCTTTCGAACAATCATATCAATGTGAAAAAACGCTGATTTTAATTATTGTTAATATCATTATTGCAAATAAATAAATTAAAATTATTTACTTTTACTTTTTCCATATGCAATTTTTATGTTTTTCTATTCCATTTATTTATTTTACTGTTTATTTCAATTTCGCAGTTCGTTGCAAAATGCAGTTAAAATTTTGTTTATTTTTTCATAGTACTTGAAATAAAATTTGAATTACAATTTCAAAACTAAACATGTATGTTATGAAAGACCAAAGCAAGCCTGAAGGTTATTTGCAATGGAATATCGTAAAATTTACTTCATAATATTTTTTACAGATTTATTTGTTCAGTTTAAAGATTATTGCAATCGAAAAATTCAGTTCGAATAAAAATATCCAAATTTTTCTATTGTACAAACTTTCATAGAAAAGTTTACAAATTTTGCAAACAATTCAATTCAATCGAAAAATATCAAGCATGAAAAAATCTTGTTAAAAATAAACCTGTTTCAAAAAATAGAAAAGTAATCAACAGATTTTGATATTTCGAAAGATAAATAGCGAGCGCTATCCGACATCGTGCGTTTGTTATTATTAGTTATTAAAAAAGCAATTTTGCTTCTATTTCTGGTAAATATAATTTATTATTTATAAAGTAAACTACAATATCAACTGCGATATTGACGTTAAGTCAATATAACCGAAGCTCATGTATTGCACTTTAATAAACGAACGAAATTGGCGGGCGTTATAACTTTATAAGACGCCTAACTGAAAATTGTAGACAAGCGAACGATCAAAAAGTTTTTTTTCCATTCAGATAATATGCAATTAGAAAACTTTTACCCAAAAAATTAAATAAAGTCAAAAGCACAACAACATTTTTTTTTAATGTATCCGACACGACAATTCTTTTATCTCAAACCGTAAAAATGTAATTAAATTAATAAAAATTTAATTAAAAATAATTACTGCGCAAAGATTTTATAATTTTTTGCTTCATACGATTTAATAGAATAGATGGACGAGAAGGTTTAATTAAAGAAAAATATCTTTGCGAGCTTTAGAAAAAAAATTCTGCATAAAATCATAAAGGTCGCGGTGCATAAGAAAAATTGTAAAATGAGGACACTATATTTTTAGTTTAATGGAGCAAATTTATAAATAAAATACTTCACTACTAGTTAGGCCAATTAAAATAAAATTCATATCGAAAAATTGAATCTATCAGATCTGAAAAAACGATACTCAAGTTTTAATACGACCTTGATTGGTATCTTTCATAACACAATGTAGGCTTTTGAATAAAAAATCTTTGGCCGCTAGGCAAGCATTAAAAAGCGAAAAAAGCGCAATAAAAGTCAATCGACCAACCACAAACTATTATATAGGAAAAGTAAAGGCGCTGAAGCGTTTTGCAAAAATGGTTTTGTTTCTTATAGCTCTTCGTATGCATGCCTACTTTAACATTAAAAGTAGCGAGATATGTACAATGAAAAAAAAGCCGGCTGACTTGTACATATAATGCGGATCAATGTGCCAAAGCCTGGGTAAATGTCCCGTGATTATTGTTCTCAGTCGCGAACCAAGGTCGGCCTTGTGCAAAACCTGCTCTACCACACACACACACACTCTTTTGCTTGTTGTATCGCATAAACAGCAGAAAGAAAACTATTTCAAAATAAACTTGAAACGAACCAAAACAAAAAATTCAGAAAAATCTGCATCCCAAGGGCCCTGAGAAATGCATCACGTTGCAATCGCATATACCGGTTGCACTTCCAATCAAGAACAATGCATCCTTTCACTTTCATCGGACTTTGCTAGCTTCAGTTCAGTATTCTGTTATGTCTGAGAAAAATTTCCAGCCTAGCTCCTAAAGGTCCTAAGATATACCGGTTGCACTTCCAATCACGAGCATCCTTTCGCTTTCGTCCGACTTTTCGTTTCGGGGTTTCCCCTAACTTCGGTTTATGTTTTCCATTATGTAATAATAACTGAGAAAATATAGCAGGATTACATCTCCAGGTTTGGTGTATCAAGGATGTCACGTCACGTTCGGGTTACAAATCTTGGTGGCTTTGCTCGCCACATTTTAGGGGTGCGCCCTTTTTGCAATTTATGTTCGAAACACCGTTTCAATTAAAAAAGGTAATTCGAATATGTCAAATGGCGTTCTGAGGTTCGTTTATTCCAATTTGTAGACGTGACAGTGACTGACGGCAATCGGGATTATTTTCTTCTTCTTCTGTTTCAGACATTGCGCAATAATAATAATATTAATGTAAATTTAAATAGATGCTGGCATAACATGGCTTATTTTATTCGATTATACAAAGAGTACGTAACATGTACAAACGATTTGATTTAACAAGATTACAGGCTTTTGCATTCGATACATTGACGATCTAATTACAGGTAAATGAATCGTGACTATCCGTAAATCGATGGTGATCAGAAAATGTTCCATTAAATTGCACACTCTCCCTTGAAGATGTTTTCGTCGGGCATTACGTGATTCAAAAATAGAAAATTTATATTGAAATTCCATTACGTAATTCAACGCAAACATTCAAGTAAAAGTTAAATACTTATTAAAAAGCAATTTAACAATTATATTAAGCGCATCCAATAAATATTCGTTCTTTTCCTTCTTTCGGTCATTTTATCTGGTTGGATGTAATCATTAATTGGAATCCATTAAAGGATTCAACCACATAACATTTCATTGGAGATCTTATGGCCTCTTTTGAGACTCCATAAGCTTTCATGAGACTTCCTAAGAGTCATTTTAAAGTTTCTTCAGATGTGATGAGATTCCATGAGCTTTTATTTCAACCTCAAGTATCGATCTGATTGATATTCACAGTCTATAAGAGCGGCTTTAAAGTTAAACATGTAGAAAATGCGTCCCTTATTCGCATAATTAATGACATGCCAATTTGTCAGACTGAACCACTTATTAAATCCACCACTATATCTAAAACAAATTATTTGCCTGAGCGAAAAATAAATTTCGCCCACAAAGCTTCCACTAATCGAAAGATTGCTCGAATTCTCTTCGTTCGTTCTAACTTGATTACTCAAAATCGAAATTCTTGGCGTGCTTTTTACTTAAACTCGCTTTGATCAAATTACATTAAGGACGCACTGCAATTTGTAACTTGCTGGAATGTCCGCTGGAGCGCTCTACATTTCTTTTTCTTATTATTTTAAATTAGTTACTGGAGTAAATATAAAATTTCTTATAAGCAATATCCATCTATGGATGCTATGGGCGACTGCCTCCTGCATGCAGCTGCTTCAGAGCCTCTTTTCGCAGGAAATCATTTGTTAAATAAAAAGCGTAACATGCAAAAATTTGATTGAAATCGGAAAACGTTTCTCAAAGCTCCGTTCGCTATTCATTTCATATAAAATATGTTCACATTGGTATGTTATGTAGGAAGATGGGGACGAGCGGGGAGATACAAGCAGAGGATGGCTCTTTGTAGGGTTCACAATCCAACCTTGTACTCACGCAGATCTTATGGTAGACGAGCCGTAACGATGGGCATGAGAATTCTCCTGCTCTAAATGTATATAGATATACTATATAACTAACTATACGCCTATGTAACCTCAAACAAAGGATCGTTATTACTGGATTGCCGCACTGAAGGCAAACAGCGGCAGTCCGGCAAATAAAACAAAGAAAAAATGTGTAGCAACTTTTTTTCTACTCTCTGCCTGCTGGTCCATATTTACCAAGTGGACGAAAAAAGCTATTTATTGTTCTGGTTAAGAAACTTAAATTTTTGAAAAATAAGAGAGCATTATCGCTATTTAAAAAATGTTTGAATTGCATTTTTCATTGACAAGTGTTACAAATTGTTTTGAACAATTGTGTGCAAAATACACGATAGAAGAGGAATTTCACTTAGAACAATCTAATCTATTGGGACTTTAAACGACCAAACAAACAATGAGTCATTAGAAAAATTGCAACCTTAGCTAAGCAAAATCAAAAATTTTGCATATTGAATTGACAATGAAATTGAATTTGTAAGAAGAGAATCGTGGTGCTGTAGCTTAATTATAGAGCAAGGCGTTAACCGCACGAAATATAATTCTGGACAAGGACACACCACAAGGTGGAATTGTTGATTTCACAATTTAATCCATCCATTTCGAAACGTAAACGAAAAAGAACAAGTAAAGCAATTTCCTCTCTCCTATTATTATTATTCTCATCATTATATTGTGGTTTGTTAAGAGTGAAATAATAATGGCAATTTAACTTTGCGACCAATGCCCCAACCAACACAACGTAAATTAGCAACTCCGCCGCCAATGGTACATTGCGAACGTTAACCCGTCCAATGGCACAGAGTTGAAGGTGAGGTGAGTTGGGTGCCTCTGGATGTGCGATACTCATTTTATTTGCACGTTTTGGCCTTGGTTTCGTACACAATTTAAGCAAATCTTTTTCCCCGACCAACAATTCTAATTATTACATTGTCCACACGCCGGAAATTTTCCGTCTAAACCCACCAAAACACCGAAAAAAACATTACTGCTTTACACACCGTAGAAAATTAATTAACACTTTCAATGTAAATAAATAAGTGTGTAAGGTTCGAATCCGAAAAGGGAAAGTATATTTGTACGATGAATCTTTCTTAGTCAAGGTTAACCATTGTATTTTTCTGCGTTTTTTTAATGCCTGGCAAACCGACGACTTGTACTGCTGACTGCATTTGAATATTTATTTTGCTTGATTTTTATCTGGGAAAAATTTCCGCTTGCTATTGAGAATCTAAATTAATAACCCCATCTTCAATATGAATTGTTTTCGAATACCCATGCGACTTTTTAAGATCAATATGCTATTTGGAGAAATTTTGGGAAAGCTACTCCTTGGTGCAACTCTTAAGGAGCTTCCCAAAATTTCTCCAAATAGCATATTTGATCTTAAAAAGTCGCATGGTTATTCCAAAACAATTCAATTCATGTTAATAGATTTTTGGACTAATTAAATTTTATCAATTTCTATCAAAATGTTTGAAAATCTATATACTATATTGTATTCCATGTGGCAAATTCGATATTTATTTCATAGACAAATAATTTAATAATTCATAATAATTAATCATAATATATGTAATTAATTCGACAAACAAGCAACCAATAAATACATTTTGGTCAACACATAATCATTATTTGATACAGTCGAAATAAACATGCTTACATGAAGCGCGCAAAATAAAATTTGAAAGCAAAAACTCACCGTGATAATCCACTGCTTTCAGTAATCCACTGCTTTGTTGCACAGGAACCAGGGCTGAAAAAACAAGACTATTTAATACAGCTTGTAAATTAATTTTAACAAAATAATTACCAATAAGTTCTCGAACAACTCCTAAATTCAAAGCAGTATTTCAACTATGGAAATCTCTTTATAATATATGTTGTATGAAATTCAAAAAATAACTTAATACTTAATTGCAAATACGAATTTAAAACGCGCACTGTTTTTAGCTCAAAATTACGAAATTATTTTTAAATAACCTGGAAAAAAGTGTTAATTAAGTCTGCTTTTTACAAAATTGTAACTGAAACGAACAAAGTTTGCAGAAACAAAAAAGCAAGGCGACACAAACAGTTTATATAACTGTTGTACAATAAAATATTTTTACAAATTTTTGAAAAATAAAAATAATAAATAAAAATAAAAATAAAATAAATAAATTAAAATAAATAAAATTTAAAGTTTTGTAATAAATTAAATAATTTTTAATTATAATAATATAATTATTATTTAATTTATTGTTTATTTAAATAAATATAAAAAAATAATAATAAAATTAAAATAAATAAATATTATAAAATAAAATACAATACAATACAATAAAACACTAATTAATTAACAATAATTTAATTGTTGTTTAAACAATAAGAAGGAATTGCTGTTAAGTTAAGGGAGATGTAAATTTCGTAGATATTTGTCAATGTTTTTTTCTTCGAAGTGTGCTTTTTTTGTACGATGTACTCGTAGCGTCGGTATTTTTTTTGTCTCGCTGGTAGAATCCTGAGTTGTTATTTTGAAAGTTATCTGCAGTGTAACTTTCTTTACAACTAAGTCCAAATTATTGCTTATATTTTTTTTAATTAACTTTAATAAAAAAAATATAAACAATCGTTGACGGCGGTGGTGGGCGGAGTGGGGCTTTCATTTAACGGCAATTCCTTTTACATAATTTCACTTAAATTTAGTGGAGTTGTATTTAAAATGAGTCAATCAGTCCAAATTACAATTAAACATATACCTAGTTGAATGATTAAGCAGTGATTTTTTACAATAAATATTGCAACGCAAAAAATGGCGGTCAAACGGGCCGAAATTAATTTCAATGTGTAAGTTTAATTACCGTGCACGTCGTGTAGGCAATTAAACTACACGCATCTGATACAATTTAAATATAAATGATTGAATGATTTTCAATACAAAAGGAACAGCTAGTAGCTAAATTTCTGCGGAGCCGGCCGGCTTACAGAAATGTAGCATTCCAGCCAGTGGAAATGTGAATCCTAACTAACCTTGGTGTTTGCACATCTTTTCACGTGCAATTCTCGTTCAGGACGGTGGATGCAGCCTGGAATTGATGTCCATCCTCTTCCTTATGTTGTTACCTCAACATTGCACTAATTTTCCCTAACTTTACTATTAAATTCTACTGATAAAAAGTAATTTGCATAAGCCTTTGCGCCGCTTACCTAGCCGTTACAATTTACACGTAAAAATGGAGACTGGGTGGAGAGGGGCAAGCGGGAGCAGGAACCCCGCTCCATCTACAGGTTGATAGTTTAATTTTTCACACAAAACGACATCTTACGTCTATAATTATTGAATTTAATTTATAAATAATTAAATTGAGTTTATTAGGGTTTATAGAATATTTAAATATTAAAAGTTTAATTTCAATTTACTAAATTCAAGCAAAAAGTTTCATAAAATTCCTTCCCGCAGTAAAAATCTATGAAATTCCGCGCGAAATTTAAAAAAAATTATTCATTTCATGGAAAATCAAAAAACCCCTCATAAAATAAAATCTCATTAACGAATTTCATCAATTTTAAATAGTTGAAGAAGTTCCTGCAGATTTCTGAAACTTTCGTGAAGTTCCGACAAACTTTGATAGAGATGCCTCTATCAAAACTTAAAATAACTCATTATCTTCTATTAAACTAAACTCATATAAAACTAAATATAGCGCCTTCAAGCTTATTGGAATCATATAAAAGTCTAGTAATTTTTTTTAAAAATGCTCTTATTAGAAAACCCGAATCTTGAAGATTTCTTCTTAGATTCTTGGAAGATTCCTTTTCAAACATTTTCTGAAAAAATAATATTACTGTATTAATAATTTGGTGCTACATTTAGGTGTCTTTGTTATGCTAACAAAACAAAAATCTGATAGAGGGCATTCAGTAATTTAAATTGAGCGTTTCCACATAAAATGCGTTGAATTCTACTGGGGAATATTAATTATTTATAATTATGGTAGAAAAGGCGCAATTATATTGATAGGCATGCGTATACACAGTAATTTATAATTCAAATTGTTAAACAAACAGAATAATACAACAAAACTAAAGCAAACATGAATTATTGAATCGCTATTTATATAATCCGTCGAATAAAATTGAACCGAAAAAAAATGAGCCAGCTATTTCGGTCGAATAATTTTGGAGCCGATAAAGATTCGAAATAATATTAAAGTTCGTGTTTATTTTGGCAAAAAGTATCAACAAAAATATTGTTACTGACGTATATCGGACGACTGTAAAATCGCTATTAAACACTTTCGAAATTTATGGACCGATATTATATTTTTTGCCAATTGGGAAATAGTACTGTAAACAAAATCCAAAAATTGATATTTTACGATGGATGAAACAGAATTCTGTAATTCGATAGGGAATTTCCTTTCCGAAATATTCATTTGTGCATTGTTTCCAACCGAGCACGAGAATGAGCTGCACGTGCTTCGTATCCATTCTTTTGTTCTCACACACATACTCACACGTGTACAGGTCACACATTAAAATAATAATAATAATTTGTTTTATCCATTTTGCTGCGCTATCTACTATTTTTATTTTCTATAATACTAGTTGTTGCTATGATAACTATTACTTTAAATTTTTATAATAAAAAATATATTGCTTTGTAGAAAAAATCGATGTCCAACAATACTTATTGTCATGAATGACACACTCGCACGTGTACTTGTCAATAATAATTTGCTACATCCCTTTCGCAGTAATATCGACTTTTTATATTTCCCTTCACATACACAAAAAATAAATAATATTTATCGCTGTGCGTTAGTTTGCAATAAAAGCAAGCAATTTAATTCATCTTCATTTGCGCCAGTGATTTATTTGTGTTGAAATTTTTCGCTGTTTTTTTTTTATTATTTTTATATGCGCTCTAAATTTAGATCTGCATGAGTATGAGCGTATGCGTATTTATTAACATTTCAAAGTCGTTTCTGATCTGAAAATTTCGCTTAATGCATTTTTTTTCTTTCTGTTACAGGTGCGTTTCCAATTAGCTAGTTGCACGAAATTTAGTTAGTTTATTTGCACGAGACCACGAGGTATGTTAAAACAATTTTCGTAAAAATCGAACGCAAAAAAAATTCTACATATTTACATGTAAATGGAAATGCCAGTTTAATTGCCATACATTGTTTGGCCGCTAATTAATGCATACTATTTAAATTCAAATGCATATTTAAAAGTTCGCCGCAATTTGCTTGATAATTAACAATAGTTATTGGCAATAATTTTTAAATTTTCAAAAGCAACCGAAAACCGTGTGGTTGCTGGATGATAATTCTAAAAACAGATCCATCTGTTTGGGAACGCATGTGTTTTTCAACATTAACCGTCTACGACACAAGGAGTGTGTTCGTCAAATTTATTTTGGGGTAACCTTGAACTTGCAGAGAACATTAGGTATTTGTGTATTATTGTGGATCAACAAACTAACTGGATTTCATTGCGAATTTATCAAAAAAGTTTGGATGAAATCCTAATGAGCTTTTAGCAGTTTAAACTGATATGGCACTTAAAAGCTCAGTGGAAAGCGCTTTAGTGTTGTAGGAGCGCTCAAGGTCGGGGACCATGAGATATTGGGCGCACTCTTTTTCCAATTCTAGATGAGTTAAAAATGTTAGAACAAAACTTTAAGTTTCCTGTTTAAATTTGCCGATAATACATATTTACAAAGAGGTCGATGTACTACTTGTAATGATGAGCAAAAAGTTTAGAGGACAATTAAGATACTCGAGGATAATCGATTAAAGTTATGCAGTATGATTTTATGGATATAGTTAGCAATCGTGTTTGTTCTGCAAAGTAAATGTAATGCGCCTAGAGAGACGTAATGAAAATAGATTTTCAAAATTGGTTTGGTTCGGTTAGGTTAGAACAAACTAGAAACTCGTCAATCAATAGAATGGTTCGCCACAAATACGCATACACTGCGAAAACTTGGGTTGACACGCGCGTTCAAACTCATATTGCTATTATTGTTAATCGAGTTGTCTGTGTAATTACATTATTTCACACTATAGAGACAGAATGGCTTCAAATTGAATCGACTTTTCCACGGCACGTCATCGTCGTCTGTTCGAATAATTTCCCGTCGTCTCCTTCGCCATAATTACCCCCCACCCCCTTTTCGATAATCAAATGAGTCGCTTTGTTTTGTTTGGTAAACATCTTTTGTAGTTAATACTATTATTGATGTGACAGCTAATTATTGTCGCTATATATCGATCGCAAACTGTATGTCTGTCTGTCTCGCGGAAAAAGAGAATGAAAGGAAACGGCGCGACAAGTTAATTGGGGGGAGCAAGCATCCCCAGACTCGCCTGGAGGAAGTTTTGCATGCAACTTTGTTTTACTTATGTTTTATTTTCAAGTGTCTGGCATGCATTCTGAAGAATCTGCATAGCTACTGCTGAAACTCTTTAAGTTTAATCCTTTGCAGCAATTCATAAATTAAAATGGGCATGTTTACCATTTCGTAATTGCAAATGAGAACTGTCTAATTGCAATTCGCATTTTTTACTGAACAAGCTGAATGAGAAAATAGAAAATTAGATATTTCTAATCTTGTCCATCATTATAAAAGTACTTTAATTGAACGCGATGTTTTTTTGGCTGAAAAATATTTGTCTCTTGCAGACCTGAAATGCAAGTACTCTCAGAAATTTGCATCGCGAGTTTTATATCATATTTTATTTCTGATGAAGCTGTTTAATGAAAATGAGTTTTAATTGCAGAGATGACACGAGAAAAAGAAGAGTCTAGAGTAGAGTACATTTACAGGAAAAGCAAACGGCAAAATTATGCAGTGATTCGCATAACGAATAACGTGAACTGTGTATAAAAAGCATACATAGTACACTTCAAAAAGGTCGTCTCGTCTTTTGTATCTCTAGCACACTTACGTGACCTTTTTCTAAATTAGATCATATTGAAAAACTAATTTATTCATTTCATTCTCTTGTCTCATCTTCACTTCTCTCGCTCTCAATACAATAGCAATTTGTTTGCATTTCTACGGCTTTTTTTTATTTTTCGTGTATAGCGAATATTTGAATAATGGAGTGTTTTTATTAAAATTCGCAGACGCCAATTAGTTAAATTAATAATTTGACGAAATACTCGAATACTTTGAGGATATCTTGGCATATAATTATTTTTTGTCTTTGTTTAGACTTTTAGGGCGGTTTATTATATTTTTTTTTCAACAGGAGCCTTTTTATTTGTCGCTTATTTGAACAATTCCAAGTGTTTTTTTATTAATATTAAATAAATCGCAGCCGTGCCAATTAAGCTCCGCGAAGTTTTCAACCTCCGCATCCACGTTATTTTAAAAGTTTTTTTTTCGGCTGGTTTGTTTCATTTTAATGTTCTTCACTCCACGCATTTTAAATCCTTTGCGAATTACAGTCTACTTTGCCTAGTAAAATAAACGTCTTCTACCGTGAAAGGCCATTATTTTCCTTTCCCTTTGGCCTCTAGTAGAAAATCTCAGCACGAAAAAGGTGCAAAAAAGGCTCAATAAATTATTGAGCAAGAAAATATATATTTTTCTTTAGTATAGTACTTGAGCGATTCAATTAAACTGCACGATCATTCCAATTTTTGGCTTTCCTCCTTTTCTTTCGACGAAAAACACCGAAATTAGAATGAAAAATGTTTGAACAAATTCAGCTAAAAAAAAACCCTCGCTCACATCAGCACACAAAGAAAGGTAAAATCCGCTTGTGAGTGCACATATTTAGCCACTGAATACGCACCCTTCTTACAAATAATGCAGATATAGGGGAGAAATTTCATTTTTACAGCTCTTCTGAAATATATTCGAAAACTTTTTGACGATTTGAATTCACCCACGATTCTTTCTTCCCCGTGCAAATGTTACTGCTGCAAATTAATGTTGTTAGACGGATTAAATGGCATGGGGGTGGAAATCCTAAGCATAAGGGATGGCTGTACTTAAATTATTTCTGCAAAATGAGCTACTAAAAAAAAAAATATATATCTTGAATTATTTTCAGTTTGTTAAAGTTACTTAAGTCAGATGAGTGAGTGACTTAAAGGCTTGGTGTAATAAGTTGCCATAAAAGTGAAAATTGATAAATATTAGTAATTTCTGGTGGCGTTCCAAGCAAACGATGCTAATTGATTTAACAAACGTATTAAATACACGATTACTAATTGTAATGATTTATTTAGTGGAGTCATTGACTCGTTGATATGTTATAGTAATAAAACATTTCCCATGTTTCGTCAGCAGCTGCAGCCATGTCGCTTAAATAGTTCGTATATTGTTTTAAAATAAAATGGAAGCAGAAAAAAAGTGTAGTTGGACTCTATGTTATAGTTAAATTTCAATACATTTCTACAGCTGCACTTTGTTAATATGTGAAACAATAATAAACTTATGGTGGAGGTTTTTCACTCGAAATGTTTATTGCTTTTAAAACACACATGCATTGCATGTAAAACTATGTGTTTGGAATTTTAATATTATAAAATTGTGTACTAGTACAGCAGCACTAAGAAAAGAAACAAAACGAAGAGAAAAATTATTTTGTTTTGCAGCTTTTAGATTTAATTTTATTTTATTTATAGAGAAGTTATAGCATAGGAAAGAAACAATAATTACTTATCGATTTTCCGTGTTTACTTTACTTGTGTATATAAGTTTCCAATTTCTTAGCTTGTCTCTGTTTTTTCAACCTCTCCACACGCTGCTATTTAATTATATTTATATTAATTACTAGCACCTTTCAATATGACGCTATAATTAAAATTGGGTGCACTAGATTGAATATAAACCGCGATCAAAGCACGTGGATGACCAATACTAAACGTCTTCCCCAACTAAGCGCAACAATTTTCTTTAATTTGCTCGCATTTTTATACAAATTATTTAAAAAAAAAACCATTACACTAGATTGTAGCTCTAACTTATAGCTATCCAAAAGTACCATTAGATATTTTATATCGTCTCCAATACTAAAGATTTGTGCCCCACAAGAATGATCTCTCCAAGAACTTTAGCTATGTTTCACCCGTCAGACATCATTCAGTTAAATTGATGAATTTTCTTGATCCCCAGCTTTATTTTTGAATCCAATTCACTTACGTGACAAATATAAAATTTGATGTGAATCCAGCTCAAATGATTTGCACTTTTAATTCATATAATCCAGAAAAATTGTTTTTAAACTAGAAAACATCAACGTGAATCAAATTGAAACTGTGTGGAGGTAAATAAAAAAATCTCGTCTGCCCCAATCATTAATAAATATAAATATCCTGCGAGTATAAACAACAGAGGCCAGTTTATTTCTAAATCCAAACCAACATGTAAACAATTCTGTTTAATTTTAATATTTACAGCCCAGAGAGCGACTTCTTTTTTCGTTTTCTCAAACTGTTATTTTTTTTTCAGCAAAGAAACGCTTAAGTGTTTATTTACAATAGAATCGCTTCACCACATGATATCATCACATAGTTTCAAGACGCATATTATCCAGTCCGTTGCTAATTAAATTTGATATGGTAAAAATGCGTAATTAAATTAATCAAAGTGCACTGGCTGCTCGCTTGTTGCAGCGAGGTCAACAAACTAACGCGAAAATAATTTCAATGATTGAAAGTGCATGTTTGATGCACATTTGCAGCATTTCAGGTGCATACATAACCACCTCTAATAAACTCATTAAGATTCCCGAAATAGCTTTTTGGCTATACGCTCTCTCTGTGTGTTATTTGGAATAAAGTAAAGTGGTGTGGTGAGCCACATCCGAAACATCCTGCATGGCGCATTTTCGCTCAGATTCAACATTTTTATTGACAAACTTTTGTATAAAATTAATTAAGGCATGTTCACACTAAGCGTTGACGCGGCCGCACAGATCAACAGCCGCGCGACAATATCCGCATAGAATATAATAAAATGCACCCTCCCTGCTTTTTCGCATTCTCCATTCACAATAATTCATATGCAGACAAAAAATCGAAAAAACAAAAGGTGCACTTCAATATTCTATGCGGCAAGGTCTCGCTCACTGTTGATCTTTTAAATTATGCATGAATCTGTGTTGTGCCAAAGAAGAAACCGTTTAGGTTTGTTGCCATTGCACTTGTATCGCTTTATTTTTTTGCCCAAAAAACAACAAGAAAGGCAAAAAGCACAAGATTTATTTATAGGTTAGGCGACCGCAGTGGCGCCATCTATCAATCAATCTAACACTTGATTAATGGTCCTTGAGGATATTTGACTTTGAATTAATTGAACTCGATTGCGAATCAACCCTACTCAAGAGTTTGTACTGTTAATGACGGAATTAGTGTTTATTGCGATTCGGAGCGGGGGAGAACGCACCCCTTCGAATTTAAATGACCTAATGAGGAGTGTCTGTTTTTCGGCAACAATTCCGGTTTTATGGGAAAAATATGACATCCGATTCGCTTTCCAGCTGACAGACGAAATTCTTTTTTGAACCTTTTTCGGGTTTTGATAAATGCCGATGGCTTGAACAAGAAACTCCTCTTAAACCGGCAGTGCTATGCACATGTTTCTATCCTCGCCCTATCTTTGAAACAATATTAATATTTTAATTAAAAATCTAATTAAACTCGCTTTTCGTTATAAAGAAAAAAATTTGGTTAATTTAAACAGGCGGAAGTAAATGCGACTTTTTTATTTATCCAAATCGTATTATGATTTATTTAAATTTGGATGATGTAAAGGAATTTACATGGACAATTTGTTATTGTAATATACAGTTTTAAAACGCAGTACCAATACGTGACAATCAAAACTATTTGAATTTATTGAGAGATTAAATATTATTATGACGTTTTTTATTCGCAATAATAATTCCAATCAAATTAACTATTGTTTTATATGAATATTATGACGGGACGATTAGTTTATATTTTTAAATCTGATAAAACAGAAACGAAACTCTGGCTTAGTCCACATATAAATAAAAAAGTTGATTAATTTGTCAGAGGAATAAAAATCTAATCTCTATTGTATAAACCGCATTTAGGGCCATTATGCAGATATAAATTCGCATAATAAAATGTAAACAAGAATTTAAACGATAAGCAGCTTGATGTTACTGATTGTTCTACTCATTAGCAATTTACGAGCTTCATATTAAATAAGAAAATTAAAATTCGAGCACACGATATTCCTACGCCCCGGCAAATCCTTCAAGTTAAACCGATTTTGATGAAATTTCGTATATAGAGAAAAATCCGTAGCATCCAACCGATTCTTTAGAATTTTAATGAGACTTATGGTTTTGAAGTTATCAATTGTTTTTTAATAAATTATTAATAAAATGAATTATTAATTATTTTTATTCATTATTAATGGTAATACTGGTATTTCATTCACGTCGATTACTGCCGTTTTTTTCTACTTTAGTGCCGATTTCGGATAAAAAGATTTTGATGGTGCTACTCAATTGTGTTATTATTCACAAAGCTATAATATGTTTATTAGATAGATACTCGGATAGATATGTAATATGAAAGGCTTATAAATATTCATAGCTACATTTATTATATCCTATAATATAAGGGTTTCATAAAGCCATTTCGAGGCTGAACTGCAAATAATAAACTTTTGCATAAAATTTATTACACATAGTGTGTTTTAGTCCGCATCTTATGAATAGCGGCATAACATAGAGAATAGTCTCAAAAATAAAGCGGAGAGGCCGTTCATTTTGGGAAGAACCTGCGCGACTCAAAACTCGCGGTAGTACTAGGCAGACAAAGTGACACTTTGTCTGCATTATTTTCAATAATCTAGTTTAAAAATCCTTTGTTGTTTGAAACAATGCAGCGTCGCGTATTTAATAATATAAAGTGTGAATGTTTGTCGTTTAAATTTAATTGGCAATTGCTTCGCAAAATTACACAAGGCTTCTTTGCTCCCCACTTTACCGAAAAGACAATATCCGGATAGCAACCCCTAGCTTTTACTTGACACCACCACCATGCGTTTTGAAAAGCGAACACAACATTGTGTCTATAGTATTATAATTATATAGGTATATTTTGTGGCATTAATTCCAGCATGTAATTGTTTTGGCACGACATTATCTAAATGCATATGTGTGTATTGAACGTGTGAGAGAGTTGGTTGTGTGGTGCTTGTCGGGTTAAACTGTACAGACGGCACAAATGGAGGAGGCGAAGGGATTTGAGAGTGAATCAATGTAATTGCTTGATATGTAATTGTTGTCTCTCGGATAGCGTTGCCAACGGAAACGGTTCAACATAAGCATATCAATGCTAGTTGGTTGTTAGCATACTAATGTAACTCGTTAAATGCGACTTTTGTTTTTCCTCGTTCAAAAAATTAACTACTATGTACTATTCGGTTTGGAGATTAAGAAAAATGCGCTTACATCTTCCAATTGCATTATCAAGTAGCTTCACAGTAGAATTCACAAGAAAACCGCTCTAGTAGAATAAATTAAAAATCGTACTATAGTTCGTGCACAAAAAGGTGGCGGTCACGTCATCAATGTAGGCGTGGTTTAAATTTAAACTATCGATATGACGTCAACTTTTATACTTTAGCGCGTTGTTTAAATACTATTGTTGTTGTTTAAATAATTATTACGCGTCGTTGTAATTTTATCAAACAACAGTCCTTCTGCTTGAGTATTGATAAAAAAAATGAGGAAATGAACAATCTTAAACCCACTCGTACAATGCTCAGTGAACTTGAATAAAGTCATTTACCTTAGCTGCTATAATTGCTGAAAACAATTGTTTTACTACAATTAGAAAAAGATAATTAGCAACATTTAAATTAACCTTCACCTTCGTAATAAAAAATATATCCTGTATTGGATTTAAGACCGTAACTTCTTTGAAAAGTTAAGGGCACTAAATTAAATGATTGAATCTGACTTAAATGAGCTCAACCTATCTTAATATAAAACCTATAATAAATACAAATCGTTCTCGCCCACTATTATTTCAAGACCGTTCAATACAATAAATTTATATGGGATTGTGGGTGGATTTGCTGAATTTATAGAAACTGGAAACGCGCGACGTCGACGATGATGATGATCTCTTGCATAAGATACAAGCAGCCTCTCTCCGGTTTTGTCTTTTGTCTAACAGTCACGCATCCTTTCACTATTACGAATCGCAAATGAATTGCAAGCCAAGAATCATCATCATCATCATCTTGAGATTCTATTGCAATGCATGTGCGCTGATTTAGTTTCCACTTTTATATTCTTATTGCAGAGTGTTACCCTATTACCACATTTTAATTTAGAAAGCAGTTTGCTATTTTCAGACTTTGAAAAATAAATTGGTAAATAAATAATACGATAATTTTAGATGCAAAAAGCCGGAGCGGGTTTTATGAATGCATATATATGGTAGGATGGATGGTGCAACTGTTAATTATTTGTATACATATAAAGTTTTAATTCAAAATTAATATTACATGTTTATTATTTAATTAAATTAATTATTAACTTTTTATTTGTTGAATAAAATTATGTAATTACGAGGATGATGAAGTTAAAGCGGGCAAGAGACGGACGTTTATGTGTTTCGTGTGTGGACAGTTTTTGGTCCAAGTTCTTTGAGAAAACTTTCTTGTTTTCGGAATTTTTTTCATGCATCATCGTTATGCCAATTACGCGACTTTCTGGTTTGCATGATAGATGTGAAGATAAATAAAGAAGGCACCCAATTACTCAAGTTTTGATTCCCCGATAAGAAATTGCGTCTATGATCAGCTTTAATCCGAGTTTGCTTTACAACCTTAGCGAATAACAAGGAGCTAGGTCTAATAGTTTTAAGATCGTAAAACTTTCTGAAATTATTATGCATATAAGCCACCAGTTTATGAGTAACACTGACTTTATTAGACTTAAAGCTTCGTCAGTTTGACCTTAAAATTTAAGTGATATAATATTTTAGCTATCATCGGATTTTATGTGGAAGCCTTGATAACAATGTGAACGACGTTCTTGCAACAAAGATTGAGCAAAGGGTGGCAGCTTTATTTATTATTAAAATAATTATTCATTATAATTAATATTCTCAAACAATGTTTGAAATTCCTTTTAATCATAGTTAATTTACTTAATTTATTAATTTCTTTGAAGGCAAAGACTCAAAGAGAGAAAGTGTCACATTTTCGGGCCGCCGAGATGCTTTTAAATTTAACTTGCTAAATATTCATTCTAATTAATATACAAGCGAATTACATTAAAATAATTTGTTGTTTTTGTTTCAGGTAAGGATAAGCCAACATTTTGCAATCAACATTCATGTAAAGTATCAAATATTTTATTTATAAATGCGATGTTCTTCTTAAATTAAATAAATGTACAACATGAGAACATCCAGATTAACATGATGTACTATTTAATTTAAATAATCAAAAAAAAAATATTACGAGATGAAGTTGTTATACAACGATCCATATAATTTACTATTGCATACAAATGGGCCAATTCTAGTCAAAAAAAAGAATGAAAAATCGACCCCATTAAATTTAATTCGATTTTGACCAAAAGGATCTTCAACAATGTCCGGCATTTTCAATTTGGAGTCATTAAAATTGGCAGCTTCCTTTGTAAGCCCGTATTTTAAAGGGATGTCCTTTACGTGCAGGAATATCCATAACGTTATTGACCATTTGAAATGTTCCACTTTCCAAAAGTTCAAACTGCATCATTTTATTTGCCAAGATAACCGAATTATTTGTCACTTGGTTGTAAAACATTTTTCTGGGGATGCGAATTTTTACCACCACGAAATTTAGTCATCATCATATAATTAGATGTGCATCATGGGGCTGGATCCTGTTTGCTTTAAGCCAAGACCGTTTTGTTATTTTGATTAAATCCTAATCTGTGCCTTGTAAAAATAATCAGGGGCTTAAGCGGAAATCGTAAAATTTTAAATTACGAAAATACCATTAAACCGAATTTACTTGGCTGTAGTTAAACATGAAAAAGTTGTCATCAAGATTATAGAATCGTATAAAATAAAATAAACATGCCGCAGAATTAATTGTAGCGAGCTCGCTTTTGATATGGCATTAAATATAAATCAAATAGCAGAAAAAAAATATATAAATACCGAAATAAAAATGCTGTGGGTTAATGATATTAGGCAATTTTTGTTTTGCTTGAATTTTGATTACTTTCCAGCTGACTTTGCGTGTTTCCCTTTGCTTGATTGAAATTAATATTGTTGCTCGTTTTTTTTTTCTTTCATTTATTCAATGCTACAATGTGGGACAGTGTTTTAATAAATTGAGCAAGTTTGCATACAAGGTGTTTAATTAATTGTTGCTCTTAAATATTCCAAAATTAAAACTATCAATTAATATTTCGTTTGGATTTAAAAATTAATTTAATTCTTCCTAGTCAATATTAATTTTATTTAGCAAACACCCTGTATATTTATGCACGATAATTTATTCAGCAGAAATATAACAAGAGAGGCGTATATCCACTTTCGTTTTCGTTAATCATTGAAAGTAACGCTATAACTTTCTTCTGGACGTGCAAATGTAGTTAAATCTAAACATATATACTTAAGTTATGTAAGCTAAGAAATCATGTAATCGAAAGAAGAAAAAAATTGAACGTGTTGCCGAAAATGATGTTAATTTGATAATTAATTAAATAATGCAAATTAAAAACGCGTATGAACTCAATTACCTACACGGATCAGCGTTATTAATTTGTTGTATAATATATAATTTTGCTCTAGTTCAAATTTTTCTATGATGAAATTGCAATTTATGAGAGAGAAATTTGCATTGAATTGCATCTGAGAAGGACCCAAATTGGCTCCGGTCTTATGGGGAAACAACGAAAAGTTGTTTTTAATTAAATCAGTACCAGTTGTTGCTGTTTGCTTAAAGTTTCAAGTGGATTTCTTCTTCTAAAGTTCTATTACGAACTGATTAGCCAAATTTACATTTTTTTAATAAGTCACTAGAATATTTATATATCGATAAATAAATAAAATTATGAGTCGTCTGGTTTTGTTTTACATAGTAATAATTTCCATTCGATTGATACTTTGTTAGATCAATAAAATACATATAAAATAACTCAACGTAATGAATTTGAATGGTAATAGTTAGTGCCTGTTTCAAGATTAAATCAACAACATGAGTTATTGTGTTTTTATTATCAAATTTTACTAATCCGACAATTAGCATACATTCAATTTCAAAATCGAAACTATAAATTTCGTAGACCATCAAATTTAATTTCCGTTATAAACAACAAACAGGTTTACCAGAGGAAAGATTATTAAACGAAAAAAAAAAGTAAAAGTTATTTCGATGTTTGCATACATATCTCATAATTTATTACAAATATTATTTAATAATGGAAAATAAATTCCAAGCAACATAGCTTTGGGGCTAAAAATTTCGCAAATACTCTAGGAACTTCGTCCAGAGAGCTTAGTTCGGTTGAAATTTTCCTTACCGAAAATCTGATAGAGGCTAACACTTACCGGTATTTGATAGCTGACCTGTAACAGATGCCAGTGGCACTTACCGCACTTTGCGGAAATGCTTTGATCTCAAGTTATTAAGGTTCCAATGTTGACACTTTTCCTTACCGAAAATCTGCTTAACTTACAAAAACTTGTAGAAATTCTTTTCTTAACATTTTTTTCTTCAAAACATAAAAAATTCCTTTTACTTGTTTATTAAACACAATGATAATAATAATTAGCATAACTCCTGCGCAAGGAATACAAGCAAAATCGTTAATGATAATGATTATTAGCATAACCCCTGCGCAAGGATTGCAAACAAAATCGTTAATGATGATTAGCATAACCCCTGCGCAAGAAATACAAGCAAAATCGTTAATGATAATGATTATTAGCATAACCCCTGCGCAAGGAATGCAAACAAAATTGTTAATGACGATTAGCATAACCCCTGCGCAAGGAATACAAGCAAAATCGTTAATGATAATGATTACTAAAATAACCCGTGCGCAAGGAATGCAAACAAAATCGTTAATGACGATTAGCATGACCCCTGCGCAAGGAATACAAACCAAATTAAAGAGAACCACGTCAGACTAACATATCGGCTATCAAATACCGGCAAGCACAAAAAATTTCAAAATTGAAACCATAATAAGTTGAGATTAAAACATTTCCGCAAAGTACGGTAAGTACCACTAGCATCTTCTAAATGTCAGCTATCAAATACCAGTAAGTGTTACCCTCTATCAGATTTTCGGTAAGAAAAAGTGTCAACATTGAAACCTTAATAACTTAAGATCAAAGCATTTCCGCAAGGTGCGGTAAATGCTACTACCATCCGTTACATGTCAACTATCAAATACCAGTAAGTGTTACTCTCTATCAGATTTTCGGTAAAAAAAAAAATTAATAACTTGAGATCAAAGCATTTCCGCAAAGTGCAGTAAGTGCCACTGGCATCTATTAAATGTCAGCTATCAAATACCGGTAAGTATTACCACCTATCAGATTTTCGGTAAGAAAAATTTGAGCCCTTAGTTCAAGTTCAACTTCTAGTTTTTCGCGGCATAGACTATAGCATCAACTATGAATAATGCTAAGAGCCTTATTTAAATCTCAAAGTTTTAATCTCATATGTAGAATTTCAGAAGTCTCTCTGTCGGTTGTCGGGTTACTTTTAAGTAGATATATCTTTACCCAAATAGTCTACATGTGTGATGTTTCCAAGCACTCTAATGGTATCAGAAGCCAGACCAGACTTTCGACAAAGCTTCTGCTACTACCAGTCTTCTGCATTATGTCACTCGGCATTTACTTCAGCCACAAGTGTTTTTTTTTTCGAAACGGATTTTTTTTTGGGTTTCTAAAGTTAGTTATCAAGAGTGATGACCTACATTAATTTTCGCTTCGCAATAATTAACCGCGATACAGATAACAACGTTTATATTATTATTATTGTTTCATTATTTACTTATTTAGCGGAAATGTATTATTTATTTATCATGCTTGAAATTTTTAGAGGCTTATTTATTATCGCGTCAGACCGAGTTTGTTTAAATGTATTTTAAACCATTAAATAACAATTTGATTAAATTTTTTCGTGTCTATTATCGTCGTCGACATTCGTCATAAAACTTAATGTGCTTTATTCCAACTGGAATTTCTATTATTATAGAAATGATTAAACTATCTTGTTGTTTATTTTTTCTTATCTTCATTATTTATAATAAATAGTATGTGTCAAGGTCTTCTAGTCTGTTCAGTATGATTATTTACACGATAAGTGATTTCTTACTAAAAAAAAAACCACAACCGAAGATGTCGAGACACTCTGTTGGTGATGTAAACCAAAAGCAGGATATGAAAGAGTTGATGTCATTTCCGGTCTATGTAACTTGCAAGATCCTTTAGTTTAACATTTTAATATAATCTTCAATCTTTTCAAACAAAAAATCGTAATTATTACATCAGTTTTTATGTAAATGCGAAAGATGTAATTAATTTAAAAATCATAATTATGTTTCTCAAATTAATTTTACTATTCTATACTCTTCTCCTGCATTGGTTGAATTTTGCCGCATTTTCAAAATAACTCCTCCAAAAGAGTAATGATGATAATTATGAGATTTTAATGAATCGCGCGATACAGTGGAGCGTGGAGGTGAAAAACTTTCGACAAATAAATATTGTAGCCTCGATAGCAAAAAAGAGGTGAGACTTTGAAGCAAAACGCATTAAAACCTGTAAAGTTTCCCTTAAGGGTACAATATAAAAACAATACAAACTTTTGCAATGTTGAAAATAACGGAAAGGAAACTCATTTTCTAACAAACTTAAAATTACTTTTCAATTCGCAGTTTTCCACTTATTTCTTTTCTCCTCGCGGAATTTATTGCTCGGTATTTTTCTTATGACCCATCGATTTTGCATGAATGTAATATAATATAAGCAAGCGCCCTTGTCGAAATATGGGGCCAACATGGTGTTGAGACCGAACAAAGCGCGATATTATTTAGTATCGGGGCTTTTAAGAATATTTGGTTGTAATTTAGGGTAGTTTTGTGTACATATTTAACTAGAGGAGTCTCCGAAGGAGTATCTAACCCGCAGGAAGTCTCCAAAGTGTCTCTAACCCTACTTTTAGTACTTTAGTGGGATACACTCAATAAAATTGCGAAATTATATTAACAAATTTGTAGTTACTTACTTTATAGTTGAAACGATCCAGTTATCTATAAATCACTCACTAAATACTTTGTTAATCACTACTTTACTTTACTGCTAATTAATTGCGCGTCATTTTCAGCGGCTTACATTTTTTTGACTACCCTAACTTCACGCCGGAACCGGAACTGGAGGGGCAAATAAAGTTACTAGTGACAGGCGCCAAATTCAAACTGAAACTCTTTATTAAAGGTTTTATTTCATAAATCGGCGGTTACTTTGAAATCCTTGTAATAATAATAATGCTTCTTCGTAATATAAATTAGTTTATGTAATAAATAATTAAGTTAGCGCAAAGAACGCCTACTAATCGTATATAAACTCTACTATTATAATTCGTATTTTGCTTATAGTAAACGAAATGACGCAATCTTAATCTAGGCCAAATTGATTGGTTCAGTGGTCAACAATATCTATAGACAAACACAAAAATGAATAAAGAAAACCGAAAGTGATCAAGGCTACCTAAATGGCCTTTTTTATATTCTGTAGGACATCAATCAAGCAGAGAACCTTCCATACTCACCACCGTTTTTGAATTCGAATGTCCATTGTACATACAGTGGTGTGCAACCAATTAAAAAACTGATGATCTTTAAAATTAATATTTTGCTCTCATGATTAATATTAAGATTGCGAAAATATACAATGCAGATTCAACAAATTCTCGAGCAGTTAAATACAACGTAAAACAATTCGTAGAATGTATGACGTTCAAGCTGTATAAATAATGACCATTTTTCTTCTTCTTCTCCGTTTGAAATTTAAACGTCAAATAGTTAGGTTAAGTTCTATCAGACGTGCATGTATCTTGTTGTGTTTCCATAGTGTTTTAGGAAGAAAAATACGTAAATTGTAAGTACAAATTTCCAATTGAATTATTTAAACAATGTGTGGTTATGGTACGTAGCCGAAGCATGGCAAGAAATTAGTTGACCTAGCAGAAAGTCATCAACGTGATTATTTCTCGGCTTCGCGGCGCGACCGCGACTTGCCTTGCTTGAATAGCCTCCACCAGCGGCTCGTTCTCCAGCTGGTTTAGTTGAAAAGCAATTCTTGTAGTAGCCGGTTGGCTTCCTTTCGCTAAATCCACATACAATCCAACAGTAATAATGTGAGTGAGTACACTAAGCACTGCGAGCTTATTCTTTTATTCTTCTAAGACCAAGTCCTCATTGATAATAAGATAAACAAGCTTATGCAACAGCAATCAGGTTAAAAAGCACTTTCACTCTAAAGTTACGCGTTTCTTGCGCAATTTATGCTACAGGAAACAATACTGGGAGAAGAAAAGCACACCGTCTCCTCCTCCTCAAACGTTGCTCTCACGTTGTAGCGACACAAAAGTGCCGGTGCATGTGTATAAGTGTTAAAATTCCTCGAAAGTGTATTATTTATTTATCGGTTGCTACAAAACAGGTCCTTTGTTGTTCGGTCACATTTTTCTGTAACAGAAAAAAAAAGGTAATTTGTTTTAGAATCTATTTGCATGTCATAAATTAAGCGGTTTGCGGCACTTTTTCATGTTTTCGGCTTGTCTTCCTTAAGTGTTACAAATATTAAACAAACATTTACATAGTATTTTTATAAGTGAATGATAAGATAAATTATTTAAGTCAGCCAAGTACAAACTTATTAGACGACACGTGCTTCGGCGTAATCGTTTTATTATACAAATTTCAATTGCGTTGGATATAGAAATGCATTTGCTTAATAATAACATAACATTCATACGAAAACAAAACTACAATATAGTGTTTCAAAATTTAATGATGATCATTTTCAAATAATATGACGACCTTCAGTCTAATCATGGTTGGGTTAGGTCGTCATCATTTTTTATCTAATATTTAACGATTCTGGTTTGTCTTTGCTTGCTTGTTGCCTTCTTTTGACGATAAGTCGCTTTGAATTCGATTTGTCGAGGTTAAGATTGAAACGCGCGCTCTTAAAGTAGACCCAAGGTTACTTTCAACCGGAAATATACCATGTGGTTCAATAGGTTTTCAAAACGCATGGTACCGATTAGGGGCACTATGAGCCTCAGGGTTTAAAAAATTATGGCGCCACCTTTAGTAAAAAACAAGTACTCTTGTTCATAGCGCCCGCAGCGCCACCATCGGGCAGTTTACCAACTATTTTGAGTTAGATTTAATTTAATTTTGAATATGTTCCTGATTGGTTGTCTTAATTACATCTACTCGTGTATGTAGTTTAGTAAACATGTACAATATTATATTCGGCCTTGCGTATTAAATATTGTTTACCAAACCAGGAAGAAATTTAATACTCTGATACCTGTTATCTTTGCGCTTCTTCTATATACATACATAATAACAAAACGTAACATACACATGGCTAATGTTACAAGAAAGAAACCGAATCTATTCGAATTTGCTCCCTATATAAAAATTCAGCAACAAAGTGTAATGCTAAGAAACAGCCATGAACTCCGGGAAAACAAACTATTAAAATGCGAAATACATCATTAAAACCAAACTAAATTAAGCAATGTCGTCGTAGTCATTTTGCTTCGTTTGTTCGCTAGAAAAAAGGCCAAATACGAAATTAACGCATGTCGTTAAAAATCTGGATCTTCTCAAACTGGATTTTCTGTACATATTAAGACATGTGTTGACATTTGATGGGAAATAAAGGTCAAAGTTAATGGCATCGAGAGTGCCAACCATTACGCTTTAGTAATTTGCAAACTGCTGTCTTTCATTTTTGAAATTTTGGACCTTAAGGTCCTTTCTTTTGGCATAGAAAATTTTATATTGCACACGATCTATTAGATTTTGTGTTCAAATCCAATTAGAAGATCTAAAAATAGCTTCGATTTTTGAAATCTTGTAAATACCAGATGTATACCAACACTTTGGCGACTAATTGACGAAAGAAAAATGTCAAGCAATATTTTACGTCACCCTCTTGTTGAACGAAAAAAATGGGTTGCAATTTTTAGACATATAAAGCAATTATAAACTGTGGCAATTAACTAGTAATTTATTTTTGTACGTTATGCGTATCCACGCCTTTAACCAGCTGTTTTGCAGTTGCAGTGAATGCGTTAAGGTCGAGACCGGATATAAAATGCCCAACTTCCGCCAACCGTTTTATATATATGTGTATAATAAATGCTGACAAAGGCCTACGCTCCAATGCTCATTCGCGTTCAAGTTCTTAGATAAATAATGTAAGTCAGATGAAGGTTTTATAATCATTTTCCGCCAACTGAGAGATCAAATGGAATTATAATCACAGTTTTCGAACTTCAAACAGATAAAATAATATTCGTTTATTATCCTGTTTTGAAAGTCGCCGCTATTTTTTGTTGTTCATCGCAATATCAAATAAATCTTCTGGAATTGAATTAATCATATTGTTCTCTCAGCTCAGCATTTATTAATTCAAAGATTCTAATTTATGATACTGATTGAGCAAAAGTAGATCTCGAATTACTAGTATGCCGATAGAAGTGTAACACTTTCTCTTTGAAAGTCACTCCCTCGCTAAAGGCTCTTAGATTCACTTAATAGCATACACTTATACACAATACAATATTAAGTTTACATATAGTAGAAGTCTTATGCAAGAATTTATGTTCACCTATTCGGAATAGAAGCTGTAGTGGTTATTATACAATCCTGCTTTTTTCATTCTATGCTCTGCGGAGTTTCAAAAAAAAAACCTTTTTTATACTTTACGAGCTATGAATGCCGAACTGATGTAATTTAATTATGCTATTGCAAAATTCAGAACGCGAATTTTGAGCGAAAGTAGAAAGGTTAGGCTAGGTCTTGGCAAATGATTTATTGATATTAATCTAGATGGTATTTGTTCAGTTCGTTCGAATTGAAAGATTGCGTTTATTGGAAACAGCATTCCAAATGTTTGGCAAAAATTTAAAGCGTTATGTTGCAATCGACTGGTTGCTTAACAGTTAGCAGAGAACCTTAGAAGATCTCGATCCAAGAAGTATTTTCTTGGAACGCCTTCACCAAAAAAGATGAGGGCATTCCATTAAAATCAAATCGCGTCTCTCAATTTTCCTCGGGTTACATTTCTTTTTCTGGAAGGCAATTTCAATATGAAAAACTATATTGTGGGGGATTTCGCTTGGTCTATCTTGTCATGTCACTTTTGACGTGTTACCTTCCAGATGGTGCCACTTTAATCTTAGTGACGATTAATGATCGTCCGAACTCTTCAACTGTTTTCCCGACCCCCCGAAATGTGACAATAAAACCTGGTCAACTATTCGCTTGTGTTTATCCATCAGGGCTTTTAAATAGTTGTCAATAATCGAGTGCTTTGTTGCTTAGTGGGGCCCATCTGTCCATATCACTATTAATCTTGCAATTGATCGAATACAATAGCATTGTTGTAGTACGGGTTCGATGTAATTAATAATTGTTTAACGAGTTTTTCTTATGGAAAGATTTACATTCCGTTTAGTCGTTTTATTTTCAAAGTTCCATAAAAGTCAAGTTGAAGGTTGTTGCTGGTAGATTAAGAGCCTTAGCACCCACAATCACAATACAACATAATTTCCAATTCCGAGAACGTCCAGCCGTATGACCTCCCAAATGTCTATAAAAAACTTCTATCATTATTTACTTTATCAGAAGTTGGAAATCTTTTACCTTTGTGTTTATCTGGTCTTTACGTATGCGTGACGATCAAAGTTAAAAACTTATTATTACAGTCTGCGGAAATGTATTAGGCGATTTCGTATTCTGTTTTTTTGTTTCTCGCAAGCCAACCAACCGCTTTGAATTGATTATTTCATCATAATTTATAAATAAATGCTTGTGTGCTCATTTGCAGAATTATTGCCATTTTCAAAAGTGATACAAGGTCGCAATGTGCTTCTTGTAAATTTGAACCCGCATTGTTGTACCAGATGACAGAGTAATTGATTTGAAAGCGAATTCTATATCATTGCAAATCTATTTATTCAATTTTTTTGCGCGAAGGATCTTTTGCAATAAGTGGCTCGTAATATATCTGCAGGCCAATAATCATTAATGTAATTGCAGTTTTATTAAACTGTATTTATTACAAAATTAATTATAAATATTTGTTTTGTTTTATTTCAAGTTTGTACCAATTTCTCGTTTTTTTTTATCGTCGTGTGACCTTTACCATAAAGGATCGTTTGTTGCAGCAATACGAGTGAGTAATAGCCTGACATATACGGTCCGAATGTGAGTAGTACTGCGCATAGTTTGACATATATGAGCACATTGTGCGCAGTTGCGCGTTATTTATCCTCAGCGCTACAGTTTAGATATTAATGACTACAGGGTGTAATGAACAATGTTGTTTGAATCCCTTGACGTTTTTATACAAATTATTACTGTTGACTACACCTGGTTCCTGTCGGAAATTGCATACCGAGCATAAAACGGACGCTTGTGTGTTGCTGCCTTTTGGCTTCATTGACTACTATATCCCGAATATGCGAACCCAGACTGTAATAATAATGATGAAAAATATGCTTTTCGCGTTACGCCAGCATCTTTGTAGAATAATCTAATGAAAATTGTTTCGTTAATGAAAACACTATAGTGCGCTTTAATGTATAGGTACTTGCTGTTCGTAATATAAATAGTAGTTATTTTCGGTTAAGCGGGAAAAATTTATCTTTACAAGAGTAAAGTAGCTAAACCCCATTACACTTTTATAATTCGTAATTTTCTAGAATATTGGCATTATTTCGTTGGACGATATAATCTTAATAAAATAATTACCTAATATTTATGGACCTATAGAAATTAGTCTAAGTGTAAACGACCGTAAATCTCTCCGGGTCCCATCTTTTGCTCTCACCAGCAGATTAAAGTACCTAAAATAAATGTATACCAGGAAAATTACGATAAATTCTAATGATTTATTTATGAACGAACGCGTGGAACAATACAAACTCTGTTAACACTAATTGTGTGGCTTGCCGTCCCTTTCCCCGCTCGCAAGAAGGGTGTTAATTTATTCAAAATACGTATGATTGAAGACGGAAACGTACTGAAAAAACCCTAACAATTAATTGAAAATAATGAATGAACGCATCATCATTTTTCACAATATTAAATGGATTAGTTGGGGCAAAAAAAAACTCATCATCCAGTGATAGAAACGCTACATAATTGACAGAATACAATGCTAACAAAATGAAAAAGCTTTTTTGTTAGTTAACTGGCACGGTTTTTTGTGAGTATTATTTTTAATTGAAAAATGCTATGTAATGCAATTACACCGCAATGCGTTTCATACGTACGAGTAAAATGCGTTTATGAAGGATGATTTTTTTTTTCGTCCCGTAATTGAATTGTGTTAGAAAAATTGACATATTTCAAATTTGCAAGCGCGCTATATGTATTTTCTCTGGCGGATAATTTGATTTCAAAATGATTATCGCGTAATTTAAAGCCCTTTCAGAGGAGAAATGACGATCAGAAATAACATTCGAGAATATAAAATACATGGATAATTATAATCGTTTCGGAAATGTGGGTTGTAGGTGTACATAGAAATATGTGACACATCGCATGTCCCAATATAATTCTAATCTATAATCATTCGAAAGCAACATGCTAATATTATAAAAATTCTGTCAAGCTGTTGATTGCATGAATCATATTTTTGCCACTTTAATAATTGAATGCGTGTGGAACTGGCGCGCCCGCCAAAATTTAAACCCGCTTTTTCTACAACACTTGGTATATATTTTGTTTTTGCCGCAAAATAATGAAGTAGGTGCGGTAAATGGACTTTAGAATTCAAATTTGGGATTCCTAACGAGTAGGTGGGCGGTAAACCATGTGGCCAACATATATTTGACCAGAAGACAAAATTTCGTAGTAGCAGGTAGAAATTTAATTTCAAACATCAAACTAATGGCTTTTAATAATTATTTCGCTTTAGAACTATATTATTGTAAAAGAAATTGATTGTCCATTCTCGTCGTCGTTTATAGACCATTGTTCGCCGCGTTTATCGAATGGCACTCGAGCGTATGATTTTCTGTATTGTTTAACTTCTCAAGAATATCAATTCTACGGTGAAGAAGTTTATATACGTAAAAGTATAAAGTTACAGGAAGCTACCCTCGACATATCCTTTTGGAAATCCAAAGTTATATTATGCCATTTATAAAACCACAAGCGGTCCTCTCGATTTTCGAGCTGCATCTACCTACTCGGAAAAATCGTCCGGACAAAAGTTCTAGAACGCTCAGCCAGCTTTAATTAACCATAATAGTAATAATTGTAGAGAATACTGGTACTTATAATAGTGTAATATTTCTCACGCATTTCACATTGTTGTCTGCACTCCAACCTATCAACAACATTTACATTTTTTTGCCCACCAAGACTGTGCACTGATGTGGAAAACGGAAAGGGCACAACCACAGACTTATACAATTAGAAGCACTTAACTTTGTGCCGAAGATTGTTTTTTCGCTTTACTGGGGTTCTAAATGTTAGGTACAAGAAATGTACGTACTACAACCCTCCTCAAATTTTGATTTCTGTCGGCACTTTTCAGTTAATGTGACATTTACACATAATTTGCGAAAGTCTTCACTATTTGATCGAAATTATTCCGACATAATTTAAAAATGAGGTTTCCGAGTCACATTGCGGGGTTCGGCTTGTAATTACCAAGGGACAAAAGGGCTTGTCGCCGAGGTGATGATGAATATCAAGCTAAAAGCACGAATTCGTTGATAAAAATTGAAATTATAAATCCAAGTCGCCAATAAATCACTGGCACTGCTGTTAATTTTCCAACGAACGCATAAATCTTCGGGCTCTAAACGTGATTTTTCCAAATGTCTCGCATTACAAATGTTCTCTTCCAGAGATGATGATGATACATAATAAAATGCGATTGTTCTGACCTGTTCTGATCAAACTGTAGGCTTTCTTGGAATTCATCTACCTGCGTTCGTAATTTTTTATTCTTAGCCAACGTGCACAACTTGACAGTTTTCGGTGGTGTGCCCCTCGAAACGTTTTTCGTTTGGCTGGCTGGCTGAGGTACAAATCCAAACGGAATTTCTCATATCTAACCAAATAACAGGTAGAACTTTATAATTTTTCAACACTGCGCTGCTCAAGTTTTCACAAATATTTAACTTGTCCTTTTTGTGGTAATAAATGATCTTAAACAAAGGAGCTTTGTCCTCTCGAGGATTATCGTCCCCGTAATTTTCTCTATATGATAGAAATGGGCTTAAAGGGATTTATATGAAACAAATTAACGGTAATTCCATTAGTTCTCTTCGTATCATTTCTATTAAACTATGCGAAAAGTTTATTCGGCTCGGGAAAAATCGTTATTTAACTGGTTTTTATTTTTCACCAAACAATTGTGTGTGTGGGTCATTTATTGTGTTCTCTCATTGTGTAGAAGTTTTTTTCTCGTGTTATTAATGGAATTTTATACGAAGCCTTGTTCAGTTGATTCCACAAAGAATTAATATGACTTTTTAATGCCATTTTCGAACGCTTTAGGTTGCGTTCAAGTGAGATGTCGCCACTACACTACTAGTGGCGAAAATTCTTAGTTACGTCACTCGTGCTGTAATACACTTATTACAGTACGAGTTCAAATATGCATTACTTATCTCATAAATTCTTTCCCATAAATTCACCTCATTACCACAAAATGCCCTTAATAAATATTTCGGAATGTGTATTCGTGGTGTAATTATACAGGGTGTGGACAATATTTGTGAATTTGTATAAAGTAAAGCTCAATTAAGCCCGATCGTGATAATATTATACGTTGGTTAAACCAACCATCTAGCCTTTGTTTGTCGAGCCTGAATTTCCAAACATGCATTTCATTCTTTGTGTGCTCGACGTATTTTTTTCTCCACAGCGCCATCTGGTTACACGATTTTTCGAAACACGTGTGATCTGTTTATATATATTTTCTTTTATTCGTCACATTATAAATTTAGGTTCGGAGATTTCCAACTCAATTACGCTCAGCATAGCTAAATTAATTAGAGGGAATTCTTCTTTGAGTGGAATGCTTTTGTTTTCGTAACCGTTTTTTCGCCTTCTGTCTTCGAAGCAGCCCTTTTGCATTATTTGATGCCGTCGAGCGGAGCGGTGGTAGAATTTTTACATAATTTTACCGCCAAAACAATCAAGTTATGAAAAGTGCACAAGCCGAACAAGTTTCAACTATTTTACCTACTTTTCTTTTAATTCTATTACACACACACCCAGTATGTTAATGTAATTCATTTAGAGCTTAAAGCTGCAAGGAAAGTTGGTCATTTTATTTCGTATTTTCCACAAGCAGAGAGAGCTGCAGCGGCAGCAGCCCTTATACCTGCAAGAACAACGCTAAAGGGGTGGTAAATATAGAAAGAGAGACAACAAGGCAAACGAGACCCTAAATATTGTTGGAGCCTTTTTCGGAGAGGGGCTAGAGGAGGGGTGCTTAGTAGTATACCAGGGGGCCCTACGGAACCAAACCAAGACTAGTTCTTATTTATTTAACATCTGCCTGCGGTACAGGCTGGAGGTCCGAGTGCGTCGCGTTTCATTTTCAGTTAGTATGTGTGGAGAAACCTTAAGAGACTGAACTTTTCTATCTATTCCGAAAAATAAATAAAATAAACTATACGATTAAAGTGTCTTTTAGTGTGATTAGTGAAAACGCGTGCTTAATAATTATTATTAAATTTTATGTAAGTAAAATTTTTGGGCGAAGTTCGTTACTATTACTTTTTGTCCGGGGGTTGTTGCGTCTTTGTTTGACGAATTTTCTTCTGAGCGCGACTAGTGTTGAAGTGCTAGTGCAATTGATTTGACAAAATTGGATTATTTTCATTCGTATAAGCTCAAAGGACGGTTTTAAAGTAAATACCAATTTTTCTAGACATTTTTTTTTGTGTCCTCTTTGTTGCTGTATTCTTTTGTACCGTTAAGGGTGCGAAAACTTTTTGATAGAGATTTTCCGAGGGATTTTCTTTGTTTGTAACTTGACTTTTCTTGTAATGGATGTTAATTAAAAAAATAAGGGAATTAACCCTTGAGGATGGGTTGGAAAAATATTTTTATCAAACAAAAAGTGAAAATGCTTTTTCAATTTATTTATCTTCTCTTGTTGCATTTACCGTCATCCTCATTAAAAGTTATGAATCCAAAAGTGTTATAAAACCATTTATATAATGCTCTATATTAGTATTTATTTGTTGCAGCTAGAAAGTTTTTTTGCTTGCAGTAAAATTAAATTTTTATACGCGCGCGCTATTGTTCTTCAGTAAAACGGTTTCTCGAAATTCGTTTAGAATTTTTCGGTACCCAGACGAGTGAATGAACGCAAGATGTGAACACGTTATCTAATTTGTATATTTCGGTTCAAAAAAGCGGTGGCAGATGTTCATAAAGCAGCTGTTAATCACCCTCGCTTTCTAGTAAATATTAACCCACTTTTGTTTACCGAAAAATAATTTATAAGGTACCAAATGTTTGATCAAAGCACGGAATTATGAAATTATTGTACAGTTGTAAATTATTATAAAACTTTTTCGGAAAATTTAACTCTACGGTTTTATTGATGAGAAAAATAGAAAGCATTTTATTGTATTTGTCTTGGTTCTTTGTTTGATCGCTTCGGTATGACTGAAAGGTTCAACTGAAAGTGGAAGGATGTTGATGAATTAATATTAAAGGGATTCGTTTGGGAAAAATTTTGGGATTCAAAGATTTTGGTAGTTTAGCAAAAATATTGATCGAAAAACATGTAAAACGCATATTGTTGCACATTAATCTCCACTATTTTCTTGGCAAACACTTTACTACTTTACTACAAACTTCTCCATCCAAACATTTTGGAGCGAATATTCTCAATAGTGCTTTTAACATGTTACGGCAACTAAAACTGATTTTTCACTGGAATTGTATTTACAAAGAAAGCTCCCCCATTTTTCTATTAGAAAAAAAAATGTTTTATGCATGAAAATATTACATCGTAATGTATTAAAAATTTCACAGGTTTTTCGTCACCGTTTCCCTTTGTTCCAGACAAATGTCGCGCAATTGCCTTTGTTCCAAAAATATCCCTCCTTATCACTTTTTCTTCGCTGCAAATTGCATAATCTAACACTGCATAGATTTTAATCAAGATTAGTGCGGAATTATATGCAAAATTTTCCATTTGTCACGAGTGTTTGAACGCCAATGCAGTAAAGTCGTTCAATATCTCAAACTGGATTTAACACTGCGTCATTCCTACCTGTTGCCAGGGATTAGAGTTTAAGCAAATTGGACACTACTGGTCTAAAACACCAACAAATAGAAACCCCTCCAGGAAGTCACAAACCCCAAAATTTTGACCAATTATTGATCGATCGATATATTTCTTGTTGCTTCTCAAACAAAGACAATGTCGCTTTAAGGGATGAGGTTGTAAAAGAGTGTAACAAGGCGACAACGACTTTTCAAGAAGAAAGTAAAATAGACTAGGGGGCATCGAACGAATGCGCTCGGGGGGGCGGTGGCGGGGGTCGATATTTATACAATCGAATTGCAGCGTAGAACGCGATGAATCAGAGGCGGCAGCCGAGCGAATGCACCACCGTGGGGCTGTCAATTCATGGGGGCGAAGTGTTTAGACGAGTCTGGCGGGGTAGGGGGGCACGCGGACGATCGATGTACCGACCGAGGGGACTAATGCTGTTGCCAGGGTAACAGTGTGAGGGTTGCAACCCCGACTTGAATTATTGCTGCAACAAGGTGGTTGGCCGGGCCAGACTAATGTCTACTACTACGAACGAATGCGTTTTTGTTTGCATGTTGTTGCTCTCGATCTTAGGAACCGATTTTCATGTTTGTTCTTGTTGTTGTTGCAGGGATGACGGGTAACTGAAGATGGCATCACCTACACCTTCGTTAGAATCTCTACCTGGACCGAATTCATGTGGATCTTTTGGTGATCAAGTGGATTATTTGTCGCTCTCCCCTTTGGCCGATTCGCCACTATCCGTTAGTGGATCATCGCCGCCCGTTAGCGATTCAGTAGACCGAGACAGTGACCCCAGCGAACTTCATTGTCAACAGTGCCGAGAGCCGGTGGCCGAGCCGAAATTGTTGCCCTGTTTCCACACGTTCTGCAATCCGTGCTTGGAGAAGAACAAATTGATCTGTCCCCGTTGCAATTCCGAGTCGATCGAAGGCATCCTGAACAGTTTGCTGTTCAGTTCGAACGATCCGAGCGAATCGAATCCGGCGGTGCGTTGCACCGGCTGCAAACACAAGAAATTGGACGCAGTAGCACGCTGCGTTGATTGTGCCAATTATCTCTGCTCGAACTGCGTCATGGCCCATCAGTTCATGCACTGTTTCGAAGGTCATCGCGTCGTCAATTTGGCCGATTTGAAGGATGAGCCGAAGAACAGCAGCGCCAGCATCATCCCGAATGGGATCACGAACGGCGAGAAGAGTATGGTGTGTCCGCGACACAAGTCCGAAGTGATGAAGTATTATTGTCGCACTTGCACGGTGCCGATCTGCAAAGACTGTCTCGCAATGGACCATCCAGTCGGCTTGCACGAACACGAGCATCTGAGCGATGCGGGCGCCAAACAAGTGGAGGCGATCCAACAGGCCGTCTCCGAAGCGAAAGGCAAAGCGACCGACATTCGTAACGTACTGAAAAATGTCGAGCATGTGTCTAGCCGATTGCAAGTTCAATATCACAAAGCACAAAACGAAATCAACGACACGTTTCTCTTCTATCGGTCGATGCTCGACGAACGGAAACAGGAATTGTTGAAGGAATTAGAGAGTGTCTTCTCCGCCAAGCAGATCTCACTTGGCGTGGCCACACAGAAGGGCCAGGAAACCGTTGAACAAATCTACAAAACGTGCGAGTTCGTAGAGAGACTGAATAAATGTGCGAATGTTGTTGAAATTTTAATGTTTAGGAAACTGCTCGATGCCAAGTTGCAAGGCTTGTTGAGCTACAACATGGATCAAACGGTCCAATCCGCCTGCGAATTGGAATTCGTATCGAATTACCAAGCGATCCAAGTCGGCGTACGTAACACATTTGGCTATGTGCGTTCGAATTCGGAAGCGGCAGTCGGTCCGAGCAAGCAGCCACCAATTGCCCGACCCACGGGCGGCGGATCCAGTTCGAGTGGCAGCAGTGTGAACGGAAGCTCCGGCAGTTTGAATGGTGGCGGCGGTGGCATTCACTGTGCGTTCACCATGTCCGGGTCAAGTCAATCGACCTCGCCATTCGAATCGAACGTCATCAGCAAACGGTTCAGCAGTGCCAACAGTCTGGGACCATTCTCCGCAACCATTGGCGATCTGAATCTCAACGGCATCAATTCGTACGAGAAGTGGTCGAATGGTGGCGCGACCGATAGCATTTTCCAAAACGGTACTTCCGATCCCTACTCGTTGAGCAGCGTTGGCCATTCCGATCCGCTCCTCGACATCACCTCCAAGTTGATGCCGTCTGCCATCTTCCCCCCCAAATCGCAGATCAAACGCCAGAAGATGATCTACCATTGCAAGTTCGGCGAGTTCGGTGTGATGGAGGGCCAGTTCACCGAACCGAGCGGTGTGGCGGTTAACGCGCAGAACGACATCATCGTCGCAGACACCAACAACCATCGCATCCAGATCTTCGACAAGGAAGGTCGCTTCAAGTTCCAGTTTGGCGAGTGCGGTAAACGCGACGGACAATTACTCTATCCGAATCGTGTGGCGGTCGTGCGCACCTCGGGCGACATCATCGTCACCGAACGCTCGCCCACACACCAAATACAGATCTACAATCAGTATGGCCAGTTTGTGCGCAAATTTGGCGCCAACATTTTGCAGCATCCGCGGGGCGTCACGGTAGACAATAAAGGCCGTATCGTGGTCGTCGAGTGCAAAGTGATGCGTGTGATCATTTTCGATCAAACCGGCGCCGTGTTGCAAAAGTTTGGCTGCTCCAAGCATCTCGAATTCCCGAACGGTGTCGTGGTCAACGACAAGCAGGAGATCTTCATCAGTGATAATCGCGCGCATTGCGTGAAAGTCTTCAGTTACGAGGGCGTGTATTTGCGTCAAATTGGCGGCGAAGGTATTACCAATTATCCGATCGGTGTCGGTATCAATGCGAACGGCGAAATCCTGATCGCCGACAATCACAACAACTTCAATCTGACCATTTTCACGCAAGATGGGCAGTTGGTGTCGGCGCTCGAGAGCAAAGTGAAGCACGCCCAATGTTTCGATGTGGCTTTGATGGATGATGGTTCGGTGGTGTTGGCCAGTAAGGATTATCGCCTGTACATTTACCGTTACGTGCAGGTGCCACCTATTGGTCTTTAGAGCGAGACATCAGCAGCAGCAGGGTCTCCAGCAGCCATTCCCAACACTTTTTGTTGATGCATTTTTGAATTGGAGTGGTCGGATGCTGGTTTGTTATTATAATTTCGAAAATCTTTTTCAATTGTCCAAAATTGTGAGCGATTTGTTGAGATCGTCATAGTTTTGTCGTTTTATTGTACTTCACACACAATGTTGATATTTTTAATACTGTACGATTTTGACGCGACGGGTCCGTTATTTTAGTCGTCCGTGTCTGCGGCTCGTCATCAATGTTGAATGACCAAAAACCTCTATCACTAAATTTGAAAACAGGGATTCACGATAGATGATCACAAATTAAGTCACTAACCAAGCAAAGCATATTAGCGGTGCCTGGGCCCCATTGTTGTAATTTGAGAACGAACGAATTGAACATCAGTTTCCGATGCGATGATTCTATTTTAATATGCGTGTGTATGAGATGATGATGATGATGATGTTGTGTATGTCTTTAGTAATAGCGCGTTGTTGTTTGCGGGAAGCCGCGTTGTTAGCGACCCTAGTCACCCACGAACTGTACTTTGTATTAGCTCTTTTTTATTATTATTATTGTTCTTGATCCCTTACCTGTGGATGTTTGTATTATAATATATTATATATATATAGAAATATATATGCGACCACGCTCTGTGTGACACCGCGTGCCGTGCCTCAATTTCCAAGCCGCTCGGCGCTTTTGTTTTCTGTTTAGTTCTTTAGTTTTGTTATATCATTATTATTATTAATATTTTAAATTTTTTAAAAGTATTTGCAACTTTAAGTCTCTCTCTCTCTCTGTCCGTTCAAGTGTGTGCGTGCGTTTTGTATGATCGTGTGTGGTGCATGCAATATTTCTCACCTCCCCCCCCCCCTCTCCTCCGTGTTCTTATTATTATTTTTTTATTATTATTTTTTAATTAGTTAGTAGTTTTGTAGTAATATATTTGTTGGTTGATGCTGCCGAGTTTAAGATAGAGCGCTGATTCGGTTTCGCGACGCATGCGTGTACCGCAATTTGCAGAAATTTTCAACATACGGTGCCTCTCAAGTTAAGAAAGCACGACGCACCCTTACAAGACTATTTACTTAGTAGTTAGGATTTTTTATTGAATTAATTAGCGGCGGTCAATCATTTCGATTGGCCATCGACTTACATCATTATTATTATTTTTTTGTAATAATTTATGTCCTTATTATTATTTATATTATATAGCTGTTGTTTTTATTTTTGATTTTTTTGAATTTTGAGATCCGGAGGCGATTTGCACGGGGCTGTGCGATCTCAAAACCCAATATCCAGCCCTCTGCATGAGCGTTCAATGTTTTCGGCCCGCGCTGGCGGTGTCGCTAGCCGCAAAGAAATTTCAATGTTCTTTTTCGAGAAGGGGGTGCCTTTCCGACAAGTGTTATGTATGTTGTTTTTAGTGTCTTGTTCAGAGTGCACTCTATTTTTTCTATTGTTCCTTTGACGTCCTTGGATTGGCACCTCACTTTTTTGTTTTTTTTAATTTAAATGAAAAATAGTTAGCGACACGGCCAGTGAGGGGTCGCTTCAACAAAAAAAGTATTGCGCTCATTTTTATTACTACATTTTTTAACTTGTTGTTATTATTATTATATTAATTTAATGGTAAAATTGTTCTTAAATTAAATGTACATTGTTTTGTTTTTCTTTGATTTTTTTTGTTGTAAATGCTTTTTTTAATTAATAATACCAGTTCTTGCAGTTAAAACTTTTTTAGTTTCATTATGATTTCTCTTCTTTCAAATCAACAAGTTTCAGTGCACCACTCTTTTTCCTTGCCAACAATCGGATGGCGTGGAGCGGACGATCCATTACGGAAATTGGGTAAGAGACAACTAAAAGTTTGATAAGAGTGATCATGTAGCTAGTAAACTTAATTAGAGATGGGATTTTAATTTTTGGAAAATAATTTGCCCATCTCTAGATAAGTTATATCAAAGGAAAAAGAGTGGTTCCCGTAATTAGTCTCCTGATCCCACATCCCCCACCCCCGAGTGATTTTCTGAGTTCGAGCACGGCACGGCTGTACTACTCAGCCTCTCTTATTCTATTTTACTGTACTTTTGTACTTAGAAACGTAAGTGATGATATTAATTCCTGCGGGAGCAGCTTGTGTAATGTTAATTATATATAAAAGATAAAATTTTTGAACAATCTTCCTGGGCCCAAACTTAAGCAAATCCTATATAGTATAGATCTATTATATAGGCATGTGTGATTTTTTTCGTATATCATAGTCATTAGTCATTAAAACTTGTAGCATATAAAAAGTACTATATTAAGTAGAGTTTGAAAATATTATTAATTATTCTTAAGTCGTAGGATTAGGTCCAATAAATCTGTTGGAGATTTTTGCGTTAACATGAGAAAAAAAAAATTGATATAAAAAAGAAAAAAAATACATTTTTTCGGTAAGACTGATTCAAACAACACATTTCTTCTGGTAACGAACTTCTTAGTGATAAAAACTGAACAAACGCAGATGCAATAGTTCCCCATGTTGTGTTCTACTCGTGTAGCAAATGGCAGTGCAACTAAACTCGCAAAACATAACGCACAACGACGAGACAACCAAACAAAATAAAATGAATTGAAAGTACTGCCAAACACAATACGGGGCCCTCTGTCACTTGAACATGTTACGTTTACCTTCGTGTCAATTACTCTAGGGAACATTTACTCTATTTTAAAAACCACCACGTGGAGAGTGTATAAAATTTGTAGTAGTTTGTCCGATATGCACACAAACATGAAAAACTGCTTTCACTGTTCTTTGATGATCGTTGAATTTTTTCCCATCAAACTAAAAAATAATATGCACCTACTTTATTGTTTTGCGATAATAATTGTTGTTGCGTGTGCACTGTTAAACATAATGTCCACATACTTTTTTGAGAGCACCTACATAGTCCCGGTATTGCGCTCGACAGACCTCTTAACAGACTGTGATTATCGGAAATGCCTTCCCCAAAAACCTCCCCCGATGTTATCACCACCACACACACAATTTTGCACCCCCCGACATCGTCGTCGGACTCTATCCTCACAGAATAATAATATTCCGTGCCAGTCGATGCGATCGCAATGCGAGGTGCCAAATTTAATTTAACTATCGGGGAATCCCCGAAGCGAACCTTCTGGGATTCCCCCGAAGACGCTCATTCACTATTACACTGAAATTGTTTATTGGGATTGCATGGATTGGCGGACTTAATTGGCGCACATTCACATTATTGCGAGTATTTAGAAGAAACAGTAAAGATATGAAAACGTCCTAATTATACTTTCCCACTATATTGTCAAAATTAATCAGGTCTATGGTGCTATATGAAAAAAAAATAATTACGAAGTTGAATTTTTTTAAACGTAATATGTTGTTGATTGAATTGAAAATATGTAGATTATTGTTAACAATTGTGTCACGATTCAGCAATAAATCCAAAACTGTTTTGTTGCATTTCTGTGCGGATGATGATGATGATTTTTGATTGCCACAACGAATTTAGTTTTTTGAAGTTTTGCGGAGATAAGTTTATTGAAAAGTTTGTGAATAATGCACAAAGAACACTTTGGTGAGGATCTTGTCCGACCTCCGAATTTTTGGATTATTAATTGCCTAAAATGAAATTGATAATTTTCACCAAGACTTCAATCAAATGAATAATAATAATAATAATATGTAATGATTTCTGAGGAAAGCAGCTGAACGTGGATCAAAATAAAATCAAAAAACAATTTAGCAATACTTAGTAGGAGTTAAAACTAAAAAATAAACCAGAAAGGTTAGTGAAACTTATCAATGTGCATTTGGAGTTTAAATGTTTAGCTGACTAGAAATATGATGAAAAATTAAAAAAATAAAGGAAAAGCTCTTCCAGCAGCACACCTTTCGTACGAACACCAAAAGCATTTTTTTAGATGTATGTGGTTTGATTATGATAAAAAACTTAACAAAGTAAAAGTGGAAAAACTATTGACTGTACTGATCACACCAATTTCTCCTTTGCTTGTTGGCTGGAAACCGCGGACCAAGCCGCCGCGCGCCACCGACCAATAAAAATTTAGCTGCTTACTTAACAAAAGAAAAAATCTAGTCAAGTTTTATATCAAAAAAGAAAAACATGGAAAAAACAAGATGTATTTTTATGTGCTTTGTACGTCCTTACGGTTGTAATTAATTCTTATATAATGTTTATAATTATAATATTTAGAGATTGAGAGGGGGGACATGCCCCTCCCTTTCACTGTGAGTAGCTTAGTTAATATTTGTTAGGACTGAACCGAGTTTATCTAAAAAATAATATATTGTAAGTGTTTCTTGTTGTAAGGCGAGGCCCGTGCATTTGTTGTGGCTGTCGGGGCTGGGAGCGCGTTCAAGTGGCACTAGTCCCGGTAGTCTCGCGGGCCACCACATAACATTTAAGATTACTAAGTCATCTCACCAACCCCCCCCCCACTATTAGCTTAGCCGCTTGATTTTTTGTGCCGTCGTCATTGTTCCTGCCATAGGTCGTCGCGCGTCGCAGACAAATATCGCAGAATTTCTATATTTGATAGCAATAGTACCTAATTGCGTGCTGTGTTGTGTTGTTAGAATTCAATCTTCAGTTCGAATCGTAGGAACGAACTAAACTATTACTAAAATGAAGAAAAAATACCCAAACATATCTCAGTTGACGATGAGATTATGTAATATATTCTATGTTATCAAAAATATAATATCGTCGTAACTCCCCATGATAATGTGCTTCTTCCGCCCGCTTGCGCTTTTTTACTAATAAACCGATACTGTTCGGTGTATTTTTATTGCGATATTGCCGGTCAACAGGTTTTTCTTTATCTCGCCAAGTTCACTTTTCAACAGGTGTTTAAAGAGGTTCCTTATTTATTTACTCAAAAAATAAAAACATTTTTTATAGTAAAGATGCAAATCGGGACTTAGACTGTGATTATACATTAAATTAACCTTCGTGTACGGTCACAGTCTTAGTGCTAGTCATATAATTCGTTGGGGGATTCCCCGAAAATTTGCATCTCTTTGATGATATTTTGTTTTGAGGTCCGACCGGCCGCAGAGACGTTAAAATTGTTATTTTGAAAAGTAGCACCGCAAATTTGCTATAGTATATTGCGTAGATTTAGGTGGGCGAGCTTATAATCGCATATTGTAGGCTTTGAAGCTCTTCTCTCAACTGTAAGACTGATGCGTTTTTCGTAGTTTGTAACATTTATATTTGCAAAATTGAATCAAGGGCAATATATATATAATTGTACATAAACATATATATATTGGTAACTAATATTATATATTTTTGAGCTATGTTTGTTGAATACATAATCAATCAATTCGACCGAGTGTTAAATATATATTTAAGAATTATTGCGCGTGATGATGGTTTGTTGATGACGCAAAAGAAATACCGTTTTTTTTTTTGGTTTGAGTGGCCCTTTAGTGACTATATTTATTATGGGGGGCCGCATCTGCTTGGCCTATTCTATTAATTATGTAATTATGCATGCGCCCGCACATCCCACTAACTAACTAACTAACAACATCCAAAAACATCATAATAACTTCACTTGTTTTTTGCGGCAGTGGTTAATCAATATTTTGGCAATACTGCTCCACTTGTTGGCAAACTATATTATAATAGTATACTACTCTACAACTACTAATAACTACTATTTATTATTACTACTCCAAAAAAGAAAATCCAAAAAAATAATAAAGTATTTTCAAAGTTGTTAATCAAAATAATGTTATTAAATTTAAATATGATAAAAAACGTATTGATAATGGTGTCCTTCTCGGTTGAAGTTTTCTTTTTGGAAATAATGAAAAAAAAAGACAGATGGTTTATTTTGTATAATGATGTTATAAAAATAATAATAATAATAATTAGTGTATGTGTAATTCGAATATTATGGAGCACATTATCTGGCTAAAGCATTCCATGTATACACACTGTTGGTCCTGTTACAAGAATATCTTGATAATTTATATGTTGTAATGATAAAGTATTTTTAAAAATCGAAAAAAAAACGTTGGAAGGTCCGGCAATTTTTGTTCGTTGTCGGAACGGATTATTTGATTTATTTGACTGTTTTTCATTTTCTTTTTTATTGTCGGAGGTTTCTATTTTTCATAGAACAGTTTCTTGTTATTATATATAAAATAAGTGTGCCTAGTCAATAGAGTTTCAGGTCAATTTTATGAAGTAATTAATATTAAAATGATGATGATGATAAAAACCAAATAAAAAATGTTGTGCCGTTCCATCTCGCATCTGTTTTGATTTATTCTTCGTACGATTCGTTTTGCGCCAATTTCGAACGAGGTGGCTGAATAAACTTTCTAGTTGTAGTATTATCGGATGGAACTTGCAAGAAGCATATTTTTATTTCTCTGAACAAGGATCGAGCCACCGAGAAGTCCTTCCGCTGGATTTCTTGCCAAACAATTCGAAATGCATTAGCGGACGGACGTATCGGTCGGTTTGCAATCCGCCCCGAATTATTTCGTTAAAAATTTGATATCTCTATTTATTTATTTATTATTATTTTTTAAGTATTTTTAATATGTCTATTAAGTACAACATTTTGATGATTAAGTCATATCAGTTTGTTAAAAGCGTGTATTATTGCAGTGGTGTATCTAATAAAGCATTTCGTTTGCTTGAAACTAACATTTTTTCTTTGGCTTATTTTTTACTAACCCTTCCTTTAAATAAAATTCATCTAATTACTAACAATATTTTTCTTCAATTGAGAAATGAGGCTTTATTCAGGTAAGTATTGATTTTTTTTCTATTCAGGAAAAAATAAATAAAATAATTATTTTTAATTTTTTTAAATAAATAATTTTTATTTCTAATATTAGAAAAAAATATATAATAAATATTTCTACAATAATGTTTATCCATAATGTTCCAAAATTTCAAAATAGTTCATTTAGAACCACCCTGTATAATATAATATAATTTCCCTGTATTGTTGGTTGCATACATTCGGGCGAAATAATTCAAATCTTTACACCACTTTCATCGCAGAAACTTTAGTCGCCAGTCCACATATATTCTTGCCAATTGCCAGTTTCAAATATCCCTTTTCCCCAAAATCCTCACCCCAAGTATTCCGTGCGATATAAAACGGAACGTCGGCTGTAAGATCATAGCCGACAATCTGCACCGCATGATTCAATAAGCTAGCATTACCATCGCAATGAAACTGGATCGTTCCTCCAACGTAATTTTGCCACGATTTTGCATTCACCGCAACAGCGATTGGACCATTTACCGCCAGCAGTCGCAAGATTTCCGTTTCAGAATCCACTAAACTGATATAGATTTTTTTTTGCAAAATTGTATATTATTACTAAATATTTACTTACTATTGGCACGAATAATCGCTCAACTTGACACCATCACCACTAATATTGCCATATTTGCATTGATTATTCGAGAGCTTTAGCGGATAATCCACTTCAGTTCGAATCGCAATTTGGCGCGCTTTGAGCCAATTCAACAAAACGCAAATATCACCCCCAAAACAACCATTATTCCCATCCGCACAATCTATCATTTGTTGCACACTGAGTTCGACCAACTTCCCCGTTTTCAAAGCGTTCATCGTTTCGATAGTTTCGATGCTAGAAAACGCCCAACAAGCCCCGCAATTTTTTTGATTCTTCAGCGCGGAAACTACCAGTTTTTCGCGCCAGTCAATTTTTTGCGGTAGCTTATTAGATTTTAAATCTCGCTCAAACCGCATTGGTTTCGCACTGGTTTGGGGTGTCTTGGTAATTTGGGATAAATGGTTGTTGAGGAACTCTTCGGGCGACATGTCCGAAAACTTGGTGAGGCCATAGCGAGCGCTAGAGCGATTTTTGTTGAGCTGCTCGATGGAGTTTAGTGAGTTTTGAAATGCGGATAGACGGAGTTGGTATAAAGTCGCGTTTGTGTAGGATTTGTTGAAGTCTTTTAGGTACTGTTCGAATTCACTTTGTTTATTTCCATTGTATTTAATGGGCACTACTATGAATAGACACGCGATGTAAATAATGTATTCGATATTTTTTGTCAGGAATCGTAGAACCATTTTTTGCGTTAATCGTAGGTTAAAACAACATTAATACTGTTTGTTATTAATTTATGCAGTAAGATAAGCTGTGCGTATCAAATCTCTACTCGTCCCTACCAGTTTTATTCTTGGTTCTATAAATAAACTGTTGTTTTAAACAGCTTGCTTTTTATTTAAACGAATTCATTAACAATAAAGTATTATTTTAAACTAAGATAAATAAATCTAAATTAAAAGCAAACAATTAAGCATTTTAAAAACCACATAGAAAACTTTTGAAAACAAACTGCATTTTTTATATAAGAAAAAAAATGTTTAAACAAGAAAATATAAATTATTGAGATTGCGACATTAATAAATCGGCATAAGCGCCTGCAACAAGATCGTCTTTCTCAACACCAAGCTTTTCCATCAAATCAAAAGCAATCTTTTCGCCCTCTTCCGCAGTTTGCTCGGGTTGCAATTGAACCTAAACATTATAACACCCTGTATATTCAGTTATCAACCACCCCTTATAAGTGTACCTCTAATTCCATGAAATCACCCAAACCTTTGACTGCATCTATATGCACTCGAGTTTGATCAACTTGATAGAGCTCTCGCTTTTTCTCAACAATGCATTTAACCCCCAATGCTTTCGTTAAAACTTTTTGAAAATCACTTACGTTTGCGGCGGGAATGGAACTTTTTTCGTACATGCTGGTTTTTGGACCTTCCACGTCTGGTCGTTCGTAGAAGATGAGTTCAGCGCTTCCATTCTGATATTAATGTGTTATTATTTATTAATGCTTTCTTACTCCATTCTAGTAGTGAAGATAATTGTAAATATTTTCCTAACCTCAAATTTTCGCAATTTTAGCCGGCCTTGCTCTACGTTGAAAAATGTATCATGCTGCAGGATATCTATCCCCGGAGATGTGCTTAATTGCTTTGCCTTTTCAATTATCTTGTGCAATACCTTCACTTTTGCTTTAATCTCAACGTTACGCATTTTGTGTGCGTTTTCAAGTGTAGTTGAAGAAAACTTGTTGTCAAAGTAGGCGCCATTTGTAATTTTTAAAAATAGGCGCCTAATTTAAATTATTTAAAAGGTACATCATTATTTGTTTATTTAGTTGTAATTAAACGATTTGCATATAATTATTATTTTATATTTTATTTCTCTCTCCATTTAATATTAATTTATTAAGACAGACATTTCCATACACATTTAAAATACAAAAACCTATCACAATACCAATTTTACCCCTAAAAAAAAACCCTTACAACTTATAATATATTTATGTGGACCACATATAGAAGTAATTCGACTGCCAGAAAGGCAAATATTGCAGTAATGGAGTGCATGCTAAATTAGCCAAAGGAATACTTTTCCCTAAAGCGGTCAAGAATGCATTGATTTTATCTTTACTATGTTTCTCATAGAAAGGCGATCGCAGTAAATACAACAAAAGCATCATTGTTCGTTTGGAGAGTTGCAGCTTCTGTTTGGGCGAAATCGATGATTTCTTTGCTTGTTTACAAGACTCGTACAACTGCAAACTAAAATAAAAATTATACACAATTTTATAAACTAAATTCAAGCTTTGCGTACCTTGTAAGATCCATGACAAGCGCGACAGCCCAAGGTTTCCATGTCCTGGTGCCAAAACAACCCATCGAAGCCAAATGCACCAAAGGTTTAACGATGTAGATCGTTTCGGCAACTAATTGGCGACCAATCAAAGCCTGCTCGATTAACTCATCGTTTTCAAAATTATTATTGTTGTTGAACGATTTTTCTACAGGTTTCCAATTCCGGGCGTTAAGCGGAGGCGATGCATCGACTTTCCGTACAACGCGACCGGATCTTTTGAGGGTAAATGAGCTGTTGATTTGAGTGTGGGCGAAATCGATCGGATGAGTTTTATTGTCGTTTAAGGTTTTCCGTTTTAATACTTCAATTGCTGGAGTTTGGATTATAGATTCTTTGTGTTGGTAGATTAATATTAATCGTGAAACGCATCTACAATCAGATCGATGTTAATAAACAATATAAATGCATGAAATGTTTGTTTTACTTGAAAACCTGTAATGTGATTATTACAATCCACTTCCCACTAACCCCCCACAGTCGTTTCGCAGACAATTCAAGGAATACCTCCAGATACTCCAAAACTGTGAGCCATAGTCTGATATTTTGTCCGGAACTTGTGAGTTCAAGTTTCAGATTATTGTTTATTATTCTGTCGTTAAACAATACGAGTAAATTCGAAAGACAGTAAACCAGTTCAGATAAAATATGTGAGTTGTTTATACGGCCTATAAATTGGTCGTATTAAACAAATATTAATATGTTAATTTGTTTGCTTACCTGCGATAAAATAAGACACCCACTTTGCAGTTGTTTCGTAGTCGCTCGCAGCCACTGGATTTAAACTTACCCAGTTTTTATACGAATTATAAATTTCAGGTAACGAGAGAAGTATCGACGACATTTTCACTTATTTTAACACTAATTAACTACATTTAAATCGATTATTAAAATTAAAGTTGAATGTACTTAACCTCACAATCAAAACGTCACAACAAATGACGTTAGCAAGTTGAAGTTAGCCACACTTACTAAATTTATTTTGCAATTAAACGACTTTGTAATAAAATGATCTTTGCACAATGTTTAAATAATTAAATGCTATTTAACTACATTTTAATTCATAATTAATATGCTGTATTAAGCGAAATAAAATCAATCATGAAGTTAACATCAATTATAAAACCAAATGTCCCTAAATAAATGACGTGTAGTGTATTGAAGCTTTTTTGTGATAACTCTAATAAATTTAATTAAACAATAAAACATGTAAAAGGTAGTATCAAAAATCAATAAAACCGTACAAAATATAATCAATAACTTTAATTCACAGGTTATACTCCAAAAATGTACAAAAAAACAAACTAAACAGGTGACTAGGACGTGATTTTAAACCAACAAAAACCAACCTGCAAAGATGTCTTCATCAGCGATTTACATTCTAGATGTAAAAGGCAAAGTCCTCATCTCGCGCAACTATCGCGGCGACATCGACTTGGGCGTCATCGAAAAATTCATGCCACTCTTAATGGAAAAAGAGGAAGAGGGACTTCTAACCCCAATCCTGCAAACGGCCGACTGCACCTTCGCTTACATCAAAACCAACAACCTTTACATTGTTAGCACGACGAAGAAGAACGCCAACATTGCAATGGTCTTCGTATTCCTCCACAAGATCGTGCAAGTCATGTCCGAATATTTCAAAGAAATCGAAGAGGAAAGCATACGCGACAACTTCGTAGTTATCTACGAACTCCTCGACGAATTACTCGACTTCGGCTACCCGCAAACGACCGACAGCAAAATCCTGCAGGAATACATAACACAAGAGGGCCACAAACTGGAAATCCAACCCCGCATTCCCGTCGCAGTCACTAACGCCGTTTCGTGGCGCTCTGAAGGCATCAAGTATCGGAAAAATGAGGTTTTCTTGGATGTAATCGAATCGGTCAACTTGCTGGCGAACGCAAACGGCAATGTATTGCGAAGCGAAATAGTTGGCGCTATTAAAATGCGCGTTTACTTATCGGGCATGCCCGAACTGCGATTGGGGCTGAACGACAAGGTACTTTTCGAAAGTACAGGTCGCGGCAAGTCGAAATCTGTCGAACTCGAAGACGTAAAGTTCCACCAATGCGTGCGATTGTCTAGATTCGAAATCGACCGCACGATTTCGTTTATTCCGCCAGATGGCGAGTTCGAATTAATGTCGTATAGATTGAACACGCACGTTAAGCCGCTGATTTGGATCGAATCCGTGATAGAGCGCCATGCTCACAGTCGCGTCGAATATATGATTAAAGCCAAGTCGCAGTTTAAGCGCCGATCGACGGCGAATAATGTTGAAATCGTCATTCCGGTGCCGCACGATGCGGATTCGCCTAAGTTCAAGACTACGATTGGTAGTGTTAAATATGCTCCGGAGCAGAATGCCATCACGTGGTCCATTAAGTCGTTTCCCGGCGGGAAGGAATATTTGATGCGAGCACATTTCGGTTTGCCGAGCGTGGAGTGCGAGGATACTGAAGGTAAGCCACCGATTCAAGTTAAATTTGAGATTCCTTATTTTACGACTTCGGGTATTCAAGTGCGGTATTTAAAAATTATTGAAAAAAGTGGCTATCAAGCTTTGCCTTGGGTGCGATATATTACACAAAACGGAGATTATCAGCTTCGTACTAATTGATTATTTGAAATCCAGTCCATTAATATTAACGTTGTTATTTTAGTAACTTTATTGGTTTATACTTACGATTTAGCTTGTCCTTTTTTTAATTAATTACGATTTTGTAATTATATTGATTAGTATTATTTACATTATTATTTTAATAAAGGAGAAACTTAAAATATTCTTTTGTTAGTGGGATAAGAATTTTAAATTTAAGTTGCATAGTAAATTAATTTTTGAGGTATTTTCTAAATTCCCGCGCTTTTAGTGCGCATGATTTAAATTTTCAAACATTAAAATCATTATTTAATTCAATTAACGCCTTTTTAACAAAATTAATGGCAATAAATCAACAAAACAAATATTTTAGTCGAAAAATTGAGCAAAAAGTGTCCTGGTCTAGCTATGTTGATCGGGCTATTACACAGTTCTCACTCCCAGACGCGATCCCACTACTGCTCGACGCGGAAACTTTTGGCTGCTGAGTTTCCCCCCTGGCCCGTTTCGCTTCTCCTTAGCCAACCTGGCCATCTCAGATTCCTCCAAGATGCCCATATTGACGCCAAGCTTAGTGCGGACATCCAGTCCACGTGAGATCCTGTACAACAGAACTCCCAATCTCAAACCATCCTCAGAACCCGACCTCCAAGTAGCTGGATTACAGGAGACGCCACGCTCCCAGTCTCTTCTTGTACGACTATTCATCGTTGCTTGTTACCGACTTGCGACTTTTTTTTGATAGTATCGATACCAGACTAATTACCATACTAATCAATATAATTACGAAGTAATTTAACTAATATATATTAATATCGCGAGGGTATAGTAGTAGGGTAGGCAACCAGTAATACACCAGTGGTGGTAACTATCATTTTATTAATCGCGTTCTATCATCTTTTCACAAAATCGTAGGCCCTTTTGGTGGGCCACAGAATATTGGCGACAAAGTCTAATTTTTCTTTGGGGTATAACAAGTTTAACCAGTCATTGCAGTTAATTATTTTCACTTTGTAGCCTAATAACTCCAAGTGGCGCTTTTTGAATTGATATTTGCCTTTCAATTGGATGTAGAATCTTGTGAAAGCATGTTGGGGTACTAGCAAAATTGCCAATCTATAATTTAAAAATTAGGGGAGATTTTTGTCGAATTTTTAAACTTACTTTCTGTGGATGTTGGGCGATGTTGCTTCCACCGCTTTATTTTTGCGGTCGAAATTCACAACGAAATCAATTCGGTATCCGTATGGCGTTATAACGTTCGCGATTAATAATTCGGGGTTTTCTAGAATCGTGACTAAATTTTGTCGCATCGTGAAGAAAGTCACGTATTCTTCTTTTCTCTTATAAGTTTTCTTGTTGACTTCGTCAACGTATTTTTGGTGGAACCATGGCACATTATATTGCGGGTACTCCAGACAAACCGCTCTATTTAATTGCATTAGACTATTTCGAACTCTTTGTGGATAAGTATCCTAAAAATTCAAAAAAAACATATTACATTAATTTTTAAAATAAATTCTAAATACTTTAGAATAACAATTGGCGAGTTCCACATCCAGTTTCTCCAAAAACTCCACATAAAAAATATTTTTAATAAAGGAACTCGGTAGATTATTGAAGTAGCACAGAGAAAGAGCGCTTTGCAAGAAAGCGAGACCGCTCAGTCTTTCTTGATCTCTACAAAAAAACCCATCAAAATAATTTTATTTAATTAAATAAAATTACCTTATAATAATATTCGTAACTATCCGCAAAAAATCACTGGCATTGTACGGATAGTACCCCAAATAATAGCACAAATACAGCAACTTCTCCGCATTGAACGCCAAAATATTATAATCGTGCTTTATTACATAATTCGTCAATCGATTGATCACTTCAGGCACCAAACTGTTCGACAACTTAAAACAGTAACTCGCATGTTCGATCACTTTCGACGAAGTGAAATCCACTTTTTTGTAATTCATTATCATTGTATCGGTCACATCCGAGTCCAATTCGTAGCGACTAATATTCGCCTTTAATAAATAATCGTTCTTAATGTAAGCTTGAGTCGAATCGAACTCGAATTCTTGAAGATGTTTAATCGATTTTGTGATAATATCGTTCACCCGATTTGTTTGCGCTTGGATTAAAAATTTATTGTTCGCTTTGCCGACTAAATTCAAGCTTCGCGACATTTTGAAAATATCGGTGTGACTTAATTGCGTGTAGTTCGAGTCGATTTTATCGATTAAGTAGTTAATTAGTTTTTGATTTTTACCGTAGACTAAAAGAAAATTTAACGCGACGCTTAGTTTTGACGGAAACATCGCGATATACGTGTCGTCGTTGATTTCGTCTAGTCGATTTAAGATCGCATTTTCGAATGCGGCATGTCGATAGTCGTCAATATCGATGTTGAAATTCATGTAGTTGTAGCACATGGTTAAAACGTTACTTAAATCGCGCTCTTCCTTTAGAAGCTTTAGCAAAGAGTTCCAGTAGAGCTCGCACAGTCGATAATCGTTGATTTTGATGAAAGACAGCACTTTACGAAGCATTATAAAACTTGATAGGGAATTACATTCGGTTATGTACTTTTCGGTGTATTTTCTATAGAGCAATCGATGCGTTGGAGATGAGAAATAAATGAGCGATGAAAATAGTTTCAAGCGATTTTCGTAGGACATCGGTTCGTCCGATTGTAGAAATTTTGAGGAGTTGTGTTGGATTTTGTTTAGGAGACTTCCAGGTTCTTGCGTTTTAAAAAATATCTGCGCAAAATTTCGAGAAAATGACTTAAATTTAAATATGGCGTATTACTGGTTGCATACCTGATAAATGATTACGATATCTTGAACCGCTAATTCGTCGATATCGTTCTTTAATAACAGCATTAATTCCGACATCAAAGCACTCGAATAGTTCCTCCAACTGGGATGATTTAGAAAAACCAAAATTTTTAGAATAGTTTTATAATGAGTCGCATTCAAAGACTTCTTTTTCAGAAATTTTCTCAACATCGCTTTATATTTCAATATTTTTTCTTTCGTTACAAACGCGTTACATTTTTGCAAGCATGCAGTCAAGTGTCCTAATTCCTCGACGTTTTGGCAGTGTTCTAATTAACAAAAATAATTATTAATTAACGCCGCACATAAAAATAATTCTAAATAGTTACCAATATAATTTAAAACTTTGGGAACAAGTTTCTCGACTAAATTATAAGGCCGTATGCTTTTCTCCATGAAAATGACCCGTATAAACAGCGCACATTGTTCTAGCGAAAAGTTTTCGAACAATTCGTCTTTGATGCGAACTGACATTTTTTGCAGCAGTTCGCTTTCAGCATTAATTCCCATTTTGCTCAGATAACTTTGCACCAAGACTAGATGTTCGATTTCGAACTGATCGATTTTATTGTCGATTTGTTGCAGTAGGATATTAAATTCATCCCTTTGGTAGAGTTTGTTTAAAAATTCCAACTTCTCGCTTATTTCGGCATTGATGAGATAGTACATCTTGCTCAAATCGTTCAAAACGAATACCGTTTGTGCTAAATGCTGCGTTTTCAAATCGGCATTCGCTTCCGTGAATATTTTGAAGACGTCTTCAACTGAAGCACATTTTGAAAAGTTGTTGAGAATGGGATCGTTGGAATCTTTAAATAGAACATTTCTTGCAAATGTGTCCTCTTTGGCTGCATCTTCGTATTCTATGAATTCTAACTTATCGTCGGCTTCGACATCCACAATTTCTGAATGCTTTTTTCTCGAAGTTGCGATTGGAAGTATTTTTTGAGTGTCATTTATCAACAATTGCTTCTGGTTTGCTAATTTATTTAACGTAATATATTTTGTACTAAACCTTCGTTTCACTATTCTGCAGATTAAATGCGATAATTTCATATTTTCATAATGTAGATCAATTTTTGAGGTTAGAATGGTAGTCAGTAGTTCAAATGTTGGAGGGGAGCGATACTAGCGCTATCTAACGGATTTATGATAGAATCCGCTAGATGGCGCTAGTATCGATCCATGTGGAACTGTTCCACGTGGAGATCCATGTGGAACTAAATCCACATGGATCCTAATTTTTAATTCACAATTTTACTACGATTTCTCTTCGAATAAATTAATTAGACAACGAAAATACAAAATTAATTTTTTATTTGCATGCTTTTACTACAATTTTAATTTCGATTTAAATTGCTGAGCAAAATAATTATTTTTCCTCGAGTTTGGAATTTTTTCGTCTATTAACTTACGGCTAAAAATAGAGATATTTAAATAATGTATTGCTGGTTGTCTAAAATGTACTACTTACATTTGAGCTAAACGTAACTTGGTCAAATCGGCAATAAATGCCTCAAGAAAATAAAAAAGCTCATAATAGCAATCTTGTTTTGCTACATGTTCGATTAGCAAATTTGCAATTGCACTAAGAATCGTTGATTTGCTTTTTTTCGGTAACGATGATTTAATTTTGATGATAAAATTCACCAGATTTTTTGCCTGACTAGAATTTTTATTTAATCGTCCTTCATTCGCTTCAAGAGTTTGCTTTAGTAGACGAATGATTGTATTTTGTATGAAGAACTCGAAACTGTTTTGTTTCCTCAATTTTTGTATCAAAGTTTCGAGCAGAAATCCTACTGCCTTATAATGCTATAATTAACGACAATTACTATATTATTCAAATTTAGAATTAAAAATACTTACACTATGATAGTAGGACAGTGCAATTTCAATATTCGTATTATCAAACAATTGTAAAGGACTCATAAATTGCAAAAATTGCACCAAAATTGTACGAATTTCCGACAAATTATCAGCTTGAATTGAGTACTGTTCAAAATACGCTTGCACAAAACTGCAAACAAGCTGCTTTTCCACTAATGTGAACTTAAACGCATCGATCATTTCATCATCTGCGGCTTTTCTCACATAAATCTCATTGTACACTTCAAAAAGCGACTGAAAACACTACAAAAACGAAAATACATTTTATCAAACTAATTATAATTACTCACCACTACTTGCTGTTTCCCATTAAATGTCAAATTCATACAGCAAAACTCTTTAAATTGCTTTAGATGGGTTCTATACTTGGCAGCAAAGTCGCATTTCTTAAGTTTCCAAAGCAAAAATAATTTTGCAAGTTCAATTAAATTGTGGAAAACAGTCTCGTCGTTTTTATACATTAAAACCCATTCATCCAGATTGAAGTCGAGTTCTTCAATTGAGTCGAAGTGTCGATAGAATGCCAAAAAGTGCGACAAAACCGCTACAAAAGTTTCAACAGGAGCCGGCTTAATTAGTAATTTATTTAACGCAAGTTGTCGCAATTTTTCGCAAATTTTCTGCGCGGTCTCTTCGATTGTGCTGGAATAGGTTTGCAGTTTTAAAAAAACTTGCGCTATTTTTTCGACTAGATAGTTCTGTTGAATGGTTAATAGAATGTTGTTTAAATTGGCGCAAATTGATTCTAAATGCTAAATGATTTTAATTAATTATTTAATTAATTGTGTGTTTAAATCTATAATTACCTCAATCGTGGTGAGATCGTTATCGAAATCTACGAGTAGCAAAATATCGAGCAACTTGTTCAACAATCGTGGCCTTTTTCGAAAACGTCCAATATAATTGTTAATTTGTGGCAAAAAAACTGATTGCACAGCTAAGTTTGCCCGCTGTTTGGCTGCGTTAATTAAAACAAATCTCGCACTAATTAATTAATAATTCTAATTCGAAATAATATACCTGATTTACTTTTTGCTCTCACAGAAGTCGAATTTCTAGGAAATCTTGTTTGTCCGTTCAAACTAAAATAAATAGCTTCCGTAATAAATTCTAAGAAGTTAAAAAAGCATTTATCGCTTTCAAAATATTTCGATTCCTTCGCTATAATCTCTGTTTGGAGCTTCCAGTTTGATAATTGTGGTAAATTTTCAAAACAGGCTTCGACAAAGTAGCAAACATTATTATTAGTTTTATATCCAATCTAAAATTAATAAATGTAGAGCGCTCCAAGTTTGAAAACTAAGTAATTTGCGCCAGTTTTAGGCAACACGCAGTACAGCTTTAGTAAGTTTGTGTATTGTGAGTTGCATATATACTAAACTTTTTCAAACCTTTTCAATGTAAGATAAATTCGCAAATTTAATTAATATCAATGCATTGTCACTGATTTGCAATTTCTGATCATAAATTACTAATCTCGCAGACTCCTTAGCAATGCCGTCGTTTGGATGATATGCAATTTTAACCAATTCATCGATTTGATTGGCTGTTAAATAATTTTCTTTGCGATACTTTTGTTGAATTATAAGCATTAATTGCAATGCGCCCAAAATTACGAAATCGGAGTTGTCTTTAATGCATCGCTTGTAAACGCAAGTTGTAATTGTTGGTAAGTTTTTGAGAAAATATGCATTTATTTCTGGTAGATCCAACGAAATAATTTGGCGAACTATTTGTAAGGCTTGAACGCGCACTTTTTCAGCCTAAATTAAAACAAAATAATAAATAAAATTGGATTGGGATTGCTATAAAATTAATTACGGGATCGACAAATAAATTTCGAGTAAGCAATTCAACGCATTCAGTTTTGATGAAAAAGATTGGATGGATTGAGAAGTTTATTAGCAGTTCTTTCATGCAAATTAGGCGAAGCGATAAAGTGTCATCCGTTTTATACCAACTAAAAAAAATCCCAAATTACATGCGTTCGGCGAAATAATTTCAAAATTAATACAAATTCTTGCGAAGCATCATAAATACATTCATCATAAAATTGTTTAAAATGTCTTGCTTAAATTCAACTCTTTGCTGGCTATGCAAATCGGAAATAGCAGCAAAAAGCTTCCACCCTAAAAAAATAAAATTACTTTTTTTGTAACTAATTTTTGTAATCGAAATTTACCAAAAATTAGTCCTGTCGGTCGAATAAAAATATGTAAACACGTTTGCACCATGAACTTCAAAAGCACTTCTATGTGATTTATCAGAACTGTGTCGTATAAATCGTCAGATTCGGCCGCTTTATTGATAAAGCATTCGATAAATCGTTGCGTTACGGTTTCAACTAAGGGGCCCCATTTTTCATAGTGCTCTTTCTCAAAATCAAACTAAAATAGATACCGTATAGCAACGTTATTAATTCTAATGCGTACGAGATATTACTTTGTTTTCATAGGCATCGTGCGCTTTTATTTTGTCAAATTGTACGATCGCTTTCGGGAAGTCGTACATTTTAGCAATCTGCATGGTTTGTAAACCAGACAGATCGAATAACAGCTGGAAAAGTTTTAATATGCCTTTTTTGTTGTCTTCTCTGTATAGTTTCAACAAATCAGACGTGGTTTTCTATAATAATACATTTAATTTAATTTTTTAATTGGAAATTAGAAATTTAAATGTCCCGCATTAAAATGGCGATTGTTGACTTTGTATTCTCCAAATTGTAGCGACTAGTGAATTTACTTGTACTGTTAAAAATACAAAACCAAACTTACCTCAAGTAATGCGGGTTGATGTATTATTTGATAGAGCAAAGATTCCTCATCATGGGGCTTAATTAACTCCCATAAATCCTGGTGGAAACTAATTAACAATTGCACTCTACTTTCAAAACTCATATTCGCATAAGCGTCAAATCAAACTGTCAGAAAAAGTGGTAGGGGAAGAAATGGCAAATTTAAAATCTGAAACAAAATTGAATTTTAACCAAATTTGCATATATAAAAATATAATTAAGTACATTAAAATAAGATTAATCTATTAAATAATAGTACTTTCTTCCAGAAATACTAATTTCTGATAGTTTTAATAATTAATAATCGAAGTGTATCGCTGGTTGCCTAACCACTATCACATTACTTCATCAATCAAAAATCATGTTGGCTAACTTGGCTTTCAATAATTTTGACTTCTTATGTTGTTTTTAATTTTTTTCCGACCGATATAAACATTGTAAATCCACAACATTAATCTACTCACAACTAAAATCAAGTGCTTCAATCATTATGAGTATACTGCAACTAAAAGACCAGGTAATTTCGAAATAACAATTAGGGTTAGAATCCGCACAATGAACACAACATTAATTATTTTCAGCCCCCGTTAATCCAAGCCATATTCGCCGAAAACAAATACGAAGTGCGTATGCAAGTTGAAGCCAAGCAAGATGTAAACTGTCTAGGTAATTAAACCCTCGAATTAGTTTCAGCAAGTTGTAAATTGCATTTCTCGCAGATTGTGAGAAGAGAACACCATTACACGCAGCTGCCTACGTGGGCCACGAAACAATCGCGCTCTGTCTCATCGAACATGGAGCGCGAGTCAATGCAAAAGACTCCAAATGGATCACACCGTTGCATAGAGCGTGCAGCACGGGCTCCTACGAAACAGTTTGCGTGCTCCTCAACCACCAAGCCGACGTTTGCGCCAGAGACAGATTGTGGCTGACGCCGTTCCATGTAGCAGCAGCTTTCAACGGATTCAATGGCTACAAGTGTTTGTCGTCTCTGTTAGATTACGTGCCAAATGTGAACATCACGGACCGCTCCGGTCGCACTGCTCTGCACTATGCGGTGTACAATCGCGATCAGATGTTTGCACAATTGTTAATCGACCGCGGATGTATTGTGAATGCGTGCGATAAGAAGGATAATCGACCGCTGCATTGTGCCACGCAAGTTGGCTCACCTGAAATGATTAAATTGCTCTTGAAGAATGGGGCTGATATTAACGCGAAAGACAGGAACCAGAACACCCCCTTACATTTTGCTGTCGTTTATGGTTAGTTTACTACTAGATGATCATTTATGAGTAATTAATTAATTTAATTTGCAGCTGTACAAATGGTGCTGATCGAATCGGGCGCTGAAATCGACGCGCAAAATTCCTACGGCGACACACCGCTCCACACCGCTTGTTTAGTGGGAAACGTGGAAGCGTGCAGGGATTTGGTGAGCTATGGCGCGAACATAGACGATTGCAATTTCCGCGGACAAACGCCATTGCATATAGCAGCGGCTAGTACACACGGCGAGCAATGCATGTTGTATTTATTAGAGCTGAAAGCCACTTTGAATAAGAAGAGTTTGGACGGGCGAACGCCGTTGCATATGACGGCAATTCACGGACGATTTACTAGAAGTAAGAAACTGATAGATGAAGGCGCTTTGGTTAATAGTGCTGATAAGAATGGATTGACGCCGTTGCATTTTGCTGCTCAATTCGGACACGAGTTGTTGACGCAGACGTTGCTGAGTTATGGAGCTGATCCGACGGAGCGCGGGTAAATATTTTAATTTATTGTACCAGAAAAATTATTAGGAAAATTAATTTTGCAGGTTTGAAGGGAGAACTCCGCTGCATATGTGTTGCTTGTCAGGCTACGTTGAATGCTGTAGGAAATTTTTGCAAACTGGCGTGGATATTAATATTACGGATGATAGTGGGAAGAATGCGATACATTATGCTGCTTACAAAGGGTAAGTACTCACTGGACACTAACGGGACACTGCACCCTAAACAAACATCTGCACACCATGGGTCTTATTGGAGACCCATGGAAGAGGAGGAAACTCTATTCCACCTATTCTCCGAATGTCCGGCGTTTGGCGGGCGCAATTTCTGACCTAAAAATATTTTTTTCAAAAAAAATCTAAAAATCATGCATTTAACCAGTGATACACTTTTATTTTTATACTATATTGCAATCGTATTTTCAGATCAATAGAATGCTTGGACTTGTTAGTAAGCAACGGCGGCAGTTTTCTAGCCCGCGACCACTTAAACCGTCTACCACTCCACTACGCCGCTTTGCAAGGACATTACCAATGCGTTTTCACACTGGTCGGCATCGGTAGTCCCACCAACGCTATCGATATCGAGGGTTGCACCCCCTTGCATTTGGCCGCAGGCTTCGACCAGGAAGGCAAATGCGTCAAATATCTCCTAAGCCATCGCGCCGATCCATTAGTGAAGAACAACCGCGGCTACACCGCGCTCCATTATGCAATCGGCTGCGGCTATGCGGCAACTGTAGACGTTTTACTACCCACACTTGGCAAATTAATTTTCGAAACCGATGATAATGTGGTGACGCTTTTGCATCTCGCCGTCAAATGGAAGAATATTAATATCTTGAAGCGATTGCTCACGCATTATCGCGATGTGAACATCCAAACGGATCAAGGTGTGACTCCGCTGATTCTAGCGGCGAGCGAAGGCCACGCTCACTCTGTCCAGTTTCTGATGCGCTACGGCGCTAAAGTTGCGATAAGCGACAAGCGGAATAAAATGACGGCGGTGCATTATAGTGCGAAGAATGGCCGCACGGCTTGTTTGACGATGCTGCTCAACAACACTGAAGATCAGAATGTTGTAAACTTGCTGGACAAGCAGCAGAGGTCGTCGCTGATGTTGGCGGTCTCTGGGAACCATTTGGATTGTGTGCAGACACTTTTGAAATTCGGCGCCGATCCGAATTTGGTCGACTCGGATGGGCATTCGTCGCTGTTTCGAGCGGTGGTTACCGGACAGAATAATGTGGTGCATTTGTTGCTGAATAATAAAGCGGCGGTGCAAGGCGTGGATGTCAATGGGAAGACGGTGTTGCATTTGGCGGCCGCTTGTGGGCATACGACGTGTTTGCAGATGATTTTGGAGCATATGAGCGACGAGGATGTGTTGATTCGGGATGGTCAAGGGTGCACTGCTTTGCATTGGGCTTGTTATAATGGGCATTCGAGTTGTGTGGAGTTATTGTTGCACAAGAATGCGTTCAAGCAGTTGGACGAGGATGGGGATTTTTCGCCCGTACATTGTGCTACGTAAGTTTGTTTCGAATTGAAACGTCTTTAGTTGACAAACTAATTTTTTTGTAGATTTTATGGTTCAGACAAGTGCCTGGAACTACTGGTGAACCAATTCGGTTCCGAGATAGTCCATCTAAAAGACTGTAAGAAACGAACACCATTGCATGTGGCTGCTTTAAATGGACATATACAGTGTGCCAAATTTTTAATTGAACAAACCGCCAACGTGGCGGAAGTGGACGATGAAATTCGAACACCGTTAATTGCGGCTGCGCAGTTTGGGCAGCATGGGATTGTAGGCAAGTTGCTTAGAAATTGCCTATCTAATGGGTTGCTAATTATTTATTTATTTTAGAGCTGCTTTTGGCAAATAAGGCCGATAGGTCGTTTGTGGATAGTACGGGCAATACGGCGTTGCATTGGGCGTGCATTAAGAAGCACGTGCAAACAGCGCTTATACTTTTAGACGATGTCGTCGATGATGCTGTGATTAATCTTGCTAATAGCGACCAAAAAACGTAAGAGATTTTTGTTAATGATACAGAATGTGAAACAATTGGATTGATTTCAGTGCCTTACATATATCAGCAAGAAATGGACTAGTCGAAGTAACTCGCGAGTTAATTAAGAAAGGCGCCTCCTTATTGGCGGTGGATAATAAAGGATTGACTCCCGCATTGTGCTGCGCGCCGAACAACGAAGTGGCCCAATGTTTGGCATTGATTTTGCAAACCCTACCACTGCACATTGCGAAAATTGGGCCGGAAAACGGTAAGTACTTAGATTTCTATTCGCAGTCGAAACCCTTGAACGTATTCTAGATCCCTTGGCGTTGCTTGCTTTTTATAATAATTTAGTAGAAAGTAGGAAAACGATATCTAAATGCTCGCAAACGAGATATTCGATATATGGCGACGCTCAAGTTAAGTCTAAGTCAAAGAAATCAAAAAATCCAAAACGCAGTTCGAAGGTGTCCGAACCGATTTCGGATGTTTCGCCGAAGGTAATTGAAAGTGAGAAGTCCGGTGAGAAATCGGGTGAGAGGCGAAGACTTTCGCGAATGAGATGCCCGTATTTGTTTCGATCTCAGGTAGATGAAACGTTTGGTATTTCGAAAAGAGCCGTTAGCCCCGAGAATCGTAAATGTCAGAAACGCAAGCCAAGACTTATGGTAACACCGCGAAAAATCGAAGAAGTTGTTCGCGTGAAACCGTGCGTTCCGATAGGTATTTAATTAATTGTTTTAATTCTATCCGATTAATTAAATTCGTTTAGAACGAAAGCAGGTGACGGTCAATCAAACGGTTGACAAGATCCAGAAGTTGCAGGAGCTTGTTGACTCGCATAGTACTCCTGAAGAGGATACTGTGGTGGTACGTTGCTAATTGGAGATTTCTTTGCTTAAATTCGATTTCTTGTAGAATTACAATGATTTTGAAAATGATTTAAATAAATTAACTGTTGATTTGAATAATGATCCTTTAGACCATTTAGTTGATAATGCGATGATGGAGTTAGACGATGTCGGTGCATCTTTAGATAATAATTTAGTTTGCAAGAAAAAAAAATCGAAAACTGATTCGACCTGCAATGTTCAATAGATTATTATGTATTTTTGGTAGAATAAATTGGTTTCATGTTGACTGTGCTTATATTACAGGGACACGTGACTTGCAAACATCACTATACGGTGAAGAAATCGACTTGGCGCTCAAAATGTCGATGTTTTACGTTTCGAGCGCGAAAAACGAGGGGTTGAATGAGAATTCGAATCATAGCAGTGATAATGAATTTTTTTAAAGGTCGCACATTTAAATAGAATTTTTATTTGGTCGTATGGCGCTTGACAAACCGACACAATTTCTCATGACACTTTTCTTATAATTTGTATGAAAAATTGCTGGTGTTTGTTATGGCGCTAAAATTGTAAATAATTATGATAATATAATTTGCTATATTAATTTATTGGTTATTACACGATTTAATTAATGGTGCTACTAAAATATTGAAAGAAAAAAAATTACTTATAGCCGTAAAATTTTATACATCACTTTTTATAAACTCCACTTTATATTACATATATAATTCATTAATTATACTGGATACTGTACTGAAAATGTATTGTGATTATTTAAAAGCACTTAATTAGTTGATAATTTTTTTGTAACTGTTGTACATACGAAATAAACCACATATTTACATCTATTAGTAGAAAGTTACCTAAAACCATTATCATAAATCCAACCAATATGTGTGACACTTACAATAATTAAAAAAATATTCCTACAGTATTTGATTTAAATAAATTAAGGAATTATGCGTCCAGAACCAAATATTATTAACCTTTTAAATTTACAACTCGGAAGTGAAATATTCGTACATATCAAAGTACTTGTTCACTAAAATTCCTATTATATTAATTTTGACGAAGATGTAGTAGAACAAAACGATTCGCACTAGTAGCTCCGTTACGTACGCGAGCAAAAGCATCCTAAAAAAAAAATAAAACGTGACGTGACAAGGCCGTGACATGATATGAATTAGTTACCTCTTCGAATGGACCTTCGCTTGCGGCAAAGTGGAATCATCCTCCTTCAACAAATATTTCCTGCCTCCCAACGTACAGTTCTGGAAGTACTCATACGGATCCACATTTTCGTGCTTCATAAACTCAAAGTCACCCTTATCTTGGGGTAGCAAAACCGTTTCCAGTGCCACTAGCTTCTCATTTTTGAACGTCCATTCGTTCTCAATGAAATGACTCAGTGCCATGTTTGCTATGTAAATTTTCCGCTGTATTTTCAACAGCCTAGAGACATTTTTAATAGTACCAAGTTTCAACAAAATCGGGTAAGTACTCACATTGGTTTATTTCCTGAAATTTTCAGCAAGCCATCGATCAAAAGTGCGGGAATTAAATGGTAGAACAACACGTTCAAATAGTGGTAGTACTTGCATTGCGTGGTGGTCGTGTACGGGTACCACAGGACATTATTTAGCGGGATCTCCGCGCAAATTTTCTCCCCCAACTTGCAAAGATTTCCGGTACTAACGCAATTGACTTTATTATTACTCGCATTGTACACCGCAATTTCAGACGTATCCCTAAAACGAATCAAAGTTAAGGTCAACCAAATGTAAGACGAGACGCTGATGTAGTACTTAGTGATCGCTTTATGCCAAGTCGCCAGAATTAGCGCCTTCACAGCAATATCCACCGGCATGTAATCCGAAACGACGTTCGGATTCGTGTAAATGGATCTTAAGACGCCTTTGCCACACGCGATAAAAATGCCAACGGGTCCATTGAAATTATCCGTCCATCCTTTCATCGGCTCCTCGATCGTCGAAATAACTGCAGCAGAGATTTTAGTACCGTATCAACATATTGGCACACAAATTACCGATCGAAGGTCGAAAAATGAGCGCAGGCACCCGATCGGTGCACAAATCTTTGACGACATGCTCGGCCAAACCCTTGGTGAATGTATAAGTGTTCGGCAACGGACTGATGTACTTTTCCGTTAGGATCTGCAAAGTATGCGGGTCAGCATCTTCAGCCAATGCAATGGAATCCTGCCAATTAGCATGAGCCGGATAAATAATCTCCTCGATTTCCTGCTTATCTGTGTTACAATAAGTGGTGGAGATGTGTGCGAAAACCGCAAGATTCGTCATTTCTCCGGCGAGTGTGGCCACTTCTCTCGTACTTCTGGTGTTGACGATGATGGCATCTTTAAGGGGGTCATCGAAGCGCACGGAGGCCGCTGCGTGGTAGACGACGTTCACGTTCTCGATGAGAAAGGCTCGGTCTACTGGACTTAGACCTGGACGGTAGAAAGGTCGAATTTGCATAACGAATTTGCATGGGAAAAGTTTTTGACTTACCGAGGCCTAGTTCCAAGACATCGCCAGCGATCGGTTTGATTTTGTGGATGTTTTCTGGATGCTCCTTTTTCAGGCGATCAAATAGCTGCAAGATTTTTGTTTAGAGACGCTAATTAATTGAGTTTTTCTCTTACAGGTAAAGCGCTCATCAACTGAACGCGTTCGTCCAGATTTTTCCCCTTTTTCGGGCGCAATAAAATGTAGATCGCTTTCAGATCGGGACACGAACGCAATAATTTTTCAACTAGCACTTTTCCCATGAATCCGGACCCTCCGGTGATGAAAACATTCTTGTCTTTGAAGAATTCTTTGATTGAGGGTGTAATTTCCATGATTGTTGAAAATTTCGATTCTTAAAGGCACGACGATATAAACAATACTGAAGTCGACAGCCCAATTGAACTAGTAATTATTCGAATAATAATCCGATTTTTTGTATGCATTACAATACAATTGACCTTTTGGCCAGTGACGCGACAATTTTTCCCTTGTCGCAATCATTGTGTAAATATTTAGTGTAACTTTGTAGTCATATTTTGAATTCGTTTGTTTGGAATTATGTAAATCGCGCATAAAAAGAGAAATTGGAGGAAAATAAATATCACGCTTTTGGAAATACCTACTCGGCTGAAAGTAAACAGGATGTAGTAAGATTTTTCGAGTCGAGAAATTAAAAATTATGTAACCAAAAAATGGTTTTTGGGAATATTTTTGGCGCGCGCACCAGGCGATATAAAATTCGCGAAAAATGTTGTGCCACTTTTTTCGAGCGAGTTCAAAAGACCCAGCGTTAACTAGTACTTGCATCTTGCAGAATTATATAACGAAAAGAACAATTTTTTTCGGCTTTCCTGCTTTCTCTTTTTACCAGCAGCAGCAGCAGCAAAACTCTTCCGCCTCCCATTCAACAAGGCATTACTAAGATTAGTTCTTAGCCGACTGTAGAAAAAGAAGCAGCCGAAGATTTATGAGCACGAAAAAAATGAATCAAAATTAAATCATCATCGTAATTAGTGGTGTTAAATATTATGCGATATTATTAATAAATAATTAAAAAACTACTTTCTTTTGTGGTGCGCGCTTTGGACTTAGTATTATTTTTTATTATTATTCAATTTAAGTGGTAAGTTTGATTTTTATGCTAGAAAGTTTTAGGTGTCATCTCGAAAACGAACAGTCGACTTTCTATTTTTCTGAGGATTCTATTTTTTTTTGGTTTGAAAAAGCCCGCAAGTTCAAAGTCAATAGCGCTCGTCTCAAATTTAATTAACATACAAAGAAGATTGAATTAACGCAATTTAAAATATAATAGCATTAATAAGAAAGTTGATTTTCGGTTGATTCAAAATTAAGTGGTGCATTCAAAAGCACATCCTGATGGTGTGATACTTTTTTATTCGATATATTATTAATAATGAATCCCAGTTGATTGGTTTATGTATATTTTGACCTGCTTTTCCTGCATAAATGTGGAGTAAATTTCTATTTATTTCTCTCACTCATAATCAGAGTCCAATAAGAATCTTACCGACAACAATAAATAGGTTAAACATGTAAAGTCAAGATTTTTGTGAAAGTAAAGTGAAATTTATCTAGTCGTATTTTTGTGCTGAAATTTTGCGAAAATTACGTCGCCTCAAAAAATTAGAAAGAAAAATAATAATGCGACCTCATTCAAATTCATGCCACATCCGACAATTCCCATGATTATTAATTCCAAACTTATCTATTTATAATTCGAAAATACACGGTGATGGTCGGATTCAATTCAATCAATAATGTCCGTTATAAATAGTAAAGAGGAAAATAAATAGTACGTACGGTATTTCGATTCATAAGTACGTATCGCGAGAAAAAGTCATCAAATATAATTTTATTGAGCTTAATTTCAAAGAGTAATGAGGTTAACCACACGGTTTGATTGCAACCTTAACTTTCTTGAACATCAGTACGACAGTACAATAAAATTAATGCATTTTGTTAATTTTTTAAATTGTCCGGAAATTAATTTATTACTCAAATATTTCAAAATACTTAAACGCGACAAACCCAAAAATATTTAAATTTGCTAAATTTACGTAATTGGCTTCTGTGTAATTAAGCATTTCACTTTTAAGGTGACGAATGCGGAATTCTAGATACGCATACGTGAAATGCTCAGATAGACCATTTTTATTTTGGACATATTTTTGTAATTAAAGATTTTGTAAAATATCTAATGACACTTTTGGAAAGATAAAACTTAAATCTACAATTGAGTATTTTTGATTTTTCGAAAATTAATTTATTAACCTATAAAAAAAATTAATTAATATTATTTCGCTCAAATATATTTTTTTCTAACTATTTATTCAAAATTGTCAGCACCAGTATTTTTCAAAATTACAGCCAAGTTTCCCACGAAACTAACTGTTTTAAAATTGCATTATAAAATGCATCGCATGCTTGTTACGCCGCTGTTGAGGTCGATTTCATTATTACTTCTCTTCTTTGAAGAAATCAATACTTTTCCCAGTCGATATAAAATTGTTTAAGTAAAAATAAAGTTTATCAAGTCCGATTGCCAATCAATACGAAACAATACCTAGCACAGTTCAAAATAGTGATTAGAATTGCCTATTCGCAAATTATACTAAATAGGTCGCACTTTTGTGACTCCGGCCCCGTTAATCGGCATATTCTTAAATGAGTTTCACACAATGATAAATATTTAATTAAACGATGAAAAGTGACGTGGAGTTACAATAAAACAAATCTATACAATGTAGAGGGGTAGTTTAATGATATTTCCATATATACTCAAACTTTTTCAAGCCTGTCCTGTAGTCAGTAGTCGTATTGTTCTGCTAGACTAAGTGGCAACCAATTAAATTTGCTTTGATGAGGCCTGTTCACTTATCTTAAGTACTGTGAGTATTTTGCATTTTTTATCGTACTACCGACATAATATTGTTGTTATTTTGTTGTGCGGATTTTGTTTACGACCGACAGCTCGACACCTACTTTTAATTACCTAATTTTTATATTTTCGAAAATTTTAAATGTCACGTCAATTTTTTTATAATTTCTTTTTGACGTTATTAAATATTTGGTAAAGGCTGTCTTGTAGGCGGGTTTAATCAAAGTAGAGGGCTATAAAAATTAAAAATTAATGATGTTTTGTTCTGTATGATGCTGGTAGTACGCTATCAGCGAAAAAGCCATAAATTTTTTAAACGTTTTCCCGTTTTTACTTGTCAACCATTCTTTTAGTTATTCTTTAACGATAATGATAAGTTATCACGCATAACAGGTATATATAAATTGTTTACTGATAACTAGTGCATTTCGCTAAACTTGCAAATTGATCGTCGTTCCATCAAAACTAAAATTATAAATTTCATTAACCAATCAATACAAATTAATATTTCCATCATTAAACGGCGAGTAAATTTAATAATAACGCAAAATTGCAGCGACCACTTTGTTTCCATGTTCCGAAATCAATAATATTATTTTATCGAAGCGAAATTATTATTCAAAATGTCATATTTTATATTTATTTGTCAACTAATAATCAAATTAAAAAATATAGTGTGAAATGGGCGATCCTCAACAGCGACTCTTCACTGGTAATCTGATCGAGAGTCCAGTGCCACTGAACAACAACTATCTGTGCAACAACGACGTGACGATGAACAACATTTCCGAGTTCTACAAGAACTCGAAAATTTTCATCACTGGCGGATCGGGATTTGTGGGCAAGGCGCTCATCGAGAAGCTTCTGCGAAGCTGCAACGAAGTGGACGCGATTTATATCTTGATGCGCCCCAAAAGGGGGATGGCGATCGAGACCAGGATGAAGGAGCTGTTCAAGAATCCGGTAAGTTTTTCGCTTATTTTTGGGGACTATTTTGACAATTCATATTGCAGGTGTTTAATCGAATACAGGAGAAAAATCCGGACGCTTTCGAGAAAGTCAAAGCGATTTCCGGGGATGTGTCGTTGCCCAATTTGGGGCTGTCCGAAATCGATCGGACTTATTTGAGTGATAATATTAATATAGTTTTTCATTCGGCTGCCACTGTCAAGTGAGTTTGATTTATTAGATGCTTAACATAATTTATTACTTAAATCATAAATCACAAAAATGATTTTAGAAATTCATTTATCGTTTACAATTTTAAATAATAATCTTTGCAATTTATTTTAGGTTCAATGAGGAATTGAAAAATGCCGTGGTGCTAAACACTTTGGGGACCAAGCGAGTTTTGGAGATTTGCGAAACGATGAAGCACCTTAAAGTACGTTAATTAATTTTTAAAATTATTTTTAACGATTTTTTTGTAGAGTTTTGTGCACGTTTCGACAGCTTACAGTAATTCCGACAAACAAGTAGTGGATGAAATTGTTTATAAACCCCCTTATGATCCTTCAGCAATAATTCATTGCATTGATATTCTACCACAGGACGGAATTGATTTGCTGTCAAAGCAACTATTGGTAATTATTTAATTAATTTTGGGTCATAGTAATTTAATTTTCGTTTTGTTTTTTAGGGTAAACATCCCAATACGTATACGTTGACAAAAGCAATGGCAGAATATGTGGTGTCGCAAAAGTCTTCAACTATACCAGCAGCTATTGTCCGACCATCGATAAGTTAGTACTATATTATTTATTAATTAAAAATTATTTATTACACTAATTAATATTTTTTCTAGTAACGGCCGCTTGGAAAGAGCCTTATCCGGGCTGGGTGGACAATTTGAGTGGCATTACCGGAATCGTAATGGAATGTGGACGAGGCACAATTAAAACCATTATCTGTGATGACAAATGTCAGATGGATTTAATTCCGGTGGATATTGTTGTTAATACTTTAATCACAGCCGCTTGGCATACAGCAGCGTATCGGTAAAAAAATCCCCAAAAATTTAATTATGAAAATAATTATACATTTTTTTTTAGATCAAATACTATGAGGGTGTATAATTGCACTAGTGGCGATATCAATCCAATTACGTGGAAGTGTTTCGGGCAATTAACGCAAAAATATTCGGTTCAATATCCCAGCAAATTTGTGACCCTTTATCCCGGATTTACCTACAGGACTAATCCGTTTATGCATTATATCTGCGCCACTCTGTACCATACTTTACCAGCGGCTATGTTGGACGTCTTTTTATATTTAACGAAACAAAAGCCAATGTGAGTTAATTTTTAAAAACATTTTTAACAATTTTAATTATTTGTTTTTTCTCAGGATGTTAAAAATTAGCGGGAAATTCTACGAAGCCCTCAATGCGGGCAAATTCTTCTCAACGAATCAATGGCAGTTCAAAACGAAGTCGCTTTTGAATTTGGTTGAGGCGGTGAAAAATGCAGAAGATGGTAAAAATTTCGAGTTAGATTTAAGTGCGGCCAACGGCTTCGATTGGAATAATTACGTTAAGGACTTTATTGTCGGTGTAAGACAGTATGTTTTGAAGGACGACATTAGCTCCTTGCCAGCTGCCAAAATTAAATTAAATAGGTAAGGCGCATGTCGCACTTTAGTAGCGCGGGAAATTTGAATTAATTTGTTTTGGGTTGCAGGTTGTATTGGTTCCAAAAGATATTTCAGTTGGTTTCAATATTGGCGCTATTTAAGTTAGCACTAATTAATATGTAATATTTATTATTTGTATAGATATATTTGTATGTTATTATTTATAACAATTATAGAAATTACACGATTTGATTTTTAAATTAATTTACTGTTGTAATTATAATGCAATAATTGTATGTATTGTCTAAATGTATATTTATTTTAATATTGATGGATAAGGTATAAAATAAATTATTAAATAACTTTAACTAAAATTTATTGTTGTTAATTTTAATTCATTCATTAATTTTTTAATTCATTTGAATTATTCCTAGTCCAGTGGAACAAATATATTTAATAATCTAAAATAAATATTTAATTATTCTAATATTAAAAATAAAAATAAATTACTTTAACAGCCAATGCATAATCGATGCTACCAAAAACTCGTGAGACTGTTAAAGGGTTTTCACTGTTCATCATCAACATTATTAAATTATTTCGATTTTGCGTATTGAAACTATTCCATGGCAATTCGGCAGCTAAAGCATGCAATTTTAGCGACTCAAAAATAAATAAAAAAATATTATTAAGTATTATTTGGAATTTTTGTATACCAACTTCGTCTACTAATTCTTGACCAGAATTAGCGAAAATGCAAATCGTCATTGAAGTGGCGAAAAACATGAAGCCACATCCAATTAAGTGAATCAATGTTAAGGATTTTGCCATAGCGAACATTGCAAACAGCGAACTAATCCCAATAAAAATCCCAGTAATTCCAAAACACAAATAAAATTCGTAAGTAATTTCGGAAACTTCTAAGCAGTTCCTAAAAAATTAAATAAAAATACTCCAAGCCCCCCACAAAATTATTGCAACCCTTAATTACAATTTCAAAACATTATGATGCTCCACGATAAAACTCAAGCGACTTTTCACGCAATTTTGATAATTATTATCGCCAATTAAATTAAAATCACTCATCTCATCAGCCCCATCATAAATATCACTACACAAATTTTGCACGTGAAAATTCAGCATATAAATCTGGTACTTTGTGTGACAAACAAAATACAGCAGCGTAAACGCATGGACCACCATCATATAAGCCAAAGGATAATACGTCAAATAAAACCCCCAATAAAAGTACGGTGCCACATTTTCCGAAAAGTGCGCTCGAAAATAATCTATAGCGAACAACTCGATCTCGGTCCCGGAAAACGGTAAAACTCCGGTAGCCGTTAGCACCAACACACACGCGAAAAATCCAAGAAATATTTTAATAAAGCCAATTTCTTTTTCGATACTTTTGGCGACTTCGTCGCCAGCTGCATCAATTCGCCAATAAACGTGATACATTTTCGACAACTGCTTTTTGATAACTTTTAATTTGAATTCGGTTAAGTACATGGCGATGAGTCCATGCAAAGTGCCGAAGAAAAACGGCCCATAGCGGATTAAATATTTTACTTTGAATTGCTGGATGAAGAAGCGAAAAACTACGCTACACATGTAAGTGTGGATCACTATCAGCAAACGTATTAGCATCCATAGGAATTTATTTTCGAAAATGTCGATGGTTATCATGCGAATGAATTTCAGTTTGTCGAAGTTTTCAGTGGCTATTCGAGGGTAATTTTCAGCAGACCACATTTCGTATTCGAATGAGCGAAATTAATTCGAGTGCTAAGGTATATTGTCTAGTGATTTATTAAATATTAATTAAAATATAGAAGCTAGTCGTACATTTATCTAATATTTTTGTCGTTATAGAATAACATATTTATCGTCATAGATAATTAATTGAATCAGCTAATTAATTTTGTCTATTAAATGTTATATCTTTACGGGGCCGCTTGGAAATAGATGGGAATGCCGTAATTTGGTAATTAAATTAATAGCAATGATGTATAAATATAAATTGAGAGATTAAATTAATAGTTTATCTTAAAAAAGTAGATACTTACACGTTTTTTGAATTACCGGAAAAAAATTTAAAGGGAGGGAAATCCTTTTTAAGAAAAGGCGGAGGATCTTAGAAAATAAAAATTGCCCAGCATATTAAATATATGGTTAATTGTCATTTAATGGTATTTTTTATGTTTCTAAATAATAAATAAAATAATAAAATCTTCAAAGACTTCTGAAAACATCCTTGAAACAAAAGCAACCCAAGGTCGCCCAGCAATGTCGCTCAAGGAATAAAAATAAATTATTAAAATTAATATATATTGAAGACCGCAATCCCAAAACTTTCACAATTTAATCTTTAGCCGATTCAAAGTTAAATTTTTTGTCAATGGTTCAAAATATTTATAAATATCTCTTCTATAAATAGAGTTAAACTATATTTTTTCTATTTATTTTTGCGTCAGCTAGAATTTGGCCATTAACTCTCATATATCAAAAAGTTATTTATCTAGCGACTTGACTTTTACATTGATAAGATAAAAAGCAACAACTCTAAAATCAGTGTGTTTTAATCCTCACCAAACTAGAAAGCAAAATTTTCCTGCAAAATGGCTCTAACCTTGTCGAGATGGTCCGGAAAAGTGGCACTGGTGACCGGAGCAAGTGTTGGAATTGGAGCGGCCATCGTGGAAAAATTAGTGGAACAAGGACTACAGGTAAATAACTCAAACTGTCAAAAATTACCTCGTTAACCAAAAATTTCCCAAAAGGTCGTTGGTGTAGCCCGTCGAAAAGAGCTAATCGAACAGCAAGCCCAAACTCTAAAATCCCACCCGGGAAAGCTATTCGCCCAAAAAGCCGATATGACCAAAGAAAGCGACATCCTATCCGCAATTAAATGGACAACCGATAATGTAGGTCCAATCAGCATCCTTATAAATAATGCAGGCGTCTTAATTTCCGGTAGTTTACTAGAGAGCCAAACCGACGTCTGGCAACAAGCGTTTGACATCAACGTGATGGGATTGTGCATAGCTACCCGGGAAGTTGTGAAAAATATGCGGGAAAATAATACGAATGGTCATATTGTCCATATTAGTAGTATAGTAGCCCATACTGTGACTGGAGCGATTCCAGATGCGAATGTTTATCCGGCGACCAAGCATGCGGTCAAAGCGTTGAGCGAGGTCTTAAGGTTGGAGTTGAAGGATAGCGGCCTTAAGATTAAAGTTAGCGTAAGTATTTTTAATTTCTTCTCGGAATTATTAATTAAATTTAATTTTAGTGTGTTAGTCCAGGTGCTGTAAACACAGATATAGCTGCAGATTCTAAGAGAAAATATGAGAGCGTGGATAAAACTTTCCAGAATGGGATTAGTCCTGTAGATGTGGCTCAAGCTGTTGTCTATGCGCTTTCAACCCCTCCGAATGTTCAAGTAATAATTTAATTTATAGGTAAATAGTTATTATTTATTTATATTATTTTTAGATACAAGATATCATCATTAGACCGGTCTAGGAAAATAAACTACACATTTAAATCGCTTAATTAATTCAAAACAATTCACCAACTGGACGAATAGTCAATTCATGCACCTGAAATAAAATAAAACAGTCACAAAATGCCATAAACCCTCAATTTAAAAAAGCGCTACAGCGCAACTCGTGCGCAAACCCTGCGCAGAAGCCCAAAACTCATACCTGAACATTGGGTCCAGTAGACAAGACATAAATGACCGCCTGTGAAATATCCTCAGCAGCCAACGCTGGCGCTCCTTTAACCGCGTCCTTCGTGCTATCCGGGAAGCCTTCGATAAACTCAGTTTTGACCGGGCCAGGACTTAAGCTCTTAAATTATTCAAAATTATATTATTTTGGTGGTCGAATTAATATTGGCTTAGTTTATTACAGTGATTTTAGTTTTGCTTTGATGGAATCGCATTTCCTGGCGCAAACTTTCCGTCAAAGCGGTCACGGCAAACTTGGACGCTGGATAAACGTTGAAATTTGGTTCTGGTAGATTAGGCACTCGATGACCTGCGATGCTATTCATATGAATGATATGACCATCAATTTTGTTCTGCCTCATTATTTTATACGCTTCTCTTGTACAGATGCATAATGCAATTACGTTCACGTTGAAGATTTTGCGCCACTCGTCCGTCACTCCGTCTGCAGAGGAAAATTGGCTTAGAGCCCTTAAAAAAATTGTCTGGATATTTTTACCGGTCAAAGTTGTAGGTCTAGTGAGTCCCGCATTATTGATAAGGATATGGACAGGTCCTAGTTCTTCAGTGATCCATTTAAACGCCTTTAAAATATCGAACTCTTGAGTAACGTCGCATTTGACTGCGTAAAGTTTACCAGGTTGATCGTGCAGACTTTTCGAAAGATCTTCAATCTTGTCGATCCTTCTGGCTAGTCCAGCAACCTTGAGCGATTTATAAATAAATTACTTTAATGCTAATTAAACCTTGAGACCGTATGTAATTATTATCGATAATTATTGTTTGTTGCTCTGGTTTGTTTGTGGTAGATAAAAATTGAAAATTAATTACCAAAAGTCCATGTTGCACTAACGCTTTGGATATGGCAGCTCCAATTCCCGAACTAGCACCGGTAACTATAGCAACTTTTTTGTGCCAACGTTCCATGTTGATCTAATCAAAATCAATGCCTTTTACTTTCTGACATGCAACAGCAACAATAAATTGTATATAAATATGAATGTAAGATCTGCGCATTTGGATTTGAAGGTTTCCCGGAAAAAATCAATTTATCTAAAGGAAGAGAGCTAAAGAACCCAAATAAAAATTAACTAAATGCAAATTATATCACACATTCTTGCACGCAACCTAATTTTGCTTGTTTTCATAAACTGCATCAAAGTTCTTTGACCGTTCGAAATCTTGACCATACGCATTTCCTTTAACGGGATCGGAAAGTGTGTCAACACTTGAACTGTTCTTCTTTAGTCTTAAGATGGACCGTTGGCGAGGAAAGGTCGCAATTGTGACCGGTGCTAGTGCCGGAATTGGCGCAGATATAGCCGAAAAACTCGTCGAAGAAGGCCTCCAGGTAAACTTTTAAAAAATACCCTAAATCTACTTAAACCGTAAACTCTTCAGGTGGTCGGTTTGGCAAGGCGCGTGGACCGTGTCCAAGAGCTCTCCCAAAAACTCGCCAACAAACCGGGCAAATTGCATGCAATCCAAACGGATTTGACGGTGGAGACTGAAATTTTGGCGGCGTTTAAATGGACGGAAGAGCATTTGGGCCCAGTGCAAATTTTAATTAATAATGCAGGACTTGGAAGAAGGACCAGCATTATTAATGGCGATACAAGTGATTGGAAGAAAGTGCTGGACACCAATCTTCTAGGTCTGGCAATTGCCACTCGCGAAGCAATTCGCAGCTTGCAGAAGAATAATCTCGAAGATGGGCATATTGTCAATATTAATAGCATTGTGGGGCATATTGTGCCCAATTTGCCCTACCAAAATATGTATCCAGCTTCCAAGCATGGTGTGACGGCTTTTACGGAGACCACTCGGAAGGAGCTGGTAGCTATTGGCAGCAAAATTAAAATTACGGTTAGTATTGTCAAGAGGTGTAACAATTAGTGCTGAAATTTTGGATTTTAGAGCGTCAGTCCAGGTTGCGTGAGTACCGAAATTTTTGAAGTTAACGGATTTATGGACAACTCGGAAGTGAGTAAGATTATCGAAAATGCGCCAGCTTTGGCATCTGAAGATGTGGCCAATGCAGTTTTGTATGTTCTTGGAACACCTCCGCATGTTCAGGTAAATATTGGAGAAAGTATGCAAAATAAATTCAAACTAGGGTTTTTCTTGTAGGTCTCGGAGCTTACAATCAAACCTGTTGGGGAATTTTTTTGAGAAGTGGATGTTTTTATTTATTTATGATTTTAATCGATAAAGTTTGATTGTATCAATAAAAAAATTGTTTAAATATTTATTTAATTAAAACCACAAGTTGCACTCCAAACCTACTAGATTTAGATAAAATATTAACTATTCATTCTATGACTCAAGGATAATTTGACGCAATCTGCTGTGTCATTATTAAATAAACTATATAAAGCTAAAAATCCTCTACCAACACACATTCTAGTAACGTATCTCATTATAAATCAAACAACCGGTAAATTTCATCAGTTGATCTTGATGTGTTAATGTGAGTGAATCCTTGACGAGCGCAATTTCTCCTATATTTCGCTAATTGATGTAAGTACTTCAAAAATTTTGTCAAATTGTCTCAACAGCATATTTCTAATCCCAGATAATGCTCGCCATCATCGTAGGCATTTTTGCCACCCTTCTAGCATCCCTTTATCTCTACTTCAAATGGAACTACCAATATTGGAAATGGCGAAACATCCCCAACGTGGAACCTTCAGTTCCGTTTGGCATTCTTGGAAACCCCCTCAACAGAACTTTGTCGATGGGTACCATCGTAGCTAACGTCTACCACGACTTTAAGAAGAAAAACGAGAAACATGTTGGTGTTCACTTCATGGCATCCCCAGTCTACATCCCCATCGATTTGGAGCTGATCAAAAATATAACGACCAAAGATTTCGAGCATTTCGTCGATCGCGGTATGTACGTTAATGAGAAAATTGATCCAATTGGTGCCCATTTATTCGCTATTGGTGGTACCAAATGGCACAATCTTCGCGCCAAATTGACTTCGCGACCTTCACATCAGGAAAAATGAAGTCGATGTTTGATACACTGACATGTTGTGGAGTGGTTTTGGAAAAGGTGATGCATGAGAAGGTTTTGGTAAAAGAATCAATTGATATCAAAGAAGTACTGGCGTGTTTTACAACTGATATTATCGGGTCTTGTGCGTTTGGTCTCGAATGCAATACTTTTGACGATCCAGATTCATTGTTCCGAAAATATGGAGCTGCTTTTTTTGAGCAGAGTAAATTGCGTCAGTTATTGCAAGTTATTGCCTTCAATTTTCCCAATATTGGTCGATTGACGGGGATTCGACAAGTTCCTAAAGAAGTTGCGGATTTCTTCCGAAATGTTGTATTCGATACTGTTAATTATCGCGAACAGAATAATGTGACTCGCAAGGACTTTTTGCAATTGCTGATTGATATTAGGAATAATAAATCAGAAGGTAGCCAAGAGGGTGATGGAACTTCGTTGACGATGGAAGAATTAGCGGCTCAGAGTTTTGTCTTCTTAATTGCTGGATTTGAAACTAGTTCGACTACTATGACTTTCGCTCTATATGAATTGGCGAGTAATCAAAAACTTCAAAATAAAGTTCGAGAAGAAATTAATGCAGTATTGAAGAAACACGATGGGAAAATCACGTATGATTCTATCAATGATATGAAGTATATGGGACAAGTTATTGATGGTAAGCTAATAATTAAATCTGGATGTTTTAGTAGTAATGAGTGTTTTTACAGAAACTTTAAGGAAGTACCCTCCATTACCATTCGTCGGCAGACATTGCACTAAAGATTACAAAGTTCCCGGTGAAGATCTAGTTATTGAAAAAAATACTACGGTAATTGTTCCAATTTTGGGCATTCACCACGATGAAGAGTACTATCCAGATCCGGAAGTATTTGATCCAGACCGATTTAGTGACGAAAATAAAAACAGCAGACATCAATATGCGCATATGCCTTTTGGGAAAGGACCTAGAGTTTGCATTGGTAAATTGAGAGACAATTTGGAGACAATTGAATATTAATCTCTGTTGTTTTAGGATTACGATTTGGCGTTATGCAATCGAAAGTTGGTCTAGCTTCTTTGCTGAAAAATTTCCGATTTACTGTGAGTAAGAAGACGCAAGTCCCGTTGAAGATGTCAACCAGCAGTTTTATTTCAACGACGGTTGGAGGAGTTTGGTTGGACTTTGAAAAAATTTAATTATTATATAATTATTGGCTGTAAATTTAGGAAGTTTATAAATATAGATTTTAATCTTCAAACTACGACTATCTTTCTTGCGTTTTATTTTATCGTGTCATAATTATAAATATAGCTCTTCAGTTTATAAGGAATTAACATAAACTACAGTTCAAACAATTAAAGTAAATACAGTTTCTCGATATAGCATGTCTACGTCGAGCAAGTTTCATCAGTAAGTGAGTGCACTCAGTGCAGAGATAATATTGAAGTACGTATATTTTTGATAAAATTTATCAAAAAAAATATTTTTATAGATTAATCTAATATTTTAGGACCTGTAATGGCAATAACGTTAATAGTTAGCATTTTGGCTGGCCTATTTGCAATAATCTACACCTACTTCCAATGGACCTATCAGTACTGGAAAAAGCGCAATGTTCCCTACCAAGAATCTTCATTTCCATTTGGAGCAATCGAAAGCCCATTCACTAGAACCGATTCGATTGGTATCCAAATATCCAAAATATATCGCGCCAATAAACTAAAAAACGACAAACATCTTGGTCTACATATTCTCCTAACGTCCACTTATATCCCAATCGATTTGGAATTGGTGAAGAATATCCTGACGAAAGATTTCGAACATTTTGTAGATCGAGGCTTTTATGTGAACGAGAAAAAAGATCCTATAGGAGCGCATTTGTTTGCAATTGGTGGTCAAAAATGGCACAATCTAAGAAGTAAACTGACTCCTACTTTTACATCGGGTAAACTGAAAGGCATGTTTGAAACATTGACGAATTGTGGACTGATTTTGGAGAAGGTGATGCAGAAGAAGTTGGACCTGAAAGAAGCAATCGATATCAAAGAGACTTTAGCGTGTTTTACCACGGATATTATTGGATCTTGTGCGTTTGGCTTGGAATGCAATTCGTTCGAAGAAAATACAGAATTTCGGAAATATGGAAGCCAAGTTTTCCACCAAACCAAGTTACAGCAGTTGGTTTTAGTTACAGCGTTTAACTTTCCAAGATTGGGTCGCTTCTTAGGGATTCGACAGAATCCCAAACCAGTATCCGATTTCTTCCGTAATGTTGTGTTTGATACTGTGAACTATCGGGAGAAAAATAATGTGACTCGCAAGGACTTTTTGCAATTGCTGATTGATATCAGGAATAATAAATCTGAAGATAGCCAAGTTGGGGATGGAACTTCGTTGACGATGGAAGAATTAGCGGCTCAGAGTTTTGTCTTCCTAATTGCTGGATTTGAAACTAGTTCGACTACTATGACTTTCGCTTTATTTGAATTGGCCAGCAATCAGGAACTTCAAGATAAAGTTCGAGAAGAAATTAATATGGTATTGAAAAAACACGATGGAAAGATCACGTATGATTCCATCAATGATATGAAGTATATGGGACAAGTTATTGATGGTAAGTTGATTAAATCTGGATATTTTGGTAGTAATGGGAGTTTTACAGAAACTTTAAGGAAGTACCCTCCATTACCATTCATAACCAGAGATTGCACTAAGGATTACAAAGTTCCTGGTGAGGATTTAGTTATTGAGAAAGGAATTAAAGTAATTATACCAATTATGGGAATTCACTACGACGAAGAGTACTATCCAGATCCTGAGGTTTTTGATCCAGATCGATTTAGTGACGAAAATAAGAACAGTAGACATCAATACGCACATTTACCTTTTGGGAAAGGACCCAGAGTTTGCATTGGTAAATTTAGCGATAAGATAAATTGAGATTGGAAGTGATCTCGTTTGTTTTAGGATTAAGATTTGGGGTTATGCAATCAAAAGTGGGTTTGGCATCTTTGCTGCGAAATTTCCGATTTACGGTGAGCAAGAAGACGAGAGTTCCTTTGAAGATGTCTACTAGGAGTTTTATTTTGACGACTGAAGGGGGGATTTGGTTGGATTTTGAAAAATTATGAACCCTTGTCCTCCAAATATATTTATGAAAAAATTGATTAATTTTTGTTAGTTCCCAATGAACAATTATTATTCTAGATTAGAAAAAACTCAAATCATTTAACACGTAAATTAATAAGCAAAATATATCGTTCATGTTTTGTCTGTGATGTAAACATTATCCACTTCAAAAGATAAAAATCATTCTCTATAAAATTATATATATACGTCTACATCAACGCGTTGTATGACATAGTAGTTAAATTGTTCAAGGTGAGCAGATTAGACAAACTCGTCCAACTTTAAAAATATCTCCATATTAATTTTAGATTCGCAAATGACTTGCACTTTAATCATCAGCGTAATTACTGCATTCGTTGCAGTAATTTATGCGTACTTTAAATGGAGCTACCAATACTGGAAGAAACGCAACATCCCAGAAGCTGTGGAACCGTCAATTCCATTTGGCACCCTCAGCAGTCCATTCAGTGCCACGGAAACCTTTGGTGTCCGAATCGCCAAAATCTACTCCGAAAGCAAATTAAAGAATCACAAACATATCGGTATTCACATAATGGCCTCACCACTTTACATGCCACTGGATTTAGAATTGGTGAAGCAGATCATGACCAAAGACTTCGACCATTTCGTCGATCGTGGCTTTTACGTGAATGAAAAAGATGATCCAATTAGTGCGCATTTATTTGCAATTGGTGGCCAAAAATGGCACAATTTAAGGACGAAACTAACACCTACTTTTACATCGGGTAAACTGAAGAGTATGTTCGAAACGTTGAGCAAATGTGGAGTGTCTTTGGAACAGGAGATGATGAAAAATTTGGCGCTAAAGGAAGCGATGGATGTCAAAGACATATTGGCGTGTTTCACCAGTGACATCATCGGATCCTGTGCGTTTGGTCTGGAATTCAATTCGTATGACGAGCATACGGATTTCCGAAAATACCGAAGCAACTTTTTCAACCAGAGCAGCATGCGACAGGTGATTAACAACTTCGCATTCAATTTCCCAAAACTTGGTAATGCATTGGGAATTCGCTCAACGCCAAAACCAGTCGCAGACTTTTTCCGGAATCTGGTGTTTGATACGGTTAACTATCGTGAGAAGAATAATATCACTCGCAAGGACTTCTTGCAATTGTTGATTGATATCAGAAACAATGCGTCCGAAGACAGTGTTGCTGGAGATGGAAATTCGTTAACAATGGAAGAATTGGCTGCGCAAAGTTTTGTCTTTTTGCTTGCCGGTTTTGAAACCAGTTCGACTACCATGACGTTTGCTCTTTACGAATTAGCTGTCAATCAGGAACTTCAGGATAAAGTCCGAGCGGAAGTTAATGCCGTTTTGAAGAAACACAATGGGGAGATCAATTACGATTCCGTCAATGATATGAAGTATATGGGACAAGTTTTAGATGGTACGTTAATTAATCTGGATATTTAGGTAATAACGGGTGTTTTTACAGAAACTTTAAGGATGTACCCTCCATTACCTTTAGTAACCAGACAATGCACCAAGGATTACAAAGTTCCTGGAGAAGATGTAGTTATCGAAAAGGGAGTAACTGTAATGATTCCAATTATGGGACTTCATTACGACGAAGAGTACTTTCCAAATCCTGAAGTTTTTGATCCAGAGCGATTTAGTGATGAAAATAAGAACAGTATACCTCAATATGCCTATTTGCCTTTTGGGAAAGGACCTCGCATTTGCATTGGTAAATTTAGAGACAATAAATTTGAAATTAAGTGTAAACTCGTTTGTTTCAGGATTACGATTTGGTGTTATGCAATCCAAAGTTGGTCTGGCCTTTTTGCTGAAAAATTTCCGATTTACTTTGAGTAAAAAGACGAAAGTTCCACTAAAGATGGCGAGTAATAGTTTTATTTTGACGACTGAAGGAGGAATGTGGTTGGATTATGAAAAAGTATAAGAGTTTGCGCCATCCCAATATTGTTGCATAATAATTTATAAAGAAAAACATGATGCATGAAGCACGAACTATAATTTACGACAAAATTATATGTATATGTTAAAATTCTCGGTTTCAATAATAACAAATTAAATAAAGTAACTGAATGACTTTCAATTTTCGTTCTGATATGCGGAGTCACTTATCTGGGCTCAAAGAAGAACAAAGTTCAAAATACTCGGCAATCGCTAATTCAGCTAAATAAATATTATCTAATATATAATCTTGTCAATAATTAATAATAATATTGACACGCATTATACGCAAAAATTAAATCATGCATAGTTTTAATCAGAATAGTTGAAAACGTTGACCGCTAAACGTCTTCCCAACAATCCTACAAAGTAAGTTAAAAAAATTTGAATCGAATACTTCTAATCAAATCCTTTTAGTTGAAGATGTCCTTTCTAACACTAGTAGACGTCCTAATCCTAATCGGAACCCTTATCCTCCTAATCTACGCCTACTACCAATACTCCTACTCCTACTGGTCCCGAAGAAAAATACCCTTCCTCACACCAAAATTCCCCCTGGGCAACATCAGAACCATAATGCCAAAAGGCATCTCAATGGGAATCGAAAGCGTTACCTTCTACACCAAATTAAAGAAGCAAGGTCACAAATTTGGAGGACTTTACGGCGTAACTTCCCCCATGTTCTTGGTGGTAGATCCAGATTACATCCGAGACATCCTTTGTGTGGATTTCCAATATTTCTCGGATCGTGGTATCTACTACAACGAAATTCATGATCCTATCAGTGCTAATCTATTTTCACAAGACACCGAAAAATGGAAAGCGCTACGTGTGAAGTTCACACCAACTTTCACGTCTGGCAAAATGAAGATGATGTTCCATACCGTCGTGGATTGTTGCCAAAATATGATAAACTTCCTGGATAGCTCCTCTGAGGAAGATTTAAGTAACGTGGATATTAACGAAGTCGCTGGTTGCTTCACGACAGATGTGATAGGATCTTGTGCTTTCGGCATTGATTGCAACAGCTTCAAGCAACCAAACGCGGAGTTTCGTGTATTTGGTAAACGCGTCTTCGAAGTGGATTTCCTACTGTCGATTGGTCTCTTCCTATCCATCAACATGCCGAAGCTCGCTTTGAAGCTTGGCATAAAATCCACACGTAAAGACGTCTCGGATTTCTTCATGAGAGTGGTCAGGGAATCTGTGAAGTATCGAGAGCAGAATAAAATTTCCCGTGCAGATTTCCTTCATTTGCTAATTGAACTCAAGAATAAAAGTGAAGAAAAGGATCAGATTACGTTGAACGAAATAGCTGCGCAATCCTTCCTGTTCTTCGTTGCTGGATTCGAAACATCTTCCACTACTATGACTTTCTGTTTGTTCGAGCTGGCGCAAAATGAAGAAGTACAGACGAAATTGCGTGAAGAGGTTAACAAAATTTTGGCGGGGCATAATAATGAAGTTACTTATGATAGTGTGGCGGAGATGAAGTACTTGTCTCAAGTTGTCGATGGTAAGTTTGCAAAAAAAATTAAATAGGGAAGAATTGGTAAATTGTTGGCTTTTTAGAGACTTTGCGATTATATCCGCCAGTTCCAACACTGAATCGCGTATGCACCAAAGACTACACGCTGAAGAACACTGAAGATCTCGTAGTCGAGAAAGGAACACCTATTTTAATTTCCACTCTAGGACTGCATAGAGATCCTGAATTGTATCCAGATCCTCTGAAGTTTGATCCTTGCAGATTCAGCGATGAAAATAAGGCGAAGCGACATCCATTTGCGTACTTGCCGTTTGGAGATGGACCTCGAAATTGCATTGGTATATTTTATTTGCGCTTTATTTAATTTTTGCTTGAATGGTTATTTTGTAGGACTGCGATTTGGGTTGATGCAGACCAAAATTGGTTTGGCTAATATTATTAGGAAGTACCATGTGAGTCTTGGGGCCAAAACGGAGACGCCTTTGATCTTGAATCCAGATACCTTTCTGCTGCATACTATTAATAAAGTGTATTTGAAATTAGATAAATTGTAGGTGGAACGGTAGTGGTGCAATATCTGCTGAGCTGTGGCCTTGGATGAAAGCAAAATGAAGTTTTGCTCTCATATTTCGGTCAAATAATTAATATATCTGGTGTAATTAATTACTGGTGATTTATTTCTTCATAATTATGATTTTTTTTTAAATTGCAAAATGTTTGTTAGATAATTTTGCTATTTTTTGCATAATAACATATAATTAACTAAAACCATAACATAATTATTTACTTATAGTAATCCAAGGCTACAAATGTAAATACTGGTTGCAGATTACTACCGAGATTCAACAAAGTAATTGCGTCCCGGCTTTTAGCATTATCATCAGTTGATTTTAAATTATAGAATTAAATCTAATGCAAAAAAGCAAGTCCAAGGTTCTATCCGAAAGAAGTATTGATAAAAAGGCGATGTACAATTTTTGCCCAACCATAATGTGATCAGCTCAGTACCATTTCCTTCAGCACAAAGTGCAGATCAAAATACGAGTTCGTTACACTATTAACTCATTAACTGTACATACCAACCACATTTTATGTACTAATCCAGCATGCAATAATAAATCAGTCGTTCAAAGTGCGTGTTCCAACAATCCAAACATGTCGCTGGATTTTTTACCCAACTTCATAGCAATTCTTGCAGTTCTATCCGCACTAATTTACATCTATTTCAAAACCGTCTACAAATATTGGGAAAAACGCAACATTTTCTACATCCAGCCAAAGTTTCCTTTAGGCAACAACAAACGGCTCTTCGTCAAAAGCATAGCAATTGGAGCGGATAGCAAAGAGTTCTACGATGAGGTGAAGAAAAACGGTCAAAAAATGGGCGGAATCTTCACAATAGTGCGTCCAGTTCTAGTGCTAACCGATCCGGACCTAATCCGCGACGTAATGTCTATCAACTTCCAATACTTCACCAGTCGCGGATTCTACTACAACGAAAAAGACGATCCAATTTCCGCCCATTTGTTCGCCATTGATGGAGCCAAATGGAAGAATATGCGGGTGAAGCTGACTCCGACCTTCACGTCCGGTAAGATGAAAGTGATGCACCAATTGGTGATGGAGTGCTCCGAATACATGATAGAAGCGCTCGAGAAACTGGCACTAAATCGGGCCGATATCGATATCCGGGAGATGTTAGCGTCCTTCACCACGGATGTGATTGGGAGTTGTGCGTTTGGAATTAATTGCAATAGTTTCAAGCATCCGGATGCGGAGTTTCGCACCATGGGGAAGAAAATATTTCTTCCCACTAATTGGAGCAAATTGAAGTCAGTTTTGATTTACAATTTGCCGAAATTGGCATTAAAGCTTGGTGTTAAACGGAATGAGGCCGAAATTAGCGATTTCTTCTTCAACGTTGTCAAGCAAACTGTGAAGTCTCGTGAAGACGGCAATATTACCAGACCGGATTTTCTTCAGCTTCTCATAGACTTGAAGCATAAGCCGCATGGTGGTTTCACTATGGAGCAATTGGTGGCTCAGGTTTTCATTTTCTTCATCGCGGGTTTCGATACGTCTTCGACAACGATGAATTTTGCGTTGTACGAATTGGCGCAAAATTTGGATATTCAGGAGAAAGTGCGTGAAGAAATTGAGGAAGTCTTGAAAAATCACGATTCTAAAATCACTTATGAGAGTCTTGGTGAGATGAAGTATTTGACGCAAGTCATTGATGGTAAGCACTAATTTATCTAATTAATTAAATATAATTTCGAAATTATTTTGCATTCTTTGCAGAAACTCTGAGATTGTATCCACCCGTTCCTTGTCTGCACCGCACTTGCGTGCAGGATTATAAATTTAAGGACAATGATTTGCTTTTGGAAAAAGGAACTCCAGTATTAATTTCAACGTTAGGAATCCATAGAGATCCTGAATTCTACCCTGACCCATTAAAATTTGATCCTGAACGGTTTTCCGCTGAAAATAAGCAGGGCAGACATCCGTACGTTTATCTACCTTTTGGGGAAGGACCAAGAAATTGTATTGGTACGTTTCAAATTAAATTAGTAGTATTATTTATAATAATTGTTGCTAAATGTATGCAACCAGCAAAACACCGTTTGAATTATTTTTATGTTTATTTCAGGTTTGCGCTTTGGAATGATGCAATCCAAAATAGGAATTATCTCGATTTTGAAGAAGTTTAGATTGACTATAAGCCCCAATACCAAAATGCCCTTAACAATTGAAGATGGGTTGTTTTTGCTAAAATCTTGGGAGACTTTGTATTTGAAAGCAGAAAAATTGTAATTTTATTTAAAAATAATTTGTAATCGTTTTGAATTATAGTTTTATCGTTATTATTATATTGTTATAAAATTGTTTAAACAAATTGGAGTAGCTTGAGTACCTGCTCCAGCCATATATTTTCAATTCGGGGGCGTAGTTCAGATGGTAGAGCGCTCGCTTAGCATGCGAGAGGTACCGGGATCGATGCCCGGCGCCTCCAATTACTTTTTTTTAATTAATTATAATAGTACATTGATTAATTATTGTGTATTAATTATAAACTGTAATTTAATTACTTAAAACGAGGGCAATAGTGCAAATATCCTTGCACTAAACGGACTTTGAAAATAGATTGTTATTATTTATAGTTTTAAAAAAGCGTATTAATTATTGAACAAAACAACAATAGTCACTTTTCTATAGAAAGCAACAAAAAATTGTATTCTCAAAAATAAATTAAACTTCTATTGTAGAAGAATAAAACATTGATTACGTTTTACTTATTTCGAAACACGCAAAGGTGCAATTATGAAGACAAACTTGCAATAAAATACTAATAAATAAATAAAAAAAATGCATAATAAAATCGCATTCATATAATCCAGTACAGTAATAAAAACTAATGAAATTAGTGAATTTATAATTAGAACTTTAATGTTCCTATATACTTTCATTTAATTTCAAAAGGATTTTTTTCCATTCAATACGCGCACATCAAATCCAATTTCCGATGCAATTTCTATATTTTTATGTCAGTTTAAGGCAGTAAAGCAAAATATTACTGCCTTGATACATAAATATTATGATCGGTTTTATAAATAGTATAGTATAGGTACCCGGATTGGTTTAATGAGATAAATTCTCGCAACTGCATCGACGCTCTCTTCTTGTAACACCTAAACTTCAACCGATTTTAATGAAATTTCGTATACAAATATATAAAAATCCGTAGAATCCAAAAACTTAATCAGTTTTTTAATAAGAGTTATAGTTTTGGAGTTATTCATTGTTCAATTAATAATATTAAAATGTTTTTTTTGACGATCCACTTTAACTTTATTGTTTATAAAGTGCAAATGCTTGTGAAATTTGTATTATATATATTATTGTAATGTATGTTTACTTCTACGAATCTAATATGCAAAAATTATTATTGTTTATTAAATAATGAGATTTGTGTCGAAGAATAAATACTATTTAAGTTTGTGCTCCTTAAAGGAAATAAATAATACAATAAATTATATATTTATTATATTATAATATACTATAGTCCGTTTCCTGTCTAGTCCGACTGACGTCACATCTAAGTCACGCCTACCACTGCAACTTCAAAGTGCACACCCCATATCTCCCTTATTACTGACGTCATAAATGTTATTCAAAAATAAAATGAATTAAAAATGCAAGCTGCACCGACTGCCTTCACCAACAATCCCATCAATAATCTGCAGATTGCTGTCCCTCAAGGGTACTACAAAAAAAAGTGGTCTACCTGCCATAAGTGGGTGACTAGCCAAGCCAAGCAACCCCTGCACATGCAGGTGCGCTTGAAATGGTTATTTTAATTCCCATAGCAAACTACATGAACGGTTGCGTTTGGTGGGAGACCTGCGGAGCTCATGGGCATCTTGAAAGTTGAATCAGCAGGCGAAACCAGATAGTTAGTTTAGTTGGTGGTGACGCTGACGGTGTTGTATGTCTTGCTAGGCCAACATTGTTTACCAAATGCTCGCATTCGAATTACGGATGATGGTAATGACGTGAATTAGACTAGGATTGCTTGAGCAATTTTGACTGTGATTTGCGTTCCTGTGATAATTTGGATTATTATCATCCGGAGGGGCTGGCGGTGGAGACTGGTCCGGTCTGGACTGAAGAAGAGAAAAGTGCGAAGAAGAAGGTAAGGTGGCTTATAGTGAGGTTAGCACTCACATGTTTGCCGAACTATTTAGCTCTCGAGTTTCGGTCGGCTGTTTAAATCGCTATGGCGATACAAAAGTTGAGGATTTGAACTTTTGTATTGATTAGCCGATTCATTTTTTATGAGTTTCGATTTTTTAATTTGGCTTTGGATTAATAGTATATAAAAGAAGAAAAGGTGAAATCTGTACAATAATTTCAATTTCGAATTAGAAACCATAAATATATCTACGTAAAACTTATTTATAAATAATAAATATAATATATTAAATATTATAGCTACTGTGGTAATTATAATTATAATCTTGAGATCCATCCGGTGTTTATAATAAAAAACTGATTTGCATTTTAGTATCTTGGAATCTGAGTAATTGCTAATTATTTACCATAAAATTATTTAAACCTCAAATTAAGCTCTTTTAATATTTGAATAATTCGAGTTCTTTTAATAATCACTAGATGTTTAGCTTTTAATTAATTCTTGCATAAGTTTAGTCAAACTAGTCCTATAAAAAAGATTCGGAGTAATTTCATTGCATTTTGTGACCTTTACAATTTTACAGACCTGTTTTCGAATAATTTTGACCTGAAAATCTTCGAACCAAAATTTAATTATTTAATTTTGAATAGAAAACTATAGCGACATTTCTAGCAAAAATTTTAGATCGATTTTTAGGGCCTTAAAGGACCAAAATATAATTAATTTATATTCAAATTATTTGAATAGATTAAAAAAACTTACTTAATTTGCTCTCGATTAAGTTAATTTAAGCTAGACTAATCAAATTTGGTTTAAAAAAATTTGAAAGGATTTAAAAAAAATACGAAAATTGAAGTAACCTTGTAAATTTTAGAAACATACTCCGAAGATAATTTTTGTTATTATTTTTTTACCACAATATTGCGTCAGTATTGACATTAATGCGTAATTAGTAAATATTAATTTATTTATAATCAAAGCTTAAGCAAATATATCGATTCATTCCTATAATTATTTGAAAAGTTTCTAGATAATTATAGAAATAATAAAAATTATTTTTAAAACTGTTCTTGAATTATAAAATTTAATATCCAAAATTAGAGTCCGTCCAAAAAAATTAACGCTATTTGTATATTTTTGTCAAAGGTTATTTCACTGAATTAAAGATTTTCCTTATCATTTGCCGACGTTTTAACAACGGATGTATTTTTCTTATCAATATAAAAATATTGATAATAAATAAAAATAATGTACAGTCTGTCTCCGGGAAATATTGATTCATCTAGGAATCAAATAAATTCCAATAGTTTCTGATTTCGATAAAGTTTATTTATATTGACTGTTCCCACAACAATATAACAATTGTTTATTGTTACAAAAAAAATATTGACATTTCCTAAAATGCAAAGCTCGCATATATTAATCAAACAATATAAAGGAGAAGTCTGAAGTAGCTATGTGCATACTTATTTTAATAATCCATTAATAAAATCGATATATCGGGTGAACAAAAAGTTTGACAAATAGGAACAAAAATATATATAAAATTTATGACAATGTCAAACGATAAATAATAGAAAATAAGGTGGAGCACGACATATAATCGTTGTTTGAATAGTCAACAATTTTTTTATCTTGTCTTATTAAATATTAAATGTCAAATTATGGCATTTATAGCTGAAGATAAATGTGTAAAATTTCACTTACCCAATAATATCTCCGAATTAAGACAAGAAGACCAAATACCAAATTTTTTTCGTTGTTGGATCAAAAAGCTTTAGGACCACCCCGTATAGTTAAGCCGGTAGCGCTGTAAAATTAAATAAATTTAAATATAATCATAAGAAAAAAGTGCCAATAAAATGCGACAAACACAACAACCACTCCTATAAAATTGAACGAGAGCAAGGTTGGTGTGTAAGCCTATAAGGAGTTTAAATTCCCGTATAAATTATTTAATCATCGCTTCTGGAATGTTGAAAAAAATTATTATTTATATTTAATTAATTTGACGAAATTTTAGAATCTTAATTTAGATTCGACGGCGTACTACTTAAATTCAAAAATCGTATAAATAGACTTGGATTAAATTCAGTTTTCCGGTTTACAAATAATCCACATGTTCGAGTCTCATTATTTTCGCTACTGTGTTTGCTAATTTAAATTAGCGCGCTTTTATTGTTGGTAACAATAGAAAATTATTTTTTTATGTACTAAACAAATTGGTATAATTATATTAATAACGAAAACATCGTTAAAAAATTTGCAACCCTTAATGGAACTAAAACTAGAAGTAATTTAGTGAGAAAACTACGTCATAATCAAGTTAGCGCATTTCAAATGACACTCCTCCCATTTTACCCCCTCTTACTGCGGTAGATTTGTAGATGTTCAAATTGTGACGTCATGTCACTTTAAATTTGAAATTTAAACCTCTTCCGGCCCTCAAAAAAATCGCAAAAAATTAAATTCGTACATAAGTTTGTATATTAAATCATAAAATTAAATAATAGACAGTCCTAATTGGACTACGTCCATATAAATAAATATTGCTATTAAATTTTGTCCCATATTACAATATAATATAATGTAGACAGCCTTGGCAATAATCGAGGCAATATTATACATTTTATCTTGATCACTTTTCACTTTTATTGTATGCGGGTGATTGTTAATTTCTTAGTTCATATGTACTACTTTTCAATCATAATTCAATTAACACCACCTATATGTGTATCTATGATTCATTTGTACAAGTTCCATTATGAAATTTCTAATCCACACTTTTACAACAATTTTTTTTTACTGTTGCTCTCAATTTTTTTTCGTTAGTAAGTACAGTAGTAATGTTCAATATGGAAAAGCTTTTGCTTTTATTTTTAATTTAATTTAAGTAGGCTGGCAATAACATAATACAAAGTTGCTATGGTTTTGATTCACACACATTTCGAAACACAAACAATTATTGTTTATCAACAACATTTAATAATGTCACCATAGCAACGATAAGTAAAATTGATCATGCAAATCGGAGTCTGATTAATCTGGTTAGAATTGCATTGCTTTTGTTCACATTAGGATATCTATGAGTGAAAATGTTTCGTCAACCATAATGAACCGATATTTCTAATTTATAATAATAATTATTAATATTAATCGGTAGGCTTTCAAAGTTTGATTTTTTAACTGTTTGCAAACTGTCAGAAGTGGTCCGCCAAACGAATATTGCCAAAATTTGCATGAGGGAAAGTCAAAGTTTAATTTGGTCGACTGCTTTTGACAGTTTGGCTGCCGTCCAATAGATTTCCCAAATAAATTTATTAAATCTACAGAAAACATATTTTTTCAGTATATAATTGAAGGATTTATGCATATTGCAACTTTCTCTGACAATCGCCCAAACGAAATTGTAAATTATTGCATCTGCTCTTGTTTCGTAATCAAATTCTTGTTGAAGATATTCAAAGTGCCCACATCAAAAAGATCCTATACCCACATTCGGAAACAAAATTCTAACGTAATTTAATTATGAATATTTAAACGTGTTACTCAATTTGAGCCACACGCTTAGTCGTATTGATAAGAAAATTGTTTCAACAGAAATATTATGGGATTTATGGGTATTTAAAAAATATTTAAAGTTTAACACTTTTCCTCGGACGAATTTGAACGATTTATGGAGCGTAAAAATAGATTGGTGATATAAAATCGGAAGAGAAATTAAATTTGAACTCAAAAATAAATGATAGAAGATGAAACTCGCGAACGAATAACGAAAGAAAAAAGGAAATTAACCGTTTAAAATAGTTGGAAGAAGTTGAAGGCTCTTTCTAGTTGTTCTTATAGGCATATAATATAAGTACATGTATTTTACTTAGGCGAATGTGTATTATTTTCTGAAACCGGCTTCAAGTTCTTCGTCTTCTGTTTTCCTGTCGTTGCACTTATACAACACAAGACCTTGAGGTTCACGTTAATTTTCTAATGCCTCCTGGCGCCCGAAATACCGCAAATTAATTACATTTTTCGCCTCAACGTCGATGATTTTTTTCTAGCACTTATACAATAAATTTGAGCGCTCGCTGCATGTGCTTTTTAGAAAGTAAAATTATCATAATTCGATTGGGGAAGATTTACTTTAAAGTAGTAGATTCATTTTTTCAACACGACATTTCGCTCTAGAGTGCACTTTCCAATATACTGATTAATGGGCCGATTAAATTTGCATGAAATTCATCCAGCGATTATTTTTCAGGAAATTTGAGTTCAATTTCCATTTTAAATGTCTCGTAAATACTTTCATTATTTTTTAATGCCAAAATTAGTAATTGTTAATCATCGAAAAGTAGTTAAAAAAATGTTTAACGGTTATAGTTGTTCAACAAAAAAAATAATTAAAAGTCGTGTGATATAATTTAAAATTTTATGAATACTAATAAAAAAAGCAATGTGGTATTTTCGTTGCTCCCAGCACTCATCACTGTTTAAATTCTGTTTAATTTTATTGGGCCCCCGGCATTTCAGTTTAAATTACAGTAGACGCAATTCTTTGAATTCCTCTAATTGACTCACAGGCGGATTTTCAAGATGAAATCACACCACAATAAAAAACGAGCGTCAAGAATATTGTATTTCAAAATTGTTATTGAGAACATGGTAACGTTATAATGGGCAGCAAATTGCCCTTTTTTCCCCTTCAGATCAAAGTCAAAGGTTATCGGGTCAGGCTAAGTAGTACTTGTTTATGTAATTTATTTAAATTTTGATGCAGCTAAATAAATAATTTTAGGAAAAGCAATTTTTTAATGGGTTTCCTCATAAAATGTTTATAGCGCCTTTAATGGGATTTGGCGCAATATTGCTGATTAATTTAATTATCGTATCAATATGCATTGAAAATTTGATTTTTATTGAAAGGTGTAACTAATAATTATCACGGTTAACACGCAAACTAAAAGACAATTTTTATGAATGCTAAAAAAAATAAACGAGCAGATTAATGTGTGTCTGTGGTTTGCGTTAATTATCTCACACATCGCATCGTGAGTCATAAATCTCGAAATATTTTTTAAACCCATATACTAACATTAAAATTATGCAAATTAATTAATTTAAATAATCGCATTGTTAATTTAGCCCACTGCGTTTAAATATTCCTCAATTTACATTTCAGATAAATAAATAATCATATAACAATACGAAGCCTTAATATCGCATATTATCTAGAAAGTAAGAGTCAAAGAGTTGACATTTCATAAACATAATTCCGTGCACTATAGAATATATTTAAAGGTCGCATACAAAGCTCTTCTTTCGTTCTTGCATTGTGCTCCTCGACAATACATTTGCAATTAAAATCAATACATTTTTCAAAATAATACTAATAATACTTAAAGTTTAACGACTTTTTGATGATCGCACGTGAGAAAAAAAATATCACTCACTAAATTAATTATAATACATGTGATGCAATCGGTTTTTTCTGCTTAAATAAGTAGTGCTACAAAGACCTACTTTCATTGATTGTGAAGAATTTTTCGAAAGGTTAAACGATGATTTGCTTATTAAATTATGTGGTTCACTTGAACTGAATCATTTGATTATCGCACTATTCTATTGCTTAGTGGTTTCAATTCAATAGGTCATCACTTATTTGTTCCATAAGCGCTCGATTGGTAATTTGATATTCAGAGTTGAGTGGAAATTTGCTTGAAATACCAAAAAATCCGCGAGTACCCGTTAGAAAGAATGAATAGCTGTCCTAATAAGGTATAAAAGTGATACTTAACGTAAGGAAGTTCATTATCGTGAATATATTAGTCTTACGGTATATTTATATATGTATTTAAATATTAGATGAATATTTGTTAGAGGAGATTTTCTCATGCGAATTTCAATTATTCGCTAATTGCCATCAAGAGTCATCACAGTTATTTATTTGATTGAATCATAATCACTGAATAATTTCATTTTTAATCCAACCCAATCAGCTCCTCAACGCCGTCTTCTTTTGCCTCTTTAATTTCGTATAGCGGATTTTCCGTCTTCAAAGGTCTTATCTATAACTCTCAAAATTAACAAGCCATCACCAAAATATTTACTTTAAAACGCACATCATCAAAATTACCATTCGATGAACTTTGGCCCTCATATAAGGGATTATCAAAAGCGCGGTCCAAACTAACCACTGATCCCGATAACAATTGATCGCCTAGCACCAAAGTGGACCCGTATTGGGAGTCGTATTTTGCGAAAAAGTATGGTCTATACGAAGATAACGGTCTGGTCGTTAAGTCAGCTTTTCCAAACATCACAAAAATTGCTGCAAAAGCTACCAAAACTGCTGCCAAAGTTCCGAAAATCAGGCCAAAAGCGTTTCTAGAAATTTTGCCTGGTTCGTAGAATGGTCCTGATTGGACTAATCTGAGTTTGCTAGTCTTGTAGGAGTCATCTTCAAAAAATGCACTTATTATATTATGCTTTTAATGCGTTAAGGATTTACCTTTCCGTAGTAAATCAAAGATATCTTGCGCATAGTCCAAACTTTTGCCCGTAAATTGTTTTTCCGTTAAGATAACTTGTATCACAATGTTATCGTCTTCAAACACTTTGCTTGCATGCGTATCAATATTGCTGTAATCAGCTAGTAAGTCTTGTATCTTTTTGATTTCAAAATTCGGTTTGGCTTCGAATAGTATTTGGGCTCCTAAAACGCTTCTTTATCTAAATTGTCTAATTTTTTTAAACCAAAATCGTACCACAAATGCTGTCGCAAAATCCAATTGGATTAATAGGATCCAAGCAGGAAACTTTAGGTTCCTTTGCTTTTAACGTTCCAATATTCATTTCTTCCTGGAAGGAAGTGCATCGCAGATTGAGGTAGCTGTTTGCATTTTTGCGACAAAGGCAACCAGAAGGATCGGAGCAAGGCTCTAAGATCCTCATAACGTATGTAGTTCTAGGACTAAATGGTAGTGAATTTACTACAGACACACCAGTCCTGCTATAAAGCTCTTCAGCTGCAATTAATTCATTGCTTTTGAAGATTGAAGACTTTCCTCCTTTTGGGAATTTGATGACATCGAATTCGCATGCAGCTTTTTCAATGTCTGGTATTGCGGCATTATCTTCGCCTTCAAAACTCCAATTTTCTTTGTAATCCCAGTATCTGCTAGATAGGGCTTTCAATTTAATGCCTAAAATTAAGAGCTTTAGTTTTTAAAACTCTAACGTTCAAGATTTTTGGAAAACATTTTGATTTAGGGACGAACGAAATTTTCACATCTTCTGGTATGACAATTAAATGCATTTCTCTCGGAAAAACAAATCGGTTTATTTCTAAACTGTCCAAGTAGACATCGGCAATAAAGTTTTCGGTAAAAAGCAAACCATTGCAATTTTTGTCGCCATCGTTCACCCAATTTTGCGCGTCTAGTATATCTGAACTTTTCGTCCAGGTTTTCGTCCAACACTCGCAAAGCTTGGATACTAAAATAATTCGTCAAAAATTGCGCCGTAGTTAATTAGTTTTCAAACCTGATAAAATGACGACGACAACAACAACAATTTGAATTTTGCAGCACATTTCAAGGGGATTTATTGAACGAACTGAATTTTAATTGCAATTTAATGTTAAAGCGATGTTGAAACTCAAGAAGCTTTTTTAATGGGTGGATAAATATTTTGTTCCTAATTGAAAATATGTACTATTTGCTGTTTTAATCATCATTACGTCAATTTAAACAAATATCTTGCTAACTAATATTTAATTAAACATCAATGTTGTTTATTAAATTAAATTAATAGTATCCTTGATTTTTTCCTTGCAAAATAAATTGTACTCATCATCTTTGATGATCATCTTCCAAATATAAGTCAGTGATCGATTTGTTTTCAATCAAGGATCTTATAGCGTTTTGTTTTTCTGCAATTATTTCAACATTCATTATTATTTTACCTCCACACCAATAGCACTACGTGCTTTGCATAAAAATCCAAGAATGAAGATTCAATTTTATTGGCGCGCAACCTTTACTTAATTTTATTGTTCAAATCATGAACAGTCCATCGCAATAACGATTATTACCATTTTTTCCGCAACTAATCCTTGTAAAAGTATTTCGCTTAAAATCGTTCGTTTAATGATTAAAAAATCATCAACGAAGTGGTTCTTTTGAAAGGTGAATTAAAATAGCAAATTACATTTTATCAACATATATGTATTGTTCATTTAAATGTCGCTATTAGAGCTGTTTAATTTAAAGGACACACGTCCTTTAATTAAATTTCATTATGGCTTTTTCGAAATCATACCTTGAACATCCAGCCATACGCGTAATTATGTATGTACTGGTCGTTTTATTTGTTTAGTTCGTATCAAGACACTCAAACGAATCAACCAATAAATCGTGAGTAAAATTAACGTTTAATTGCCGCAATTAGATTAATTATTGAGGTATATATATAAATACAGACATAAATGCGTTGATGATGAGTTAATTTGCAGTGTTTTACCGTTAGCTTTAATGTCGCGAATTTGCACGGAATATTAAAATTTTATTTAAATTAATTGAGAATCGAATAGATGTAAAATTAATTATTGGACGATTAATTTGTACAGTTTAGAAAATATTGATGAATTTGGATGAAATATTGACCAATCTCTTTTGTAATAAAAATAAAACTTGCAATTTAAAATAATCCATAAAAACGCAGTTAAAATAAATTCGTAAGAATTTTTTTATTGTAATTAACTAATATATTTAATAATTCGTGCCTTTTTAAATCGATTTTATTTATGCTTTCATTAATTTTAATTAGTTTTACAAATAATTTGTGAACTTTAAGTTTCTCAATTTAAATGAGTTTTATGCTGCAGCTTTGTAACTAAAATAAACATTTAATTGCAACAATTATTGTTGTATATAAATAAACACATAAAAGTGATGAGTTAATTTACGTTATCCTACCGTTAGGTTTAATGTCTAAAATTTGCAAACAGAATAATTTAATTTTTCGTGGATTTAATGCCAAACTCGTAAACTAAATGATTGCTTTACAGTTTTATCGCATTTTATTATATTTCATCGAAATACAGCTGCAAGCGAGGCTGCAAGTTTAAAAATAAATAATTTCTATCCGCTAGGAAGGCAAAAAGTGCATCCAAACTAGATTTCCAATGCACTTGAAGTTGCACATTCTTAAAGTGAAAGGGGATGTGTAGGTTGCACTATTTTTTTCCCATCAAATAAAAAATCTAATTTATGCGATTGACAATCGAATCCCATAAATTGGATTCGATACTAACGGTTTATCTAGCGGCGTGATTTACGCATACGGAATTTCACAAAAATTCTACAGTTTTAATATAGTAAAATCGGAAATAGGTTTATATGTCGATGGTTTCCACAATTTTACCGTTTTTCATCATCAAACTGCAATCGCTAATTCGTTAATTATATTTGCAAAAATACGCGCGCGCACAATTAAATTAAAATTAATTGATGGAACAGATGCGCTCCTTTACAAATTAAATACTACTATTTAATTCAAATAGACTACTGACATGATTTCAGCGTGCAATATGGTTGATATGTTTCTTTCATAATATTAATCAATTTTGAACTACATACAGCTTGAAAAATGCTTATCCAATAAATCAGTTATGAGGAAGGAAGATATTTTAATGCAACTTTCATTGCCATTCTGCTAAACTAATCAAACTGTTGAGTTATTGCAGAAGAAAAAAGGCACAACGAATGTTTGCGAATTGCAGTTTAGCTAACAGTATCTCGCAAATTAAATATAAAGGTAAAATTTCTTCCTTTCAGGATTTTATTTATGTGAAGATTTATTACACAATTTATTATTAAATCGTCTTAGAAAAAATATGATTTGAAGACTCTTAGAAATGTAATTTAATTCGCTCAAATAACTTTTCGTAAAATTTCTTAATTATGACTAAATAAAATTGCACAATTTATTTTTTGTTGAAAAATGATAATTTCCCAATCATAAATAAATTATCAACAAATAAATTTCATAATTAATGACACAGAAGTGCGCTGATTAAATAATATGTAGAAATTAGACATTCTAATTACCGATGTTCACGATATTAGAACATTTTAATTGTTACAAGTACATCGATGCAATTAATATTTTTCCGGAAGATTGAAAAACTATCTCCGCATTCCCCACACATTTCCCCCTTAACGTATTATTTTCTCTTCGCAAACAACATGCTTGATTTTTTCCGTCTCAAAAATAATATGGAAAAAAAAACCGAATGCTTGTTGAACGAAATGCAATCTGGTTTTCATGGCTATTTGTGTTGCATTTAAGTATACTGTGTTTATGTAGCATAAAAAGACTATTCTTGAACACATGTTTCTCGTTTAGCAAGTTCGTTTCATTCTTTTTCAATCTATTTTTCAAACAACTTAATACTCACTAAAGGACTATTATTAGACGCTATTTTTCTTCGACGAGAATGTGGCTTTAATCACCATCATCAGCATTGAGAAGAATTTAACAAATATTTTCGATACAAATAGACGTAAAAAAAATTAACTTTTACTTGAACAGTTAGAATAGGAGCAAGATTTATTCCATCCCACATGTCCACTACTAAATTTGGACAGAACTGGATCAAGGAAATGATTTAAACAAGGTCGCCGTAAAAAATTTGCATAGTAATTAATAAGTCTTGGTTGTTGTTCAAAATTATATCTCCATAATAAAAAATAACTAGTATTTTAATTGCGAAAAAAACTATGCTTCAGAACATATTGTGAATAAGCTGTTATACTTTCTTGGGCAATTTTTTTATTGTAGTCAATATAATAATTTTGGATTGCAGAATTTTGCAACTTTTCAAATTTTGAATGAAACTTAATTTATGGTATTGTATTAAATCAATATTGTAAGTACACCACCAGTTACGCTACTTAATTCCGCCTTTCCAATTTTAATTGAATTGTATGGTGGAAATTATGTAAAGAACTATATTTATTTATTTCATATATTGTGAGATATTAAATTGTAAAGAGCATGGAAAATTGATTTATTTTGCTCAATAAATTCGCGATCGTCGTTTTTCCGATTTGATACTTGAACTTGGCGACATTCTGCATTCAAGAGAAATTTATTCAAAATTGTTTACTAATTTTTAAGACGTCAAAAATAAATTGTTCCAAGTTTATTGTCCCGGAAATGCAGGCAGACAATTAAATCGCGAATTATTGCCCATTATTGTTGATCGTATTAACAAATAAATGGCAATAAAAAAGCAGTGCTAATTCAATAATGACTCTCGCATTGTTCGACTAGGATAATTTTAGAATATATCCGTTAGCCTTCACACAGGTTTATTATTATAACTAACTGATATGGTAGAAGTGACTGTAAAGTGGACAATTTTATTTCCTTCCATAGATTTTATTTGATGAGATGTTGCAATTGTTCACGCTGGTTATTTTGCAGTTAATACACCGAATTACAATTGTAATTCAACGAAAGGAAACAAAATATAATAATGATAAACGCATCGTTACAGGTGGTTGATTTAAAAACCAGGAGAAGAATTTTATGATTGTTATTACATTACATGATGAGAATTATTAGCTCAATTCTCGTTATATCTCGACAAACATAAAATGCAAGATGAACACGAACGTTTTGTTTTCATCATTATATAATACACATTAATAGTTATAATGACAAAATTACTCGTGCAGGTTTTCATATTTTTTATGAACAATAGTCATTAATTTTACTAGAAAATAGCAACCTTGTCGCTTGCTAAGTCAATATTAATTAATTAATTACTTATTTTATTTTAGCACGAAAATAAACAATGAAAATGGAACGATAATGAAAGAAAAACAAGCTATAAATAGCGAATATGTTTCCTATAATTGAATTAAATTGCGCGATTCCGCGAAGCTTTTATAAAGCTCCAAGAAATTTTCTCGAAATTTTGAGAACAATACTTTTGTGAAGGTTAGCGGATGCATTTCAATTTATTGTGATCATCACAAAATTAGCACTATAGAAATTGGACAAACAGTTTGGGTTTTTTATTTGACCATTTCCGTCATTAATTTGAATAAACTACTGACGCACCAATTTAATTAATTCGCATTTTATTTTTTTTGAAAGTGTAAAAGTTATAAAACAATACAATACAACGTTTTTTGTATTTAATTCAATTGTTAAGTTGTAGGAAGGATGCATTCATATTTCATAAATTAATAACGTTACGATATGATGGTGTTTTGATTGCATTAGTTGCAAAACAATAGAATTGTTGGAAAAATCGACAAACCAATATCCAAGAAAATTGCTTTGAAGGGACGATAAGTGAATGTGATATTAAGTATGTCGTATTGCTTTCAAAGGATGGTCTTGGAATTTATTTATTTATTTATTATGCAAAAGATTTACGTTAGACGTTCACTTTAGTTTAGTTTTAGTGCTAGAGAGTGTTATTAATTTTTCCCCATGAGAAGAAACGTTCAGCTGAATTAAAAATTAGCAATTAGGAATTTTGATCAGCCGCCAAATTAAAACAAAACTGTAAAAACAACTGCACTCGATTTCTAAATCTCTGCATTTCAGTATAAAAGTGTGTAGATTTATTTTATAATTTCCAATATTAGAAAACGAACCAATTATGATCTACTTTTCCATTACTGATGGAGAGACATCGAAAAGGATATCCTGCGATTTAAAATTTACCAGCAAATAATGAATGGTATTCATATTGAAGGGCAGCCATCAGCATGCTCTATTAACTAAGAAGACTAAGTCCATACATAGAAGATGAAGAAGTTGCTGGTCAAATCGAGATCGATCATTGACCCAAGCAACACACGATATTTTTATATTCAATTACTTTTGCCATCAATACCAATTTTACTAGGCGTGTGATTCGAATGACCTTACTTAGCATCTTAATTGCGATTTTTCTGATTCATCATCATTCTCAAATTTGAATCCTTGAATCATCAACACATCCTCATACATTTGTAATTGTCTTCTAATTACAAACTTTGATTAACTATATAAATAAAAATAATAACCTTGGCAAGGCCATCACGACTTCAATCTTGCGGTTACCTCATCTTAGAAAAAGTTGCTTTAAAATTCTAGTCAAAAAATGCGCTATTGTTATTGTCTTCAATAGTTTTAAAAGAAGCAGAAAAAATTTGATTCAAAAGTCTTTAACCTGCCGTTTTTAAGTTCAATGCACTTCTTAACAAATAAGAAAACAGAATTTTGGGGGAAGGGTTAAGGATTCTTTAAGGAAGATTCCAATAATTAACGTTCTATTATTTCTTCCAGATCTCCAAAATGTTCTGCAAACCGAACGGCGGCGGCCGCTTCCTCACCAAAATCCTCACATTCGGCATTCTCTGGGTAATCGTCATCTACACCGTCTTCAAACTCCGCTCCTTCTCATTAATCGACGTCCCAGTCCCACACTTAAACAGCCGATACCTTCTCCAAAAACGTCTAGATCCATTAACCCGACATGCCGATTCCACGACCGAAAGCAACGACTTGGAACCGTTCATCGATAAAAGTCCCAGCTTATCGGAAGAGAAACTAGTCGAAGACATCCAACAACGAATGCCCAATTTACCGATCGTCTATTGGAACAAGAACAAGAACAAACCGATGGGTTTGAACAAAACTTGCGCCCGATTTCCCAGCATGTTCGACTTGGAGTTCAACAACATCTACTGGCAAACTTTGCGTACCACGAATGGTACCTTCCAGCTATACGGGGCCTATTTGGACAAACGCAAGCAAAACCGCTTGGGCCCCACCGTCCGAATCCTGGGAATGATCGATCGGATCGAACCAAGCGTGGTCACATTCTGCCAGTTTTGGTTCGACGGCAAAAAGGAGCCAGTCATTGCGAAGAGCTTCGAATACAAATACGTGTGGTACAAGAAATGGGGCAACTACAAACAGGGCATTTATCAACCCTATTTGACCGCGTGCGTTATTCCTCAGCAATATCGCGAGCAAATCCCGCAAAGCATCTCGCTCGTGGAGAAAGCGTGCGATAATTCAACGAACAACTTACGCGTGATTTACAACCACCCGAAGGAGAAGAAGGATTTCGCTGTATGTGTGAAAGGGTTGGATTTTCTGCATGAAGACTTGTCGGTGCGTCTAGTCGAATGGATCGAATTGCTGAATCTCTTGGGAGCCGATAAGATTTTCTTCTACGAGTTGCAAGCGCATCCGAATATCACGAAAGTGTTGAAGCATTACGAGCAAGAAGGTAAAGTGCAGGTGACGCCGATTAGTTTGGCGGGCGGGCAGCCGAATGCCCCGTCGTTCCAGCATTTGTATCTGACGAAGAAGACCAATCACAAGCGTCAGAACGAGTTGATTCCGTATAATGATTGCTTTTATAAGCATATGTACGAGTATAATTATATCGCGCTTTTGGATATAGACGAGGTGATTATGCCGCTCGAAGGCTCTTCCTGGAAGGAGCTGATGGAGAAGATACTTCCGAAAGCGCTTAAAATCAACAAGGAAGAGCGCGCTTCGTACAATGTACGAAACGTTTACTTCCTGGACGATTTAATTCACAATCACGGCTGGTTTAAGGAGATTCCGCGCTACATGCACATGTTGCAACATGTGTACCGTACGAAGAACTTCACCAAACCGGGGCAGTATGTGAAATGTTTCCATAATACCGAGAAGGTGTTAACGCTGCATAATCATTTTCCATTGAGTTGTCTCGGGAGTTCTTGTAGTTCCTATGCAATCGAAACGGATGATGCTCAGTTGCATCATTATCGCGCCGATTGTGTGTCGACTTTGAAGAAAAGTTGTGAGAACTTCCGCAAGACGAGTGTGATGGACACGACGATATGGAAGTTTAAGGATCCGCTCGTTGCGAGGGTGTCGAGTACGTTAAGGACTTTGGGTTTTTTCGGGAACGCGAACTCGATTATTGATAAGGAGATTCGGAAACGATGATTAGTGATTTTTCGGTTTAGTTAGTGGACCTGTTTTTCTAATTTGTTAAGTGCTCATTTTGAATCTATGTTCCTTATTTATATTGTTGTGCTTTTCAGTCTTTAGGAGAATGAACTATAAGGTCGGTTAATTAGAAATTGTACTTACCGGAAAGATGCATCATAAAAGTGAGGTTAGATCTGCTATCCAAAGTCGCGGCGCAGCACTAATATTTACGCGAAAAGTTCACAACACAAACCGATTTTTATAGTAGTAGTCGCACTAAAATCGTAAATGAAAAAGATTGCAGTTAATTTTACACTTTGCTTGACAGCATAATTGATGATCCGCTTGAGGTTTTGTACATTTCATTTATTTATTTAATGGAAGTTCAACCGAGACTGTCAGTCTTACCAACCTTAATAAAAGAGATGATGGATGGTCGACATCAGCTGCCACTTTGGTGTAATTTCTTTTATATTTAATTAATATTTTCAGCTGATTTTGTCCATTCGGCAATCACTTGAGTCATTCTCATAAAGCACAACGTTATTAATATTATTGTTTAAAAGTTGCTGAAAGATTTTGTTTAAGTATTTAATTTAATAATTGTTATTATTAAGCCCGACTGTTGAGTTTAAAGTACATTGTTGAACTGATTTAACTTTTAATAATGTAATTTAAACTTTAAAGCCATTATTGTAATGATTCTTAAGGATAATTACGATCAAATGTGATAAGCAAGTGTTAACAAACTGTTACATGAACAAAAAGAAAAAAACCCTAAATTGGTTCGGAAGTTATTATTATTATTATTATTATTTTAGGAGCTTTATAAATATTTTGCAAGAATTCTTAACATATTTGACTGTCTATGTAATTAATTATTTGCTCAAATTACTAATTATTATTGTATGTTTTATATTCATCAGTTAGTAATTTATTTTGTAGCCATTTCTGTGTATATAGATGATGAAATATTGTTAATTGTAAGTTAAATAAATGGAATTATGATTGTCTCGGTAATTTAAACGAAAAAAACCAAAGAAAATAATTCACTTTCTATGCAATTTTAATCAAATTTGTTGGGACTATTTTTTAATTAATATAAAACAGGGTTTATATGTTTGTAAAGCATTCGCATGTTATTAAAAAGTTTAATGTGCCTTTTTTAATAGACTTTACATGTAATTTTACACTTATATATTGTTAGTATTATTTATTACTATTTATACTCTTTGATTGTTGTAAGTTTATTACAAATATAAATACTTCTAAAATATTTAATTCTTTTTTTATTCAAAAATCCCATCCAATTCATATAGACAACCAGCAATACAATTTAAATTACATAATTACCGCACGAATTTCAAATAATCGCGCTCAAATCTAGTAACATTTGTCAAAACAGCATAACCATCGTCAGTTTTCAATTGGTGCCCCTTGAAAGAAAATGCGTTTGATTTGGTGGCATTTTTAATGTTACATTTGTGCGTGTTCTCTAATAATAATACTCGTCGCAATTATTACTAATTGAAAAGTGAATTAATCAAATGTCTGCTGTACATTTATTTGAAGAAATTAACACAGTGCTCGTTCGTGAGAAAGAAATTAGATCGTGTGTGGACTGACGCCATTTTTCCACTATCTGTCAAATCTTTTAACCAAGGTTCGTCTGTCAAACTCGCTATATTCTTCTAAGTAAACAATAATAATAATGAAATATCGTTCGCGCTCCATGTGGATGTCGCGTTAGCGATGCTGTAGGAAAAGCGATCGTGCATTCAGCCAGCATTTCCAAATTGGCAGGTGGCAGAGATTCGTACAGTGTGTTGGTTTTTTTTTAGGTCAACTGTTCCCAATATGGACATATTATGGCAACTGTAAATATTGTTGAAAAAGTCTCATGATGTGAAGAAAAACGTGTTAAATCAGCTTGGGAACATGCACCGAGCCGAACGACCCGCAATCAAGGACCTTCAACTGCAGCTCACTTGTAAATTGTGCAAGGGCTTCTATATTGATGCTACCACCATCATCGAGTGTCTTCATACCTGTACGTCTTACTTTATTACTATATTAAATCGAACTAATTGTGTGTGCTCTAGTTTGTCGCAGTTGCATCGTTCAGTATTTAGCGAAAAGTAAATATTGCCCCGTTTGCGATGTACAAGTCCACAAAACGCGGCCCCTGCTCAATATACGCCCGGATAAAATTGTACAGGACCTCGTCTACAAATTGGTTCCAAGATTATATCAAAGTAGGTCACAATCGCGAAAACCGATAAGTGCATCAGTTAATTAACTGCGTTTTCAGATGAGTTGCAGAGGAGGAAAGAATTTTACGCATTGCACCCCGAAACGAGTGCGAGCAGTGCGGAAATGTACGCAGAGGGCTGGCACTCATATTTATTAACGCCAGACGAAACCGTGAATTTGAAATTCGCGTATTTTGGCGTTAAAACCAAGCCGAGGTTTGTTTCGGATGCTTTTGTTGGGATTTTTGTTTATAGTTTGTGTTGCAGGTATTTACAATGCCCGGCGGCTGTCTCAATAGCTCATTTGAAAAAGCTCATCCAAGCAAAATATGATTTAAACGATAATCATCGTGTAGAAGTATTGTACAATCAAGATTGCCTTAATTCTTCCCTAACTTTAATGGATATTGCTTATATTTATAATTGGAAAAAAGTAAGTAATTTAACTTAATTATAGTGCATGGTAATTAATAAGTACTTTCTTCCACAGAACACACTGTTAGAACTTAGCTACAAAATCTACGAAAACACCAAAACAAAAGCGAAGCTGGAAAACGACGACGATCGAGGCGCCAACGCGAACGCGAATAACAACAATTGGAAAGAGGTACAACTTCGAATAAGTGAGAATGGTGAAATGTCAATTACAGGTATACAAGACAGTCAGTTATTAGATATTGTAAATAATAGTGACAAGTACAAAGGTGATCTTGACCCGGTCGTCGATGCACCGAAACCCACAAAACCCGCTAACAAAAAAGAATTACCAGCTTTAAAAGCAATCGTGACACCGAAAAACAATCCGGCTTGCACCAAACAATTACTACTAAACAGTGTTAAGTTAAATAGTGCAGTCGCAACAGCAACCACTACGAAAACCACAACAAGTGCTGCGATATTCTCGACGGTTGCACCGACGACATCGACGACCAGTGCGCCCGTTTTCTCATCCGTCGACATTGTGACAACCACATTGCATTCGATCGTACCGACGAATAGTGTCGTACCACTGTTCGCTAATGTTGCGACTACGAAAACCGTTTACAGCACGATCGACAAGACTAAATGCAGCACGAAGACGGACGATCAGAAAATTTCGAACAACTGCGGCGATAAGGGCATTAAACGCAAAATTGCAGCGGAAAGCGGTCCGAATGCTAAGCAACCCAAACAAACGATTCTAAATCAATCCGTTAGTTTGCTGAACGTGTCAAATAATTATGCGTTGAAGCGGCATACGATTAAGCAGAACAAAAACGGCGAGCAAGTTAAATCGCCGCCGGAAGTAGTAGTTTTCTCCAAACCCGGTATAACAATTACGACAACTACCAACACCCGACCCGGAACTCCGAAACCCAGCGTAAGCCAGCCGTGCTACATGCCGAAGACCACGTACAATCCCGTTATTAACGTGCCGAAGCCCACGACAAGTGCGTCCAGTTTCAAATCGCCCGCGCCTTCACCCTCCGCACCCACGACAACCTCCCCGAAATTGCTGAACAACTCAACACCGACCACTATGTACAATAAGTTCAATATTAAAAGCAAAGCGAGCACTCCGATCGGATACAAAACGTTGCGCGATCCCCCGAAAAGTTGGAACTCGCAAATTTCCAAAGCGAATTTGAATAACAAGTCGGCACAATCGCCGGAAGAGAAATCCAGTCGTCCCGCCAAGTTTTTCAAGATGCGGAATAATATGCCGCGATATTTGGGCAATCCCGCATCCGGTGTGAAGCCGATGTATCAAGTGAGTGTCAGCCCCGAGAAAAATCAGGAGATTAAAAAGCATTCGATTGTGAAAATCGATCCGAAGACGTTGAAGCCGATTTCGGAGAAGGCGCCGGAAACGACGAGTTTGAGCAATCAGAGCGATTTGAAAATTAACACGAGTTCAGTGTCGATTTTCAATCCGTTGAAGTTGCAAAGTTCGCCGAAAAGTGATCGCAAGTCGCCGCAATCGCCGAAACTCAAAAGCAATAATCATTCGCCGACGAGTAAGCGCGAGAAGATTAATTTGAATTTCACGCCGCCGAATCCGTTCATTCCGAATTTGGCGTCACCGACGCTCAGTCCGAATCAGTTTCTGTACTCGTCGTCGCCGAGCGCGTTTCCCGCGTACGATCCGCGGATGGCGATGGCTGCGTATCAGCAGTTGTGGTACAATCATCGGTTGCATGGGTTCCCGCCGCCGATGGCCGGTTTGAATTTGGATTTGAATCAAAGGGTGTCGAGCGGGTTCGAGATTAGTTTGCCGCAAGTGGCGCCACCGCCGACTAGTCCGAAGTTGGCGCAAGCGACTACGTCGGTTGCGGTTGCAGCGAAGTCCGGGAAGAGTCAGAGTAAGAGTGCGAAGAAGGAACGGGGTGGGAGTGAGAAGAGTTTGGAGAATGCGGTGGAGAAGTTGACGCAGAGTAGGGCGAAGGAGATTAACGAGAAAGCGGTGGTGAGTAGTAATAATGTGGTTGAGACAGCGAAGGATGAGAGTAAGGAGCGGAAGGATGTTGAGGCGGTGGAAGAGGTGAAGCCCGATTGTAATGTTAGTAGTAATAATAACAATAGTACTAACAGTGCCGATTTGGAGATATCGATAATTAGTGATAGTAAAACGAACGATGAAATAATAAGTGAATCGAATTCTAGTTGTAATAAAAATGCAGATAGTGAGGTAGTTGAGGTGAGTGAGGAAAAGAGTAAGGAGGATGGGGAGGAGGAAAATAAATCAGCGGGAAAAAATGCGGCGGAGAATATTGATAATAATAATAGTAGTAGTAATGGAGATAAAGTAGCGGAGGTTGCGGGTGAAAAAACAAATGAAAAATGAATAGGTTTATTTTGCTTTATGTTTTCTTCTATTTTTTTGTAGATTTTGAAAGTAGTTACCAATATTTTTAATTTAAGGCAGTTTAATATGTAATATTAATTTATCCATTCATCAAAACAAAAGAAAATCTTTGAATTATAAAAATTATTAGTTTTAAACAATTTTTAAATTTGCAAAAAATATTTTTTTTTTCAAAAGATTAATTATTTTGAGAAAACATAATTTAATTCTTTTCAAAACATGTTTTATTTTTATTATTAATTAATAATGTTTATTAGTAACTACTTTCGTAACGGTATCTTTATTAATACCGTAAATTATTTTTATTTGTGGAACTTTCGACGAAATTTTCGGGTCCTTATTACGATAAACGTATATATTTTTACATATTAATTTTCGTTCAAAAAAGATATGGAAAAAGTGCCTACAAACTGTTATTTATATATTATATATTTTGTATTATGTATTTGTATCATAGCAGCTAAGGTGCCTTTTTGGAGCTCTTTTTTGTAGTTATATGAAAATTGTTGTATAAAAAGGAAATTTATCGAGCTAGGTTTATTTCATCTCCACTTTTATATAAAAAAACAAACAACAAAATAATACTCTGCTTTATCGGTAGTATTTTTTTTGTTTATTTGATTAGGCAAACTTATAAAAGTTTTGTGTGAGGAATTTCATTTTATAATCATTGTTCATAGTTTTTCAATAAAAAGAAAATTGCTCATCATTCAATTTGGATTTATTTAAATGTGAAATTTCGAAATTCAAAAATTATTTCATTTTAACGGCTGTGATAATTTCACATTTAAATGACGAATTACTGAAAATTAAATCATCACAATGTTTCGTTCGAACTTTTAGTTGGATAATAATTTTTCGATTATTATAACAAATTACTATGAACAATGAATGCATCGTGCGTCTTTTATTACACACACTGTTTGAATTTTTTTTGATAATCTAATAATAATGTAGAGTAGAAACCTTTTAAATAATACTTGAGTTGTAAAATGGAGATTTTATTATTGTACATTGTAAATATTTAAAGCACAGATGTTTTAATAAATGATATTTATAGTTTTTCCGGTTTTTTAATCTCCAATTATACTTTATAAATTTTAAAAATTATTGATTCAGAAATAAATTTCCAAAGTGTATGTATGGTTGCATACTCATTTTCAAAAATTTCAAATATTGCTTATACGACTTTATTCTTACCCTAATAATATAATTAATATTAAAAATACGACTTACAATTAATAATTTTGAATGGCATTTAGAAACCCAACATGTTTTTCAACGTTTTTATTTTTCCTTCTAATTTATATCCACATTTATATTTCCTACAAATTAATTAATAGATTTACTTCAATTTGCTGAACAGGTCTTTGGTAACGCAATGATCAACAGCGTGCAATAAATCGAACAATTCTTCAACGCAAGTTTCGGTCGTACGCGATCTGGACGAAACGCGGTCATTGCAAGTCTGGTATTTCTCTGCTAGATGTTTGCAGTGATCGCTATCTCTGCATTTTTCCTACAAAACAAAATAAAATACATTTTAGAAACGTAGTTGATGCAACGATTGTGTAACAGCAACAGAATCAATACTTTTGTTTACATGCATTACTCAACTAACTGGTTATATCAGACCGAACTGCTCAATTCAATGCCACTTATGATGATGAAAGTGTGCAGAATGTCCCAATAGTTACAAATATAATTAACGAGACCCAAATTTGGACGATTTTAAAAAGTTAGGTTATGATTGATAGTTACCCTCAAAATTTGCTGGGGATCTTCCAGTTCCTGTTCCTCATCGTCTTGAGCTTTTACAATTGGAAGCTTAGGAATAAATCGTGCAAACCACATTTTCCTTGTAATTAATATGCCTTTTGTAATAAGTTACAAAATCTTCTTGCGTAATGGCCTTTGACAGCTGCTAATGGCGAATGTCAAAAACAAAAGCGCTGCGTTCGGAAACCAACTTTAAATCATCAAAATAAAATAGTTGGCTGCTTTCAATTCAAGAAAGAAAACGTGAAATACTTAATTATTCTATAGATAAATCTAAATACAGTCAGATGGATTTTGTTAGATTGTTATTAATATTTTCTCGCATCAAAATGAAAGAAATGCTTGATTTGGCTGGCGAGTATATTTTTGACATAAGCGCGGAGGTTAGGAAGTTGCAAAGCATCTCGTTGTGTATTATTTACGGAAATCTCGTTTATTGTGATATTTCCTCAACCTCCTGAATGATAACTTAATAATACAACATCGTATCTGAATTGTGCATCATTAATTATTCAAATCTAACATGCCAGCTTTTTTTATTTTCGATCCAAGCTGAAGATTAATTTGTTTATTATTTTTTATTTACTATTTTCCGAAAAATCTACTAAACTCAACCAGAAAAACAGGTCAGTATCAAAACTTTGGCTAGCATTAAGTCAAGTTAGTTTATTTCAATTCTAACATGCGTTTTGGTATTTTCGCAGAATGAATGGTACAATGGATCACAGAAGTCACAGTCATTCACATTCTGCTGCATCCAAACAACCGAGGAACTACAAACTGCTAGTCGACCCCTTTTTGGCTAAAGGCACTCCAGTCAAATTATATCGATATGATGGAGTTGTTCCCAACGATGGATCCTATCCGCCAGTTACCCCAAGGGACCCCCGGTCCCATCTTACGCGGATATGGAACAGGCTGGAGATTATTGACCTACCAGTTCCCAGGTATACACATTTATTTCGTTAATTGTAGAAGTTGAAACTTTAACTTTATCTAGCAAAGTCTTTTCTTGGTAGTTTTACTAATCCTGCACATATTTAGATATTTTTTTTTGTAATAAAATTGTTTGGTTATCATGTATACGAGTATGATTATTATAATTGCTATTATGTACGAATATTTATCGTAAAATAGAAAAATGTTGAGTTAGTGTAAACATAACCTCACAATCTTTCAACAACTTGCTAGGGTGGTTTTGGTTTTGTTGTGGTGGACCTTTGTGGTAGATATAAAAAAAATATTGATGGATTATTTTAAAAACGGTTATGATGTAAAATTAGGATGAATTTGTTTATAAATATGAAATTGTTTATGTCATTTCTTCCTATGTGACGTGTGCTGCAGAAGCTTCTGCACATGCGTTTTTGGAATATTATTAATCCATGATGGCCGCCTATTTTTGAACTAACCAATTATTTCCGGGTTTTTTTTAATTTAAATTGGTAGTAAATAAATTTTCTACCCGATAAAAAACATTTTCTAGATTTAAAATCGACTTGAACTACGTGGGTGAACCGCCATCCATCGAAGTATCGATATTCCACCTAAATGACAACATTGACAAACAATTCCTAAAGGACATTGTCCAGAAATTCGGTGTAATCGAAGAATTATGTATCTACTATCACCCCCAATCGAACAAACATCTCGGCATTGGCCGAGTAGTGTTCGAGACTATAAAAAGTGCGAAAGCATGCGTCGAAAAACTGAACAATACAAGTGTAATGGGCAAATGTTTACAAGTATTTCTCGACCCTTTTGGCGAGAAATGCAAAAAGAAATTCGAAGAATTCACCACCGAAAAAAAACCACCACCTCTACCGCCCGTCGTGGAAGTCGTACCAGACCCACCCGCGCCGTTACCGCCGCCCGAACCAAAAATCGAAGAAGAACCCTCGCGCAAGAAGGAGTACGACGATCGTGGCTACCGCGATCGCGATAAAACCACGAATAAAGACGATGACTATGATACAAGGCCTCCGAAAAAGGATCGCGACCGCGATCGGTACAATCGCGGTAGTTACAGTGCTCGTAGCGATTTTGCAACGCCGAGTACTACCGATATGGGATACAGTACCGCGCCGAGTGACTTTTCTACCAGTTTTGCTTCGGCCGGTACGACTCCATACGAGTACCACGCGATTCCGCAATATCCATTCGCCACCCCTACTTATCACCCAATGGGACCGCAGCCAGTTTGGCCAATGCCGGCTTGGCCCACTGAAAATTGGGAGCGTTCTCCTGCTGCCCCTATTGTACCCCCGCCAGTCACTTTGTCTGCAGCGCATCTCTCGTTGGAATCGGGTAGTTTCATGAAAGATCGGAAGGATAAGGATAAAGAGCGCGATAAGAAGAAGAATAATAGTACGTCGAATAATGCCAGTAAAAAGAAGCGTAATAAGGATAAGGACAAGGTAATAAAAAAAATTGTGTCGTAATTTTGTATTTATTAATTTATTTAGTAAATTATTAATTTAATTATTTATTATTAAGGTCGAGGATGATAAGCATTTGGATTTGGACACCCGGATAGCGTTGCTGTTGCGGAAAGGAGGTGGCGGCGGTATGGCGCCGCCGTTTTTAACGCTCGCCGGCGATTCGGATGACGACCTTGGGAAGTCGTCGGTTAGTAAAGCTATCGCGACTTCGGTGGATAGTGACGATGATCGATCGAGTGTATCGTTGAGCGATATGCCGATCAATCCGCCAGCGCCCGACTCAGATATCGAAGACGATTTTGATGCCGTTCAGAATAAGCCGTTGTCCACACCACCTTCGCCGTTTTTGTCGCTTGATGTCTATTTGGAGTGTCATCGGTTGGCCATCGAGCATGTAAGTATTTTATTTCCAAATCGAATCATTTACTATTTATATTTTATAATTCAGGCGAAGAGGGCGAAGCAAAAAGACGCACTGGAAACCACGCTGTTATTAAAAAAAGCGCACTTCGACATCAGTAAAATTGGTAGCGATATTTCCTCGAGCGAAGACGAACTGCTAACAGGCGAGAGACAACATTACAGTCCAATTGCGAAGTTTCGCGGTGTTAAAGTGCCCGTGGAAAAGGACGATGACCAGATGAGTTTGTCGTCGTTGAGTAGTAACGATCAGAAAATCGAGGAAACTTCGCCACAAAAAGGCGATGCGCCACCACTGCCGCCCGATCCTCCGCTACCACCAGCCATACCTGGCGTGTATCCGGGATACCCCCAATATCCTGGTTATTCGGATCCGGCAGCACAATACGGTTACCCGCAAACACCATATCAGGATTGGCGACAGCCCTATCCATACGTTCATCAAATGTACCTAGCCCATCCGCAATACTCCCAATTCCCATTGCAAGGCTCCTCGCAACAATTCAGCATTCCTTATCAAATGACGCAGAAGCTGGCCACCTCATCGGAATCGCCGTCCGATAATTTGCACGGCCCGACGATAGCTGCAGTGGTCGAGAAAATTACGCAGGAATTGAAAGCGATACTTAAGCGCGATTTTAATAAGAAAATGGTGGAGAATACGGCATTTAAGAAGTTTGAGGTGTGGTGGGAAGAGGAGAGTTCCAAAGAGAATAAATCGAAAGGCAAAGATGAGGCGATCGACAAATCGGCGCCAACCAAAGACAATATTAATGTACTATTGGAATCGAATCGTGAGAATTTGTACAGTAATGTGAGCTCGGATAATTTGGGTTTGGGATTTCGGGCGTCCTTGTCGAAAATGCCAAGTTTTCGACGCAAGAAAATCCTATCGCCAGTGCGGCCGGATGACGAGGAAGATTCGCAGATGAAGGACGGCTCGGATAATGAGGAAATTGTGCATGATTCGGATTCGGAGTCGCGGCCGATTCGACGGGTGAGGAAACAATCGACTAGTTCGAATGAGGATTCGTCGAGTTCGTCGTTCAGCTCGAGTGAGGATTCGAGTTCGGACGATAGTTCGACGGAGTCCGACACGGAAGTGAAGCAAATGAATCGGACGATCACGCCGCCGATTGTAGTGCCAGCGAAGGTGAAAATGTCGCCGCCGCCGGTTGAGGAAGATGTTTTCCAGATCTCGCCCACGCAAGACGGTATCGAAGCGAGGAACAAAACGCCGGAGCCGATACAAATCGATCAGGATAGTAGTAGTCAGGAGGAGAAAATTATTGATGCCTCGATGGATGACGCAGCTTCGCTTAGTCGATATAAGAAGATTTTCGATAGTGAGAGTGATATGAGTGAGGGCGAGAAAGAGTACCAAGAGATGCGGCGGAAGAATACGGAATGGATGGAGCAAATTGAGCGCGAACGGTTAGAGTTTGAGAAGGAGAATCCGAAGCAGGCGAAGGTGAAACTGGAAGTCGATCCGATTGTGGATTCGAAGAGTTTGGAGGAGTTGGAAGCGGAGCGCGAGGCGTTGTTGAGGGAGGTGCTCAATCCGGACGCGCTGGAAAAGGCTAGAGTTCGAGGGAAGAAAGGTAAAAGTGATTCGGATGAGGAGAATTTGGAGGCGAGGAGGAAGAAAAGTAGTAAGCTGTTGGACAAATTGGAGATTAATAATGGTGCGTCTATTGATTTGTTGGCGAAGCGGTTGTCCGAGTCGTCGACGGGTGGGGAAAGCAGTCCAAGCAGTCAAGTAAGTAACGAAATATTTTTTATCTTGCAATTTTATGTCTTTAAATTTATGTTCAGGTGGCATTGGAGCATTCGTATTGTATGCCATGTCCCGACGCGGAGAATCGCTCGAATACGGAGCTGTCTGTAACGGAAAAGCATAACAATTTCGTACACGATCACGGTTACACGACGAAAGAGCAGAAACTTAAAAAGGAGAAGCCGCCGAAAGCGACGAAGCCGCCCCGCAAACCCAAAGAACATAAAGTTATACAAAAAATACAAAATAATTACCAAGAACCCTATGAGAACAGTCGTACGATGGACAAATCGTTCAATAACGTGCACAGTTCAATTTATCATAAAAATCGTGATCAGATGTCTGAGTTTGCAGTTTTATACGAATTTCTTACGAAAGGTATTGATGGCGAAGATATCGAATACATAAAGCGATCGTACGAGGAAATGTTATCGGACGATCAGATGGCGTACTGGTTGAACGACACGCATTGGGTCGATCACAGTATTACGGATTTGTATTCAAGTCCGCCGAAAAAACGCAAGAAAGAGGAACGCGTTCATGCCTCGGGCAGCTGTCGAACTGAAGGCTATTATAAGTTGGAGGCTACAGAAAAAGCCAAATACAAGTACCATCATGCCAAATGTCATTCGGTTACTTCGCCCGATAAGGCGCCGCCCGTTACGAAGATGCAAGGTACGTTTTATAATTTTTTTAATTTACTTGACTGAAATATCGTTTGTTTCAGGTTTGTCGAGAGAGGCGCGTTCGAATCAACGACGATTATTGACGGCCTATGCCGAAACCGATTCCGACTTATTAAAGTTCAATCAATTGAAGTTTAGGAAGAAACAATTGAAGTTTGCGAAGTCTGCTATTCACGATTGGGGTCTGTTTGCGATGGAACCAATCGCGCCGGATGAGATGGTGATTGAGTATGTTGGGGAAGTATTGCGGCACAGTGTGGCCGATAAAAGAGAAGTTAATTATGAAGCGGTGGGTATTGGTAGTTCATATCTGTTCCGAATTGATTTAGAGAATATTATCGATGCGACGAAGTGTGGAAACTTGGCACGGTTTATTAACCATAGTTGTAATGTAAGTTTGCACTTAGTATTTTGGTCGCGATGTTTTTTATTGAAATAATTTTATTCTAGCCGAATTGCTATGCGAAAGTAATATCGATCGAGTCGCAGAGGAAGATTGTGATTTACTCGAAGCAGAGTATAGGTGTAAATGAAGAGATAACGTACGATTACAAATTCCCAATTGAAGACCTAAAGATTCCGTGTCTTTGTGGTGCAGCCCAATGTCGCGGAACGTTGAATTAGAAGTGTTTTGTGAACACGTGCATAAACATTTATAAACAATTTCATCAAACAAATTATGTGTTTCAATTTTACGTTTGTGGTAACAATTCAATGTTAAATTATGTTTTTTTTATCAAGTGTGTATATATACTATTGTAATATGTAAATATTAAGAATAATTGTTTATTTTTTGCGCGTTTTATTCCTATATGGAAATATACAACAAAAATGCTGCTGCGCTGATTATTTATTAAATTAGAAAAACGTATACATACTGATTAATTCATTCCGTAGTTAAGACAGTGGCCGTTGCGGCACTTTTCGCTAAATGTTGCATGTCCAACTGTGCCTGAGCGATGTCGCTTAAAGCGGCTTGGATTTGCTCAAGTAAATCCTGTCCCTTGTGCACGATCGCCTCCAAGCGTTCCGCAGCTTCTTGGTTTTCTTGCTCCAGAATTCGCAGGCTCGTCAACTAGATACAAAACAATAATTGCACTCAATTCAAATGTTTCAATCGCAGGGAATGCAATTACCTGTAGATCTGTGGAGCTTTCTTCACTGGGCAGCGACTCAATCAACGTATCGATGTCTTTAGCACATCGGGCGATCAAAGTTGTAAACAATTGCACATAGTCTTCTTGTGTTTGTTGCTGAAGGGGCGTTTGTGAGCCACTTCGATCAAAGTTGGGAAACTTACTTGGTGGTGCGAATTGTTGCAAAATACCGATACTGTTGCAAAAATGTTCAGCTTGCTGCGATGGATCAAAATAAATTAATACTTTCGGGTGCGAAATTTTAGCAGTAATTACCTGATTTATGCAGTCTTGCAATTGTGTTAAGCGATCTGCCATTATTAACCATAAATTATGCAGCTACATTGAGAAATAGTTTAATTACTTGGAGAAATATCAACAAAAGTGACACTGACAGTTTGAGACTGTCAAAACTAGGGAGTTTTGTTTTGGTTTTAATTGTTGACCTGGAAGTACATTTAATTTGTTCCTATTTTTAAATTGTACTTAAATTATGTGTAACTTTATTAAATTAGTTCAATAATAGTTTTACATAAGAAATATAGTGCTTATAATAATTAAATATAAAAGTACTTTGGTGACGTTTAAGTTGGTAGCAGTATTCAATTTTGACATTTGGTTAAATGTTTTTATTTGTGATCCAAGTTTTATTTACCTTTATAAATATGTATAATAATCCTAAAAACGCGTTATAAACGAGTTATATAATAGTAAACATTCCAAATTGTGATACAATAGATTAGAATAAACAATGGCAACCGACAAAAAACCTTGGGAAAGAGCATGGTCGATGGAAGAGATGATCCAGAATGCTGATAATTGGAGTTTGGCTGGAGATGTGGCTCTTTTGAACACAATTCAAGCCTTTGCTGATGTAATACATACTTATCAACATATTCTACTTGCAATAACTCCTGTAATCTTTGTAGAATTTGCTGAGCAAAACTAGCGAGGTTAGCGATAACATTGACAATCTTTTGAATGGACTGGACGACGTTAGTTTGCGATTGGATATCTCGAAAAATGAGTTCCAAAGCTTGCGAAACACGCAGTTTATTGAGAGCCGAGTGTACGAGGAAGATGAAACGCTTGCTAGCAAAGTTACAGTCGAAAAAGTTGGTATTATTTATAATTAGTTTGATAAGTAAAATTAACTATAATTGTTACAGGTGGAGGAGAAAGAATTAACCGAAGAGGAGAAAACTAGGATTATTCGCGAATCGGTTTTGCGAGGAATTAATGTGATAGAAGAACATTACACTCGAGTTCCCATCAATGAAAGTGAAAGTGCCGAAGCTAGGTGTGTTGGACTTGATTATAAATTGATTTAACTTAATTTCGATCAAGTCCAAGCAGCGTTTAATGTAATTTTCTAGTTGTAGTTATAAATTAGTGCCAAAAAATCAATATGCCGATCGACCTTTGCCGTTTGTGATTGGTACCGAGGAATGGCATCAAAGTTGGCATGTCGGTTTATTGCACGATGAACAAGACGAACCTTCCATCCAAAGTGGTTCCGATCAGAAATCCGAGGATGTGGCTTCAATTTCTAGTGATTTTGAATCTCAGCCGAAAATTCAAGTAAGTGGTAGATTTAATTTATTTTCGAAATAAGTGTGAATGAGGTTTTTTACGAATCGCTATTTGTCATGCAAGGGGTTGAGCCTTTTTCGAGTCTTACATTATTTGTCACGTTTCAATATTAGTTAAAGGTGCTCGTTGTAGGTGGCGCTATAAGTTATATGTTGCTGCTCCAGTTGCAAGTGGATATTTTAAATTAATTCACATGCATTTGCGAATCACATTTCGGGGTGGGTCCGAAGCGTTATGTTCAAATATGTTAATTTGTTATCCAAGGAGTTGAGACTTTTTCAAGTCTTACTCCATCTTATTCAATTAAAACAAAATTATTAAAAGTATTCAAGTTTTAATTATTAGTTACAGAAGCTCATTGTAGGTGGCGCTAAGTTATATGTTGCTGCTATAATTGCATTTAGATATGTTAAGTTAATTCAAGTGCGTGTCTCAACTATGTATACGACGAAAGTCGACTTACTTGAATATTTTTGATATTTATCTAGAAAGGGGTTGAGACTCTGTCTTACCCCACGTTTGAATAATTAAACATAATTTTGGACTTCTATTATAATTCCAACAACTTTATATTGATTTACAGCTATTTTCATGAAGTTTTTATGAACCTTTATGTTCCACTAGATGGCGCTACATCTACTAAGTTGCTGCTATCACCAAATATTATTATAACTTAAGAATCTTCGACTTACTATTTGTTACGTTTTTGATTAGTAAAAATTACTAAAGTATTTATCCAGAAAGGGGTTGAGACAGTGTCTTACCCCATTAAACTAATTAAACAAAATTAATTTTTTCTTGAATTATGATTACTTTCTTTTCTACTCAATTATAATTAATTAAATCATTTTAATTTGGAGCATAATTAATTTTAGGCGCTTCGCTAATTTCCGAATTGTATTAAACTAAATATTAAATGTTTGTTACGCAGTTTTAAAGATAATCTCGACGATCATCAGAACTCTGCTTTATTTCAAATGGGAAATTCGCTATTGTTCTATTTTCAGGTGAAAGATTCAAACAGCAGTTCCGAATTGGATATATCCAATCGAACCGATAATAATAGCAAACCTGTAGCAAATTCCACTTTCAATGATTCGATCAATCCACCTGAAGCGATTGCTTCCAGTGTTTCAAGCGATGAACAAATCCACGACTTGCAGCAAGACAATAAGGTATCACTATTAACTAAATTTAAAATGTATTGTAACGGCATTCACGAATTTATTTAGGCCATACCGACTTTGGCCAGTCAAAGTTTCGCTGACGAATTAGCAGCTAAATTGGGTCACGTTTTAACGAAACCTGCGGAACCCGAAATTAATACGAAACCGATCCAGAAGTCGACCCATAGTAATAAATTAGGTGAGTTAATTAAGTAGTTTAGGGCTGGTTGAAATTTGTTTGGCTGATTTTAGGCGATTTGTTCTTCGACGAACCACCGCCGTTGGACTTGGACGATTCCGAAGATACGATTTTGCCCAAAGAAGCGCAATCGGGGTTGTTTTCGGGCGGTCATGGACTTTTTGATGACGATAATGATGAGGATGGACTGTTTAGCGATCATCAGAATAAAAGTATGTTTAAAATTAATTATATACGTATATCAATTTAAAATCGAGATTTTGAAATTTTGTGTGGGTGTGGGTATGCAACCAAGAATACAATTTTTTTTAAATTTAAAGCTACATCCGCATCTCAGCCAACTAAAAGCTTGTTCGATGATAATGAAGAGGATGTGAAGTTTGAGATAAAGCCGAACAAAGTCGTCGCAGCAGCTGGACCAAAGAAATCATCACAAGTAATTTATTATTATTTTTTTAATTTAGAAAATTAATTTTCTTTATTAGGTAACTAAAGGATTATTCGATAGTGACGAAAGTAGCAGCGATGACGAAATGTTTGCGACCAAACCAAAAGCAACGTCAAGCAATCAATCATTTTTGAAGCCTTTGAAAGCCACTCCTTCGTTGTTCGCGGACGAACCGCCAGCTTTGGATCAACTCAATGCAGAACACGGTGCTGTGAAAAAGGTAATTAAACTATTATATATTTATTGTCATAAAACTATGCATTTTGGTCCTTCTTAAATTAATTAATTAGAAGCCTTTTGGTGGCGTGTCAATCCTCGACGCATCAGCCAATGTCTTCAAAAAAAATCGCCATATAAGCTCTTCAGACGATGAAAGCGTAGCGAAAGAGGAACCCCTTAAAAAACCAGCAGAACCTCCAACTCCAACCATCACCCCCGAATCCACATCCAATAAAAAACCTAGCTTATTCGACGACGATGACGATTTATTCAAAAATACCGACTTATTCAGCTCGAAAAAATTCACCTCGAATTTATTCGACGACGATACCGATTTGTTCAGCAGTAGCATAAATGCCACCAAAACAACCAACTTATTTGATCAAGAAAATACAAACAAATTTAAAAGCATTTTTGATGATAACGAAGACGACGATGCGGTAAACGATAAGAATTCAATCAATATTGATTCGGGCAAGGAACACGATTATATAAACACTCAAATTAATCAACCTAATAAAGAGGAGGAGGAAAAAGTTCTGCCAGCAATTGAAGTCCAAGTAGCGACCCCCAAAGCGGCGAAAATAGTCAGCTTGTTCGACTCTACGCCGCCGCCCGATCAGACCGAAGACAAAAGCGACGATGAGTGGGATAATCGATCGGATAACGAGGAGAATCTAAATGAAGACAGTTTATTCAATACGCAAAGATCCAGCCTCTTCGATAACGAGCCGCCTTCCTTAGCGGCGAACGAATCGAGTGGAATCATGACCGATGCTAGTAGCAATATCGATTCATCGTTTTATCCGTTTGCGACTTCGTCGCGTCGCTTATCATCGGATCTCTTCAACGAGCAGCAGTCGAATGATAGCTTTTTCGTTACGAAGTCGTCCGAGGTGATTAGCGAAGTCGATCCAAATCCGACGAAAAGTCTTGATAGCATTTTAGAAATTACGCCGAGCGGTGATCCAAACGATTTCAATGATTCCAAGTTGGAGAGCTTAGATAGTGCTAATTTTACGACTACCGCTGATAACAACGATAAGGATAACTCAAGTAGATTAGGCAATAGTAGCGACTGCGAAGTTGATGGTGAAGTTTTGAGTGAAGGTGGAACAATGCAGAGAAGTCGCGATGGGGTGCCGAAAAAGCGACCGGTTTCGATGTTTGGTAATTAATATTGTAACAATGTTGAGTATTTATTTGAAATTGTTTCGTTTTAGCTGGGAAATTAAATTTCAATTTGAATATTAACGTGAACGCTTTGAAACCTGGTTTTGTGCCTCCGAAAAATTTGGCGAAGGCGCACAGTTTGGAAGAACCCACTGAAGATTTGAAGAAGGAGCTTGCAAGTGATGGTGTTGAAGTCTTGCAGAGTATTACTAAAGTACGTTCAAATTAAATTTGAATTTTTAGTTTTAATTTGTGTTTGATTAGGATCGTCCGAGGATTCAAGTGAAAAGGCGACCGCAAACGCGGAAAGGCCGCCAGGAATTAATTCGTAATTCTGTGGCGGATTTTAGAGTGTTAGATGACGATTTTAATGTGTTTAAACCAGATTTGGAAGAAGTAAAAGTTGAGGAAGTGGAAGAGAAAATTACGATTGCAAATCCAGTTTTAGAAGACGATTTGTTTCCAAATTTGGAGCAAATTGCAATCAACCCGAATGTTAGCCTTACTAATGGTAATGATACTGATAAATCGTTGTTTGAGTCTCCAGAGTCCGAAGATGATTTATTTAAGACCGATGCAAGCACTATTAAGAAAAAGGAAAGGCCGCGACTTGATGTGCAGAGTGTTGCAGTTGAAACAGAGAAGAAAAACAAAAGTTTGTTTGATGATGAAAGTGATGACGATATGTTTAGTAGTAGTAAGACCAAAAAGCCTGAATTGTTCTCGAGGAAATTGTTTGCGGATGATGATTCAAATGAAGAGGATGATATTTTTAAAGATAAACCTGCTGCAGTGAAGAAGGTGCAAGTTAAGGCTTCGAATAGTTCAAGTGAAAAGGGGACTAAGACTAACATTAAGAAATTGGAAAATATTGTAGCGATCGACGATCCGTTATCATCACTATTGAAATAAAATATCCAAATAGATAATTAAAGCCAAAGCTCATCATAAAATGATATTACGCATGTTATTCAATAAATATTTTTCAGAACATTGCGTTTTATTTATCAGCGGTTACGAAAATTATTTCTTTAGATATGGGTGTATAATAATTCAAACAAAAATATAATAAAGTCCTTATTTATTAAAATTATTGGTTTAGTCACAATGAATGTAATACTTATTCATTTTCTTCTTCATCATCATCGTCTTGACTGTTGATCTGGAAGTACCTCAATTCGTAGCTGTCCTTTCCAGAAGCGACTACACGCAACCAATCGCGAAGATTGTTCTTCTTCAAGTATTTCTTCGTCAAATACTTCAAATATCTCTTGGAGAATGGAATTTCGGAGCTCAAGACCAACTTGGTGTTCTTGTCGCGGGTCAAAGTGACTGCGTGTTGCGATCCTTTGCCTCCAGCGAAGTTGCCGGTTTTGCCATTGATCTTGATCCTATTTTTCAGGTAGATTTCCTAGACAAAAGAGGTTCAAGTTAGTAACTATGAGTTGTAACAAACAAAATGAAATCATTTTTAACGAAAGTTTGTCGCTGCACAATGTATTATACCACTCATCGAATAAAGTGATAAACATAGCGAGTAACAGCCCTTACTATTACAGTCATTAACGCCACGCTTAATTAGGTTATATCATTAGGTGGAGCTGGGACTGTATTACCTTTGCAAAACATGGTAAAATTAATAATAAATAAACTTACAAAGTTAGCAACATCCAAAATGCTGTCTTCGACTGGATGAGTGCAATCGATGATGAATTTCAAAGAGACCTTCTTCTTCTTCAATCCTTTACCGCGGATTTGCTGTTTTTTGGGTTGAGCCTTTCCGGCAGCAACTGCTGGTTTTGTCTGGAATCCACAACATAATTAGTTGTGTTTCAACCAGACATTTTAAATCTAGCAGTGCAAGTCGACTGCTCGGTCTGCATTGAACACATCTGAAGCAGCAAAAGTACGATTAACTTCTGCTGAAACTCAAAACATGTAATCCACAAAACTAAATACTAAAAGGGCACTCTTGAATAGTTGTAATATTAATTAGCAAAGAAATTATGTCGATCAAGTGAACACGTGCGCAATTTAGAAGATTATTATAATCATTGATTTTTAGAGGAATCCTTCAATGCTTTCACAAATAGTAAACGAATTTAGTAATATAATTAATGATGGAAAAAGATTAACGAAGTATTTTTCAGATAATTATAAGGATTGAGGTAAAAAACAAATAAGTACTTACGGGAGGCATCACTGACGTGCACTATTCGTTGTCGTAACGAAAAAGAACTGAATTTCGAAGCGCTTTCGCCTGTATATGTAAAACGTGGCAGCTTTTGGAACTAACAAATAAATTGATGGCCGCTTTGAGCTTTGTGGTGCCATCTATGGCTGGACGATTCAGTAGTGTTGAATCTATCATGGCCGCCAGTTTGAATATTTGAAGTGATTTGTTTTTTAATTAAAAGTAATAAAAGTGATCAGCTAATTAATTGATTGGTAAGTGAAACTGTTTTCTAATATAAGTTAGCGGATTTTGAATAATTGATTTAGCGAATTTGTATAGGAATGTTTGGTAATTTTGCTATTTTGATGTTTGAGGTTAGAAATTCGAATAATTTTTGAGAAAATGTACAGATTTATTCAAGAATTTATATTTATGTACATAGATGGACGGAAAATTACAATTAATAATTAATAAATTAAGTATAATAAACACGTTTGTTTAAAATTAGTATAAAAGTAGTCATTACACAACTAAAAATCAAAAGCTATTAAGTACCATAATTACACATTTAAATCACAGTTTATTTTTAATATTAACTAGTAATTATTATATAAGAATTAATATTCAAGAAGAGATCGTAAATTTTAAAATACTGAAAAAAACGCAGATAAAAGTTAACACTTTGGAAACAAAAACAAAAATAAAAAATGCGATCCAGAATAAAATAAACACAAGAAATTGCAGATACACATGAAATAATTTACAACAAAATTTGTTAATTAATATATAAAAAATCACTAAAATTGTATTATTATGCTATCGTTGAAAAAAGGCTAAAAACCGTCTTCGCGGGGGCACAACCGGCGTACTCTGCACACATCTCATCTTAATCTCTTGCGACGATAATTTACTCTTCAACTGCTCATCTAGCAACTCATGCATATCCATCTAAACAAAAACCCAAATTAACATCCCTCATACAAACCCCCAAATCGCCAACCAACCTGCCACTGTTCCAACTGCTGACTCAACTCCACCTTCTGCTGGATCGACTCCAGCAACTGACTATTCGCTTGCATCAACTCCACTCGAGTTTTCGCCAGCTCAACCTCAGCCTTAGTTTTCCTCTGAACAGCCATATCGCGATCTTCGCGCGCTTTAATCACCACATCGTCCTGCGCCAACGACGAATCGGACGCATCATGTCTGGCGCGATCCCGCTCCTCTAGCGCTGCCTGGAGTTCCACCTCGCAAACGGAACTCTACAAAAACATTACAAACCAAAAATAATTGAACTAGAAGAAGCTTACCTTGCTGCTTAGCTCCATGATCTTCTCCGATCTCCGAGACAGCTCTTCATCCCGCTCCTGGATCTCCCTCCTAGCTTGCTCCAGTCGTTCCAGCAATCGCACCACATCCGTATCCAGAACTAAGCCGACCAGTTCTTGCGCAACTTCGCTCAATAATCCCGCGGAAAAACGCGAGGAATCCTCCATGGATGCGCTGGAGCAGTCGGAGTGGAGGCCGGAATCATCGTCGCTGTGCGATTTCAATTGTTGCACTAGCGAACGCAATTGGCGATAGACAGACATACACTCCTGCGATAAAGTTGGCTCCGATATGTCCATTTCTGCCAAGAGAGAGCGATGTTCACCAGCTGTTGCCGAAGGATACACAGACACATTTTACGAGTTAGTTGGAGATTAGTAAAATACACTAATAATAATAGTAGTTAGCAAACAGTTGGACGATTTTTTGGGGTATTCCGGGAAAGTCTGGGAATTTTTGGACCGCTAGGAAATTATTTGGAAAGTCTCAGCACCCAAACTCACCATTTAGCCGATCTTCGATGGAAAGCTTCTCCTGCGGCAAACTGTACTCCTTCATTGCCTGCTGGTACCTCATCTCCTGATCCCTGGCATGTCGCTCCATCAGCAAAATCCGATCCGAAGCCTCCTCCAAAGCGCCACTCAAACTATCCCGTTCCGCCGCGGCTAAATGCAATCGTCGATCCAGCTCCCGATTTTTCTCCGTCATCAAATCCAACTCATCCCGTAGTCCGTCCACACTATTCATGTGTTCCTGCAAACTGCTCTTCCCTAATGTGCATTGCTCCTTGTAAAGTTGCAGTTGCTGTTGCATTTGACTATCGGCCATCGCGGCTTCTTTCAGTTGCGTGGTAAGGCGCACATTTTGAGCAGTCATTTCTGATACGAGATTGCTTTTGTCGTGCTCCCATTGTTTGAGCAATTGGTCTTTCGATGTTAATTTGTTGGTCAGTTCGGTCACGTCGTTTTCGAGTTCGAGGATGCGGGCGTCCAGTTCGGATTCTTTGTTGGTCAATTTGCGGCGTAAGATGTGTCGGTCTTGTTCCACAGCCTGGAAAATATACTTTGTTTGTATTGGGAAGAATAAACTGCAATGAACTGCAATTCTTTGTATATACAAACATTTATGATATTGAAAATCAATATGCGCGATTTTTTTCAAGGTAATTTAAATAATATGTGGGATTATTGAGACGATAAGATAGCGGAATATTTGTTCAACACTAACACGTGTTTTGCTTATTCAGTATTTATCACTAATTTTTATTTGCGCTCCGATCAATAATCAAATAAATAATTGTAACTTGAACAACCCTATTAGGACAACGAGGTGTGTCCTTGTTTTAAAAATAACTGCTGACCTTCGGCGACGTTAATTTCATTTAGTGCTCGTTTTTATATTTGTTCTGTTAAGTAATTAGTCATAAATTGAGCCTCAAGTGTGCTATTTCTATTTTCAAAGCTCTTAAGGGTTCTATATTTGGTACTGAAAAAGCAGGTGGTAACTGCTGTTGCGGAGTGCACTTCCGGTATCAACCACCCACCCAAAACGGAAACAAAATGCACTCCATGTGTGTGTGAATATAATAGATAGATCCGCACCCTAGTTTTTACATCCCAAGCCCCCAAAAAAATTAGAACGCTATCATCATTCATCTGTGTCACAAATTTCAGTATAAAACTTTTGGCGCCAAATGTTCCTAATTTAAATTCTAAAATTGTGTAAAATTAATTAAAAAACTTCTCATGGAGTTATGCAAACTTAAAAAATGCAATTGGAATACAACCTTAAGACTCTTCATGGTCATCATTTGTTCTTACGCAAATTCAAAGCATTACATCCGATATTTGTTAGTTTTTTTCGTTGTTGTAAATTTTGTTAATGTGGAAATGCTTTTCATTGTCTAATACAAGGTTTGGTTGATAAGAAAACGGCATTTTTTGTATTTAAATAGCTTTGACTTTGACGAGACAATTTTCTTTATTTAAATGTGTATAAGGAAATTACTTAATTATGATAATAAGCTATGACAATTTTAGAAAGAAAAAGCGTTTCAAATCGGGTAGAACAAAAAAATCGTATTCAAATTCAAAGAGAAAATTACAGCAATTGCAACTGCATATTTGTCTAGCTATTAAACCAGTTTAAATAAATTACTATTATTAGTAAAATAATATTTAGTAACAATGCAATAGAAATATATTTAAAGCATAACGAGGCATCGTGTTAAATTTAAATTATTTCTCCTCTAAAGAAAATTTTCTAATCGTTTTTAAAATATTTCCACGCAAATTTCCACACCCTTTTCGGGTTTTCTATTTATCCAGTCTATTTTTAAAGGTGCAAAAAATAAAGAGAAATTTTTGTAATGAGTAATATTTAAGTAGGCAGCCTTGAGTCATGTTATTTTGCAAAAACTAAACAAATATCGTAGGTGTTCAAGATAAAATAAAGTAACAGGATTTAACAACATTTACATAATTAATTATATTTTATTTTATTTCATGAGGCAAATAAATCAGTGCGAACCACCTACGGACAGACATACGTAGGGTAGGTACGCTGCTGGAAATTGGAAAAGTTTCTTGGTTTGAAATGTATGTCAGTAGCGCTCCTATTATTAGTTATGTGAATTTGGACACACTCATTCATTATTTGCATAATTCATTAAGGATTATATTATATTGTATTGTTCGTAATTTTTTTGTGCTAAGTTGAATAATTAAAAGAATAAAATCAGCCACTTGATTCGTGCTTTATATTAATTGTAATTCAAACAAACAATTATTGTTTGTTTTATTTATATGTCTGGGTATAAACAATTTATTTCTTTCACATCGCATTTTAACGGTGCAAAAAAACTGTAAAAATTATTTTCTATAAAAATTGGAATTTTTAATTGTCCGCTTCTATTTTTAATTGCGATTTTTGTGACACACTTTGCCCAACAAAGTTATGCATTATGGTTTTTACAAAATAATCCGCTTATTACATAAATTTAAATTGATATTAATTATTAACGTTAATAATTAATAATTAATTTAATTTTATAAACACAGTAAAGTGTAAACAATTGAAAAAAAAAATACCATTATCATTACATCAGATTTCACAAAGACTGGAAGCTAGACAATAAGATACCTGATTTTCTTCATTGAAAAGTGGGTTAATTTGTTTTGTAATTATTGCTAATTACGATACTTAAGTTTTCCGCGCTCATATTCATTTTATATACTTATAAAAGCAAACAAAGAAATATTGTTGCAAATTCAAATGTCTTATAATAAATTTTACGACTACAGAAAAGTAAAAGTGCTCTTTGCAGAAAATGACAACAACTAATTTATTTGCTTTTTAGAAAAGTTCCTCAAGCGTGTAGTAATATAGTGGAACGCCTTTTGAGGAAATCCAATTAAATATTCGAAATAAAAAATATTGTTCAACAATAATAACTAATTTTGCCAAAATATTGAAAGCTTTTAAGGTCAAAAGTCGTCCAGTTTTAGTTGGCCGAAGTATAGCAGTGTGACTGAACTTAGTTAACAATTACAAGAAGTGAAGGCGAGAAGTAAAATAGGCAATCAAGCATGAAATAAATTACAAATATTTAAATTGATTTATTTTAAACTATATTTCCTCATTATGCGCAATTATGCAACTATTTAATTTTAAACGTTCCCTTTAATGTATTCCTCCAACAATTGTTTTAGTCTACTTCTTTGATTGACGCTAATTAATCGACTGCATTAACAATAAATTTATTAAAAATACGGTACATTGTGTCTAAGACTGGTCTAATTACGGTATAAAATATAAACTTTGTTATAATATGTTACCATAATAACGTTTCGCAATTATGGCCTTAACGACGTTAGAGGACTTATGACTTCCTCGTTTCGAGCTCTGATAATTTGCAGCAAAACCGGAAATCCTAACGTGCGACTTTATGAAAATAAAATTAAATAAATCCAAAACATTTAAATTAGTCCACATGGATGACCACATCATGTTCTTTTTTTTCGAGCAATTACGCAATTTTTAAAAACTAATTCAATGTTCAAGCTACTTAGTCCTCTGTTACTTTCACTGATTTACTTATAATGATGAAAATCAGATCGGTTGTTACCAATTTGCTGGAAAATCCGATTCTCCGCAATAATAACTTTCTAAGACATCAAAATAAATTTTTTGCTTGTTTATTTTTCGACTAGTGCAATGAAATGAATCAATATCTCGCAATCTGGTTGCTCTTGCACCAACAAGTCGCTTTAAAGTTGACCCAAATTGCGAGAAGCGCGTTGCTTGAGGTAATTTTGGCGAAACGATTTTTCGTTTACAAACAAGATGTATAACAGTACAAATCAAGAAGAGTAAGTAAGCCACTTAATTGGGCATAAACTCATACTATGACCTGTTTTGTCAGAGATTGGATAAGAGGCAGAAAACTGCAGCTTAAATTCTTAAATAAAATCAATTCGAAAATGCGGCTTAAATTCGTTGCCATAGTTTCCGGTCTCAAATACGGTTCTAATGTGGGGCAAACCATTTGGGAACATCCTGTCTAATTTAGCCACTATATAATTAAACAATTAATAAGTCGTAGAAGTTTTCAGAATTTTTTTACCAAAATTAAGTGTTTTTTTCGAAAAAAAAATCGTTTTTTGGGAAAATACTCAAAAAACTACAAATTTTTTCTCATAATTAATTTTCCCCGTCAATTCCAAATCGTAAAAATTAATATTCGTCCCCTTAAAGTAAATAATAGTTATTTTATTGCATTTTTACAAAGTCCTTGATACGTCGCTCTTTTATCCTGTTACTCTGAATTTTAATCAAGTAAATTGTATTAAAAGATTTGTATTATGTAGTTTTATGTTCGTACCTATCTATCCACTTCGAGATTATTTATTTACACCTACAGGCATTCAATATTATCGCAATATCAATACTATTTGAAAAATAAAATACTTTTACTGGCTGAAAAATGTCTCAAGCAAATTCAGTTTCTTTATTTGTTGATGACATACTTTACTTTACAATAAAAATTAAATTAGAATTTTAAAGTTGATGAGATAATCGATGAATCACTTAATTAAATATCAAATCAATAATATAGAGTGTCCCATAAATTTAATTATATTGAGACAGCTTGTATACTAGTAGTGGCTTTGACAAAGTGAAAGAAAATTGTTGGTAATTCAATTATTAGACACGTAAATAGAAACTGCTAAAAGGAAATGCATACATGTATTGGCAAAACCTCTTGAGTTGCATTTTAAATAAGTATACGGGCGATTTAAACACGTTTAGAGTTTGTCATAATTAAATTTATGCGATGACTTCCTAAGAATAATTTACATTAAAGATATTTGTTTGGAAAAAGTTATTAGTTTTGATATAAAACTTATCATCATTAGACAAGCATCGTTATCTATAAATTATTACATAACAAATTAAAATTATTATGCTATTAGTCAATGTTACTTAATTAATTAATTTTGTGGTAAATCCTTTAGGAATTTAATTGTGCGTCAATTTATTTATTAAAATTTATTATTAATTATTAAAGAAAATATATAAAGATTTGAGTAAAGCGCTTGATTTGATTCAGGCGCTTGATTCAAGTCTCCTTTTTGAAAAATCAAGTGCTTAATTTTTTTTTTTTAATAACAGTAATAATAACAAATTAATTACAAACCAAAATCACACTAACCTACTTCCCAAAATCCATATAAAATAAAATAACAATAGATTCTTCAGTCTAGTCCTCAATTTTGCATAAGACTCTCATAATTGTTCTTAGAAACATTATTGATTTGCCTTCAAATCAATAACCGCTGCATGAAAACTCGTAAATAAATTACCTACTAAACTACAATAATTGTGTTTAATCGCTTTAATCTATGAAAAAAGGCATCATTTAACACTCTAATAATTTTCTTATCTCCGTAAGACGATTTGATGCAATTAATCCAGATCCAGATGTGTAGCAAAGAAAACGAAACAACAAAGGAAAATGCGTGATGGCACATTAATTGAATCATTTCGAATTGATGCGCATTTTTAATTCAATCAGCACAATTTCTAATTAATGTAATTAAATATTTAAATAGGCGGCTGTAATCAGAAAACCAAACCGTCAAAATCAGAAGTGCAAAATGCTGCGTTCATTACTAATTAAATCAAATTTCTACAATTGTTCGCTTGTTACCCGAAACTATAGTCTATATACCGAGAAAAGTTGCGTGAAGAAGGTTGAAGGGAAAAAATCGCTATGGAAGAAAATTGCGAATTGCATCGACAGCAACAAGGATAAAGCGGATCCTACATGCACGAATAAGCCACAAGGTATCCAAATTTTTGAAAATAATATTTAATTAGTTATCTTAGAAAATATTTTGGAAATTTTTGACATACCATTAAAATGGGTAAAAATGTAAGTGATGCAACAATCATCCAGTTTTTGGGAATTAGCAACAATTTTAATCACGCAATGCTTGTGATTACACACTAAAAGTGATGCTTATTATTAAAAAAGTGAAGTTTTGAAATAAGAAATTGAATTAATTTGCACAATCGCATAAATAAATTTTTAAGTAATTCAATTAATTTTTATAACAAATTAGAAATAGCACGTCCTGCTTTGATTGAAGGCAGTTTCATTTATTTATAAGAGCAAATTACATAAATTTTCGATATTTTCTCCTTACATCATCTCGCATCGTTATATATTGCTGAAAAAAATTTGAATGATTATAATGCACATAGGCAAAAGTAGAGTACACGCTAAACTATTAGAAACACGCAATGAGGAGAATTTCTTATTTATAATTTATAATTTTTAACGAAAAAAAATTAAATACTCACTCGCACATGTTACAAGATGATTATTTTCACTTTTTCAAGACGTACGAGCAATTTCACTGCATTTTATAGGAATTAGAGAAGAAAATTTATTCAATAATTGTCGCTAATTAATTAATTTTTCCCACAGAAATCCCGAAACCCCAACCAACCCCAAACCTATCCCACTTCGAAGGAACCGCTTACAAAACCAGCGGCTCAGCTTACATCGTCCAAAACGAGCGAATTTTGCAAACCACCAAAAACCCGCAACTCCGCGAAGACAAAATCCTGGAAAAAATCGAATCAAGCTTGCATTGCAAAAACTTGGAAGACCCAATGCCCCCGTTTGAAACCGTCGAAAAGCGACTGATTGATTTGTGCGACAAAAAATTGCACCCTTATTACAAAATGCATATGTCGATTCCGAAGCGAGTTCGCGAGCAACCAATCGATCTGAAGAGCTTTGTCGAGTACAAAAGTCGCAGTGGACCTTGTGAAGCTGGGGAGATTCCCAAAATTTTGCAATTCAACACTGAGTTGTTGGACAAGAAGAATATGTTTGCGGATTGCAAGCGGGTTGAGCCGCCGATGCAACTGATCGGGAAAATGGTGGAAATTCGCAAGAATTTGAAGCCGACTTTGGAGGTGAAGAAGAGCACCTCGAAGCATAAGTTGTAATATGAGCGATTAATAAATTGATTAATTAGTAAACTTCTGGGTTAAATTTCTTATAGTCAAGGTAAATTATAGTCCTTAGATCGCTTTTCCTTTCATTGATTGTAGCACAAGACGAAAAAGCGAAACAATGCCATTGAACGGAAATATGCTTGATGGCAGAAAAACATATAAAGATTTATGTACGTTGGTTTGGAGAAAAAGTTGCGTGTCAAACTGAAATCAGAAACCATATCAGATTTACGTCTGAAACACTCGGATGGTTCGATGAAATAAATTTCGCGCTGCTGAAATTGGGTTACGCCGAACGAAGAATTTTCCTGGTACGAAAATTAGCTAATCGAACAATAATATTAAATGGTACATTAGTTTAGCGAGTATGAAATTACGATTACAGTTAATTAGAAACCTAATTGTATGCGTTTGGTCCCCTTAGACAAAGATATAAGTTACATCCTTCTTGAGCGGAGGTAAACCGCCGATTATTGCAAAATATGGAAAGCTAAATACCATTTGTAACCTTGTGGCTTGCTGTGAAATAAGTATAATTGTTACACTTAACTACTTCGCAAATTATTTTTAATAATAATTCGGTTTCGATTTAAACTGGTCGAAATTTTTGAGCAACCTTCAACTTTGTATATGCTGGCAAGATTATTCACCTCAGCTACTTTGCTTATTTTTATTAACGATGATTGTTTAATTTAAATAATGAAACACGAGACGTTTCTGTTTAAACAAGCAAATAAGTATCATCTTCGCAATGATGGATTTATATTGGCAATCTAAGTAATAATTATGTGGTAACCTTAAACTATATGAAAATTTGCAAATTAATTGCCTGAATCAATGAATCATTGCCTCCTTTCACTATTTGTTATAACCACTGTCTGAGCGAAATAATAGAATTTTAATACTTATTTTAGGTCAGATGAATCATAATTGCAAAAAATATATTGTTTATTAAATAATAAACCTTATCGAATGTTTAATTTGTGCATTAATTTTACCTTATCTTTAAAAGTAAATGTCGCACATATGAATGACGTCTATAACACAATAGACGGTAAAATTACCATAAACAGAAGTGGCATAAAAAGTTTTATTTATTAACAATATAATTTCTAGAAATTTTAAAGCGCCCCATTATAGTGCCAATTTTAATTAAATTAATTAAACAATAGCTACTTTCATTATTGAATCAATTGTAATCCGTCAATAAAATGCAGCACTTCCTATAAGTAATCAATTTTATTCCAAATCAGTGAAAGGGAATAAACCACTTACATCAAGTGAGAAAGGATTTTTCTTTTAATATTTAGAATTTTTATAACATATGCGCTAATAAACGAAAATTTTAATCAAATCAGATTATAATTTCTTTTCGCTGTATGCAGATTTTCACACAAATCCACGCAAATTCTCACCCAATTAAAAACTTTTTAATTGTTTAAAGTTGGGCTGTACTTTCGAACTAGGTTGAAAAGTGCGAATACTTAGAAGTCATATTTTTATTGAGGTTTAATTGGGTTTACCATACTATGGCTTTGCTTTTATGGTTTGTCCTTTAACACTTTTTTTCTAAATTAACGGACAATATTTCTCGTTGTTGAGAAACTTAATTAACTAGACGCATCGTATTTGTTGTTCATCTATAAATTCTGATGATTTAATACCTCAATTTATAATATCCTCACGTTCGCTTTTATCCTGTTATTGTTATACGTTCGTTCCCACATTTTTGATATCCGAACAAATCTAGATAATTTTTCCAGAAAACCTTTCTAATTGCAATCATAAAATAATTGTTTCCTTATTGCTAATTAAGGATGCGCCAATTATTCGTCTATCACAAAATTAATATTTATCGAAAATTTGCGTTAAAATAATTTTAAATTGCATGAAATTATATAAAGCGCTTATATAATTAAAATAAAATTGGATATTGTTGTTATAACAAATCAATTAATTAACATTTGGGTAGTCCAACTTTCTATTTATTATTACATTATTATTTATTGTAAGAATAGCAACAATTTTCTTCAACTCTATATTGTGTTGTTTGAGTGCTATTTAAATCATTTAAACCAGAAACAAATAATTGCACACTGCTTTCTGTTTCGTCTTATATTAGTTGACTCTTTTGTATTGTACTATGCTCAAGAAAGCTGAACTGATGTCATAGGTCAATATAAAATAAACGCGAAGGAGAACATTTTTATAAATTCGCAACAAGGAAGTTTAATCACTAAAAAATTAAATTTGCATATTTCAATTCGGGGGGACAGCTTTTATATTATTATTATCGTTTATTATCCCAACCGGATCATCTCCAACTAAGTGAAGTCATCAAGGTAAAAATATGAATCATTCCCAGAAAAATTACAATAATAATGCAATAAAATCCTACCTCTAGTTTCTTGGAATACTCCTCCAGCATAGCATCTTGCTGCTTCTTCAGTTCTTCGTTCTTCTCCAATAAAGCCTTACCCAATTCGGCGGCAAGCACCAAATCGTTTTCCTTCTGTTGCAATTGCGTCCAGATATCTTCACTCAAATGTTGCACTTGGCTTTGATTGATGGCACTACGGTTTTCCATTTCTACTACGTATTCTTCTAACGATTTTAACATGTCACAACTAACTGAATTATTTTTTGAGGGGCAGTTTAACGGATCTCAATCGAATCGAGCGATTTGATTGAGGCGGTGGGAGGAAAGTAGTTTAGTTCCATTTTGATGATATTTTTATCACTATTTAATTTAATTTAAGCACTATATGGAGTTTTTAGGTTGACGATTTATTTTTTGATTGGAAAAATCTGTAAAAAATTGAAGAAAATTTGAAAAAACGCTATTATGGCGCACTGAATGTACGTCTGTCTCTTTCCAACTTCCGTTAATGGCGCACGACAGACATACACCAAAGCGCTTTAGAAAAATGGTCACAAATATAATTAATGACGATTTTTAATTGCTCCAAAAATTCAACAAAGAATTATGGTGCGAACTAGCTTTGTGGGTTGACCTTTACTTAAAATTATCATAAATCTTATTAGACTTTAAAAAACCTTAACATTCTTTTGTCGCTTTAAAATCGACTACTCCTATTAAATTAATGAATGGTCAATAAAACGATTTAAAGCCCACTTGTGCTTCCAAAAAAAATATATGAAGACTAAATAAACAAATTCGCCTTGACATTTTGAGTTGGCTGAGAGTTGTTGAGAGACAAAAATCCCGTTATAGCGCTAACTTAAAAATATTCTGGGACTTTTGTTTTACGCTTACCTTTTGTTATTGTATAAATTAATGTAATCCCAATAAGGCACAGTGAGAAAAGCACGTATTCGCAATGATAATCATAATTCACCGCAATATGAAAAAAACTATCGATGGATAAATAAATAAAAAACGAATCAATACAGGTAAAAAACGAATGAATTGATGTGATTAAAAATGATATAATATTGCATGGAGCAACACCTGCCTGCCTTTCTTGCGAACGCAAAACGCAAACTGAATGGTTGTGGGAATGTGTGTATTTTTGTTTTGAACTGGTTGATGGTTTTTACCTGGCGAAGACCTGCGCGCTTTCAATTCTGCTCTCCTGGCTCAAACTTTGTTTGAATAATCAAATTGATTATCCAAAAAATCAATTCCATGACTCACTATAACAACCAAATCAACAAACAAGATTAGATAAAATAAATTAAATAGCGAAATAATGAGTCCGCCAAGTGGTAGCAGTGATAGCCGCGAAATGATTGGCATGGCTGAGGAGGAATTGGCCAGACTGCATCGTCAAGTAATCCGAAGACAATTGCTAATTTCCTTATGAGAGAAAATAATTTTTTAGTTGCGAATAATGGAAGATGACCGTCAGGCGTTTTCCGAAGAAATCAGTAAGAAACTAACAAAGCAACGGCGCATCATTAATTTGTTAAAAAATGAGCAGAATAAATTAGTGGAAGACATCAACATTGCAGGCTGCAAAAGCCAAAAGAAAAAGGACGAAAAATTTGCCAAAAAAATCTGTAAGCAATTAAATCGCTACGACGCGTGTTGCGCTGAAGCGCAAAGCGAAATTGAGCAAATCCACGAGATTGACGTCCAAATTAAAAAAGTGCCTAATTAATTTAATTAATTACCAAATTTTGAAAATAAAATTCCAGTTGGAGCAAAACGTGCGAAGCAAACGGCCAAAATCAACCGTAACTGATGGCGATTACCAAGAACGCGTTTTGTCCGGGAAAAAATCGGTGGACACTCTTCAGAATCGATTGGGTAATGTTACCAAAAAGTTCTGCAGTATTTTGACTGAAAATAAGGAGCTCAGAGAAGAAATTGATCATTTATTGAAGGAAAGGTTTTTTGAAATAATCTAAATTTAGGCAACCAGTAATACATCGATTCAAATTTTTAGATGTAGTTACAATTTAATTTGGGATAAATTGCTGAAAGATATGCAATTTGGCAAAAAGTTCATGGTAGATTTAATTGAACAGGCTACTTTAGCATTTGATCAACGGGAAGAGTCTTGTTCTAAGCTGGAAGCGCTCAAAAAACGAGCGCAAAGCGATTGTGTTGTTCATACTGAAGTATTTTCGCGCCATTTATTTTTGTAATTAGATATTTAAATTGTTATTGTAGGAAATGCGAGAGTTGCAAAGAATTCTTGACCATTATTCAAATCTGCGCGAATTTTTGTGTGTGAAAGGGCAAAAGCGCATTTTAAAAGACTTGGAGGAAAAAGAGCGCAAAAAGCAAGAATGTGAATCGCAAAGTTTGGAAAATCAAGTGAAAATTTATATAAATACTTTAGAAAAAATACAGGTAAGTTTATTTCCTAATAAATTAATTATTAAAAAAGTAAAATATTTCAGAGCTACTGCAATGGTGAAAAAGATATAGACAAAATTTCAACGCTATTTCTCAAAAAAGAAGAAGAAAACTTTGCGCTATTTAATTACGTTAACGAATTAAACCACGAAATTGAAACTTTAACGGCAAAAGTGGACGAATTTCATGAGAAGATAGGTTTGTGCCTAGTCTTAATTAATTTAAGCTGTTTATTATACCATATTTATAGAGGAACAAATCGAAATTTCGAACGAACGCACAAAAGAACGGCGCGCGACAATAAAAACTTTGCAACAGGATTTTGAAAAAGCTGAAAAACAGGCTGAGCTTGATCAAAATTATTTAAAAGAAGTTGAAGATATTTTACAAAGTGTTTTTGATGGAATCGGAAATATTTTCGAGATGCTAAAGTGCGATAGAGGTCCTATATTGGAGTTACTCGGTAAATATTATTTTTAAAAAATACTTAAACTGGTCGAATAATTTTCTTTCCGAAGGAAAATCGTCAGTAATTAATTTATACAACGTATCAATTTTTTTGGGAACCATTGAGAAGAAAATATCTATTTTAATAACGGAAATTTACTTCGCTGAAAAATCGGTAAGCAATAAAATATTTAATAGCGAAATTGATTCTGATTAAATATTATTACAGATGATGACCGAGCAGAAAATGATTGAAAAAGTCGCCGATACGGCTAAATAAACTTATCTTATGTAAATACGATTTATAAAATCAACACACATTATTTATAATAAAAACACATTTTCCACACCCACGAGTTTAACTGTTAATTATTTAAAAACGGTAAAGCAGAAAAATTTAAAATTTTGCACACAAATAAAATACAGTTTTTTTCGCAACATATAAAAAATTCAGATCAATATGTGAATTAATTATGTGTAAAATGAATTAATATGCATTAATAAGCGCATTTTAGTAGTCATTTTAAATTCCGCGCCATCATTATCCAGATGGCGCTTTGGTAGCACAACAAAACAAAATCACTCTGTCATTATTTTTATAGGTTAAAATTTCAAAATTATTTTCATTCGTGACTAAATCAACACCATGGCATTAGCATCAGTTTATGAATCAGCTCATAAAGGCGATTTCGACCAAGTTAAATCAAAACTGGACGAAACACCGACACTATTAACAACACCAGACCCTGTAAGTAATTTCCCCATTTCCGCACAATACACTACAATACCCCGTTATTTTACACAGAATCAACGCATTCTGTTACACTGGGCATCCTTAGGAGGCAATTACAAACTGGTCACTTACCTAATCGAGCTAGGATCCCCGATCGACTTCCTGGACGAAACCAACACCACCCCTCTAATCCTGGCAAGTTCAGCGGGCCACTACGAAACCGTCTCACTCCTCCTCAAAAAAGGGGCGAATGCCAATCAACAATCGACGTACGGGCACTCGTCGATGCAATATGCAGCGTCGAAAAACTGGTTGCAAGTTTGTATCAAACTCGCCGACTACAACGCGGATATAAACATTGTTGATGCCAGAGGCAGCACCCCTTTACATCGAGCTGCCTCCAAAGGCAATTTGGAGGTGGTGAACTTTCTGGTGTCTTTCAATCATTTGAATATCAATGCAAGAGATGTTTATGGCAATACAGCTTTGCATTTAGCCTGCGAGGAAGACCGGCAGGATGAATGTTTGGTTTTGGTTGGACATGGAGCTGATGTGGAGATTACTAATAAGCAAGGGAAAACGCCGATGGATATGTGTTCGTTGCAATTAATGCGAATTATTAAGTCTAAGATGGAAGCGAATGCAGGACAATGAGTTGTATGCGTGATTGCCTGACTGAACCTTTTTAATAAAATCATTTGGTATTATTTTGTTTGCTTTTTTTTAAGTTCGAATAGGATTTGATTGCAAAATATATATTTAAAAAAAAAGATAAAAGAATAGATAAGATTACTTTTAAGCTTGCAGATATTTTCCTTGTATAAAGTTGATTATAATTCCTGCCATTACGGGTATAAGCTGCATAAATGGGTTAGATAGTTTCGCATAATTAATCACACTCCTTAATTAGGAAGTGGAGACAAAAACCGTTTCCTTGCCAGTCTTTTTGATAGTGTCCAGAATCTCGTCAGCACTCAGCGAGGTCGTCACCTTGACGCTTTGCTTTTCCAAGCTGATATCAATGTCCTGAACACCCTTATCTGCAAAACTCGGCTTTGTAAATCGAGACAAAAAAAAACCGGTTAATATTTACCTTTCAACTTGCCGAGAACTCGGGCAACAGCCCCAGAGCAGCTCTCGCAGGTCATTGTTACCTTGTATTCGTGCACTTTCATCTGAAAATAAAAGAAACGTTTGAAAATTAGAATTTTAAGAGATAACATAACCTACGTCAGACATGTTGGAGTTTCGGTTAGATTCTGGATTCAGCGAGTGGAATTTAATGCTTTGTTGAATGCACAATAATTTGGAATGATTAGGTTTATTTAAATTGGGATATTCACTTAAATTTGAATTAAATTTGACTGATAAACTTCTATTGTTTACTAATTTCTACTAAAACAAAACGTCAACTTTTTTTCTTCTTCTTCTTTGACCTTGTAAATTAGGAATTAGTTTGTATTGTATTACGTTATATTTAATTAAATATTATTTAGCTATAATATGAAGCAAGTATATTAAAACTTAATTACATGTTTATTTATATAGATACATTAATTAAAACAAATAATTATATTTTGACAGAATGAGAAGAAGAAGAGTACACAAATTCCTAACCTCACATTTTTAGTATTGTTATGTGCGACGATTTATAATTAAAATGCTTAGTTTATTTAGTAAAAAAACAGTGCAGAAGCTTCCAGAAAGTGCAAAAGGTATAAAACCATTATTATTATTTAATAATACTATTAATTGTTTCAAATTTTTGCATAGTATTGCAAAGATTTTCCTCGCAAGCCCTAACCAACGAAAATGCCCCCAAATCCAACAAATTGAAGAGCGACAGCTTAAAGAAGCAAATTTTAGAATACCGACATGTCTATCCCGAATTCCTGCCAGATCCCAACATAGATTTCCGCAACCAAATTCGGGAAAAACTCGAACGAATGGACATGATTTCCCGACGTACGAATATCGACATCCCTGAATTTTACGTTGGTAAGTGAATACAAATTATGACAAGATAATTATCTAACTAAAATATTAATGTATTAGGTACAATTATGGCTGTAACATCATCCGACCGTCACACGCCTGGTAAAACGCAAAGATTCGTTGGAATTTGCATCAGTCGCGAAGGCTGCGGTCTTCGCGCGAAATTCACTCTTCGCAACGTAATCGACAATCAAGTAAGTATTTAAAATAAATGAAATACGACAGTATATTTTTAATTTTAATAAAACTAGGGCATTGAAGTAATCTACGAAATGTACGACCCCACAATTCATAACGTGGAAGTCCTACGCTTGGAAAAGCGACTAGATGACAAACTATTCTACTTAAGAGACGCCCTTCCCGAATACAGCACATTCGATACGAAAATGGAAGCCGTAATTTTGAGCGAAGGCGCACCCATTCCAGTAAACCCACTGAAAGTGAAACTGAAACCGAGGCCATGGTTGGAACGATATGAGCGACAGAATTTGCAAGGAGTGCAAGATTTGGGTTTGGCGGAAAAGTTCTATAAACGGGCTAAGGAATTGGAGAAGCCTTGGGAGAAATATGATTTGATGAAGGATTATATGTAAGGATTTGTTTTTATTCTGTGAGCTGTTTATAATATTTTTATTTAAGGCGCACTATTCCGGAAGAGGAGCAGACAGAAATCTTTTCAGAAGTCGAAACGCAGTTGCATAGTTTAGAAGCGCAAAGGAAAAAGATGAAGAGGAAGCGCGTTTTTGTTAAACCGACAAAGTTGGCTTAATTATGATTGTTACATTTAGGAATATAATATAGAATAAATTAATTGTTTTATTGAAATTATGCAAATTAATTGAACCCCAGCGCTAATTATGAAAATTAATTAGAACTAGGTTAATTAGACGATTTGACAATTGACAGATTTCAAAATAAATTATTGGGGCAATCAGCACCATCTACGAAAACTTCACTGCACTAATTTTCAAAAATCTTGTTTAATTTGCGTTATATAGTTAACCAAGTGTATTATGGCGCATTATGTGACTATACATTTGCCTGGAAATAATTTTAAAATTTTATTTTTAATTAATAAAGCGTTTAAACCGAGATATTTATTTAAAATTTACTGATTTCTGTATAGTCAAGTTTCAAACCATGCCTTATAATACCATGCAATGCGCGAAATGTTGCGCAGTATGCGCTGAAAGTGACCAATGCTTGTTTGAGTTGTAGAGAGCATTTTAAACATGTTGGAGCGAAACCGGGTTGTGGTGTTTAATTGAAGGAATTCTGTTATGAAATATGTCCGAAACAAAACGTGCTACCTTAACTACACTGCAGCCACAAAAAGTTAGTGAGAAAGTGAATCGAAATCAACAAAAAACTGTGAGGATATCAGTGGTTCTGCCCGAATCAAACGAAGATAACTGCCCTGAATACAACTATAAGGACGAACTAGCAGCTGTAAAGGTAACTTATGACATAAAATGGATACGATTTGTATTTTAGACTGCAGTATTTGTTAGACAAATCGAAATTGGGGCCTTTGGCCAGTGTTGGCTCGACTTTTTGACAGTTGACAAGTGGCTTTTCTTCGAAAGCTGTCACCTCCTGAAGAGGGAACCCTCGGGGATGTGTTCCTGCATTTGTTGAAACATCTTAGATTTCAGTTTAATTATAATGCCAACATTTACGTCGCCATGTTTGTATTAAATTGTAAAAAAACATTTTTGCATTGCTGCCCAGCAGCGGGCAAACTGCGAGCCACGTCCTGGCTTTGTTGTGGCGATTTCCAATGCAATTGGCAATTTCATCTTTTTTCCATGTCGAAGAATGTTTCGAAACCTCCCAGGGTTTCCTCTCATCTCTCAGATCGATTTCATTTATGTCCTTTTATTCCTCCCAAAGCTAGACAATGCAATACACACGCAATTATCCGCCGCACAATGCAACCGAAACTTTTTCTCATTCACTCCCTCAGTCAATCAATCTTATTCAAGGTGCATTTTCAATTATGGTTTAATCGGTGCGATTTTTTATAGCTAATTTATAACAATCCCCAATCAAGACTTGTATGCATAGAAATTGAATTTGCAAGTTGTCGGCGAGGCAGCGTTGCCAAATGCAGGTCGCTTTTCAAACGTGGAATCTTGCTACAAGATTTCTCGCAAGCCTTCCCAATCGAAAATACATTTATTTGTTACAATATTATCTTGCAAACGAACACATATTTAATGACATTTCCGATTGAACACTATTAATTAATCGGCATTTTAAAAAGTGCGCTAACTCGTAACAGCTGCGCTCCTGATTCTTTCAATTCCAACTTATTCGACTTTCTTGCAGCAATTCAATTAGGATGCTTTATTTGTTTGTAATTCCACATATTTTAATTAATTAACAAAAGGTGTGTTTTGTTTAAAAAACGTTAATTAAATTGTTTAAACAAACAAAACAATTTTCCAACTATTGGTATTTTTCGATCAAGCCGAAGTAATTAATCGAAAAAGTGTTGAGATTTTATTATGCATATTTTTTATTGTTGCTATTTTTGAGTTGCAACAAAATCCACGTGTGTGGATTCGCGGAGCGTACCGAGGAGTGGCAGCGCGCGGTAATTACTCCTCGCCGCCTGATGGCCATGCCAAAAGTTTTCGCAAAGAACGAATATGTGGAAAAATGGACTAATTAATGATGTGCAATAATAATTATTAAATTTAAGAAATAAACAATTTTTCTGGTCGCTTTTTTGTTGCTAAATAGGTTAAAATAGTCGGGCAAAGATCGGTTTTACGGCGGGTAAATATCAGGAGTACAGAAAGCAGAACGTGTATAAGCGCATGGTGATGTTGTTCGAGTTGCACGCGGTTCTACTACGATAGCGTAATTTGCAATTCTCGCTCTTATGGCCCGGGCGTTACGGCTTTCATTCATAATTTGTTAATACCGACTTGATTTGTAGCGTAATGATGAATGATTCGTATCATTAGGAAGGTTTACCGCTTTGAGATTGCGAATAATGCGAATAATGATTGGCGATGTTTCGAACAAAAGTGCAATATGCATACGTGAGCATTTGCACATAACATTTTTTTAGATAAGATTGTTTAAACTTCGGATTAAGACGTTTAATGATTTTTTGCAGAGAAAATCGAGGCAAATAAAAAACGCCAATTCGGATAATCATGGTGATGTGCCAAATGGGCTGGGTCCATTTGAGGAGGATGATGATGTGCGAAAGATCGCGTTGGAAATGGAAGCGAAATATGTGAGTAAATATTAAAAAAAAAATGTGGACATATTGCAATTAAAAGTCACAATAAAAAAAATTATCAACCGCAACAAAAATTCATTTCTCGTAAAGTACAATTAAATTTATCTAAAAATTTTACAGTTCATTAAAAGTGACTAACTGATAACATTTCATAAAAAATTATTATTCGCGTATATTTTTAACATAATCTTTCATTTGCATTATCTACATAAATGTCAAATTTTTATTTTTTTATTTTTAACAATTTAAAATACATACAATTTTTGTGTGTATTTCTTGATTATGAATATCGTTGCAGGGCAATTACACAAGTAATAACAAGAAGAAGCGAAAAGGTAGACGCGATGATTACGCGGATATAGGAATGGGTTACGACGAGTCCGATTCCTTCATTGATAATACGGACGGCTACGACGAAATAATCCCGCAAAATGTCACCACTTTGCATGGCGGTTTCTACATTAATTGCGGCGCTTTGGAATTTAAGACTGATGATGAAGCAACCTCCGACTTTTCTTCGTCTTCGGATAGCGAGGCCAGCGATAAGGAGGGAAACCAAACCAAGCGAAAAGTAATTTCCGCACGCAATTATTAATAAGATGGTTTTTAATTCGATTTTCTATTGCAGCGAATTTTAGAAACTACTGATGAGGAAGGCGAGGGGTCTGAAAAGACTGATATTAAAAAGGTATTTCACGTTAAGCGAATGTTGATTTAAATTGAATTTGGTTTTGATTTAGCAGAAACCCAAAGTGGCCGGCGAGCACGCCAAAAGTGCAACGTCAATGCATCAGGCGATTAAAAAGAAAATGTTTAGTCAACATAAAATACAGGTGAAAAAGCGTCGGCCCATCATCGATCCTTTGAAGAAAACCGTAAAGGAATTGTTGAGGGAGAAACGCCAGGATTTGAATATCACGGCGACCACACCGGAGACCGAGGGCGAAAAGCCGGCACTTGATGCCGCGAAGGAGACTAAAAAGTCGCCACCACTTCCTGTGGCGACAATTAACGCTACAATCGAATCGGTGGTCAAATCAAAAGTAGATAAGAAAATTTCCAAATTAGATTATGATAGTAATGGCAATAAGAATAATGTGGATGTAAATAATAGTAAAGATGTTGTTAGTAAGACTAGTAAGTTGTCGAAATTAATTTGCGAACTTATCTGATTTTTGAATATAGTTGTAGATGCTCTTTTAACATTAGAAGACGATTCTAGTCACGAATCTACGAAAATTGAAAAAGTAGAGATTGTTAAGTTACCCGAAAATCTGCCCGCTAACATAATCGCAATTATCGATGGCATTAAATCGGTCGCTGCCAATTACAAAGAAGGCAAAGTGAAATTCTTCACCGATGAAGTGAACGCTATGTTCCTCAAGTAATTTCCTATTGCACTTATAATTATATTGCGATGAATGTTAATTATTTTTAGACTAGAAACACAATGCAAATGCATCGGCAAGCCGTCCAAGTTGAAAATCTACGAGCATCTATCGCCGTTTGTCAAGTGTAGGAAGGAAACGCTCATAAAACGTGCGAAAAATTTGGTATTGGAAGATGAGTCCAAGAAGCTGAAGCGGTTAATCAATTCGCTAACAGATGAAATCAATAAAGCGATGCCGCTGTTGTTGAGTAATCATGAAACGGAAACGCAGAAAGTATTAAAAAAGAAGTAAGTCAGTGAGAGAAAGTTTTTAATTATACGACCGGGAAATTTCTCATATTAATTTTTTGTTTAGGTTTTCGCAAGAAAGCCTTGAAAACGAAGAGAACAAGAACTTGCGAATGCCGAAACGGCGTTTCTTATGGACGGAGCAAACAAAGTAATTAATTTAACTACAATTTTGTTTATAAATTAACCGAATTTATTATAGAAAATTAATGCGAGACATCATGTTTACCAAAAAGCGCTGTTTGCTGTTGGAAGGCAAACAAAAGGACACGCACGAAGACCAGATAAATTCCTATTTGAAATCGCTCATTCTCCCATTATGGCCCGAAGGTTGGATTTCGGTCGCCGCATTAAAGAAGGTCTGCACCGCTGTGACGGAATTGAAAAAGGTTCAAAGTGTTCAACAAACTAAACATTCCACGAGTTCGTTGCAATTAAATCATAACAATTTGTCGATAATTCCACTGACTAATAATAGTGTGCCGAAAAATAATGCGATTGCGAAGAGTGACGACGTTCCAACGGCGGCCAATCACGATTTAGTAAGCAAAGTGAGTGCTAGTCAAAAGTCTGCGGCTGCAACCCCCAAACCGCCCGCGCCACCGCCACCACTCGAAGACAAACAACGAACGACGAGTGATTTTGGTATCAAGAAGATAATGGAAGAGAAACCGGTCGATAACAGTGTGATTGTGGTGAATAAGTTGAAGGAGGAAACCAATTCTGTGATAGAAGCTAACAATCACTGCCAAATCATTGATCTCACCGATAGCGAGGTGCGCAAGAAGATGAAGATGAAGGTGAAGCCGGTGGTGGAGGAGAAGCGACCGCAAGCGGAGAATAATCTGTTCAAGGCGATTACGAAGGATATTTATAACGAGCGCAAAATGATGAAGATGACGACTAGTGGGAAGAAAGCTGAGGACTTTACGGTCAAGAATTTGACGAAGAAAGATGTGGTGCCGCTTTTTACCAGCACTCCGATCATTGAGAAATGTAGTAATCGGAATGAGGGCGATGATATACAAGAGGTGATGGAGAACTTGAAGGCGTTGCGGCAGTTGAGCTCGCCCATCAAGCAGGAGAATTCGTTGAGTTCGCCAGTGTCGGTGATAGCGTTCAATAAAAGCTTCGCGCCGAAAACGACATCGAGTCAAAGTTCGAGTCAGCAACGGACTAATTTTAAAGGTGATGATTTTAATAGTTTGAATTATCAAGATGAATTTCAAAAGCAGTTGTTTAGCTCGATCGGTCAGTTAACATCGCCGACGTCGTCGAAATCGAACTATCGGTGCAGTTAATGGTTGTTTATAATTATGATATACTATTACGATTTTTTCATTTTTTATTGAAGATACTTATCAAAGAGGTTTTTATTATATTGTTCTGAGTCTTTTAAACGATATGTAAATATTTTCGTCAAGCTGTCTACAGTTGGTTTTCTTTCAAAATTTATTTTGGAACTTTTTCTTTTCATTTTGTAATTTACTTTTGTAAATTCGTTTTCTAATTTTTGTTTCAATCTATCAAGTGTAGTCATTCCTATGTAATTAATTTATTTTGCCTTGTATATTAAATTTATTGTAATTTTTGAATAGATAATTGATGATTTTTTCAATCCTACGTTTTTTTCCCTAAAGACGAAAGTCCATAGCCGATTGTTTTTGTGACAATAAAAGTTTCAAAAATTATTTGAAATTTGGTGCAAATTAATAGGCAACCAGCATTACACTTTATAATGTTAACTGACCGATAGATGGCAATACTGTTACCAAATCCGCGCAATATGGCGTTATTTGAAATAATATTTAGTTAGTGAAAATAATTTCAATTTGCCCAACTAACTCAACTTAAACTTCGATAGACTATCAATTTAAATTAATTACAGTGACTAAACATTGTAATATGTAGTCGAGATCCATTAGATGAAAGTTTGTGATGAGTAAAGTAGAGACGAGGCAAAGTCTATATAAAACATACATAATTGAATAATAGAATATGATGTTAGTGGATTGGTTTTCGCCCGATTCACATTCAATCAAAGTTAGGAGAAGTTCTTGATTTGCAGTGACCGGGTCTGTAGATTGTGCGCGAGTGAGTGTAATGGAATTTCCCGACAGTAACGACGCGAGGGAACATCCCTCGGGAACTGACCCGGCACTTTGGCCGGCCGTGCTTTGCTTTCGTCCATATCTAACAAAACATTGGTCAAGTCTTACATACCAAATCAAATATTTAACGCTTACAACCACCGAAACATTGATTTCGAAAGTAATGAGTTTTCTCTCTTCATCCCGCTTTTATTTTTTCCTTTAGATTTCTAATCAGTTCATCCGGTGCTTTTGGAGAGTATTAAGGGAATAGAATCGCATTTGTTTATTTGGAACTTTCCTCGTCAATTGAATATATTACGCAAAAGTATTTTTTTTTTGGCGAATGCGCTGGTTTCAAATTTGAACTATGGCGCCAAATTTAAATTTAAACTTTAATCTTTAACAATTTAATAGTTTTTTAAAATATATTTCACCCTCTGTATCTGATCTTAATAGGTATTTTTCTAGTGAGTAAATTTCTACTTTATAAAAGTAATCAAGTTATAATGGAGCGGAAGAATGATAAAGGAAATTTTATTACATATAATCGATTGGTGTTTATTTATAGTTAAAAGGCTAAATGCATTTTCTTTTATCCATATTGTTAATTACTCCGCGTTTCGAATAAAGTTATTGATTTTTCCGAGATATTTTCGTTTCGGTAATACTAATTAACTGTTTGATCTACGTACCTAAATAAATTTTCGTCGTTTTTCTCTTCTTGCATAAAGCTCAGGTCTTGGAAAACAATTTCGAGCTTTCGAGCAGAGCCTTCTTCGCAGGTTAAATTGTGACTCGTTTGCAAATGAAGTTACTTATTAAGAGTGGTTCAAGGAACGCTATTTTAATTTGCATATATTTCATCAAAGGAATTTTCCTTGTTAAATGTATCTATACACTGCGAATATTTTTAAGTTTGCTCGTTGTTTGATTTGCATGCTTCGAGGGCGTGCGCGCTCTTTTTCCCTTTTTCTTCCCTTTAGTATTATTATTATTATTATTGCAAATTCACTCGAAAATCATGTCTTTACTTTAAAAATATACTAATGAGAATTTGACTTGCAGAATATTTTCCAACGAGGCGGCGGCGATCTCACTATGCGGAGCGGACGAGGGCCACTTAGGTAAATATAATTTTCCTTTCTTCATTTCCATATCGAAATACAACGCTTTTCGAAGTATCTAATGAACTATAAGTGTATTTTGTTGTTTCTTCGGCGGCTTTGGGACTAGTTGTTTAACCCACAACTATAAATTACTATTTACTATATTAATTTTGCGCGTTACAAATTTTTGTAACAAAAATATTTTTTTTAAAAGGTGTAAATGGATGCATTAGTGTTCAAATTTTGATTGAAGTATTTGTACAAAAGAAATTTTAATTGCCCTAAAACCATCATAATTTGCTTGACATTTTTTATCACGCTACAACTTATTAGTTTGTTGAATTATTTAATTTAATGAGCGTTTTTTGAACGGTATTTGACTAATTAAAAATTCGCTTTTAATTGGAGCGATTAATTCAAATATTATTAGTCCATAAAATAAAACTAAAAGTAAGGTGCCTCGATGCACTTTGTTCGAAAAATAGTGCTAAAGTATAAAAGTTCTTTTCGTAGTAAATGAGTTATAATATGAAAATACAGCAATAGAATTGAATTTAAAATAGAAAAAATGTAAAGTGCTCTATATCTACAATACAAAAGCTAAAAGGTGTATCGAGGGAAGATTGGTACTAAGCAGGCTGCGTAAACGGAAGTGATTTCCAGCGATACACGTCTCTATTTGGGGTAAGGCGCCCGCCTAAACGACTCTCCAAAGATTCTAGATTAGATATTTTAGAGTTTGGTACTTTAAATCGACTTTTTAAAACCCACCTCTTTGCCCGTGTTTAGCGTATTTACCGAGATAACGTCAAGCCATTTCGTTCAATTCACTATAACTACCACACGTTCTAAACGAAACAGAACACAATATTTGACAAATTGAAAAAATCCCTAAAAAATTATTTAAAACTTTTCGTATAAAATAATTAATCTCGCAATCAATAAATATAAGGAGTTCTTTAAAAAATGGCAAAGTTAATTGTTACTTCCGGCATTCCCGGAACAAACTAGAAATTTACCACCAAGTAGAAATTTTCAAAAAAAAACTTTATGTTCTGCTTTTGCTCTAACGAATGGTCCACACCTTTAACATCTTATCTCCACTTTTCCACCGCGCTATTTATTATCCAGCATCCTGGCACATTTTTCGGCAATCCACTCATTGTTTTGCCTCAATTAGAATTCACACAACAATGTGTTTCCATTGTTAAACGGAATCCCAAGCGCGCTTTCTATTTATCCATTTTTATCGTGCACCCCTAAATTCTAATAAATAGCGCGCTTTACGCTATTTATTTCACTTTGGCTTGGCTGGTAAATCGATTGATTCGGTTTAATTAGGGAATGTCGTCGTCAATTTTGCCAACATGTGAAATGAATGTAGCAAACAGGGACGCAAAAAAAAATAGGACGAGGAATAACGTTTATCTTCGCCTGGAGACAATTGCTGAATTGGCCCCATCGAAAAGACACAGCACAACTTTCATGGAACAAGGCCCTGGATCCAATCGGTTTCAGACATATAAAGTTGTAAACTCGACAAACGAACTACCAGCGAAGCCAATCTGGGCGACACTATTTTAGCTTTTCAATTAAGACGGGCCCCACAATTTCATGGAGCCAGGAATGTTCGCTACATTTTTACTACTAGTTGACAATCAAGGGAATTTTTAGCGTTATTCGGGATTAGAAAAGTTTATAATTAGGTATTCAAGGCGAGGGCTATTTATTCGATACGCTGCAATCATAATTAATTAGCTATTTTCTAGTTTCATGTTACTTATATGCTTTTTCGATTATTATTCCCGTAGAATGGTAAGATTGATGAGCTTGTTCTGGAATCGTGTGTACCTACATAAAGTGTGCCTCATAATTAATATTGATTATATTTTTGCCATGGCAAAGGTTCAGCATTTAATTTATGTAAATAATCTTGTAAAAATTTTCGCGCTATAATTCAAGCAAATTTGTTTTAATATAGCGAGAAAAAAATATGAAAGTAGGACTTTATCAAGAATTTATCAACTTTGCAACACAATTTATCAGGTTTAATGACAAGAAAAGTGAAGATGTTTTTTTCTGTTCGCTTTTTAGTTTATATACTTATTTCTCGTTCGTACAAAGTAAAGTATAGAATATGACTTCACGTTATAAATATTAAGAAGTGTCAAGAGTGGAGCTTAATAACAAAAGATGTTTCTGTATGAAGTCACGTTTAGTGTATGTACACGTAACGTGTTTCTCTAATAATTTACAGTAATGGAGTGTCGAGCTTAAAATTACTTTTGACGGCAAAATCATTATAAACACTGAATTTTTGTCTAAAATTAAATTATTAATACTGTATGAATAAAAATAATTAATAATTTATTTTATTAGTAATTTATTAAACAATTAATAACTTCCAAACCATAAACCTTATTAAAATGCTGATGGCACGGTTGGATTCTACGGATTTTTCTCTATCCGTGTACGAAATTTCATCGAAATCGGTTGAACTTTAGGATTTGAAGGGGCGAGGGAATTCCCAACCGTTTAAGAGGTGCATCCCCGCATTCCTCAGTTACATAATGCACCTGCACTAAACGATGCGTCCGCCGCACATTCCAATGCAGCCCCCACATGGCTATTAACGCATGTTGTGCGCATAGGCCAATGACCGCTGACACTCATCGTTGAAGCGAATTTCCGAAAGGTGCCGACGAGAGCCGAACGATAGGCAAATTCAGTGCATGAAAGCTACAAGTGGGAACTGTCATATTATTTGGTTTGAAAAGTGAAAAAGTGTGAATAAAACATTTGTGAACGGTTTTAGTGCTTCCACTATGGAAGAAAAAACATATCTACGATGGAAAAAGACTTTTCTTGGATGTGTAAAGCTGGAAGCGGAAAATAGGGCCGGTCCGAAACAACCACGGATTTATTTAAGGTTAGAATTCTCCATTCAAATAAAAGTTGCTCGATTTTTCTTTATTAATTGATACTTTACGTAATATATAAAGCAAAAATATACAAAACGATACAAACAATACATAACTCAGCAAATAATTTCCACATTCGTGATAAAAAAAAAATGTTTTTTTGTGGTAATATTTTATTAAAATAATATTTAAATTAAATAAAAGTCATAACTTGAATATCGAATGTTAAAATAATAGAAAAATTTAAATTTTAATAGAATTTCGTGACGATTCGAATTTTAAAATCGAAAAAGCAAGTTTTGTTAATGCATTTTAAGTGCACTAACAAAAAAAGTGCATTTCCTAGTAGTAAGCTTATTAATTTAAATACTGTTCAAACAAATACGTAGTAGAGCTTATTATTATAATTTCTAATAAAAAACGAACAATATCGCTTAGCATATTGTAATATAGAATAAAGAGAAGTCGAAATGATCATTCATTTGCGTAATACTGTTGACACAGTTCGTAAATATGCAACTAAAAGCACTAATTCCGGAATCCGATTTGCAAAATTTATCGATAATCTTACTGATTGGTAACATAATTGGTCAAATACCATTCCAGTGCTATCGGAACAAACGCATCGAAAACTACAAAATAAATTTATTCTGGTCAATAATATGGTGTTTTGTATTCATCTATGGACTGAAGCATTACATTATTTATTGCATCGATGCATTTCAAGACGATTCAATTGTGAAAACGCAACAAATATTGTATTGCTCCGATACGATTGTGTTTGCCATTTTTCCACTGTCTTCAATATTGGACACGATTTTTCGCAGCCGTCCACTTTGGTGTGAATTATTTGATGGTTTCGTTTACATGCTTCGTGTAATGGAGAAAAATCACGTCCATCGACATAAGATCCAAACAAAATTCTACGTCCTTTTAATTTCGAGTCATTTATTTTTCGTCTGGTACATTTGGTACACGTATTATCCGTGGAACAAATTAGTGGTCTATTTAATTACGTACAATATTTTCTACACTGCGCTTTTAATTAGTTGTCTATCGCTCTTTCTGCAATGCCGGTATAAGGATTTAAAATATTTCCTGCAGAAGATAATCGAGTCGAATGCAAATTGCGAGGTGGACGTCCGAAAAATCGGCAAACTATTTCGCTTGCTGCACGAACTGACCGAAATTTCGAACCGAATTTTCGGGCTGCAATTGCTCTGCTTGCTGTGCTACAATTTTTTAAAAATTCTGGACACACTTAATGATATTTACTTGATGCAGTACGAATATTTCGGCGCAAATATGCTTTACTTTACAATTTCCCTGGTAAGGGTTATTAATATTGATGATGAAACGCGAATAAAAACTGGTGCTTGTAGGTTGGTTTAATCATAATTGCCTTATCGTGTGATGCAACATCAAAGGAAGCTCATAAAATTCTAAATTTATCTTTCCGTTTACAAGAAGATCTACCAAATAAATCGGTCTTAAGAAAAGAACTTTCGAAATTGCTCGATCAAATCGAAAATTATTTACCTAACTTTACAGTGCGAGGATTCTTCGGCTTGACGCGCAAAACGGTCTTTCTGCTTCTTAGCATTACGACCACCTATTTAATTGTGTTGATTCAATTCAATAATATTAATAAATGATTTAGTATATATATTTTCAAAACATGTGAATTGTGTGCGTCAATAAAAACAATAATGGTCCTGTTTTCCAGCAAAATATGATCGGGTTTTATGAGCTGCCCGACACGACATGAACTGGAGGGCGCTTTGTCAAACCCGCCTTTCGAGGTGCAGCCATAAATATCGGCCGAGGGTCTAAGGGGTTGTCAAAATGACACTAAAAGTGAAAAACGCATCCTTACGGAAATCTGCGCCCATTGGAAAAACTGGTGAGTACAAAAATTATTTGTTTTGCGTAAAGAAAATCTCTTCCCTTTCTCTTCATGAAAGCACGTTAATAGATGTAGTTTATAAATTCGGACAACTTTTTGATTATATTTTAAATAAGACGAATGTGCGATTTAAGTGGCGCTAGTAAGTTATCTGTTCAGCTGAAATGAAAGTTTGCTTTTTATTGTATGGTACCCAGGAGCATATTTTCCGAAAGCGCCTGCTACGTTTACGGAATATTTTCCAGTCGAGTGGTTTATTGAATTTTTGGTTGTCACTAGACGCATTAAACTTTACGAGTAAATAAATCAATCAATATAAATAAATATTTATATGACCGAGCGACGAATGGGAGATTTTTGAGATTTGATTGGAAGGATGAGTTTAAAGGGAAGTTGTACAAGACTATTATCTGAAATATTATCACGATTTTCATTTCATTCAGACGCTATAAAATGAGTCGTATAAGTATAAAATCGGATAATAGATATGATATAAAGAAGTTGAAGACATAAGCGAATCTTCTTGCAAAAAGGGCGCTGGAAAATTGCAACCGTATACAGGGCGCTCTTTAATTCAATTCCAGAAAACCACAAAATTTACAGGATTTTTGACCGATTTACCTGAAATTTTGGCATCTAGTCCATCAATCAGTAGTCTACAAAAATACAAGCGGTTTTTGAAAAATTCCTATTGGTTGTCAAAATATTTCGATGTTGAGTGGAAGGACTTTTTTGAGTGACACCCAGTAGAAGTGGTAAGAAGAGTAATAGAACTGGGCCATTGACTTATTGTTATTATTCTCATCACACGCCATATTACACCGCGAGAAGGGCTAATCCAGTCTTCGGACTAGCTGAGCCAGCGGTTTGTCACATCAGATAGATATAGTATATAAGAGAGGCGACCACAAGAAATATTATCTGCTATCTGAACCTTTGAATTATATGCGCCAGATGTGAAACCGTTGCCGGATCACAGAAACGGATGAAACCGTCCTTCATTCCATCGTTTTTTTCCTTTTGTAGGACGAGAGACTCTGAGTGGATGCCCAGCTCCCCTTTTCATGCATATATATTTTCGCCTCTCTTTGCGTATTTTGCATGTTCTACAATCTTCTTGAATATGCACAACATTTCTCAACCCATCACACCATTAAATCAAAAAACACTTTACGGCGCAGAGTTTGTATTATATTTCGAGATTAATTGCGGAAAATGATTTCACTTGCAGAAGTACCGCTAATTTTTTCGATGGATTTGAAACAAGTCTAACTGATGATGATGATGATGTTGTTTAGCAGTCGAGGAAAAAATAATAGGAAAAAAATTACGAAACGTCGGAATAATAATGAGCGTTCGGCCTGGTAGAACAAAACGAAGCTTGTGGCTTCATTAGCTGACAGCACCAGAAATCTGTGCATATAGTTTGAGAAAAACCGTACAAAACGTAATACGATACAAACTCTAATTTTACTAACAACCACGAAAATAATTGGTGAAATTGTGTATTTTCAAATATCATTATTGCGGGAATAATAACCGCTCCGGCTGGATTTTGTAACTTCTTCCGAGCTTTATAAATTCAAAATATTTAGATATTATCAATATATTGAGAAAATAATTTAAAAAATAATTCAAGTGGTGCCAAATCATGCCAGTTGCATGGCTATTAGAAAATTGACTCATTAAACCCTTTTTAGTTTGAATATCAATTTCTATAACAATTTGCTTAGTGGACCTTTGACAACAAAATCTCAAAAGCCATTATGTGATTATAGCATCGATATAAGCCAACTTATCACATACTTGCCAAACTTTTAACAAAGCTGTCCAATAATAATTTGTGGCTCATTATAGTTGAAATTTTCATACGACCAACTTTGTGGTCTGCTTTTAATACGATGACAAAATACCTAAAGTATAAGGTTTTATGGTTTTAAACTTGCTAATTCCCACATTGACACCGGTTAATAGAGATCTCTTAAAATTGCAACAATGTGATGAAGGTTGACGTGGGGAAATTTAATTTGAGACACTTTTTGGGATTTTTTACGATAAAATGCGCTTAGATGCAAAATATTTATAGGAAAATAATTTTTCAGCGACCTAAACGATAAAAAATCCGACAAAAAAAATTTGACGGGCAAACATAACATAAGAGACTATTTTTTTAAAGCACATAACTTCTTTAATTTTCAAGATAAATAATATCTAATGGTACTTTTAGGAAGGTGCTAAATTTTTCTACAGTTGCACAGAATTTTTTTTTTAAATATCTTCTCAAAAATGAACAAAATCGTCATTTTAAAAATTATCCCGGCTCCTCCACCAATTTAGTAAACATTCTACTGAATTTTTGTTCAGAATTTTATTTATTTTTTGGCCATCGGCGACTACCCTTAAATAAAGCAATTGTTTAGCACATTAAAGAAAGAGATACAATAGAGCGGCTTAGTTGTGTCGTGTTCTCAGATTGCCAAAAAGCTGCAGGCTCGTTTTTCCGGCCTCTTGTCTTCAATTACTGTCACTTTCTGTTTCACGGATATATTTTTATATGTACTAGAGAAACATCTATATTCTCTATATCGCTTTTTATATCCTCATATCCAATCCACTATATTGGATTCTGTGTATCATGTCGAGGAAGAGGAGCCGGGCACAAAAAAATAAGCCCTCGGGGAGTTATTGTATAATACTGGGTGGCAGTAAAACAATTTATCTACCACTTGGGGAAAAAGTGTGTATGGCGAGGAATTTTCGGCGGTGCGGCGGCGACGGCATGTCATTAGGTCATCATCGACAAGAGTGAAGACATGGAAGAGCCGCCGCAGAACCGCATTGGTGGTGGCCACATTCCATTACACAAAGTCGGAACGCAATTCCTGCTGAATATTGATGGGGCTGCCTTCTAGACACTGAACTCCCGTCATGAATACTAACTCGGATGCGTCCCTTCTTTTACGTTATTTATGGTTTGGTGACTTTTCTTTCTTTCTTTCGCTATGTGTATGCATCATTCACTATAACGTAATTATTTTGCCCTCTCGAACTGATAATGTTTCAATTGCAGCGCGCGGCGAAAAAATAAAAATTGCGCCGCGGATAATCATTTCGGAAATAAGAGTGCAGGATGATTGAATTGAGGGCTGGATAATTTCGTTCGAAGCGCTCCTCGCGTTATGCGATATTCTGTATTTATTTCAAGATGATGCTAATACTATAACGATATTTTAGCATTTCTATTTACATAAAGCATGGCTAAATCTACATAGATGCATAGAATGTACACATTTAAAGAGTTAACTTACGACAGTTTAACATGAAGTCCTTCAAGCAATAAGTTGTAAACACCCTGCTTTTATCTTTCGCTGTTTATTAGCATATCCTTTACGTAACATGCATTTTTTCCGACTTGCTTATCTTAAGCGCCTTCTTAAGTGTTGGGGATGTTAACATTATTCACAGCAATTGCAGGACTCAATCACTGAATTTTTAAAAAATTATTTTCCAATAATATATTCACACATAAAATACAAAAATTAAATCACAATATTTTCACAAATTAATTTGATTAGTAGGCTAATATAAATTCAATTCACATCCTCTCATATAAAATAATTTTTTGATTCGACACCTAAATTAAATATTAACATTTTAACAATGAGGTCGGCATTTTTCAGATTCGTAATAGCTCTTAAAATAATTGATTAAGTTTAATGAGAGTATGGAAAGGCCATTGAGTGTTGATGAAGTTTGTACCTCATTACCTCAATTTAGTTTAAACATGATTCGTCATTAGAGGACGCAATAACAATGCTCTCTGCTTTACGAAGCCAATTGACTTGTGCCAAATACCATTTACATGATTTTATCAGCTATTTCAGGTGGATGGCGCAACATTTTAATTAAATATGCATGCTTATTAAATGCACAAAGATTTTTTTCCCCTTGCAAAAGTGCTTCCGTACAATCCCATTTAAATAATTGATTGCGTCAAAAAATAAATAATGATATAAATAATGTGTTTAGGCCTTTATTTACTTCGCTTGCAAAACGGAAATAAATGGATATGCTCTTATATTTCTCAGTCATTCCGAAAACGATATTTATAAATGTCTGTCAGACTTGACGCGGCTTGGTTCGTTTCGTCTCTGAAAGCCAATGGTATTGATAATTTATATTCTTTCGCCTCGCGAAACTTTATTAAATTCAATAAACAATTTAACTAAGAATCAATCCTCTTCAAACAGTAAATCTCCATCCACAAAGCAATTTATCATCATTAACTACTCAATTTTGTTAATTAAGGCCGTCGCACACTTGTGATGCACGTACAGCAAACTGCGCAAGCGTAAGCTTGAATGGCGCATGCTCAGAAGTAGTGCGTGAAATTATAGGAGTCCGCTGAAGTTAGAAATTAGTTCAAGTGCATTTTAAAAATAATCTATCATTTTTTAAAGTCATTATGCTACGCTCAAAGCCGAAATCACGTAAATAACAAAACGAATTATAACTGGAACGGAAAGTCTAATAGCAGCGAAAGGAAATTAATCTTGTAGTTAAGGCAGATTAAATCTATATTGAAATTTGTATTTTTAGATTGTAATTTTGCCTGCAACCAACACTCTTAATTAACCCACATCGATAAGAAATCTTTTTGTTTTATTTGCAAATATATATTTTTAAAAATAGGATTTTTTTCGGGACGAACGAGGAAAAATGTCTACAGACAAAATTACATTGCAATTTAGGGGTCAAGTCGTTGGTGAACTCGAAAACACAGATAACAAACGCAGATTGAAGAAATATCTAATGAAATTAAATGAAATTGAGCAGAATAATGAAGCTCAGTCTGTCTGTGAGAATGCAGGATGTGGATTAACCAGCAGAGATAAGATTATTGTCGGAGGTTGATTATAGATTTTCCCCCAAAGAAGGTAATCCTGCTTCTGGACACTAAATCTAGCTTTAAAATAGAAAAACGGATTGAATTTGCCTTGCCTTCCTCGAAAATCCATCTTACTCCAGATCAGATAAGATAGCGCATAATTCTTTTTTCTTGCACAGCGCGAATAGCAAAATCGTCTCTAATTTAAGTTAAATATTATTTTTAATTAAATAATAATCGTCTAGAAAGCTTTATAAAAAATGCGCAGCTTAACTAATAAGTGACTGTCCCAGCTATTTTGTCATTAATTGTATTTATTAGTGTCCCAGACGCGCTGTCACTAATTGTACATTTCGCTATAGATTTTATTCAACGTTATTTTTCTCGACCTGTCATATTATTCTTTATCAACACATTTCTTTGTGTGTGTTTTGCAGTCTGCAAATGTTGCATCAGTTTCTTCCTTGTGTCAGTCAAACATTCGGTTCGTTAGACAAGTCACGAGTAGAGTCAGAATTCGCAAATATTGCTTGAGTGAAAAATGTATCTGTCAGTGATATACAAAAAAAAAAAAACTGAACAGCACAAGAAATAGTAGAGAATAAAATATTTGATAGGAATTTAAAAAAAATATTTAATATAGTGTAGGCTTAATTACGTTTTAGAAAACGAGTCGCAAGTCGTATAAGCCAGCCGCATACTAACGCAACGTAATTGCCTTTAAGAAAGGAAATTAAAATTTATATCTTCTTAAATCCTATCTGTTAGCAGCCACCCAGAGGCAAAGAATCATCTCACTTAAGTATATCTCAATTTGGGAATGGAGAATTTATATTATATAACATCTGGTTCTTTTCTCAGACGATCAAATCTAAATTATGCACATTGCAAATGAATTTCCGTCAAAAGACTCAAGTGATTAAAGTCACGAATTTTGTTTTAATTAAAAAAAGTCAGGACGAAAATGATAATATTTTATTCAACTTTCCTAAAACTAACACTTTGGTGTCAAAAATTATTTATTTTAAAAGGAATTAAATTTTAGGATTTTTTTTTCAAAAGGAATTGAAATGAGTAGTATGAAAGAGTGATATAGTAGTTGAAGTAGAGTGCATGTATGATAAAAAAAAGTTAAACCTCTTAGCCATCTTTAATACAAACACAATTACTGAGAACATTTACGGCACTCTACATCATTTTAAGAGCCCGCTGCATAATCCACAAATGTATAAAACAGGTATTATGATATTCCTTAGTATGATGAGTTTTTCTTTAATCTTGGCAAGTACTAAATTTCAGTTGTTTTCTGCTAGAAAATTAAATTTCATCCCATACGAAAATTTCATCTTATATATTTTCCTCTACGAAGTAACATAATTATAGTCGAAGGTACTTGAAACTTTTCAAACGCGGATTATTATGACCGAAGAAAAAAACACACTCTCTTTTTGAATTAAAACTACTACTAGTTTTCTGTATTAAAATAATTTTAAATATTGAGTTGTATTTTGGCAATTAGAGAGTTTCGCCGTTGTTTTATTGGTTCGGCTAATATTAAAGGTAAAATAGTAGTGGGAAGGCTACTAGAATATGCAATCTTAGCAGTAGTGGGTCTGTATGGTGAAATTTATATGTTTCATGCATATGCAAGTTTGAAAATAGTTTACCCAGTTAATTTGCATCAGAAACAGAGATTCCATAGTTAGATGATTTGAACACGCGCACCATTGCCGGGAACTCAATTACATGATCGTCGTCCCGAAAATTTTGCATCTAGGAGCCAAAGGACGGATGATGATGAATTTTACGAGAGGACAACTATAAAGAGTGTGGGGTGGGCCAAAGATATCCGTTATCCTTTAGTCTGTGGCGGATACACATTCACACGTCTCGGGTGATTTCCACTTTGTGAAGTCCGCCGAGCAAAATCTGCATGCACAAATTGCTCTTCGCTCAGACTTGATCTGCAGATCACTCGAGTTCAACATCTCTTTGAAGTTAAAACGTATTTTCATAACATGCAGACGGGGTGCAAGCCGCTTCGACAACGTCGTTCGCGTCCTCAGCGTCATCGGAATAAGGGATGATTTTGGAAGCTTGTTCGCGTGAACTGTCTATAAAGCAGTGGATGTTTGAACTGCTCTGACATCCAAGCAGCTTTAGCTTACACCATCTATTTGCTCAATGCCATTAAAATGTATGGAAAGAGATTGATAATGGCTTTCTCTTCGTATGCTCTTGTCATTTTGCCATTATTGTTTTTCTGCGAAAATCACATGTATGTTATGATGTTTTCCGAAATTGATGCATGAGTGGTGCATCAGTCGCTTCATAATAAATTTATTTAATTTTCGCCTTCAAGCTCTATTGTTTGCCGGCAGACAGACTTTGGATGAATATCGGGTTTATGTCAGACATCTGGACCTCTAATAAAATGAAATCCATATAACTTTAGGATCGTCATAAATGTTATCGGGCTGTAAGAGTCAACTTGTGCTATTTATTGATTTTTCATTATGGCTTTCTTATATTAACTACTATACCAGGCACTATTACGATAAAGCAGGTTTTTTTGAAATATCCGGACTAACTTTAAGACCAAAAAGTAGCAAACTGCAGAGAATGTAGATAATGGAGCACCAAATCAATATGATTAAACCTTATTATTTACAGGTAGAAATCCGGGGTGGGAATTATTGTTGTCACCAAAGAACATGCTAATTAATTTATGCGCCAAAGTGTAGATTGCTTTATCAAACCAATCCGTTAATAATACTGACAGGGTATCTATCATTTACGTCTAATTGACTTTGAGAGTTTGTTTCACGACAACGACGACGACGAAAAAGGAACCCGATTCAATAACGAATTTTCCGATAGACGACAGACGAGAAAATTTGTAACGACGACTGAAATAATTAAGCTCTGTATAAGGAAGCTTTAAAAAATAATAATAAATAAAAGTGGAAATAAAATCGGTTTAACGTCGACGGACAATCAAGAAAAAATAAAATCCACAACATAACAATGGCTGCTTTAAATCCCAAAAACATAAATTTCCGCTGCATTTTCGTTTTACGAGCAGTTTATCTAAAATAAGCGGAGCTAAATGTCGTGAATATAGGTAGTAGTTACTTTTCTTGGTAAGGTATCTAATGCGCTTTGACCCGACTTTGCCACACCATACAAAATCCTCGTGGGAGATATTAGTGCGTGTCTTGTTACACGAATCCAAAAACAACTTAGTTGGTCGCCAACCCAATTTTACACTACTTTAAACGACATACAATGGAATTTTATCTGGATTCATATCGCATTAAATTCACTAATCATGTTAAGAGGGCGCATTAACCGAGTTGGCAAAGTCTCCGCTAGAGGGCAGCACATGCAAACTAATCCTGCGGCGCCACCACATTTTTAACGCGCCATAAAAAATAATTTCCATCCAGACTGATATATTATGTAAGTTTTTATTGATTTGGAGTCAATCATCAGTCGATCGAAAAGCAATAACTTATCCAACCAACAGGCAACAATAATTCAATTAAATTACGAGCAAACACAAAAACCGAGATCATTAATCTTAATTTAAAAAGATCGAAATGGAAATTTATGTGAAACGCATACTATATGATATCAAAAAGAAAATCGAAAATCAATTTGGGAAATCAGCGGCGTCGGCCATAAGTGAAATGGTTAATTTTTTTTTTGGTAGGTGAGTGATTAAAAAGCTTCGAGACCGAGGAGCTTTTTTGCACAAATGGTCGGTTTGGTGCACGATAGTCATGAGATATGAGCTTTGGTTTGGAAAACACGCCCTCAACAACAACAAGCACGAGGCTACTTAATCAAAACGCAAACGGGGGTAGGCCCGGTTAATTTCCGTCGATCTCTATATAGAGATAGGGTCCTGTTTTGCAAATCTATATAGAAATGCAAAACGATCTATGATTTATATTGTTTTGCCAAATTAAAATTGATGTGCAAACTCCATCGACGATATCGATATCATTTAATTCATTCGCTATTTTCGGTAAAGCGCGATATAGTACGGTAGTCGGAATTAAAAATTGCGACATAGAAAAAAAACTAATACTTTGTCGCATACTGTGTGAAGATGTTCACTTTACCTCAAAATGAACTCTGTATTTTACACCGTAACTTGCTATAAATGTCACTTTTCAAACACTGATGAAGCAGAAATATCAAATTAAAATTTAATATTTTCCAAGCACAATTTATTAATGCCGCTAAATGTAATTTACACATTTTAACTACGTGTAGGCAATTTAAAATTTATAATTAATAAATAGTTAATAGTTTTTCTTGTTGTTCATCACCATTTTATCTAATTAATGTTCGTAATTGTTCATTAATATATGATTAAATTTATTTGATAAAGCATATTTAATTAATAATATTAATAATTAAAGAAAAAGAGCGCGAATAAATTTGTGCGCGGCGCCTTCGCCAAAATTCAAAAACTTTGAATAATTTTTTTGTTCTTTTGACAAAATTGACAATTTAAATTTTTCTCAATACAGTATTAAATAATTGTTATTCTAAACTAAAAAAAATTGAAAAAATATAACCAACTTTACAAAAAAAAAAAAATAATTTAATTAAAATGAACCGATATATGTGTTGCGCGTCCCCACAAAAAGGAATTCCCATTCTATTTGAGAAAATGCATTGAAATAATAATGAAGTGAAAATGAATACGAAATGCGGTTCTGTTTTTATCGACAGTTGGCGGAGCATAGCTGAGTAGTTATCGGTTATGATTAATGTGGTCGTACACCGAAGAGATGAAAGAAAAAAAAAATAATAAAAAAACGAGGAGGTCGATTTGCAAACGGTTATTATTTATCGGGATGGCATTTGTTGATAAGAAATCGCATAAGAGTGAAGGCATAATGAGCAAAGCTTCTCTATATAATATTATCGGTTCATCCGAGTCTCTGGTGGCCGATAAGGCGCTACGCGAGAGATTTCACAGCAGCAGCCAGAGCCGTCGACAATTCCATTAATTTAACACGCCCAACGATGAAAACTTTCAAAGACGAGATATTATTACAGAGAGCAAAGCAATTAAATGAATACTTTTCTTAATTAGTTTCGAGTTTTACACGCCATTTTAAATATTAATATCGCTGTGGTATTCTTTTGACTCGGTTTCATATTGAATGGACCTACCTGCCCATACTTGTCATTTATTGCAACTTTGCTACAAGATTATTCCATTATCTCAACGACACTCCATGGTCAGGTTTGGAGCACTAATGAGCAGTAAAGCCATAACATAAATGCCGCATTTAACTGACTCCTCCATACAGGCACAATTTCGTCCTGTTAATTTTAAATTTGGCGCCACTTTTTATGAACATCTAATTTAAATATGAAAAATTGTGACCTAATGAGGCGTTGATAATAAAATGCAGTCGCAGAGTAGCTAAATGTGAAGTAAATGGTAGTTAACATGAGGATATGCAAATTTTCAGCTTGTTGGGCTTGATTGCAATATTCGCTGAGCGTGCATTAGTCAAGTACACATCTTTGCTTAACGGGGTAAAGAGAATATTCGATATATCTATCCATCCACTGATGGTGCGAGGATGAGAGGAGACGTTTTGCTAATGAAAAATCGAAATGTTAATAAGATTCAACTTGTATATCGACAGCTCGTCCCCCCATTCCCATCATCAGTCGACTCAAAAAACGCTTCCTTTCTTTTAATTTAATAACAAGAGACAGTTGGGCTTAATTGACATTTTTAATGCTAAGTGGACAATAATCAGAAATGAATAATTTATATTTGAGACAAGTCGAATATTTCAGAATTCATTAAATGGTTTTTGTGTAATAAATATTTTACTTGTAAATTTTGACTTTAAATGGAAGCTTTAAATGGAAGATTGATGAGTTTATGCTAAATTATCTATTCTACCCACAAAAAAAAATCATAAATACATTATATAGTCGAATTTTCATCGACTTGAATTTTTCTTACTTAATTTATTTTTGTTAATTAATGACAAGCCAAATAAAAAATTCCGGTTGCACTTATTTGTAGATCTATATTTTCTCTATCCAAAAGTGCCATAAGATATTTTATCCAGTTAATAGTATTGAAGTAAGGTGCTTTAGCAAAACAGTCTCTCTGATCATTTGAGCTACGTTTCACGTATGACGCTTTATTATCGCAATCACGCGGTGTTTAGCCTAAACTCTAATTACTTTTAGACTAGCCTTAGCAAAGTTTAACATAATGACACCTTAACTTAAATGACGCTTTTAATTTCAATTAAATACGATTCAATTAATTTAATGGTGTTAACTTCTGCACCGATTTATAAAATTTCCAGGGTACCTGTTTTCGAAAATGCACAATTTAATACTAGCAATAATATAATTATGAAGTAAATCAGTTAATTGTAGCCTCAACTCCCGTTAATTAGTTTTTATCCTCTCATATATAAACAAACAAAAGTTTAATTTAGCCAAGTGAAAATAGATATAATGTGCGCACTGTAGTGTTTGAAACCGCAGCGATTGGACGGCGAAAGCTTTCTCCGCCAATCGAGGGGCAGACCGGTGCTTTTAACTTGTACTTCGGTCGCCGCCACCGAAACTCCGGCAGTTTGCGTTCGATGGTAGTGCTATAGGGATGCTTACAACCACCCCGCTTTGCACTAACACGATCACGCGGTTTTGCGAAATGACGCATTATTTCAATTATTAATTTTTGTTTTTTGGGTTTTTATTTTTTCGTTTGAATGGGACAGTTTGCTGGAACATGAACAACATGCGGGTGACTGGGTGTTGCATTCTTTTGGCTAGTCTCTTTTTATTCGGTAAGTCGAATTTAATTAGAACAAGATTTTGATAAATTACATTATCGTAATAAATCAATTTGCAAAATAAATAATTTATTTCGCGCATAAATCCGGCTAGAATGACGTCCGTATATAAATTGACCAAAGTTTCTTGTAACATACATTATTCACTCAGAATTATCAGAAAATCTACATCTAGCCCCCCTTGTTTCAACCCCCGGCTTTTACAATAGCTATATAGCCCGAGAAACAGCAATTAAGCATGCACAAAGATATCCGTCTTCCGGTACATTTGCGTTCGAAGACTATCGTGTTCAACTCTTGTATTAAAACTGATAATACACACATTAACTTTGGCGAAAGCCCTTCAACACGAAACTGGAAAAATATAAATTTTAACAACGCTTTTTCTCCTTCTTTTTTCCTTGCACTCAGCCGGAGCTATTTCGGGCCAGCTTTAATGAGCTTTCATGCAATATGATTATTAAAAATATTTTTCTTGCTTTAGAATATTTAATAATGCACAATATTAAATATAAATAATTTTATAATGGAAAAACAGACAGAGCTTTTTTATTTTTAGACAGATTGGTTGAGCTTTCACAGCGGAAATATTTACAATACGGTTTAGTCGACAATTGTTTGCTTATTTTATGTATACTTAGCTATTTTCTAGTTAAATCTGTATTGGCGTTAATTTAAATTTAGATAGAGTTTTAATTTCTTATAAATAATATATTTGCATAATATTTTAATCAATTTATTTTTTTAATAGAGTTTAAAGGGGTCAATAAATTTTGAACAAATATTATTATTTATTAAACTGTTTTTTTCGAGATAAAATTATCTTTAATACTTTATAGAAAACATTGCTGATTAAAATAATCATTGCAATTAATAATTCTATGCAATTTTAATTTAAGTTCAAAACAATATTTTATAACGAGCTTTACCATGATTTTTCTGTAACACCTTAAAAGCGTTTGTTCAATTCAAATTAAATTTAGATGTCAATTTAAAAGAATTGCACCCTCGCAAATAAAAAAAATACTAACTCCCGTTGCAGTAAATCATATAAAGTTAATTGTGAATTTACCAAAAACAGTTCGGGTTATCTTCGATTCAACCATGAATTATGACATTGCTATTTCAGCTCGAACAAATTTCATTCACATCAAGAATTTGATATATATTGACGATTGGCAAAAAAATTTGTAAAATGCATTTTTACATCGAATTTATTCTGCAACTTAAGTCAAATTGAAGATAAATGCATTCCATTCTTGCGTATGGAAAAGTTTCATTCATGTTTACAAAACTTTGGTAAACTATTATAATTATTTAATAATTACAAAGTTACCCTTGAAACACTACTGCAGGGCGCCTACCCTTCTAGCGAACTGTTAAACATTTACAATTGTAATTAAATTTGATCTGGATGGTTGAAGTTGCATCAGTAGTTGTAAACCTGTTAAGTTAATTGCAAATCCGTGTTGAGAGATTTTTCGCAATTTTTCAATCTATTAGAAAATGCCTGCATAGGCACAATTTCAAAGTGGGTGGTGTGCTGCTCAATTTCACTTAATTTTCATGTATATACTAGTTAGGGAGGAAAAGTTATAATACTACGTCGCGCAAAATAAAAAAAGCTGCATGGTCGACATTATTCCAACATGTGAAAATGCCTTTCGGTGGATTCGGTCGGTCATGTGTGAATATGATCTCTGGACATGGTCCGATAAGACCGATTAGTATTACTCATTACATCTATTTTATGACATCACTGCATCCGGGTTTGCGTTTTCTTGTTTATTACGGGGAAGGGTGCTAGCGAATGAATTTTAGCGTGCTTTACATCTATTATGTCTCTTATCTCGATTCCTATATATGCTTGCCTGTATTTTCGCAAATTAGTTCATTTTATATACAATATAAAGTTTTCAAATTAGATTTCTATCTGGAAACCCGCAATAAAAATAAGGTGTTGTGTAGTTGAGAAAGATTAATTGCTCTGCTTATTTCAATTAAAGCCGCCGAAAAATAAATCAATCTTCTAACTTATGAATACACAATTTATTGACAAAATAAAATCATTAATAAAATAATTACGGCCACTAGAGTATTAATTTTTAATTAGTTAAAATTAAATGGCGGCGAATTCGCTTTCCAGAAGTGCTAAATATTTTTCATTAATTTTTTTGAGGGGACTTTATATAAAACAAATTAATGAAAATTTTTAATTATAAATAGTAATTATTGTTAATTAAAAATATGGCATACATTGTGTACATTTTTATTTAAACTGTAATTCGATTTTCTTGTAGAGCTTTTACATCATAGTTGAAACAAATTGCACTTTTCTAATTAACAAAATTAATTAGTGCTTGGCAAAGCGCGCACTAACTTAGTAGACTAGAGAATTAAAAAAGGACAATAATTAATAATAAGGATGTGTTGAATCTAAGTGATTTATAGACTAACAAAAATATTTTACAACAATTTTCCAAAGCGGGTGTGAAGGACATTTAATTCAGCAAAAAGGTATCAAATACAGAGAGTTAATATGACAGCTTTACTACTTTATCCGAGCATTATTTCTTCGTAGAAAAATAAAAGATGCGATAAATTCTTCATAATATAAATCTCGCTAAAAACGAGCCAATCATTCCTTTTTCGGTGCGACTTTTACATTTTATTACATAATTTAATATATTTATTTATTTAGCTATTTAATTTATTAAATCAAAATTTCTTGGTAATTTATTCGCTGTTTTTCGGACCGATTCAATTAAATTGGCTTGTTTACTGTCGTGAAAATACCCGTCCAATACTAAAATTAGATGTATGAGTATTGTGTATGCATGACCTGCATTTGTGCACACAGTAACCGACCACGCTTCAATTGACATCTGCGACTGTATCATAATAGTCTAATCAGATATTGAGGAGATTTATTCATAAGCCATCAAATTCGATTCAATTTTTTCCATCAAGCAACATTTATTACAATTTAAGTATGATGAGTGCCAGTTATAATTAATCTGAATCAGATCTGTCGCAATTAATTTCATAGTATATTTTAATTGTTGAAAATACGACTCGTAAAAAAGTTGAGCGCGTTTTTTATTTGATCCACGTAGGAAATTTAAAAAGTATTTAAATGGTAAAACGTATCGCGTAACGTGCTCGAACATGTGAAAGCACAAAGACCACAGACCTGGCAGTTAAAAGTTTATAACAGATCAATCCTTTCAAAGCCCGAGTACTATAAAACCTAACAAAATAAAGAACTATTAACTAAAGCCCAGTAAAAGTTCAGACTTGGCTAAACTTGACTCGTTTTTACCGAACGACGCTAATATATCTATCAACTTATTTCTTTGTTAGAGAATAAAGTCTTCCTAATTATTGCGTTTCATATTAATATTTTGTAAAAGTTAAATAGTAGTTGAAAAAAAAAAATATTCGAACCAAAAAAACTAAATCTAACAGCTACAGGAATGTTTAGAAAATTTAAAATTTTGGTGAAGTTGCTGGTATTAGAAAACTTTTAGCTCTAGGGGCTATATTTCCTTGAATATTTTTAAATTTTTTGTTTCTAATTGTAGGTACAAATATGCGCTATCAATATAATTTGGCTAAAGGTTCTAAATATTTTTCTTAATATTTATTTTTAATTATTTTTGTTGGTACTGAAATAGCGCAAAATCGCTTTGGCCAAGTACGAAATTATTTAGTTATTTAATTACATTTTTCTATAAAACTTCAAAAGCGCTAAATTGAAATCATATAAGCAGCATTAAATTTAAAACATTTTCACACGACATTCACTAGTTTGTATGCCGGAAATCCGAGTAGAACCTTTCACGTTTCTGAACACATAATGTGTTTCGAGGCGAGCGGGGATGAAATAGAAGCTGCTATGCAATTATCGCATAGCCACAAGCACAATTGCAACATCTATTCTTAATCACCTCTGCTTCAGTGCTAATTATTAAATAATCAATCCATCAATTTAACACCTCTTGTGCTGCTTTTTCCTCCACTTATAAGCTCGTCAAGATAAATCATGCACCATTACTTACCTCGACGAACAGCAGCAGCAGAACGAGCTAAAGCTCTAAGCAACAATTTAGTTTGTGCTGGTGCACAAACCGAAATCCACACCTTGTAAATTGACAAGTGGTTTAGGCAGCTTGAGGGTTAAGAGTACCTTGGAGCCTTTATACTATATACATGGAAATTCCCGCACTCTATGCGAAGTGTGTTGGCAGAAGAACGGATAAAGACAGAATAGGAGAGGATAGAGGTATTGGCCTCTGATAAGGAAGGACTGAAAATGGCTCGGTCGACCGCAAATAGCGAAGGAAACAAGGGTGCAGATTACAGATATCCGCTTGCTTTGCTTATTGCCTCCGTTAAGTATGTCAGCAATTATTTGCAAATCTCTTGTGCTTCTCGCTGCTGCTCTGCTTGTCCTCCTTTTTATTCTTCTTTTTCTTATTCTATTCGCAATAAAAGCGCGATTGAAATGCGAAATTACATTCTAACAAATATACATAGATGTAGTGCACATATATTATTAAATCCTATCTAAACTAGATAACAATAAAATAAGTATCTTTACATGTATGCAGCTTGCAATTTTTCTGATAGCACTTTATGGGATGAAAATGCATTCTTCTTTGAGACTTACTAGTACACTATGTGCAAGCTTTATTCACAAAGAAAACACAAATAATCCGGGGATTAGAATTCGGTATAAAAGCAGTATTACGTGAAACATGGCTCAAATGGTCAGAGAAGCTATTTTGCCAAAACACATAACTTTATTAATACGGGCGTTATAAAATATCTTATGGTATTTTTTGAAAGAGGGCAGACATACCTATAAACAAGTGAATTCAATTTTTCTCGAAAAAAATTCTAAAAGCTGCAACCACCACTAATGGCATTTTTTTGAATTGTGTCAACATTTTTCAAATAAGTTCCCCACTATAAATTTGTTTAAAAGCAGATTTAAAATGGAATTAACATTTTTGCCAACATGCAACATGCATTAAGCAATTATTTGCCGTTTCTCGCTATGGTTTATTTTTCTTTGCACTTTAGTATTCGGAGCGCAATTGAAATTACAAAACTACATTTTAACAAATATCATTATAGTACGTATACATATATGTGTACACATTATTACATCGTAAACTAGATAATAAAACAATACAACAAAACAGGAGTAATAATTGTCCGGTTGCGGGATTTGCCTCCGATGTATGTATAGAGGACGATGCGGTGCGCGGGTCAATAAATTATTAATGCACATAAATTTTAATGGGCCCTATAATAATAAACCGATAATAAACCCACATAATCCAAAATGAATTTCGGATGCGAAAACAGGAAATTTTTTTTTGCATAATCTCTCAGCCAAGTGTGCATTAATTACTTTGCATCCAAGTGTTAACAGTTCTTTTTACGCTGCGTTAAATACCATGTTTTGTGGAAAATCAATTTTTAAATAAAAATTTAGAAATCGATAAAGTAACGAACCATTTTTTTTTTTGGATCAGTAGCATGCACAATAAAATTCGTTAGCGAATTAGCAAAACATTTATTTATGCAGATTTTCGGACGGAGCTTTGGACAGAGCAAATACATCCCTTAATCGAGAAATTGCACTATTGAGGGTGTCCTTTAGCTCTGGGATTTTTTTCAGTGAAGACAATAATACTTTTTTAGAACCCAGTATATTTTTTTTTGTTCAAATTAATTTTGAAAATTAATATTTACTCGTTGGTGGAGAAAGCTGGTTTTGAACATTCCATTACATGGTGATGAGATATTTATTAAACACATATGGAATAATATAATATAAATTTGTAAATGGACGTTGAACGTTAATTAACTGCCAACCAACAGTTGTTTGTTGGATTTATTGCATGTACAAGCTCACATTATTAATTTATAGAAAATTATATTACATTTACTTGAAGCTATTCTCTATAAATATCATTTATATCATTACAATGAATTCATTAAACCAACATTATTATTTATTTATAGATAATGAATCCTACGCAATGATTATTTGATTTGATTAATATTTATTTACGGAAATCATTAGATAACATTATTTGATTTACATAATTATAATTAATATTTACCTAAGTTTGGGGCACATGCTATTAAATATAGAAAGTTTTCCAAAAAACGGGCAATTTTCCATTAAAGCATTATAATTTTAGTTTTAGACATTTAATTACTGTAATTACTAGATGCTTTCAGGATTTGTACAATAAATCGGAATATTGAATGTGGATATTGATTTATTTTTATTATATAGTCCGGTAGTAGTTTTTAACAAATTTTGGTATAATTATAACTATTATTAAATAGGCTGTTATTTATGCTCTCTAAAATATAAAAGTCATAATAGATAGAACGCATTAAATAAATAAATATGCATACATTCTAATTGAAAAGGTTTCTAATGGGAAATCAATATTGAAACCTAATTTTCCAATAGAAATCGCTTAAGAGCAGTTTAAGAGGGCGAGTTCACTGTGCTTTATGTAAAACATGTGCGGTGGCTAACGAGGTCACTTTAAAAATATTTTTTTGAGGGAGAAAAAAATTAAAACATTTTTTTAGAATATATCACATTCTAGGTATGTCTTTCCTCTTTCTAAAAGTACCATTAGATATTTTTTATGGCGCTAAATAAAAAAGTTATTTGGTTTAGTAAAAGTGTCTTCTTGATCATTTCAGGAGACTATTATTTTAAAGATCAAACTTGTACATTTTTAAGTTTCTCTATTAATATTTTATGGGCTGAAAAATAAATTATTTGAAGTGTATGTTAAAATCTTGTTTGAATGTTTGATTATTCATTATTGAGTTTTGTTGTTTAATATGTAAACTGGTGAAATTAATATGGTCCTACTGCAATTACTAATATAACTACTAAATGTTGGCTTGCGTGACGACCCTCTGGCAGGATTTGCATTTAATCAAGAAGTCTGTTTATTCATATAATAAAGAGACGTTAATTACATTTAAATTCTCCACAAAATGTTTCGTACATTTTATGAGTTTATCGTATTTTCTCGTTGTGCCCTACTATTAATATTTTACGATTTAATGAATTCATGTTTGCCACCGCCCCTTATCATAAATACATTAGAATTTTCGCAATGTTTTATTTATATGCCGGGAATAAAGAAGAGAAAATTAAAAACGTAATAAATCCATGTCAACAGATATATCGTCGAAGGGCAAATGTATAATTTATCAAGAGTAGTAAATTGATTTGTTCAGGGAGGGCTCTTCCCAGTTGCGGTCACTTTGGCCAAATTAGATTCTAATCCAATTAAAAGTTTTGCTGGAGGGGTTGATCAGTGGTCAGAGAGAAACTGGACCGTCTGTGCTCAATCCAGCATCATCTACTACGTACGGACTTGGTCTCCAAACTGCATACAACATTGATGAGCCAGGTGCCCACATCCATTTGCTATTTCAAACAAAAATAAAAGTCCGTTTCATCTGAAACGTGCCTCGTCCTTTGACTTTTGTCTTTGCTAATCAAAAAATAAACACCTATTTGGAAAAGTTTGAATTTTGGTGGTGGGGTGGTGTGTATTAAGGGTGGTTCTGTCCAGTATTGTGTGACGCTTTCGCGTGTAATCTGATCATCAATCTTACAACGGAGCGCCATTAGTAAAGGAAGCACTTCCATCCTTTTAATGGCAACAACTCTTTACAATAAGTCAGTCGGGAAAATTGATAAAAAGCGAAGAAAATAATTAATGGCATTCCTTCGAGCTACTACACTGCATTTACATTGAATTTTTCAAAAAGCTATAGATATAAATACACTAGAAATGTTATTATAAAGTTTCTTGTGGGTAAAACCATCGATCAATCAGATTTTTCTGAAAAACCTTTCATTAAAATTTATGGAAAAACCGGCTGATTTATATTTTGATAAAATGCCAATCATGCGTTAATATGCATTTTGTACATTGATTGAAACGTACAAAATAATTGGGAATTTTTTATAAACCAAAATTTAGTTTTTTGTAATTTTGTAATTTTTTTAAATTTTGGCGGATGAGCCCAGTAATAAGCTCTATTATTAACGTGACAATGGCCATATTGGTAATTTAGCTAGAAGGGTCAATAAGCTTCACATTGACGCTTTTAGAATTCGTCAATTATTTAGCGGGTGCCCAAAATCGAATTTTGTTTAGTCAGTTTTAAAAATTCCATTCAAAATATTTTATTTTAATTAGTTTTAAACCAACAAACCAGTCAATTCCGAAAAAGTACGCAAAGAACAAAAGATTTCGGCCTGTAGGGTCGCACTTGCGGTTTTGAATGAGCTTATGGTGCGATGGATTAATTAGAAGAAGCGAAACAAGTCGGTTGTTTTGCTATTTACGCTGATTCTTCGGGGGTGTTGTTTAAATCCGTCAAATTCGATGAAGAGGGTTGAAATAAATTCATCCATCAAACGGGCAGTGATTAATTGAGCATGGTATGGTGCGGACAGGTAGGACAATAGTGGTGGACGATGCCATGAATAACATCCTCAACTTGAACACAAAACCTGACAATCGTACACACGCATACATATTGCCCACATATACGACCGGACCCCACTTTTGCCAAGCGCGACTCCAAAATAGATGTAAATTTTTATCAGATTTTATATTTTAATTTCAGCGACAATGCAATTGCAGATCAAAAGGAATTTTGATTTGACAAATTGTTTGTTGCAGTAGAGCACAAATCTTCATTTATTATTTCAAATGAAATTTTTAGTGAATCTTGTATAATTGAATGAATTTATTTGCCGACTCTACTTTATCATTTCTATATTAATTACATGAAATATAATATTTGTTTGATCTCTTTTCATAAAGCTTTAATAGAAGCAAACATATCAATATTGACTTTTGTGGGTTTCTGCTGCGTTCAAAATTACAAACAATAAAAAAACTGTACAAAGAGACCTACGCTAAACCTTTATACATACATTCAGCGAATTTATTTCAGCAAATTTCAGGAGCAGCGCAGTTTAAAATAATTGAATGTGTTAAGCAACCATTAATAATATATTATTTTTCATGTTCGAATTAATTTTTTCAGCTAAGCATTAAATCGCAAATTAATGAAAGCTCAAGGGAGCTTTTTAGTTGTTCGTGCGCTCGGCCTTTGATTTTAGATAAAATTATTAACTTTTTTTAAATTTTGGTGGAGGAGCTGGTTTCGTCAAAAACCGCCCTGAATTTTATCTTTCTACACGTCTGCATTGTTTTAAAAATAGTCTGTTTTCGCATCGAGATTGGCGCCAGTTAGATTTTGGAGACGCGACTGGCAAAAACTATCAAACAAATAGATTTGTGTGCCGGGGCGCCAGTCTGACTGTCTGCAAACATTTTCGTTTCTTCGCGTTCGGCTGGGGAGAAAAGTGAGGAATCGTTAAATCCTGTGGCAAGATGCAAGCAAAACAATAGAGAGATTTTTATGATTGTATTTAGGTCAATCGACATACTCCATCAAATCATGCCCAAGCGCGCGCTGAAAGCTGTGAAATGTTTTAACAGGAATGTCAACCAGACATGTACGTTTCCTGAATATTTGATTTCAATTTGAAATTCAAATACGTACAGCTAGTGACAAAATGTATACTATATACAATACGATGCACGATGGGAAATTGAAAAGTTATACAGTTAAATAAAACTCCAAACAGTTGGTATCGAACTGGCGAATTTTTCTGTCTCTCGACGACTACTTCGTCCCTATATGTACTAACGCAATAAAAGCTGTCTTTTATGGAAATTATATTTAAAACTTCCACACGAGATGTGTGGTAAAGCATTATCTTGTTTCTATCCATCTATATAAAAGACAATTTCACACAATTTATCTTCTTTTTTACATCTATTTTATCTTTTGGGTGGATTTAGAAAAATTAGTCGGATTCGAATTCAACCAAGATAATATCAACTTCTCTTCTGATTGCATTGTCTTCATGTCAGAAATTCGTAAAGCGGCAAAGTTTGTTATATTGTTTACATAATCATATGTAAATAAAGCGTTTGTTAAGATGCGAGAACCGCACGACAGCCTTTACTTGGTTTTTGTTAGCGAAATAATGTACAACTTCTAAAGAAATTATGCATCTCAAAGTTGAAACTAAATTTAAACTATTTGTTATCAAAAACGATAAATTTGAGTTGTGCTGCGCTGTAGTATTATTTGAACGCTCTGCGCAACATTTAACTGTCATTCCCAAGCGGCACATTTGAAACCCGACACGCCGCATTTATTTTTCTCCCTTAAACCAATAATGGTAGTCTTAATGATTCCTAAGGTGGATTTAGTTACGTCCTAAGTAACTCAATCCTTGTAAAAATCAAGTTTCCTGAAACAAACTATTAATGGAAAAATGTTCCGTAGTGAATTTTTGTACTTGAGTGAGTTTAGAGACTTGAAAGTTAAAACTAATTTAGCCATGCACTTTCTTAGACTTTTTAAATGAGACATCTTATTAGAAACCGACCTATCCGATATCGGCACACCGCAATGTGTAGTAGACGTGCTAATCAAGTCCTCGTTAACTCGCACCCTAATTTGAATTGCATACTGTGTGAAGGTATTAGCATGCCGGAGTTGGCTGCCATCGATCTGTAAGTAATCTTCTCGGCCCTGTCTTATTACTTTGCGCCTCTTCTTATATACCAACGATATACCCACCATATATATATACACCCGTTTCGTTGGTTTACATGTACAAAAGTTTAACTGTGCAAATTGCGGCATCACGCTATTGTATTCTATTGCTCTTGCGGAATGTATTAAGAAATTTAATTTCTTACTTTATTACGGAACTTTTGCATATCATTTGTATGGGGTTGCTTACAAATCTTCATTGTACCTATGCAAAGTTTCTTAAAGGACGAAAATATATGTAACAATTTAAAAATTTGCGCGCGAAAAGTTGCTTTATAGGACTTTTTTGGGAACATTTAGCACTTTGGTGTTTTGTGTATAATTTTGTGCGTTCATTTTATCGGTGTAACAAAATCGCACAGCTTCACTAATGTTGCCGAGTGCTATTATCTAGTTCTTTGGTCCTGGTTCTCTCTCGGTTAATTTAACTGAGGCTGTATTTTATGTCTGATTAGGTTCGTGCCACGAATTTGTGATTGTGAAATATATGGCAGAAAGAAAACAATGCTGCCCGGTCTCGTTTTTATTTTTAATGAACTGCAGAAAAGGATTCTAAGCAAATATAAATATTGACTCGCCATATTTTTGCTTCTCGATAATAGAAAACGCGCGCTTAAATTCGTATATGGATAGTAATATGCACGTATTGTTACAATTTACAGCATGTTTACTCAATAAATTGTGGTTGGTGATAAACGAGACAGACACTATTTCCCACTGGCGCCTTTGCACATTCAATACCGAATTGTAATTGAATTGATTATGAACACTTTCATCAATTAATGGCATTTAATTAACTTTGTTATATATCAATTTTTTAAACAGTCTCTAAAAATGTATCTAAAAGTATAGTGCATGCAGAAAATGAATTTTTCTAAAGGACTACCGAAGAAAAATTACAATTCCTACAACTTGTACGATATTATACAAATACTAATTAAGTAGAACTTGATATATTAAATATTTAATCAGGAAATTTGTATAAAGCAAATAAATGTCATTCTGTCACGCATTCTTGTGCCGCACCACCTGTACAAAGAATGCTGGATGTATGTTAAATTTTATTCAATATTAAATATACAAAAGTAGAAATATTCAAAAACACTTTATGATATTTGGATTGCATACAACGCTAAAGTAAATAAGTGTGCCGCAAGGCAGTCAAAACGGGAGATTCAGTTATAGCTTTTGCGCTGGATTGGATTCCGGTTTACTTCAACAACCAAGATCACGGCTATCATATCAGAAAGAATCCCCCGATCAATTTTTGTAAATACAGAACATAAATAGTACATTTTTTGGGAGGCGCAAAAAATATGGGTTGTTTGATATTAAATTAAATTTGTCAAATCACAATAAGTGGCACAAAAAATGTGGATTTTGCTGAAAGGCCGACATTCAGATTATTTTTGTTTGTGCTTGTGACTACTGAAACAAGAAGATTGAAAGCCGAAGTAATCCCGGCGCTTACGACATAACAAAAAAACTTTTATAAAAGTAAATAGTCTGTTAAGGAAACATGTAAAAGATTACATTTTGGGGTCACTTATTTGACAAATTAATTTAAATTTTTGGAAACCAATTATCAAATAGGCGCTTAAAGGCATCTGGATAAAAATATTCTAGAATTTTTTAAAGCAATAAAGTCAAATATTTTTTTGTCTTGTAAACCCGATCCGTGAACATACTGTATATGCCGCTCCATAAATTGAATCCGTTTCGTATATATAAAGTGAAAGAAAATCCGCTATATTCATGTGGACAAAACAAGGGAAAATTGTAATATCTGAACGACCCTCGTTGTCGTCGTCGTCGTCATCATCCCTCTGTCTGGTGCTAGCTGTGCATCGCCAAATGTTACCGAACGGCGAACATAAAACACATCGCTTTTTATTCGAGATGTAGATTTAACTTTCAAACTGTATCCGGAAGACCCTTTTGCAAATTGCGCTAAGTAGATGTTGAACAGTTGAGCGAAAAATCAAATCACATTACCATGTTTTACATTTATTTCTCCTTTTTTTTACAGTCGGATGCGACAATTGGCAGGAATGGTGGACGTACGATGGCATTTCAGGTAGGATCTTTTTGAATACAATAAAAATATAATTTAATTTAGTCTGGGAGGATGAATGTTGGCAAGTGCGTCCTTTACCAATTAGTGACGTCACAGCCAAGATTCATTCCACAAGCGTAAAAATGTTTCTGAGACGCTCGGTGAATGTTTAACGATGTTGGATGATGGGGAAGGGGGTGATTTTGTGCAGTATAAACAGAAAATGTTGCATGCTTCACACCACTTGAACGGAAGTTCATTAAATATCATCAGCAACGCGCTGATTTCCCGCATTGCTGTCGTTATATACACTAGAACGCACCTGGTCCACCCAGCTGATTATTATTGCGGGGGTGCAGTTGAACACGTAATAATAATGATGCAAAACACGTCAAATGCCATTTACGACCGATTGATCCACTGGCAAAACACCATAAAGTATACTTTATACGCGCTAAGCGCCGAAATTCAATTTTATGTTAATCGGCCCCAAAATGTTGATGCAGCTACCACCATTCAGGCCGCTGCTGTTGCTGATGACGATAATTGTGCAAATTTTGTTATAAACTCCATGTTTAATACAATTCTATGCTAATTTTAATGACCTCAAAGTAAAAAATCGGATGCATTTCATTCGCAATGACGTTACATCATCATGAAACTGCATTTCATTTAAAGTTGTACGTTGTGTAATTGGTGCAAAAATCCTCCATCCATCCATTTCAATTTATATTTATTTATTGTCGAGTTAGATTAGTCGTCAATAATTGATTTTCCGTGTACGGTTGATGTAACTGAGATATTATATTGACATATCAATATTATTAATTGCACCAGCTCATAGCTAATTTATTTTAAAATTCAAATTGAATTTTTCGATTTAACGGACTAGAATTTTTAGTTTCCCGCCAATATTTTATAAAATCCTGTAGATTTTGCGATATGTGGAAGTCTCCCAGTAACTTCATTCATGCGATATAAATTATGTGGAAAGTATTTATATATAAAGTATAAAAGGAGGAATAAAATGACATTGTTATGCGGAACACCCACACACGCAGGTCATACATGCGGTTATATCAAGTTACGAGCTTGCCAGGAATGCAAAAGGAACGTGCGGTATGGACGATCCTGCAATACGGCAGGGTCACTTGTTTTCCACATCGCAACATTTTTTTCCTTCCAACTCAAGAATTTTCTACATCTACAACTAGATAATTTATGTAGTGGCTAATAATAATTTAATTGGAGGATAAGAGACAAAAAAACGATTCGAAAATAAATCAATTATAAATCGTCTTGCAAAAGAGGCGAAAGAAAATCCTAATACTTTTTGGCAGCGTTTGTTAGTACGTGGTTCTAAGTGAAGCCATGGTCTTTTCTTGCTGCCACCTGCTAAGCCAAAGCTGATATCTTTTATAGCCTCTCATCGAATTATTGAATTGGGACTTCTTTTTATTTGATTTCTTTCTGTCCGTTACTCGATAGATTAGATAGAACGTTTCCCAAGTTAGAAACTCGGGTTTAAAATAACGAACGGGCAAAAATAGGCCATTTGCGAATTACTGTTTTGATTGCAGCTTATGGCGCTAATGCAACGAATTTGCATTCATTTTAATTGAATTGAGAATTTAATTTTGGCGTGAAAAATTACTACGGACAATAATAATAGGATTTTGAGAAGGACGTGACGTCACAAATATTAACTGACGTCACGGACAACATTTATTTCACCGACCTTATTGAAAATGCGTTTATTACCTAAATCGTCCTTAAATAATGGTTGTCGACAAGAGTGGTTGGTAAGTTTTGTTGAAGGAGTAGGAGAAGATTGTTCTGCGGTCGGATTTTTGTTGTTTGGCAAAGTTGTGCAGGTGTACCTGAGCCGAAGTTTGGCCAAAGTTCTTGGGAAAGCAAGCAAATCAAATAAAGAGCCTCGTCCAAAGTCTGTCAAAAGCACGCGTAGCAGACTCATATAATATGCATAAACATCGAGAGCACCGGCCGCTGTCCGGTCGCCTTCATGCATTATTCTAGTGGTGCCGAGAGGACAGAAGACTTGCATATACATACGTTTATACGTCCCCAGTCTCACAGCTGCTGGACCTCTTCTCCTCCGCCTCCGCCGCCGCCGCATTCCTCTGTCATGTAAATTAGCTGATTGCAGTCTCTAATTCAGTTGCCGTATTTGTATGGGGTGGTCTTGCATAATCCATGCAGCCACAGGCGTGTGTACGCGCAGTCTTAGAGATCCATATATAAGATCTAAACTTTGTGCCAACTTGCTCTTTCCAAGATTGCCCTTGTAAATATCTTATGGGCAATTCGCGCACCAGTTTCCAATTCAATTCCGCTAGCCGCCCCCCATATATGCATGTCGGAGGATGCTATTTCTTCGTTTGGCCATTCGCTGAATCTTTTTCCTACTCCAACTCAAACAAATCACTTGTTGTTTTTATTGCCATGACTTGGAATTTATTAATGGAAATAAATGCACCCTTATACACTCGCTTATACATATGCTATGTTTTCGTATATAAACACAATATAAGAAAAACACATTATTGTTTTGCTTCAATTTGTTTAGCAGCGAATAAAATATAAATGCTCTTTTGTAAATGAGAATTATTAAGCTCATTGTGTTAAACGTGTTTACATTGTTTTGCTTTTTGGCGGGATTTAATCAAACACCAACAAAAAGTTTTGTTTTATTTTTTTGAACAGAGCTAATTTAGAGAAAATTATTCTTTTATTCCCTATACAGTAGGAAAAAATTCAAAAAGTATCCCTTTAATTTATTTCGACCAATATTCTGAAATATTTTTCGGTAGATGAATAATAATCAAAGAACAATCAAATTGGCAAAAAGGAAATGCTGGTTAGTTGACAGGTTAGAAGTCTCGTGAACGTAAATCCTTTTGGGAATACCTATTTGGCTTTCTGCTGCATGGCTTTGCTTCCAGGAAGTGTATAAGGGTGCGCGGGGGTGAATTGTATCCCCTGCGTGCCAGCTAAGCCAAAAAGGTGTACGTTGCATTTTTTATTATTTTACTCTTATCAGAACTTTCGTATATACTGTTGATTCGGTTTGTTGTTTTTTTCTTCCGTGCCCGAACATTTATATTTATACGTTGTAATCTTGCTAAACTTTTATAAACTTTTTAACTATTAATTATTCCGTTGTAGGTTTTTTCTTACGATTGGCGTATTAAATAGTGAAATTCGATGCGCATTTTTCCCTTTTTCTTTAATTAAAGTTGGCAAAGCGGTTTTGTTAGAAAATCGCTGTAAATTACTATATAGTCGGGCTGAATGAGCAAAACATATAATAGCAAACCTCAAAACTGGGGTTTCTTTTCACATAGAATATGGACTGCAAAAGTTACTCTTTATTAAACGCTTTTCCAACTTTCATATCTGTGCGCTGAAATATTGATAAAATTTCCACGACTACTTTTTAACTTTTAACGTAAAATAATTCACATATTACGATGGCACCTTCGCCATTTTTTTTGCGAATATTCGAATAATAGTACATTAAGGACGAAAGGCAATCCAATTACTCAATAGATCAATTAAATAATTGCATTGTGTTTGGTTGCATATTGTTCTTGGTTGAGTATGTTTAAACGTGTTGGGCTTGCTGGGAGCTTGATGAGCCAAGTGTTATAGGCGTGCATGGCCCCCAGCTGGTTCACAAAACGTAACAGCCGTAATGGACGTGGTTAACAATCAACTATAGCTTCCAACAATGCACTTTGAGTACTATCGGAGGCCATCTAAAGCCCCTTGTTATCGTCAAGCATAGTGTGTTTTCATTTTTCATCATATACCGTGGAGCAAGGAAATTCAGCGGGCTCCATAATCTGTCTGGTCTTGCCAAGTTGATTAGAGAATGTCTTCGCTCAACAATGACCATCCAATGGACATTATGCAGGAAATTGATTTTTCTCTATATATTGAATGGATGGAACTTTGTCCTATTTCATCCAATAAACAAGTTCGCTTCGTTTCGTCAATGGCTTCCATGTCTTTAAATAAATAACGCTCCGTCCATAGATAAGTGCAAATAATGAAAGAGGTTGAAAAGGACCTTCTTCGCCTAGAGCAAATATTGAAAGACTATATGCCAATTCAATTCACTACACATATTTTCAGCGATATCTCGACCCAAAGTGCTATTCAATTATTATACCTATTTATTTATTTATTTTACGATTGATTGATTATTTAATTTGATATCGAGCGATATGCTATTTAAGGTATCTGGCAAGATAATATCTCAATTTCGAATTCCATACGAACTCTGAACACGCTTCTGTAGCATCGTCAAATTGCTTGGGATCAGTAATTTCTATTATGTATGGAATCGAATTATGTTCAGCTCAAAAAATTATTAAGTTTGAAGCTTTAATTAAAATATGGACGTTTTTAAGGCAGTTTTGCGCGCGAGCCACTTGAGCTTATAAATAATTTATTTAATATCTGAAAATAGATTGAATTAAATTTAAAATTGTATTGGAAAATGTATTTACTGCATGTAGTCGTAGATATAGGTTTATGATAAAATTAATATTATTGGATTTCGGATGTGAAGAGGACGGTTTTGTAATTTCAGTGAGAGCTTTCGTGGAAAATGATGGGTTAACATGAAATCCGTTTCAGAGAAAATAAAATAGACGGTTGCTTGGCTTGTTGAATAAAATGATTACATAATATATAAATATATATATAAGTCGAGAATTGAACAAAGTTTCGTCTAATATAAATTTCATCCATTATGTGATTAATTTTATTATTTAATGAGCAAATATTGATCAACTAATATAAGAGTTGGGAGTTTGTGCTTCGCCAAGCTAACACAATCATAATAATAATATGAAAGCAACAGTCGTCGTCGTCGTCGTCGGTGTTCAAAAACAATTATTTGATTAATCTTTTTCGAAAAATACGATTAAATCGCTTACCTAATGGAAAAAGCTACAAATCGAAAGCTCGAATTGAAAGATGCACGCTTCAAATGCATAAATTAAAAATAATTATACAAAAACATTATTATTGCGACTATTATAATGCCTTCTTAAGCAAACTATTTAAACGAGCGCCTTCGTAAGCAAAGTCATAAAATTGTCTTCGTCGATTATAAACATAGAACAAACAGCAAAAACTTTAACTAGACGCTTTATTATCTCTACGTGCTATTTTAACTTGAATTATGAAGTAAACGCTCAATGCATTTATACTTTGTAGTATTGTCCGTTTCATGTCGCACTTCTTTGTTAGCTCTTCAAATGCGAAGCTAAATAGTAAAGTTTTTGTATTTGAGTGGAAATTGTCGAAATTTTCAAGAAAAAAATTTATAAGCGCTTTAGTTGAGTTTCTAGCAAGTTTTGAAACGCTCCGTCCGACCGTCCGTTTGTCGCTCGCATTTTCTGTCCTAATTTTAGCAATCTTAATAAATTAGCGATAACTTACCGCGACAATTATTTTCTAAAACTCTTCCCAAATAATTTATGACCCCTAAAACAAGCTGGTTAATTTTTTTTTAATCCAAAAGTGCCTCGACGATATAAAAAGACGGCCGCGCGTCACATCATCCCTTTATAAATTTTTTCCAGTGCTCCGCTATAATATAAGTTATAATCCAATTTTGGGGAAACACGTGTACCGAATCGACCAATTAAAATGTCAATGTTTCTCAAGAAAATTGGAATGGAACAACGTAAATGGAACAACGTGATGAACTCGGTGGAAAATCATCATCTACGGCGGCGACTGAAAGGTTTTTTTTTTCGAAGTCTTCTCTTTGAGAGTCTGGTAGAATCTTGATTCGAGTCAACAGCCTTTTATCAAGTTGTCGTACGGTCCCACATTTTTCACGATCCACGTCATTTGTCAGTGTGTGAGCGGGGGTGGCGAGTTGGGGAACACCGTAATGAGTTTGAAAACAACGGACGGGTGTGTCACAACCACCGTATCGAGTCCGAGACTTCTTGTGGCTCATTTTTCTCTTCCTTGTACACATCGTCAAAGACAGCATCTTCAGCGGGTCATAGACGGCGAATTATCTCCGTTCGCTCCAAATTTTTGACTGTAATGCAATTTTATTAAGAACTATTATTATTATTAAATATTGTATTGGAGTGATATTTATGGTAGATTTAGGTGAAGTGTTTATTGGCGAGAAACTCAAGTCTGTGGTCCGCTTTCGGATGACAAGATGAAATGGTAGAGCAGCTAGTCAACCGAAGCTGAATGGCCCAGTGGACCGCCCCTCCTGCTTTTGTCTCTTCCTTGAATGATTTGTCCTTTTTTTTTCGTCCTGGTCTTTTCGAACAAAAGCACCGTGGTAAAGAAAGTCTTCTCCACAGCTTCATTACCGACTCTCTTCGGTCTGTTTATAACGAGAACAACTTTGCAAACTAAACCATTTAACTGATTGACTCATTGTCTTTGCCTTTATTTACACCCTCAAACACAAATAAGCAAACGCAAATAAAAGCAAACTTTTTACGTTCGTTTAGACCTCTTCTTGTTCGTTCTTTCGTTTAATTATGTTCCTCCTTATTTTTTAATGATTGTGTTTATAGGGCTTGAACGAAGACATATTTAAGTAGGTTCGATGGGATTTGTTTTATATTTATTTTGATACGAAGAATATTTCGATTTTAATTAAACAAAATATGTCGAAGGTATTTGCAATTAAAAACATAATAATTTTGACGCCAAAGAATTTAAATTAAGGGTTAATTATCGTCAAACTAAATTCGCTAAGGGCATCCTTTATCAATTGGCTATTTTTTGAAACCTTTTAGATAAACATAGCAAAATTTAATTGTGTTTGTATTGTGAGATGTCGAATTTAAATATGTATGAAAAACGCTCAGCCAAGTGTGCATTATACCCTATAAGGGAGAGAAAGGAGGAAAATCGTCGTGATGTAAAGAAGGGGTGGTTTTTGGCGAAGTAAATGCAGCCGGGAGAGTCGTTTGTCGATAAGATCTGAGGCTCGTCTGACACTTTCGTCGACGACCGTCCTCAAGTCCATTTTGCATCCCCGACATGGTTATCTTAACGAGCGTTCTCTCGCATGAAGAAAAACATTCCGCAGGGGTTGTAGGTTAAGTAAATCGACCTTATCGCATGCATTTACAAATAAACACCCCTTCTACTCTTTTGCCGCTCAAACTCTATAATATATACCGACGAACGAGATGATGACAGCTTGCACATTATCGATTGCAATCTAGGATAAACATGTACATGGAGGGTAAATACCTTTATATGGTCACGCAACATTACATCTACAAATTCCATCGATGAGATTTAATAGCTGGACGCACGATCGTCCATGTAAATAAATTGGCCACGCAAATTAGACTTCTGTCCCGATATGATTTTTTGAGCGGGGCAATAAGAGGTAATTTTGATCCTATGGGGATGAGTGGCACATACAACGGTAGATTTGGGAAAGTTTGTGTGTATATGTATGCGGGAGAGAAAAGATAGAAAGCACAAAACAATAGTCTCAAACTTGAATTAGTTACGTTCGAGCAGAGAATTTTGAGCGATAACCCGACTAAAGAAGTTAGGGAAGAAGATAGACAAACAGGGGGTTAGTAGTGATGCTGCATGAATACTAAGTCGACTGGTGAAGCTGAAATTTACCTGAACTTTTGTAATGAAATGTTAGCTTTTCCTTGTAATATTAGTACTACTAGAGGATAATTTATAATATATTCAACTAACAATACCTAACTTCTTTATGGCAAGCCAGATTATAAAATTATTTTACGAAATATGAGGATTTTTATTTTTTAAAAGCTCAAATGCGGCTTATCGCGCTTAATTAACTCAAAAATGTAACTTTTTTAATAAGATTTTATCAAAATATTACGTTTTTTCGTAATAACTCTTTCTTGTAATTCAAACTTCGCGCGCTCGTCAAAAATTTGAACTACGCGCGCTTCAATCACCAATAGGATGGAGTGACGAAATAGTGTTGACTGTCATCCGGCCATCTTTACGATGCTTACAACACGTAATTTGGATAAAAAACGACACATTTTCACCGAACTTTAACACTACATAGAAAATTAAATAACTTTTCATAAAGTTTCCAAACAACTGTAATACATGAAGCAGCTTCCTGAATGATTGTGCTCGTGAAAGTTGGGCGAATCTGAAAATTTCCCACTCACTTGCATAGATTTTTCGATTAAATATTAATTGTGATAAATTGGGTGTTGAACGAGAAGCTATTGTCAGGGTAATCGTCATGACAATTGAGTGAGAAGAATATTGGATATCGAAGGAGGAGAGAAGGATAAGATGGCAAGGATGAAAAGATATGAAAAAGCACAGTCGGAATGTTACACAAGACGTGCTAGAGAACCTCTTCGCGTGTCTTAACGAGCTATTTAGCCGCCCCACTGTCAACTGCCGACTGTAAATTTACTAGTTACTGCTTGCTCTCCCCCATCGTCCTCTCATCCCAACTTCTTCATGCACTGATTTAGACAACGTTTTATTACGAAAATAAACTATGCCTTCTCGATTTTTACATTTATAACGGTGCAAGGCACTCTTTTCCAAAAAAAATAATCAAGAGGGCTTTGGCAAAAACAGTGTTATTGCCCTGAGCAACGAGCTATTACCCCAATCATTACAGATTTTATTCTGTAGAGTATACACGCTTTTTACAAGCATGCCGAATCTGAAGAAAAAACCTAAAAATAGTAATCATTGTCCATCCGATGATGTTCGATCACCGTTTCTCTACTACAATCATAGTCGCAAAGACGCACACCGAAATGCTATCACCCGATCAGCTATTCGCGAGGCAAAGCGTTATCGGAATGCTAAAGTGAGAAGGCAAAGAGAAATCCCGAAGAATAACCAAGTCGCTCGCGATCACCAGAGGAAGAAGAAGAAACCGGTAAGCGCACCACCTGTAATAACAAGATCCGCCGCTAAGAAAGCTGCACGAGCTAGAATTGCTGAAGCTCGAGTCGCTAGACCAGCGAGAGTCACTCCACCTCTAGAAGCTGAACCAGATAGAGTTGCTGAAGCTCGAGTCGCTAAACCAGCTCGAGTCGCTAGATACACCCCACCTCAAGTCGATGAATCAGATAGAGTTTCTGAAACTCGAGTCGCTAGACCAGCTCGAGTCGCTAGACCTGCTAGAGTCGCTTCAGTTCGAGCCGCTGAACCAGCTAGAGTCGGTTTAGAACTAGCCAAAGTTGCTGAATCAGCTCCAGTCGCCAGACCCCACAGAGTCGCTAGACATCGAGTGCATAGACATCGAGTCGCTAGAGTCACTCTTCCTCTAGACAATGAATCAGATAGAGTTGCTGAAACTCGAGTCGCTAGACCTGCTAGAGTAGTTTCAGTTCGAGCCGCTGAACCAGCTAGAGTCGATGTAGAACCAGCCAGAATCGCTGAATCAGCTCCAGTCGCCAGACCTCATAGAGTCACTAGGCATCGAGTCCCTAGACATCGAGTCGCTAGAATCACTCCCCCTCTAGTCGATGAATCAGATAGAGTTGCTGAAGCTCGAGTCGCTAGGTCAGCTCAAGTTGCAAGACCTGCTAGAGTCGCTTCAGCTAGAGTCGATTTAGAACCAGTTAGAGTCGCTGAATCAGCTCCAGTCGCCAGATCCCACAGAGTCGCTAGACATCGAGTGCATAGGCATCGAGTCTCTAAACATCGAGTCGCTAGACATCGAGTCGCTAGAGTCACTCCCCCTCTAGTCGATGAATCAGATAGAGTTGCTGAAGCCCGAGTCGCTTGGTCAGCTCAAGTTGCAAGACCTGCTAGAGTCGCTTCAGCTAGAGTCGATTTAGAACCAGCTAGAGTTGCTGAATCAGCTTCAGTTGCCAGACCCCACAGAGTCGCTAGACATCGAGTCACCCCACCAACTAGAGTCCCCCAACCACATAGAGCCTTTCGTCGAATGCATGCACCGGAGAGGGCTCCTGTAAAACTGTAAGATTTGTTTAATTTCACACACAAAAAACATTGTAAAATATATTTCAAAAGGGAACCAAGAGATTCCCGCGAACTTCTTCGAGCAGCACGATACGAACAGCTTCGACCAACACCTCGGTCGGGCCACACATCCAGCTCGAAAAGGTAAATTATAAATGCAATTGCACTAGATCAATTAATTAGATATAAAAATTTTCTAAGACATCGATTCAGGATGCGGGATCTGGTGCCCACTGAAGAACTTGCCGAATGGTGTTCAATGATTTTGACGCCGCAAAATTCCGAAAGCCACAGCGAATACGACCAGAGAAAATTTCTCGGTCTAGTGCTGGCCTTAAAATATGGTGTCCGCACCGGACAGCTTGTGCAACAAGGGGAATACTTTTGCAGGGAAGAGCACCACAAGAAATGCGGTGCCGGACGCCATAATAATGCCGCATTTGATTTGGAAAGACCTGGTACCAGCAAACGCAAACGGTTGACTCGCTTTTGGGATAACCCGCGAATGAGGAATAACCATCGGCGACACAGATACGAGGAGGAATCAACGCCGGATTCAACGCCGGATTCAACTTCCAGTGATGAAGATTAGTCAGACAGAAGATGAATCAGTACAGTCGAATTCGACTGTAGGAAGATAGATGACAAGTATGAAGGCATGTTTACACCATAATGCTATTATATTTGCATCTAAAAAAAATTGCATTATTTCGTTGCGTAAGTGAATTATTTTGAGTAGCGTTCCCACTTTCTATGTGCGGAAATTTCGATGTCGTCAATGGATGTTTGCAAAAGCGCATAGCGACGACAATTTGCACTCCTTAAACTAGCACCCTTTAAAAATAATTCAATCCTTAATTCTTTGGCTCAAGTTTAGTTTGAATTTCAAAGTGGAATAGAAAGAACCTTTTTTTCTTCCATCTCCCGGAACGCGTTTTCTTGTCGATCCCATGGGAATGCTTATTTGTTCAGGTTTGCTCACTTTCCTCTGCACACAACCTCCTCCTGCCATGTATTATGCATATAATGTAATAATAAGGCAGTTTTGATTTTGAATGTTAATAATACCCAGCTAGATATAGTAACAGCAGCAGCATATATCAAATTACTTGTGACAAAAGAGCCGCCTTTGAAGGCATCATTTGGGTGGTTAAAACACAAGTAAAACAATTGTTCTCAGCCACCACACCGAATTCTCCACCCTCTGTCGTCTGTCTGTATGTATAGTAGTATGCATAATACCGCCACACCGTTTCGTTCATGTAGGATCTTGACTTCTTAATTAGAACTTACACGGCTGTGTGTGGATTCGATTAAACATGCTGTAGCGTGTTTCATGTTATTAGCTAATTTAAGTGTTAATTTTACAATTACAACCCTGTCTGATTTCGAAATTTGTTAGATAAGGAGCGCAATGTAATAAATTAATTAATTATTAATGGCATTTAGGCCCCAATGTTTGCGCGAAAAGAAGTCGCCGTCCAATTAATCAAACCGACTAATTTACGATGCAAATATCGAATCATATTGGCGATTTATTCACGCATCCATTATTTACATTTGTGTCAAATTATTAAAATTTTTGTTTTAATAATAATGAATTGTTTTAAAATTATTATGAGCTAATCAAACTGAATCGAATTAAATTTGTATAAATTTTGGTTAAGCAAATTTAAATTCCGTTCGATTTACAATTTATTCGAGTGGAAAAGCCGTTTTTCCTTTTGCGTCAATTTAATTACCTTCCGATTTGCAAAAAGGACGAAATTAATTTTTTGGCGAAGGCGCCACTAAACTCGTTTCGATTTAATAGTTTTATTATAATTTCGCTAGTAAAAAGTGGTTGAATAAATTCGTTTGATATAAACCGTCTATATCTTAGTAAACTAATGGTATAAAGAAGAGGCGGCGTGCCCGCCCCGGTCGTCGTTCGAATCTATACCATTCCGTTTGATTTAAGCTGCTTTCAAGCAGATTACTTCAAGAAGCGGCCTTTCCGAAAAGATGATCCTGCAATAATTTAAGCGATGCCAAAACGTCTTACACCCGCCCCAGCACAAGAAACCCGAACGAACGAATGTGTGCGAATATCTCGCACTTCGTGGCTTTAAAACGTTCAATCTCAGCCTCGATGCGCGGCATCTTATAGTCTCAACTTCGAGGCCTCATCTCTTTTACAACATTTCCCCCTTTATCTTACCCACCAAATCACACGATCCACGCTTTTCGAATCGCTTTATTTACTTACCGGAATAAGTCCATCGTTTTCGATTCTGACAACTTTACACTACTTTTCGTTCAATTTTTCGCTAATTTTTCGAAAGGTAGAAAATAAATCCGAACGCTTGTTGCATGAGGAATGGTCATATCTCATGCACAAAGTGCACTTGTTTATAGGCCCCGACCAGGGCTAATCAGAACGTGTTATTGTGGAAATAATGCAGATCATCCACTCGTGATCTCATCAACCATCACGCTTTGCCGGCTCTAATCTCGTTCAATGATCAAGGCAAATACTTACATGCGATATTATACTTTTAATTACAATTGCGAATCATCAGAATGGCGTTTGTTTTGCATTTTTATTTAGATCGGATTTATTTTTCGGCCGAAAAGTGGATTACATAGATCTTAATTTAGCGTGACGTTTTTGTTGTGGGTGCATACGGATTTTTGGCAAACAGCTTTGCGCAGACAAATTTATTTTCTAACTTGATGTCGCACTAATGTGGAATAACTGCAAACTATGAATTGTAAATTTTTATTGCGGGCTTTACGTCCAGGGAATTATTACACCTAAACTCAAAAATTGCAACTTTAGTACAAATGGAAAATCGCTGTTTAAAACGATCTTATATTTAATTTTAAGGAAAAAAATCTTAATTGTTAAATTTTCAGTGCATTAAGGACTTAAGTATGTCGCTCAAATTAAGCGGTACGCATCCAGAGCGGCGTATTCGATAATTAAATGGTGTTTTATCGGTGCTAACTTTATTGTCATTAATTCCCTTTTTTTATTGAACATTTGATGTTTAATAAATAATTCAATTATCGAATTTTACGTCAATTTTAATGTGTTAATTCATGCTTTGTTGCCCATTTACACGAGTTATAAAGTTTTGCTGCTTTTTTCATTGCAGTCAATTTACATTATTATGATCATTATTATTACTATTATCGAAACCGCATTTCGAGCTAAAGTACATTTATTATTAATTGGAATTGAATTTCCTCAGAGACGAAAAAAAAATTTGGAATAAATAAATTGAATTAAACAAATTGGACAATCAGTTTGATACTATGGGATTTGATTTAGCAGACGTATAAAAATATACGCGATAGCAAAATATATCCGATATGTCAGTTGGATGAACTGATTTGCTATTTATTTATTTACGATTATTTCAACAAAAAAATAAATGATATGAACAATAATTTCAATTTGCATTTCAATTCGTGCATACATTCGATTTCAATATTCATATGAATAATATGATCACACATTTACAATTAACATGATTATTAAATTAGATAAAGCTTAATGCATAAACGATATATAACAATTATGAATTGTTTGCTCGCTAAATTATGGCTTCATTAAAAATAATTAGATGATGATATAATGTGATTTATGTTTAACAACAATATCAATGCAAATGTGGAAGCCGCATACACAGTTCCCGAAATGAATCCCTCCGATGCATTTTTATTTATTTCCTCGGATAGGCAATAAGTATATTAAATAAAATTTGTGCATCGTAAATCTATAATCCTGAAAATACCGTGTAGTTAGAAAAACGTGGAATTCCTGCACGAAAATTCCTTATATTATTAAAAGATTTGAATGTAATATGAATATCTAAGCCGGATCCTAAATATATATCGCTAAAGGCGTAGTAATATATTTATGGCACAAAGACATTTTTCGTGTACATACACACAAGTTTTTCTTATTTTTTTCGTCATGTATTAACTTTATGTTTACTAAAGTTTGATGAAAATTTGCATGCGCTCGAAACTTTTGGCCAAAATACGTCGCATCTTTTAACAAATTCCTCTTTTATATTTATAGGAAAGTTGTAAATAAATTACACTTTGTTGATGTTGTTTATAATTAAACATCATGTAATATTTGTAAAAGTTTTTAAGGTTTTAGTAAAGCGCACCCGGCGCGACCGCCAATTTTCTAAACGTCTTTTGCGGGGTTTTAATGAGTTTCTTTTAAATTTTATCACTTTTCTATATAAATAGTGCAATTTTGGATGTATAGAGTGAATTTGGAATTTTATATTAAAAACTTCACTACGAAAAAAAAATAAAAACCTTCTCGGAACTATGTTAAATTTACCTAGTTAATTATAGCTTAATAACATGTTTGTTGTATGTCTTGTTTAAAGTTCCAAACAGGCTCAAGGCTCTATCGGAACTTATAGTACATAATTCGTCGAAAAAAAAAATACAAAATTCTACGTTTGGACGGATTCGCTTCTGACTTATTCACTTCTAAGCGCACACATTAATTATTCATTTAATGCAAGCGAATAATTTGCAATCGAATAGAATTTGAAACTAATACTATGCTGCACAAGATGTCAGGATGAGAAGAAGGTGGTTGAATTATATAGGGGTAGAGGTCGATGTATAAAAGGGGGTGGTTGGGGCTGTCGAGCCGTGTTTGAGCCATGCTTTCATAGCTTTGTTGGAAGGTAATGTACTGCGATATGCTTGTAGTCCAAGAAGATATGGCCAGAACTTACTGAATATCGTTCACACTTTGGAAATCATGATCCTATCAATTTTTTTATAGCCGCTTTATTAACGTTTTAAATAAGGGTCTTATAAAGTTGAGGCAAGTCGTTAAAAAAATGTTCCTATGAATTTTTAGAATTTCAGTTCTGTTCGATATAAAATTTGCCTAATTTAGCTTTCGGGTAATTTTTCTCCGAATTTAATTCTATATCCTGAAAGGAGTTTTGTCAAATCCAGATGTACGTAGGTAAATAAATTTGTTGTATGTATGTGGAGTTTTTGTAAAAATAGTTAGTATAAGAAGAAGACGATTTCTGTAGTCAGATAACTGATGGCTCTACTAAAATAACGTCCTCATGAAAACGAGTGCAATGTTAGATTGAGTCAAACTTCAAAAGGAGGCAGACTCTTTTGATGAGAGAGGAAATAGACTTTTTCAATCAATAAACGTTACCATCAAAAACGAACTACAGATATGTCGTACGTATTCAATAAAATTCTCTAAATTTACTATCTATTTGAATAAGACATAAGATCAAAGCGACTCAGAAACTGAAATGATTTTTCTGCTCGCCATTAGTTACTTGATGCAATTTGATTGTTTAATATGTTCCAGGTCCAGGATATTGGGGCTTAATGAATCCGCAATGGAACATGTGTTCCAAAGGGCGACGACAATCGCCCATCAACATAGATCCAGATAAATTATTGTTTGATCCATACTTGAGGCACATCCATCTCGATAAGCACAAAGTACGTATACATTTATTTATCGCGCTTATATTTTTCTGAACGTAAATGTAGTGAGTACGTGGAGCAAAAACAAAAGTGCAACAGTAAACTGTGTATAATGGTTTTGATCATTAGTGGTGTCCCGCAAAGCGTATACTCTATGATTGAATGATAGATGACCTTATATACTGGAATAGCGCGAGTGTAAAATATTTCAGCTCACTTTTACCAAACCATTATCATTTGTCATCTATCAAATATTCAACAATATCCTGTAAATACTATAGAGCGCGAAATGTAAGTGTTAAATCATTCATTTCGTTTTCCCCGAAACGCCTAATGATTGCTATGCGCATATTTTAATTCGAACAAATAAAAAACACTTTTTTTGTTAATCATAAAAGCTTTTTAAATTTTTGGCGAACTTTAATTGTTTCATTAATTTTTCAGACAGTTTTATGTCTCAAAATTCCCAATTTACAATTCCCGATTTCGAATCGTATAATTTATCCGTTTTTATTGTATTGGCAAAATATATTTATGGGAACGATTGTTGCAGGTAAGCGGGATGCTGCACAATACCGGACAATCGCTGGTATTTAGGGTCGATAAAGACACAAAACAGCACGTAAACATATCTGGAGGGCCATTAGCGTATCGATATCAATTTGAAGAAATATACATTCACTACGGAAGTGACAACCAGCAAGGATCCGAGCACCACATCCACGGATATTCCTTCCCTGCGGAGGTGAGCATCGATATTTAGCTTCTTCTCTTTTTTTATTTATTTGATAAATAGTGGTATGAGCTTGCTGCCAGGAATACACTCTATTTAAACCGACGTATTTTCGCCAAAAAAAAAAAAACTTTACGAAATTTACTATATATATTAGTGTCTGGAAATGCAGAATCGAAACTTTATTTTCGTATGTGAACCGAATTTTAAATAAGACATCTTAGACAGTTTGATGTAGTATTTTGGGCAGGTAAGGGTGGAAGCAACGCATACGTACTACCGAATTTATATTTTAACCATCCAGATTCTCGGAGCGGCTCCTTTCACTACGTACTACGCATCGGCATAAATAAATAACGCAGAAATCAATTCGTCGGTATAATTGATGTGTGTTTATTCGGTTCGGAAATATAATGAGAGGCATTGCAAAAAAAATAAAGTCAAACGAAAATTCGCTACTGCAAAAGAATCGAGAAACTTTGTTTCATAGTAATTTATGTTGAAACATTGTTAAAAGTGCTCCATAATTGAACGTTTACAAGTTTTCAAGGGACTTTTCGGTCGTTATAAAGAAACAAAACTGTATTTTTTGAGCTACAAAATAAAATTATAAAAGAGACATTCAAACATGTTAGATAATAATTATTTTTCTGCAAAAAATACACAACGTTACTTTGTTCCTTTCGTTAACGATATATTTTTCTTGTTACGTCACATTTCCTTCGGGAAGGAATTCTTAATGGTCTTATTATTTTGACACTTTAATAATGTCTTGTTTCAACGTATCGTATGATCAAAGGACTATTTGCATTTAATTTTATTCTGTGCAAAATATCGACAACTTTTATCTCGCGCGCATTGATTTTAGCGATCAATAGCGATTTTTGAAAAAATATCTAGTTATGACAAATAACTCGTATGAACTGGTATAACAAAATCAAGAAAGTGGAGTGAGCGTGCATACACAAAATCGAGTCAAGTTCCAATTCAATGGTCCTATTTTATTTCATTTTTCTATAATAAGATTTTCAGCATCTACGCCAATGCTTTAGATTGGAATAACAGTTTTATGAATCTGGAGCTTTTACTTTACGAAGAAAAAAATCTAATTCGACGATTTTTTTTTTTATTTGCACTTCTTTAAAACGCTACTATGGATTTAAATATATAAGCAAATGAAAAGCGCGCTCCTGCAAGATTTAATTCTGATTTAGTTGCAAATTAATAGTTGAAGTATTTCATTAAAGTAGAGTTTGCACAATGGGAGGGAATATTTCTACAGTTTCGCGTCTTTTAGTCATGTGAAGATATTTTTAATAATTTTAGATATTTAAGTTTAAAAACTAAATAAGGACCTGAAAATGGGGTGTCTTTTAGCACGTACAATAAAAGCCATGTCGAATGAATGAATATTAGATTGACAAAATATAATTCAGTTTTTTATGGTGCTATAGTAAAATTCGCGTGTTTTCCAGGCTTTACACATTTTTATTACCGTTTCCTTCATTTTAATATCTTAATCTTATGTATGCAATCTATATTTTGTAAAATATTATGCACATTAAAAACTTTTCGCATACTAGAAGATTAATATTTAAACTAGTCAAAGAGTCCTTATATGGGGGATAGGATACAAATTGAAATTTAATTAGTTCATGATAGGTTTCGAATACACTAATATGAAATTTAATGAAATTCAGTTTGTATATACCTGCTGGATTCGAATATCAAGAAGGATCAATATCATGAAAGTTAATTTACTTTTTCTATTGAATGGTGAAAAAAGGCGCTCAGGAAAAGTACACTGCTACTACTATATGAAAGTTATATTCATTTACCTTCATATAATAACATAGTTTCGATCAGAAATCAATTTTAATTAGTTTACTTGAAACTTGAGGCTTCTAGTCGAATTGCTCGTATATATGAAAGTTATATTCTGTTTCTTACCCGGTTGCCATTGAATCAAAGTGCCATTTAACTGATAACAATATTAATTTAAATTGTTTCAAAATACCTTTCTAATAGATGGAAAACGTTTACTAACTCGTGCTAGCTCTTACCAGCTTTACTCCGCTCAAATAAATGCCGGGGAGGGAGCTTTCAACGAGCTTTCGCTCCACACTCCACCTAAATATTTTCCAAATTAATTGTTGCTAATTATTTCTTGCGCAATCAATTATTCATATTTATTTTTAATGCTAGTAATAATTCAAGGCTGGCAATTAAAATCGCGTCATGTTTTTGCCAAAGCCAACACTCGGTATGGATTGAGCTCTAATAATAATCAACTGTGGAAATTGAGGTATAGTGTAGCTTGTCACAGCGGTGAAACAGTTCATACCTTCCAACAAGAGCCAGTTTCTATATCGATTTAAAATAAATCAAGATTATGTCTCCCTTTATGAGACTGTTGCAAATCATTAATTAATACCTTTCATTTTGACTTTTCGATTGCCACGTTAATGTGACTTTTTTGTCTGTCGCATAATTAACAAGAACGATTAAAAAAAATAACTTATAGTCAATTTTTCTTCGCTAACTAAATTGTAAACATCATAAGAGGCAAGTTTGATATTTTATTAACAACAATAACAATCATTACCCTGACGTAATGCGACGAGCTCCGTCAACGGTATTGTTGCAAGCCCTATTCAACTCCGCTAATGGGAAATTCTAGTCTCGAATCTTTTCTTTTGTACGACTTTCAAAGAACATCCGATCCACTGTTTACTGTACGAGAAAAAACAGACAATTCAATTTTTTTTTCTTTAAATAAGTACACATACACACACATACACCACTATAAGCAAATTAACTCGGCCATTTCTATTAGCTCTATTCAGTCGCTCAAACACGTTAGAGGGTTTGTTTAACGATATTGATTTGGGGAGAATGGGGTCGGAGTCTTGACAAAAGTCGCATGGGATTTGAAATTCTTCCAAAGATCTTCAAAAAAATTCATAGAATTTCAAAACATTTGAAAGTTTTGAGAAAATAATTTTCAGCACAATGAAATTCGACTATAAGAATGCGAAGGTTGGCAGGCTAACATATTTTCATAATAAAAATAAGCTTTATGCATGGTGACAGCTATAAAAGAGTTTTAAGTATGTGGATCATCGTGATTATAGTACGGTTTTATATAAAGCAGTACATCTTTTTAGAAGTGAACGCGAGCTCACGATGAACGTAACGAACATAAATATATCTATATTTAAGTAGATCTAGCGTAGTAGTATGTAAGTGGTATAAAGAATACACTTTGCGTTAAATATAAAAGTCGTCGCAAATAAAATGATTTGAAAATTGGTGGAAATCTCTATACTATACTCTCTACATGGTTATAAAAAGAATGAATGAGCACATTAATATTTATGAGCAGTTGTTTGGTTGCTTTCTGTATGGCTCAATAGAATAAATATACTAGTCGTCGTCGTCGTCGACGTCGTAGGTTCCACAAAAGATGTGAGGCTAAATCGATAGGAATAAAGTAATAACACAGAATAGATACATATATCCCAGTCCATCACGCTGACTTTTCGAGAAATTCAATAAGTCGTATTTCGAATCCGGAAGGGCCTCCAGAAAGACGAATGCGAGCTTAGATGTATATAGCAGTACATGTACTGAAAAAAATCCTGAACAAAAAAATTGCTCGCTTTTCGATGTACTACTATATTGGCGCTGAAATAATACGACTGGAAACGCACTTATGCAAAAGGAAAAACAAACAAAAAATCTGAGCTAATGAAAATATACGAGATATTTTTAGTCGTCCGAAAAATATTGCTCTTTCTGTATCAATAAATGGCCATCACGCAATAAATCACAGTTTAATGAAAGATCTCAAAAAATATCTTTAAAGACTCAAGGAATCTCATAGATCTCCATAAATCCTTAAGAAGTCTCATGAACGCTCAAGCAGCGCGCAGAGAAATTTTGGTTAAATAGCTTCAAATAAAATATATTTGGGAAATTATTTTGATTTTTATTCTGCGATTGTACAAACATTTACATAACATGTCGAATTTCATGGCTGTGAATATGAATAAACGATGAGATTTTATTTCCAGATTCAATTGTATGGATTCAATAAAGAATTATATCATAACATGTCAGAGGCACAACACAAATCCCAGGGAATTGTCGGGATATCACTTATGGTTCAGGTAATAAAGCATCAATTTTATATTTTTATGTAATATTTTTTGTGGTTTGGCGACGACTATTAGCGGTTGAAATTTGATCGACAATATTTAGAGTGTTATTATCTGCATAAATGTATACTATATATTTATTTCATAATTGTTGGTTCGTATTATAAAGTCAACTGAAAATGACACTTTAATTAAAATCACATTTAGATGAAATGAATCCATTTAATAAAACGAGAGTTTGGACAATAATTATTCAGAGTCCAGCAAAGCGACACGTATTAACTAATAATTTCTGTAAATGGCCATACGCATTCTATGGCTGGACCAAAGTGTTTATTTCGGGACATTTGCTTTTTATGTACTTGATGTCGCAACGTTTTCGAGACAGTTTAGCGTTTATTTGGCTCGCTGGCTCTCGCGTCCTATTTTATGCACCCGCACCCCATACACAACAATGTCCGGTCAACTAATATTGGACATTTCCAAATTCCACTTGCCCACTTTAATATCACTTCAACAAATTTATTTCTCTATGACAAAACGCCTTTAATTTCCCAACCGCATTTACTATTATTATTATTTGCTCAACATTGCAAAAAAAATACTATCAACAATATTTATACGTAAAAGTTTGCAGATAAAAAATTAATAAATAATAAAAGAAAATATTTTGCCACTGCTGGGACTCGAACCCAAGTTTCTTGATTCTCGGCCGAGCGCATCCCAATTAACAAAGCCATATATCTAAAAACGGGTGGGAGCTAACCAAATGTCCCGTATTCAAATAAACGTCCTTAGCTATTTAAAATTGGGACATTGTCCATATCGGACCCTCCCGCAATAATTTCTGCATGAGTAGCGCTGGAAGGGATCGCTTCATCCCTAAAAGCTCAGAATCAGCTAAGTATATATACCTATAAATGTATATTACGCTTTCATTCTATGCTAATCTGTTTCAACATTCTCTTCTAATATGTACTCGTATAGTATACGTGTCCGTGCGTTAAAGTTGCTAATTCAGTAGAATAGTGTTTTTTTTTAATTTTTATTTCGCAAAAATTTATTATGCAGTCGGAACATTACAACAACAAAAAGATATTCGATCTTTTATGCTGAACAAAGCGTATTATTTAAATGCACAAACGAATTTAATTACATCACAAAACATAAGGAGATATTTTGATTCGAAATTTTTATAATTACATGCAACAATAAATTAATTATTCCGTCTGTAGTTGAATATTTTTGCTTTTCTGCTTTGTTTACTTTTAATAATGCATACTCTTAATTATTAATCTAGAAATCCGGTTAAGATTATACTCGTTCGTAAAAGCACTAATTTATTAAAATATTAATCAGAAAAAATATCAGTCGACGGAGGCTTATTAATTATTAATTTATTACGTGTTTTTTCTTATTGTCGTTATTTTTTTTTTCCTGTTGGTTGGTTATGGTGTGAGTGTAAACTAGCATGAAAGCACGACAGAAAAAAAAATACACCTACAGGTTCAAAAGTGACTTGAGTCACGCTATATCTACTTTTGTACTACATAAATACGCAGAGGGATGGGCGCGACTCGAAAGGGTAGCGGGTTGCCGTTTATCTTCTGTAGTGTTATAGTCACTCAAATATCATGTTAAATGTGTTTTTGTCACGGTTTCAGATCGGTGACTTGCCAAATCCAGAGCTCCGGATCATCACCAGCGTGTTTAACAAAGTCCTACATAAGGGTGAGTTTTTTCTCCCGTCATTCCATTCGATCATCTTAATCATTCTAATTAAAAATGGAAAAATTCTCTATGAAAACATCATCATTGGAGAATTAATTCCGCGTTCTTCCTTGCTGGATTTTTTTCATTAGAGATAATTAAAATGTCATTTCTCTCCCTCTTGCTCTTGGCGCGGCAAGTTGATTTATCGAGTTTCTCAAGTATAGTTTTGGTTCAACATTTAGCCATTTGTGTATGATTCAATGAGAAATGGCAAAACAATACCTATGAACCGCAACTTAAATGAATTGTCGCTATTGTTGATTATTAATGTTTACTAGAATTTCAATTGGCTCTCGAAACTACTGATAAATGAGCCGCAATCTGACAACGCTATAATCATCATAGAAACACACAAAAACGCTATTTAGCTTTCTTAGAATTAGTAAAAAATTGAGAAGAATTAAATTGATACATACAAAATTGCATGTGTGTGACAGAGATAGTCACAGAATTTGCATGTGTTAGAAAGAGATGGAGCGCACTGCTTCTACAGTTGCTAGATTTTTATAACTAGGTCCTGATACAAGGACCACAACAAAAAACTTATAACTCAGTTAAGTTAGATTGATTTGTCACAAAAAAACAAAATATAATTTCATTATTTCCTTGAGGAATAGTTGATTAATATGAAGTGCTGTTCAGTTTACTGAGCGTACTTATCCACTAACTAAAAGAGCGCCAAAGTGACAGAATGTAGAGGGCCAGGTTGATAAATGAATGCGGCCGCACTCCGACAACACTGATAATTGTTTCTTGGTGACTGTTGTTTGTGTCACGTGACCGACTTCTTAGCGGAAGTGGAATAACTAATGGACTTTTAATAGATGGCACTATGTGGCCGTCTGGCACGCACAGCCATCTATCCATCTACTCGAGGACTTGTTAGTAGCCTCCTTAGATATGTGTTTCATTATGGCAAAAGTGCCATACCATACCTACCGATGCAAAGCCGCAGCAGCAACAGCATACCGGCACGCAAACCAGGTTCATCTAAATGCCGTGTCATAAATAATATAGCGGCTGGTGATGGCGTGACTCGAATGATTGACCTCGCATGTAATTAGCTCGAAATCACTATATGTGTATATATGATATTACTTTTGATTGTGTTACTTTACAAAATCTATCATCAATCCAATTACTTAATTATTTTTCAGGCTACTGATCGCCGGATAAGGGAAATTTATTGTATGAATGAATTAGCAGAAATGTAATAAAGTATACATACGAATTTCTGTGTGTGTGACAGAGATAGTGTGTGACAGATGTGTGTGTGACAGAGTATTGGGAAAGCGCTTCTGCGCATGGCGGTGCGCGTGATGTAGATAGTTTGTAACAACAGCGCGCAGTATTTCATAAAGATGTTAGAGATGTTGGCAAAAAAGTTATATGGTAATTATCCTAATTCAATATGTATGTAAGAGAAGGGTAAGTTTGAGGGGATTTGGTGGTGGGGGGCAACAGCAAATAACATGCTAAAGACGGATATAAGTTGGGGTAGGTAGTCTGAAAGGAAAACTTGCCTTCCGTCACAAAAGCCTCTTTGCTCCGGCAATCCGATTACCGGTTGCTTGCCACCTCCGCTTCCGCAAATCTAAAATGTGACCCGAAGAATCAATTTGTGCAAAGCTCTATTACAATACCTTTTCCACGATAAACGATTTCTCATTTGTAATAACAACCAGCGTTGGTCCAACTTGTATAATTATTCGCCCAGAAGATGCATTTATTCCGAAAATGCACCGGCTTCTGGAAGCTGTTGCACCACCAGCTTTCACATACTATACGACCGGCCAGTCTACTGCAATGATCTCGTTACAAAGTTGCTATTAATTTGCATTATTGAATTCTCGCTATGTGCACCCACACACACATATCTACATATGGAAATCAACCACTTCAAGCGGATTGATGCCTCGTGTTTCCTATGATTTCGAAATGAGATATTACTAAACAAACCGTGAACAACCAATCGACGTGCATCTAATTCGCATTTACACCATACCACGCCTGATTTCAAATCATCCTGAACTTAATTTACAATTATTACCATTGCGTTGCATATTGCTCGATCATACTTAATTATTTTGCAAGTACAGTGGCGGCCAAAAAAAACGCAACACCTTTAAACGAATAGTAGGCGTAATTTTAAAAGTTTTAGTGTTGTAAAATGACTTTTTATTAAAATTGAAAAAAAAAATTAAAATAAAAAAAAATTGATATTTAAAAAAAATATTTTTTTCCTGCAGCAACTTCTCGCAATAACCAACCGTTTTCTAATTCAGCAATGGCTCTGGATTTTTGAAATGTGTTTAATTGAGGCATTTATTTGAAGGATTTAAGTCTTTTGTGATAATTTATTATAAAATTATTTTGACACTGACAATAAATATGTGACTAATATCAAGTATGCTAAAAAGTTGTATTTACAAAGGGAAATATTAGGTGTTGCGTTTTTTTTGGCCGCCACTGTACCATGCTTCATCTCTCTCTAACTCTAAGGGAAAAGTATAGCGCTCTCTCTGTCATACTACAAGGTGACGTAACAGCCAACATTTATTCCCCAGAGTTTCTGTTTAAAATAGCTGGACGAAAAATATTAGATTATTTTGAAGATCATCAACGTGCATTATGGTTTGAAACAAAACTAATTAATCTTGATATAGAAAATTTGCGGAGGAAAACAATAAGGTTGGTTTTTTGATAATAAAATTGAAAAGACGAATGGAAATCGATACGTGCATAATACATAAACCAGCATTCATCAAGTTTCACTTAAAATTACACTGGCAGATTCATATATCAAAATGGAAAAGCAAAGTTAGACGGCTTGCTTTTGTTAAACGAATACATTTACCCAATTTGCGCTGAGAAAACATGAGAATACCAACACATGACAGCTATAGTATGTACAATGCGGCAAAATAAAAATCTAAACATAGAAATTTGCGCAAAAATATATGATTTTTTATATTTTGGGGGTTTGCTTTGCTCAATGGTCCAGAGAAAACCCCAGTGCGTTCCTCTTTGGTAAACATCTCGCCGCTATAACAGCAGGACGGTTTTTATTATTTTTTTCTTCTCCATGTTGGCGTATCGTTAGAATGCGATGAAAAATGGTGTCGAATTCCGGGGTGAGGTTGTTTATTGGTCGGCTAAGAGCGTCGCTATCTGCACTCAGCAATGGTATGATTTACTACCGATATAGACGCCACCACTGCGGCGTACCGGATAACAGTCGAGATTTATGGATCCTCCACTAAAATAAACCCGATTTTAATTATCACTGGCATTAAAATTAAATAAAAACATTCCATACACATATCATAACAGCTCCTGCTGCTTGTTTGTTCAACCGCCACTATCATGCATACACCACCAAAACAACACCGGAACTTTATCTTTACATTTTATTTTTACAAAGCTAAATAAGCTCGAATAAATTTTTAATCAAAAATTGCATAAATACTAAAGTAATATTAGTAGAAGGGTTTTGAATTTGCCGCGCCAAATTCCATAATTGTTATTGCGTAACCACGGATACGGACCGACACACCGGCGGGTTAACCAATTACAAGCTTGGGATTGGCGCGGCAAATTTAAATCACTCTTGAAGAGAAGATTGTAACATTTTTTGCGATTAGAAAAATTTCTAAAGAACAAAAAAACTCCTCTTTGTTGCTCATTCTGCACACACTCTAAATTACTGAAGAGACCATATACTGTAGAAAGCTCTTATCTTAATTTCTTTAATTTATCTCTTTGATGAGACCAAGACGAAACTTTGAGGACAAATAGTTTCTTTAGGCAAGAGCTACACTAGACCAGAAATCCGAACCCTTGTGATTAGTTAAAATACGTCTGGCATTGTTGGTTTGGTGTTCGTATAGGTCACGAATGATCCCTCTGGACTATAAACAGGAATTATTAATTCTATCCCGTCCGAACCCGAAATCATCATAATTGCGGATGTCGCTATATTGTCACGACAATATCGCTAAGATCATGTTCTCTATGGGGGAGCTCATTCAAGCAATATTGGCGTCTTGCAATCTGCTCCTAAATATGTTTTTATAATTTTTTAGTAATTCATTAAATTGCTAATTCAATCAACAGTAAAATTCGAAGCATTATAATGAATCGATTGGGAAAAGTGGCCCCAAGTGTGCATTTCAAAAACGCAAATAAGAATAAATAACAATTGACGGTAGCATTGCGTGTTTGGTCCGAAGGGCCAACTTGTCATTGTCATATTTGCTGATACACCCTATTCACAATATTTATACGCACCCTGCGTTGCTTTTATTATTTTCCATATGCTAAGCAATTTTTTTCTCCAGATTTTTCTGGAGTCATTTTTATTGTCATATTTATTAAGCGACTGTTAAAATGGAATTGCCTTTCAAGGCATCTACGAAAGTCTGTCCGTTTGTATGTCTGTACGTATAAAAATGTTCTTCTATTATTTTATTTTTTTACATCGCCCTGTATGATTGAAGAAAATAAACAAAGTATAACAAGCGGGTTTTAGCACTATATAATAATTACTGCCATTCGAGATTAGAGCAGAACTAATGTGGTAAGTTGTAGCAGCATATTCCTAAGCTCAAAGTGTAATTATCGTCCTGATTATCCCATCTTTAAGCTGGTCATTTAACTGTTGACCTTTTACTCATTTTCCGCTAAATTGGAATTAAATTTATTACCAAAAAATTACCCCGTTTAATATTTAAATATCTAACGTATTTTTCGGACGTAAAATTTACTTATGTGCGTAGTGCGTAAATTCATTAATTAAATATTAATTGTAGCATAGGGATTGTGTTGACGATGCCGGGAAAAAACATTCCGACACGTCAGGTTGACGAGAAGCTTGGCTGAAGCTCAGCTTTTTCAGTCTAGACGTTTAGCCCGTTTTTGTTATTCATTTTCCAGCCTAATTAGTGAAAGCTTAGCTGCTTAATTTCTTACAGACTCTTTAGTTTCATAAAAAAATTGTTGTGATTTTTATAGTAGTTGATATTTTTTGTTGATAATAATTGTTTCATACATTCGCACTGTAATCAGATAAATTAAATACGATGGACAATTTGGTTGACAATTTTTGTAGCGTGCAAACAGCGAAATTTATTTAACAATACTCAACAGACTCTTTTTTTTCGTCGAATTTTTGCCATTCAAATCATAAATTTATACATTATTTGTTTGTTGAATTATTTGATTATTCAGCCGAACAAAAAGAGAATTTACATATAGTTATATAATATTAAACAACATATAGTAGTCAATTTTTAATTGCATTGTTCATACTAATAATAATATGGTTAACAAAAAAAAATAAAAATATATAAATCGTGTATTTAAAAATGTGTGTAGAATGTGGTGGTATAATTATACAGCTTTTATATCGGTCTGTGTAATTTATTACACATTACGCTGAATCTATTTTATAATTCCACATTCCAAATGCAGTTTACATACATTTAGTGCTGAAGTAGCACAGGGTGTTAAATATTTATAATTATTCAAAATATGCAAAAAAAAATAATAAGGCAGGTAAAATATGTTTAGCTGCCTAGGCAGGTAAAATATGTTACCGGCCTAGGGAGGTAAAATATTTTTACCTAACTAGGGAGGTAAAACATCACCAGCCGGTATTTATTATTGAGAGAATTCTCAAATAAATTGAAATCGAGCTTTTCACTGAAAAAAATTGTTATGACTGCTTCACATATGCTAAAACCGTTTGAAAAAAATATAAATGCGTGTATAATTGTTGGTAAAAAATGTGTATTTAATACACCTACACCTACACCTACACAACTTCAAAAGCTCTCTATAATTAGATGTAGCAAATTAAATTCAAATTAAAATTCAATCAGAGGTATTTTTAAATTTTTTTGTTTACATTTCCTGGAGTGATATAATCAATCAGAAAAATGGATTAGTATTTTTGTCCCATACAATATGATTTTTATAATGCATATACGAGTAGATGTAGATATATATATTCGTAGTACGACGGGCTGTAACGGCTTTCAGAATATGCCCGCTGAAAATTCGCATACATACATTGTACGTTATTATTATGTAAATAAATGCACAATCTTAATGTCAATAATAGAATTCATTCCATTTGCATTTGAATGAGAATCATAAGTTACTTTTCAACTTAAAATGCGTTGCAGTTTATGCATACATATAATATATTTGATATAAAATATGACGGCTAGATGTATTCTATATGAAATAATAAAAATAATATAATAAAGACTCCATACAATCTTATTCACAGCATTAATATTTGCATTTCTATTCAAATCAACTTTAATATGGATTTATTACTCGTATTGACTAAAATAATAAAGACAATTTTAGTGCTGCCATCTATTTTTAAAATACCTGGAGCGCGGTCTTAATGTAGCGACTATTGATTCGCCTGAAATTAAATATACGCCTTCTCAAAGACTAAAGAATAATAATTGTAGACAGTGAAGTCATTAGTTCAGTAGAACTCAACTCGAAATAATTTTTTCCAACATGAAAATTTCATCGACGACTTGTTTTGCGTATCAAAGCACAAACATTATGTAAATTCAAACATAAAAGATGTTCATTAAATTCAGTGACTTTGTAAATCGCTAAAGAGATAAATATTAAAAGAGTAGATGAGTTTTTTCTGCATCTTCATATTTTTTTTTCTTCTTGATGTAATGTTAAGCATCTGCAAATGCTGTTCGAGATGATTTTTTTTTTGCCTCTTTTGGGGAGTGGAGCTTTAAGCACAGCAGCGCAATGTTCAGAATTTGACACGGGGCAATCATTCTGGTTAAGTGGATTGTAAAAGTTAAACAAAAAATGAGAAACTTGTTCAGGGATAATGTGCTTTCAACGACATCACACTGGATTTGTGTATTTTTTAGTTTGACTAATCGAATTAAGGTAGAAACGAAAATCTTAGGCAAAAAATTGCTAATTAATAAAATCGTTTGTTTATTTGAAAACTTTTCAATAAAATACTTTTGGTCGCAGATTTAATTTTCCTAAACGAATTACATCAAAAAATAAAATCTGTTTCCACCTTTCCCGTAATCCTGCTATTGTGCAAAAAAAAGATGTGTTTCGAGCGCCTCCGCCAATTCCCACAAGATGTTTCCATTGTGGATGGAAACAAAAAATGGGAAAAACTCTCTAAGTAGTCATATTCATATTTAATGTAAAAATAAATCACAATGCTTTAAACATATTTTTTTGCCAAACATATACATGGTCGATGTAGTACGAGTGGAGCGCTCCGGGATTCTGCATTAGTCAGATTGCTCGCGATCTGTCTAGCAGATAATGGCCATCATTTTTAAGAGGGTTGAATCCGAACGCCTGCCATCATTTGTAAACGACGACGTGTTGCTATTTATCCAGTTGACAAAGCATTTAGTAATGTTCCATATTCTACGCAAGTGACATCAAGCAAAGCAAGTGTGTGTGTCTGCAAATGTTAAGATGAACAGTCGGTTGGAGGTTTTGACGAAAACTGGATGACTGGCTGCAATCCAATGACAAAGTACTAACTCTTAATCCGCAAGGGATTACCACCTGCTCGTGGTTGTGTCGAGCTGATTAAATGCTGCACTAGATATACATATACACCCCCCATATAACTAGTATGCATACACAGATCGAATTTATAGCCGTATGTGTGTTACGCTAATTTATTTAAACTTATACTCTCTGGAGTAATTTGCTACACTACAGCAATTCCATTTGCAAGCTTTACATTAATGTCATTTAGCCATTTCATCAGCGGAGGGTTGTTGCCCTTAGCTTTATCACTTTTTAATATTGCTCTCAAACTTGGTCCTTCAAATGATCTTTTTTTTTGGGGGGACTTTTAAAGATTATTGAATTTGGAAGTTTTTTGGCAGATTTTGAGAAATATTCTACCGTCTCCAACTTCGGAGCTTTTTCCCAACAAGTTCAGCTACTTGGTGGTTTTCGTGTTGGTCCAAACTTCGCAAATCCCCATAATTGTAATTTGCAAGGAAACTTTGGAAGCTTAAGGTCATTTTTGTATTTTAAGCTAATAGAAAATTTTTAAACCAATTATCTTGGATGATCTAAAAACTCGTAAATAACTCGTCCAAGCAAACGTAAATAAAAATCTCGTGCAATAAAATCCCCGTAGCTAATGTGGCTTTATTTTCTATAAACACACCGTTTGCATTAGTTAAAAAAAGTATAGTGTTTGCAAAAATACTATTTTCTGCAAGTGCGTGCAAAGCTCGAATTGCCCATAAAAACTTTTCATGCGAAATATATTATACAGATAAACCATCAAATTTATAGCATTCTGGATGGAAAAAAAATAACGACAGAACTAATTTGTGTGTGTTATATTTGCGCTAATCATAAAAATACATTTTATGTATTTCCTCGAGGGGGTGGAGAAATTTTTTGAAATAATATAGCGATTCGAATAGTGCGCAGAAATATTTTTCTTATGGAAGCAGACGGCAATGAATAATGGAGACCATAAGGGGTTGTACTTGTAACAAATCGTTTGCTGCAACCGTTTTGCTAGCAAAATGAATAATAAATTAAACAAACACAAAATAGAAAAATTATTCGAACAGATTTAGTTATGCACATCCATTAAATCAATTGCGCTAAACGAGAAGAATCACTACCGCCTAATGAAATGCATTTTTTTGTTGTCGGCACAGGGTGGATGGGGAGGAGACTCTTTCACCCTGATGTTGATGTTTCATACATTCATTAAATAAATAGGATACGTGCATCCGCAAAATGAGCACACGAATACACGTGTTAATCTAAATGAGCATTTACTTTATACAATTTCAATCCACTGTATGTGTGTGTGGAAATGCGGTTGCTAGCAACGCGTTTTGTGCTTCATAGATTTTCAGATGCATTTTCATGACACGGCAGTTTCAGGCGTTCTATACCGATTGTCCCGATTTACCACCAAAAAAATATTAAATAAGGGAAACTATTTTATTTTATGGCTTTCGCGATTAGCAGATTAGGTTTAATCGCTGAGACACGCTTTATACTAAGTAGATCTGCTAAAGTTTAATATTTAGTTATAATTCCCGGATAAGAAATTTGAGCTTTGTCGCGTGATATTTGTACTATATCTCTATATAAATATAGCCGAGAGATAGGGATGAGCCACAATACATTTTGTTAATTACAACAGCTCGTTTTCAGGATTGCGGCTCATATCTGATGTTTAAGCACCGCAAGGGAACAGAACGGGAGAGACGAAAAATAAAAATGTGCATCACTAAAATATAATTGTTTTTCGTGCATTTATCTTTGTGGATGAGTTATTTTATGAAACGTATTAAAAACATTTTTGCACAAATGCCAAATTGAAACTTATCTTTGCGCAACATGAAAATAAGCATTTTATTATAGTAGTACGTAGTACGTATAGGAAAAAATAAAAAGTTTCTAACTGAATATAAGATTTAATTAAATCTGATTAAACGAAAAAGTGCTGAATTTGACCCCGTTTTAATTATCATATAGCTACTTAACGTTTTCTCTAATTTACCAAGATAATATTTGTAATGCAATTCGGTTCTTATTAAAACTCATTAGTTCAAGATGACTATTCATTTAAACTTTCGAGAACGGTTTCTGCTAGTTGCCTGAAAGATATTAAAATTACAATTACATTATATACCGAGTGGCACTAATTTGACCGAGCGGTACAGTGGGTGCCATCCAAAAGTGAACGTTGCGTTAAATCAGGCTTTGCGCATTATAAAAATAATAGAAAAATGCGTCGTTCACTTTTGGATGCCACCAGCTATGTAATATTAATTTTAATTAATTTTGTAAATTTTAATTAGCGCCATACACGTAATTTATATTTTTTCTGGAGTATAATTGCAAATTTGATATTAATATTCATATTTTTAATTTGCAAAATATGAAATGCATATAGTTGTATTTAAATAAGTTCATAATAAGAGTAATTGAATTATTTGCGTTAGTCTAGTTAGAAATTTCATTAAAATTCTGCAGACATGCAAAATTAAAGCACGTGTTCTCTGCACCCTATATGATGTTGCAAAATAAAAATATACAACAAAAGCTCATATAATGTTAGAAAGGAGGGACGCAATTGTCACTCAAGCTTATTCAAGTTGGGCAAGTTTATTATTTCATTTCAACATTTTGCGAGCCTAAGTTATAACAGCCATTTAAATGAAACTAAAATTAGAGAATAGGAAAAAAATGTAACATAATTTCACTACTAGTAGCACTAGTTGACATTTCGTATAATCTATATGGGGGTTTGTTTTTATCTGTAATTCCAGGAGCTTCCACACCAATAAAACATTTATCTCTAAGAAGTATGCTGCCAGATACAGAACACTTCATGACGTATGAAGGCTCCACAACGCATCCAGGATGTTGGGAAACTACAGTTTGGATCATCCTTAATAAGCCCATTTATATTACCAAACACGAGGTACGAGCATATCACTTCACAAAATCTTACATGCATTTATCATCTATTTCTTCATTTGTCACAAAGTTATGCCAAAGTTGCGCGATTTTAATTAAATCGCTCTTTTGGGTCGGAATTAGTGATCAATTAGGGTCATCTAGGGTTTTATTATCTACCATTTGGGGCACTAGAGAAATAAAATTATGTGCAGAATTTTGGAGCAAAAAATATTTTGTAGTTTTTTAGATCAAAAATATTTAAGTGCATAATATTATTCATATTAGAAATTCAGTTTGTGATGATGTTGATTTTTTGTGCTTATTGCAGTTTAAATAGGTATGAATATTTGATGGGACGCTTAAAAGTTTTGAACAAACAAGTTCAAAGTGTTAAGGTTTTCCGCAATAAAGTTAACCTTATCCGGTATCCCCTTCATATGACGTGTGCTTTTACTATAAGCTTTTATGTAGTATGTTGCTTGTCAACTCTATGTCTTTCAAAAACTGCCTGCGCAGTCATCCATTGTTTAACCGACAAGTAAATAAATAATTCGGAAAAATAAATAAATGTTAAGCTTTCGTATATATGGCGGCGAAGGCGCGAGGGAAGAGATTTAATTATGTATAGAGTAATTATCGCTTGTAAAATTGTATATAGGGGTAGGTGGAATACGTAGAGGTACATAAGGGAAAAGGTTATATATTGGTGATGGCACCCTCTTGAGACTAGATCAATGTGGAAGCTCCGCACTGAAACAAAATTGCCACAATTAATTGTGGTTGCTGTAATCAGTTACAGTTTAACTATTTCGGTCAAATTTATTTTTAATTAAATTGCCACAAGCAAGCGCCGCTCTCACTCTCTATTTTTAAAACCATCCAGCTGAAAGTTTCGAAAAACCGTCTAACGATTTCCAATTTTTACAGTTGTACCAATTGCGCAAATTAATGCAAGGCTCGGAAGAGAAACCGAAAGCACCATTGGGAAATAACGCTCGACCTGTTCAACCTCTTCACCAAAGAACTATTCGGACAAATATTAACTTCAGAAACTTGGAGGTAAGCACCTTACTTTTATTACTTTTTAACGAAATTGTTATGAAATGCTAAAGTTGGCGCGCAAGGATTTGAAATTTAAATTAAGTCACGTTATTTAGTGCGCCATCTATAATTTTTTTAAATATTGTTGATTTCAATGGACATTTTTGCAAGTTGTGTTTTCTTTGGAAAGTGCTATCTCGGTCACAAATCGCTCCTTATGTTCGTCTAGTCGGTGCTAATGTGCACTTTGCATGCTCGTAGACCCCTTAGACTGGAGGTGATAGATGACTTTCAGCGTCCCAGGAGAAAGGCTTAGTTAATGGAACTGCTTCTGAGTGCGAGTGTGTATATGTATGTGTTAAGGCCCCTTTGGCTTGGCCTGGTCTGGTTGCTTGCTTACCCCCGGAATCACTAATTGAAACTGAGGTGCCGCCACAGCTATTATACACACCGAAACCACCGATTATGTTTCGCCCACAAATTGTCAATATTGTTATTCCGCCCTTTCAGCCCATAACTAATCTATTTTGCGTTCATATTTTGCGCCCACTCTGACGTTACAGTTAATTTAATTTCCACGCTTTTCCTGCAGCCTAATCGACCGAATTCATCATAATCACATTAATTCGCGAATTGTTGCACCGCAAATTAAATGACCAATTTATTATGTTAGTTTGAAGGATTTCCAAAAAATTTGAAGGCAAAAAGAGTAGATACAATGTATATTGTTTGGCAAATATTTAAAAGCATTAATTAAAATTTGCATAGAAAGTCCACAAATCCGAAGTTGCACGAGAACGCAAAATTTGCATTGTCTGGTTTCCAATTTCCTGTATTAAAATCGCGTGAACATGTCGAGAGCCATGTGTTTATACATATACACCAACCCTGTCTATATATATGGTGTGTGTGTGTGTATAAGGGTTGGCAATTCCGACCAGTATAAATGTCCGGGCTTCTCTTATTTCCGGCCGGGCAGTTTAGACTTTAGTTTGTTGTTAAATGCATCCCCATCCATATACCAGACGCAGCCGGCTCTAAATTTCCATTCTTATACATGTAATTCTAGACTTACAATTTTAAAGGCAACGAGAAGGTTTTTGCCATTCAAAGCACGTATAGCATTTACTCCATTAGCACATTCGTATTAAAATGGGATGCAATTATACCTCTGAGATAATGGCTAAATAAACTACTTCTAATGGTTTACATTTCTATATTTTTAACTACATTACGCTGTTTAGTTCTTTTGCGATCCAAAACACGAACGGGCGATTTTTCTTGCGGTCGAGCGTTTAATTTTTCAATGCATCTACTTAAAAGAATTACTTTTTGCAGTAATTTAAATTGTAAGGGCGCAAAATAAAATATCTGTCTAGGTCGTTGGAAAATCTAATGCGCTCGGCCGGCAATCGCACGCCTGCGGTTCGAATCTCGCATGACACTTTTATACTTTTTTGCATTTTTTTTTAAGTTTTTTTCTAATATTTTAAAATACTTTTATATATTTTAATATCTTTTATCGATAATATCTTTAAGAATGCTTAAATTTCCGGTGAAAATTGTCCAAATCGGAATAATTCATGCAATTTCGCACCTCATTCCGTAAATATAGCGGCAAACTCACCTACTTAAATATTTGATATAGCGTACAGCGCTTTGAAGTTAAGAATTAACTAATCAAGTTTTAAGTCCATAGAAGCAAACCGTGAAGACATTATTAATAAAATTATAATAAGTTAAGTGGCTAAAGCCCAACAGCGCTTTGTATGGATTAAATCTCCTCGAAAATTCCTTTGAACTAATTTGCAGGAGCTTAAACAATGTTGCGACAATTATTCTTCCATTCTGGGCCTACTACATTTCCCTGCAAAGATATTTCAACATATCGTGTGTGTGTGAGTGCGTCGGAAAGAATGATCGTTTTAGCATTTAAAGGTCTTCGGCGGAGCAGAGAATGAACCGATTTAGTAGTTTCCAACTAAATAACTGTCGATTTAAAAAGTCAATTGCCTATTTCCGTTTGCAGACCGAATGCTTCAATGACCCCGTGTTTAAATGACATTAACAGAATGCTTCTGGCTGGAGGCGGCGAGAGCGAACTCTTAAACCAAAAGTCTTCCGATGTGCCGTCACATAATTATCGAACATTTACCAGAAATTGCTCAATTTACAATAAAAACTCGAGATCATAATTTTGTCTGTACCACTTCAGGGAAGATTTTGCTCTTTGTGGAGGAAAAATATTAGTTTTGCGCACTACGGACGAAAAATACTACGTTTGCGCGCTAGGGCGGAAAATGCTACTTTTGCGCTCTATAGAGAATAATCTTTTGTTTGTGCGATACATGGCTTTTTAGACGCTATAAAAATATAAATTTTGGTTTGTTGCAGAACAACAGTGGAGGTAGCGTCGCCAGTAATAGTAATAGCAACAGTAACTGTCCCTCAATGCACAAGGAGATGTATTACAAAGGTAAACGATACGCTAGGGGTGCTTGTTATATGCAAACTACTAATGGATCTCTGTTGTTACAGCTAATAAATGGAGTCCCAATGTCAAGGACCAATACTCATTTCACCACAGCTTACATCCACTACATTGAGATGGTCCCGCAGGCATTTACCGAACTATACGTGTTTAGTACTATAATAATAATATGTGGTCAAAATATTATTTCTGCTCCTCCCTTAAAAAGCTTCGCCACAAATCGTGTAAATATTGGACACAATTCTTGTGATATGAAAATGCAATAATGACCAAAACAGTGTGTTTTATAGTGCGAATTTGTATATGTATATAATTTTCGTTGCTTAGTTACCACTAGAGAGTACGAGTACCCCCAATAATAAAAAAGTGCTTCTTGTTGAGACAACGCAATGTGTTAATCCTAATTTGAGTTGAGCTTCGAACCAGTTGTTTGACAAAAGTGACGGCAGACTGTGGCATTAAAAACAAATTACAAAAGTTAAAACGTATTTTCCATCTGATTGAAAAGAAAATTGGCTAGAAAATGTAAATCCCTTACTTCCTGATAAAATTGAGAGCAGTCCTTAATTCGCTGCGAGTGAGTCAACTGTAAAGATACCATCAACCCGAACGAAAAAAAAAAAGAAATACGTACGGTCTTCTGGAGCCCCTGTCAATGTTTAAATAAATTAGATATTTCGAGAATTTATTCATATAGCGGCAATGTTTAATTATGAAATTTATTATTAATATTGTGCTTATTGCGAGTTAATTAATTTTATTAATTATACAGGGTGACATTCATTATGTAGGCGAATTTAATTGATTTGGATTTTTTTTTTAATTAACAATAATTAAGGTTTTTAAATAAATATGTCAATTTTAAAGGAGATCTTCCTTCCATCCAAATAATAAGGATTCATGCAATATTAACAATTAATTTAAAATAGTAGTTTGTGTAAATATATGTATACAAATTCAAAAAAAAAAAGAAAAAAAATTATAACGCGGTAAAGTCGTAGATATTTTATATTTATTAGATCCGAATTAGTTTGTATATAAATAAACAATTAATTATTCCACATTCATTTTCGAGTGTGACAACTATACAATAAAATTAGTTAAAAAGTATGTCCATACATTTAAATTAAATATAAATATTTTGTTATTTTTACTAAACATCTACATATTAATATTATTAAAGCAAAAAAAAAAAAATCAAAAAAATGTGTAATTAATACGATCGGTGCAAATGAATCTTAAATTCATTTCAATCTCATCGTCTTGCGGGTGCCAGTCTAGCGAAGTGAAGGCAGACAGGCGGCCCTGGACGCCGAAGAAATGAAACTCGAAGTCTGAGGAATAATCGAGCATCAGCTGGCACTTAATTAAAGTAATGCCCACCTCGAATGTCTCATCTGATTCACTTCAGGACTAGAAAAGCCAGAAACACTCCTCTCGCTTGCGCTCTCTTTGTGTGTGACAAACTGACAAAACTTTCAACTTAATCCCTTAATATTACTCGGGGAAATTCCTTTTTCGCAAAACTAGCTTTACTAGACTAGTCAAAAATCTTTAGTGCAACAATGATTATTTATGCAGAATTTTATACAAATTTAATTTCGCTCGTTAAATATTTAGAATGGTTCATCAAATATTTAGCACTTTTACATTTCGTGAATTAATTATTAGAAAAATTTGACGCGCTAAAAAATGTTAAGATTTTTTTAGTTAATTATTTGAAAATAATTCCCAAAAAGCGAAACATTTTCGGTGCGTTTTTCCGAAATTTAAAATTCAAACGCACAAACACAAATTTAATTACATTGTAACAATAATTATACGCCCATACAAAAATAAACAATAGAAGTATGCTGGTCTTAATTAAATCATTTAATTTTGCATAAAGCAATTGTGCTGGAATGATTAAAAGCAAATCTCTGTTTAAATACACACGTGAAACATTAGAGTAAATCAGAAACAACTATAGAACTAGTATTATAGCACTAGTACTCTGGAGTAACTTGTACTAAAGCTATTATAAACATACCGACCCTTTGCTGCTCCGAACTTTCATGCAAATATACACCAAAACAACCGACTGCAAAACAACTTCGTTTACGGTTATTGTTGACATTTCGGTGGTCCTGATGCTTATTTATCATCATTCATAATAAATTTCGTCGTCTTAGCGGCTGCTCGATTTGCCTCCTCAGACTCCGACTTGCGAAATAAAGCTCTCGGGAAATAATTACTAGTTGTCATGCGACGATTATATCCTCCTCTGATGGTAAATTGATGGCTGCAATGTAACTCTATACTATAAAATTTAAACTAGCAATCAATTTTTGGGACAAAAATAAATGCTTCGTATGTAGCACAAAAATATTTTAATGTATATTATTGCCAAAGAAATCATTATTATGAAGAAAATTGTAACATATTATATAAATATATAGGTGAATAAATATTTATTAAAAGTTGACGAGTTTTTCTTACTGCTGCGAATTTTATAATAATTTTCCTCCGTATCCTACTAGATTTTCCAAAAAATAAAAGAGTGTTGATATAAATTCCCATTAAAAGTTGTTTTGTCGCGTATACTGTTGTTTTTTTCGATTTGTTCAAAATCCCATACTCGATACATTGGATTATCAATTTTTTGCGGGGAAAAAAAATAATTGCAGAAGCGATATCCTTTTAGAACGCTTGAGTAGGTCGGAAAAAGCGCCGCTTAGCAGAAATCGTGTGACACATCAAAATGAACTAAATAATATTTTAACTTTAAACAACATTTTATTTAAATTTAAATCCTCGATGTCAAGTGTTTTCGAAAATTCTGCAGTAGAGCAAGAAAAATTTAATTTAGATACAGACATATGTACTTGAACCATTGGTATTTTTATATTGCATGTACAAAGTCTGATCAAGCGGATTTGCAATTTAATTGGAGTTAAATTTCATGTTTAATGCCGCATTATATTTGCTCGACGCTGATTTTAGTGGGCAATAAATTAAAATTTTAATCTACTCGATTCTATTATTAATTTGCTGGGAATTAAATTTAATTAATAATTTAAAGCCGATATTTTTTAATCGCAATCAAAATAATTCATTTTACGAGAACTGATGGCAAATTAAAAAATTATACGTGAGAGTGTAATCAAACAAATAGATAATTAAGCAAAGGCAACACAATTAAACAAAAGTTGCATTAATTAAATTAGCGCGGTTCTTTGTCTGACGAGTTGATTGAATTATTCAACCATACAATGAAAATGAACAATAAAACATGGTTTAAATGATTTTCTGGTTGTAATTTCGCATAGCAGAATATTGCGTTTGCAAATAACATTGTTTATGCCAGCCTTATAGCCCGCCGCCGCCGCCGCTCACTTGGCAATTCTATTATTTCTATTACAAGGGGCTACACACTGAACTGATGTACAAAGAGAGAGTAGCAACTCTTTTTGATTAATGGATAATGGTTTTCATAGTGCAGAAGACAATTATCTTTAACTGCGGGGCGAACATTTTACAACTCTGCGAGCCAACAAAAAAAATAGTAGACATAAATAATTGAAGGCCTTAAATTTAACTTGCAATTTGGATATATTCACAAAGTCGTAAATTCCGGTAATACTCTCTTACTCGTTCAAATATTTCGCATTCATAAATTATAATATAAATAGGGGACAAGTTATTGTGCTGCTGTTGCTTTATTTCCTCTTTCTTTAATCAAACTGTCTTTTAATTATGAATATTCTAAATTATTGCGACTTAATAAATAACTGGCGAAAATGTAAATGTATCATACCGAAAGCGATAAATTAATTGCGGGCTGCTAAAGCAACAAATCCGGAAATAAAATTCATCTACCACTAGGAGCAAAGCAGAAATTAATTTTTTGCGTGCGCAAATATTGATAATGAAAACATAGTGAGATGAACTGATAACATTTGCGTGGATGATGATGATGTTTATGTATGTGCCAAGCGAAGCACTTAATTACTCAATCGCAACTTATCCGCCATACATTTATAATTAATATAAGTAAATTGCGAAACCGGTGGCGAATAATACGACCGCAAAAACAGCGCGCACAACAAAAACATTCAATTTAATAACGTTATTGTAGTTACAACCCGTTTAGCGGCGATTTTAGCAAATTACATTTTTTATACGCAGATTTATTTGCTTTGTATATGGAAGATAAACCGAAATTTAATATAAGCGAACATGAAATAATAAAATTATTGCGTGGCGCATTTCTAGATGGCGCTGCGGTCGCATTTATTTTTCTGATAAATTAAATTATTTTGCATTATTTCAACCGATTAAAATATAATAAAAATTATATGCGACAATAAAAAAGCAAAAAGCGCATTTCCAGAGGGCGCTGCCATCACCACCCCATTGACTGCTAATAAAATATCTGGCAAAACGATTATTCGATTAAATTGAGCTTGTTGTTTGGCAGTTCGCATAGAATCGAACATGGAAAGGCTGGCAGAAGAAAACGACGACGAGCAGTCTGGAGAAAACAAAGAAATAATCAGTTTCTGCTGAATTAATCCTTTTGATCGCCTACTTGAGATTATCATTTTCTTTGTTCGAGTTCTTTATATTCGTGCCTGTAACTAACACATGCCTGATCTTTTAAAGATCAGTGTTATTAAGGAGAGTTCTGTGTGGTTTGCCGAACTGAGAAAGTAATAAAATACAGTGTCGCTGAAGTGTAAAAGGAACGACGTGCTCTTATTTCTTAAAAACCGGGAAGGAAACGCTAAATTACCGATGAGGCGAGAATCTAGTCGAAAGAGATTTAGCGACTACTCAAAACTGTGTCACATTATTACAATCAATTTCGATAATATATATTGCGCATTTGTAGAGGGCGCTGCGATCGATAATTTCCGGTTTTTTGGGCGAAATAAATCTGATTTCCATTTGATCAAGTGCTGGGAGTGGATAAAAACAAGTCTCAAGTCTGTCGCAAGATGAAGAGTGTAATCAGCAAGTTGAATCCTCTACATAGTTGGTAAGCTTACTTCGCCTATTTCGAGAAGGAAATTACCTGCTGGCTCCGACCAAGACTGCACACAATTTACTGCATATTACTATACACGTCGCACATTACTGCGACACTTCTCTATATGCCGTTTCCTGCCTCTTCAATACAACCCTAACTACCCATACAAATTATAAAGTTAATATCCTTCAGCACACCTAGTTTTACAATTTACAAATTATTTCCGACAGACGAAAAATATCTACTATGTTAATCGGCTGGCATTCAGTTAAATTGTCGCATTTTATTTTCGGATCCGGCATAAATTGATGGGCAAGCACAATGCAACATCTGCATCGAACGACAACACTGCAATTTCTATCTAAAATCAATAATTAGGCTTTTTTTCGTGCAGTCTTAGCACTCTCTGTATTTTTGCCATGCAAACATTGCGAGGATTGCTTTTGCTGATAATATCCGATGTTATGAAAAATAAATCCATAACGTAAATAGCGGGGAATATTTCAATTCATTTAATATTGCGCGCTGTCGCGCTGAAGGGAATACGAAAAAGTCCCGTAAAAAATAAATTATATTTATTTCTAAATCTAAATAATCACATACGTATACGAATATAAATAAAGTAACTGAAACAATGATAACACTTACAGATGCTTAGGTATAAAGGCGAATAATTCAATTTGTAGCCGCATTGGTGCCCAAAGTTTTCATCAACTTATAACAATCCTGCAGTCTTCTTTTGTCCCCAATGCGTTCCAAAGTTTTTGCTGCTTCAACTAACATGCCAGCTCGTTCGCCGGGCGAAGACAGTAATGGTCCTGGTAAATGTTTACAAGCCATATACAATGCAGCGGCATGTTGACGTTCACCGCCGCTTTCTTGCTGGTTGCGGTCGCCTATTAATCAATCAATTAATAATGATCAACAACACCTAATAATTTATCTACCTTTCGAGCATAATATTTTCGATTTGGAATGTCGCTGACGCAAGCTGCGGTCCAGTAATTGCTGGGTGCGGCCGGGGGAGGCACCGGCCATCAGGCGGACGGTCGCGTCGTACAAGAACACCCTCGACATTGCACACTAAGATTAAATTAGAGAAAATAATTTAAAAATAGTTAAATTTAAACTTACAGGGACGTGTTCGGCGAGCATTCGCAGCGAATTCAAATCGACTTGGAAAGATGTTAAGACGTTGTTCGAAACCGGAGTCTTCGACCCCTCTTCGACATTGTCCTCCCAAATTGCGGTGCGCGTTTCCAGCAGCCAATCGCACACTAATAACTGTGCCAACTAGAACAAAATAATTAGTCACAAACACAAAAAATTATATTTAACTATTAATCCAATTTGTTGCTCGTTCTATAGTTTCGGTTGCACTGAAGAGACACTGCACACATAAAATACAACATGCAATGCAACTACAATGCACACAAAACTACAAAAAATATTTAAATCTACACCAATCGCTTGTAACTATTTAGTCTAAGTCAACTTACCATAACGAAATGGTCTTTCTTTTTGCAACTAGCGAAAGTCAAGCTATCACATAGCAATTGACTAGCCACATCGCAATCTTGCATCACTTTATTGGGCGAGCTCCCCGAAATGTAGCTTCTCCTTGCGAAATATGCCGCGACGATGGATTTCGGTAGCGGGTCTTCCAATTTCGTCAAAGCTGTCGGTACAATTTCAATTTTTCTGTACAGATTCTCCGCGTTGTCTTCATCGCCTAAGAGCCAGTAGCACGCGATGGACACGAAGGAGGACCACCATTGCGATACAGAATCTGCATAATCTGAATATATTCCATTAATGGCAGTACTAAATTTTAAATTAATTTGCTTACTTATTTGCGAGGCGCTTGAACTGAAAACTTGTCGCGCATCAACCGTCACATTGTCATTAAGCAGCTTAATGTAAGTCAAAACGTCATTTAAGTCAGTTTTCTTGTCGTCGTTCTTCTGGCCGGGCGCCACCAGGATTTGCAGAGCGGTTTGCAGCAAATGCTCGCGATAATTCTAGATAAAAATAAATAATTACTATATAGCACATTTTTCCCGACAAAAAATAATAACCTTCATTTTAATGGACAGCGGATCGACAATATGCCCAATGGAGCTAAACGGCAAACTCCGCACCTTCTCGTCTTGCGTGAACTTATTCGCAATGAAGTACTTGTAGCCATAAGGTGTGAAAATCCATTGCAATCTAGGCGGAATTGATTCACACGAATTGGTCGAAGCAAGTAGCGCAAGACCTAAATAGTATCGCTGAATTGCATGAATGAAACCAGGGAAGCTTGCTTTAATCCGCAAAGCAACCCCGACATAAATATCAATCATATCGACCGCGTTAATGCGCCCTTTAGCGGCTTCGGCCAAATTCAAAGCGCTCAAAGATGTGGTCAGTCCGATTAGATGGCAGGTTTGTTCTGGACCGCCGACTAGTTGAATCCGATGCAAATCGTTGAAGACGAGTGCCAGCTCTTTGCAGGATGTTTGCGCCTCGAAACGCGTTATGCTGAAATTTAATTTATTAATTGAATTATTAATTAAATTGAAGTCAAAAGTACCCGTCGACGAAGAATCCGCCAGCATGTCGCGATAGCCAGCGGCCGATCCAAAGGCGGTGCATTATTTGCCGGAATAATTGCCAACAGAAACATAGAAATAGCTCGAATCGACTGGTCGGTAGAGTGATGCCAAAAGTTTGCAAGCAACGAAGCAGTTCTTGCTTTGCGGCCATGCTATCGCCCTAAAAAAATAAAAAACTTACATTTGGAATTTAAATATGGCGACCGTGTTTTACCATATTCAAAAATTGATCCGCTTGTCGCCGATGTCGCCAAAACTTTTGCGCTTCTTTCGATTTGCTCGGAATCACCGGATCACCATACACAAACATTTTCACCAAACAAAATCCAAGAATTACCAGATTCAGAAGCCACAGCATCAACGACGAAGCCGAAAAGGAAACGGATGTTGACTCATTAACTAAAATTTCCACCATATTGAAATTACGACCAATCAAATTCGCGCAATTTAATCACGTGTCAAAAATGGCGCATACTTACATTGAAGCATTCCGCGTCCCGGAAATACATTTTCGTTCGATTGTCCCACTGAAAATTTGTTAAACGCAAGTCCAAATGGATTAAATGAAATAACGCAGAACATTACTAAGCATAATGTTAAGCGCGATTGATCCATCATCCCGCGGGACACGACGATGCATTCGTCGTCGCTCTCGTCTTTAATCATTGCTGAATATTCGGGACTGGATGGGAGCGAATGTTCGGGCGAATTTAGGGATACATCCGAATGTGGTGGTGTATTCTCGGGTGCGAATTTGATGTCTTGCGGGGTGCCAGTAGTCAGAAGCGATTTTAAGGTATTTTGATTTGCAGACATTTTTAGAGACATATTCTCCTGTTTCAAACGAGTGTTTGAATTCTGAAGGAAACGAATGTATTCTATAGTTTTCTTCAAAATTGCAGATTTGTTCAACTGCAACAGAAATTAATTTAAACTATTATTTCAAATGTTTCAAATTCATAATGGCCGCGCTTTTATTCGCCAATCAAAAATAAGCGCGCACCAGAAAGTCCAACATAATAAAAATTAAATCAGTAGAGTTTGAAAATGGTGTCCGTTTGATTCAAAAGCCGCGTTAAAGTTAATAATTTTGATGTTTTGCGGTGTGTGGACTCAAAATAAACAATATAGTTTTGTAAAATAAGTGCAAGTGAAAGACGAACACGTTGAACATTGAAAATTACCGGAGGAAATACTATTTTCAAGGATTCATGAATTTCGATACCCGCAGTTGCGACGCGCAAGAAAAATGGTGGGATTTATCAACATTCAGGAATAGACTACATGTAAGTGCATTTTAAATTATGTAGATTTTAGATTAGTCCTAATTGCATTTAAACGAAGCAATTCATGTGTATACTTAATGATAAATAATTTGCGACTGATTAATTACCGCGCTCAAATTGAGGTTATGTTGCACATAAGTAGTACAATTTCGACCGCAACTCTTTGGTAATAGTTCATTAAATTCTTCTTACCTTGGCTTCTACCCCAACAACCATATTCTTCAACTCGACAATCTTATCGTTAATACTTGTCCTATACTTTCTCTCAATTGCATTATGTGCACTTCTCTTAACCTCCTTGACTTTCGTCTCTTTGCCCGGAGCAATTCGATTAATCGGAACTTTGCTATCCGAATCCAAAAGCAACGGAATCCCAGATGTTGTCAATAGCTGCACATTCGAATTCAACAATGTATGCAAGGGTTGTGTGGTTGCATTCGTGTACATAACCGTCGGTTGTGTAACTTGATTCTCAGATTTAATTAACTGTGCCTGCAAGACTACAGGACCTTGCGATCCAATATTCTGCACGATAACTGGTTGTTGTTGTGTTTTCTGTCGTTTGGCCGACTTTTTCGTCTGGCTTGGTTGTTGCAACACGATGTGTTGATTACTTTGCAGTGGTAAACTGGTATAAATAAGTGGCTGTGATGTTTGCACTAAATTCGCAGTGGAAATGAGCACAGTAGTCGGGGGTTGAACTGGGATGTTTTTAATTTGGGCCGATTGTTGTCGGATTGGCGAATATTGCGATGTGACATCGACAATTGAACTTGCAGGGTATGTCGGCGAATTCAGGCTACTCGTGCTCGTTTGTTCGTTGATGGAGTTCAGACTGGACGATGAAGTGTCCATGAAAGAACTGCTTTGCAGGTGGTCTGTTAAGTCGAAACTGATGTCTTCCATCGGAAGCTGATCGTCGAGCTGCGATAATAGCGACTCGTCTTCGAATAGCTTCTCATTTTTTAATAGTTCGCTCTCGCATTGGCTTAGGATATCTAATGGCATTGGAATTGTTATTAATTTATTGCGATAAGAGATTAGAATTAAACGTACCATCAAAGCCTGCTAGATCTGAAATTAGATTGAATTCGCTTGATGCGAATTGAGGCATATTTTCGCTCATTTTGCTTAATTAATCACGATTTATTTTTCACTTGGCTTTAATTAGACAACTTTTTTGTTTATTTCCATAACTTAAGATCAGCACACATTACTCCAGCGAATCAAATGTCATTTTGAAATCGGGTGATGTTTTGCGTCATAATTGTTGATATTTTGTGGCCCCATCTATATAAATAAATAGATAAATAAATAAATTAAATAAATAGGAAACTAGTTAAGACCACGTGTTGAATCACATTCAAAATTAGTTCAGCATGTGCGTGAAAGGTGTCGCTTGTTCGGTAGTATTATGGGTAGGCAACTCTTTATACACTAAATTTAAATAAAAAATTAATGAGTGATTAATGCGTTAATTAAAAATAGCGCATATGCTGCTGTATATTTATATTAAGTTACTGTTAGTAATTATTATCGAACAGCTACTCTGTGTGAACGACCAAAGCTCGGGCAATAATATTTTGGATGGTTCTACTAATTAATTAAAAAGCATGTAGATTAGTTGATTAGTAGGAGAAAATGAAAACACTTGTATGGAATATAGAATTTATTCTTATACTTATAATATAATGCATTACATACGTGCAGTGCAATAATATAACTATTTCTAACAATATAATATAACATTACATAAAAAGAAAATGTTTTATTTTAATTAAATTACAGAAAAAAAAAACACTATTTCCAACAATACATGTAGTATGATGATATATCGTATATAATACAAAAAGAAATTAATTAAGATATGAACGAACGCTCATATAGTAGTTTTATTATAAATGTTTGTATCATCGATATATGGTAAAAATTATATTTATAGAATATGTGAATATATATAAAAAAATCTGATATATGTTTAGACACTATATATACAAAATTGAATAGGTAATAGTAATTCTTATGTATGTAAATAAAAGATTTTAGGTCTGTTTGAGGTAGTTTGAAATATATAAAAGCACTTTGCGGAGGCTTTATACATATTAATTTAAGATTTAAAGAGATCCACACTAAAATCATAACAATTCTAGAAATACTTGATAACAATTAATTAACAAATAATAATCAGTCTTAAATTAAATGGCAAAAAATCAGTTTTAAACATTCACAAAACACAACAAACTCGCTTTTGATTTTCGAAAGTTACAAATTAGATATGTGTGAAACGGGTGAGGCCAAAACATGCGATAAAATCTAATGGAATGTTAAACATTATTTAAACAATAAATTTTGAATTAATTTTTGTGTAATTTTAAAAAGGCACACTTTGTAAATCTGCGTTTAAATTGGTCCATTTTCTCGTTGTGTATTAAGCCCATTTGACACGAATCGAAATTCATAGTTGCGCAGTAGCGTCAAATTACAGCTACTGCGCACATTTTAAACGTCATTATCGTGTCAAACGGACTTTAAAATCAATTCGCGCTACGAATTGAAATTTGAAAGAATTAAAACATAACATTTATCTCAGTCTTGTAAGTATTTAGTTTAGTTTAATTAATAATAATAAATATAACACGTTTGCAACATTGAATTGCACTTTAAATTAAAATAAAAAATGAGCTGCAGCCAGGTTTTCTCAAGTACTATTCATTTAAATTCTAGTTTCATTTCTATTTAGTGGACTAGACTTTTCTGTCAGTCGATATCATCAAATTGTATGAACAAATAACTAGAAACAACGTCTACTCAAAATTGGTCGGTGATGATTTTTTGTTTGTTTAATATTTGTTGTGAATCAGTCTAGAAAATCACAGCTATGGCGCTAAAAAACTGCCACTCATTTGAGACGACCTACGAAATTGGCATTAAAAAGTGCAACTACCATTATTCACTGTGTACATTTTGCGATCCGATTGAATGCCCTTTTTTGTCAACAAATGTTTTATCAAAAATATTCCTCCTGCACGAAGAAAAAAAGACATTCAACCGACGATCTTGTACTTTGTAAGGTGCTTTGACAAAATGACTCAGTAGTGCAACACGAAACACTCTGACACAAAAAACAACTCCAACTTACTTAATATTATAAATATGGCTCATTATTCTCCAGTTTGAGCCGAATTACTTAATATCTTACATATTTTTACCTAGAAGCTATTCTTTTTTTGTTTTTTCGTAAGATAGTAATAATATAAATCTAATAATCTAAAAGAAAATCCCCAAAACCACAATTACGTTTTTTTATAACAATAATCACATTGATATACTATATTAATTTCTTCTTTTAATTAAAGAGGGCCAAATTTAATTAAACGCTACGATAAAATAGAAAAATTGAGCGCCTCTATTCAGGCTTAATGCCCCTCAGCAAACAAAACAAAAAAACTATTTACATCTTTTTTGAAAGATCAAAAACACCGGTCAATTTATATACGAATAATAATAATCAAATGTTCAATCTGACACAAATCGATACACAATCAAATTAATTCGCTTCAAATAAGGTTGAATCAGTCTCATTGTATATTCTATCAGTCTTATGAGTTGCATTCCTTCCGGTTTCAAGGAATTAATTTTTTTTATATATTCTCTTGAGCAAATTTAATTCGGTAATCAATAATCGATCTGTTGTCAGATTGAAGCCGAACGAAAAAAAATCATTATTCCAAACGAGGGGGCGATATTGAATTTTGTTTCACATAAAATTAATAAATCTAAGCATAGCTTAAGAACTAGGTGAGTACGGGTGGGTTTTGACCACAGATTTTACATATTGCACTGAACTCAGTCAATTATTATGCAATTTATATCTTAAAATACATAAAATTTATATATAGGATAAAACTTAACACTGGTTTAAAACTATGTCAGCAGTTGTTTCTTTCTTAGTTTAATTATCATCGCGATCAAGGCTTACCTCGCGCCGCACCTCCTTCTTTATACTTTCAATCAGCATCTCTTCTTTCTTCATAATAGCGGAGACTTGGTTCATCGGTGGCATAATAACTTGTTTGCGGTTGATGGACAAATCCTCGACTTGGTCCTCATCATCGTCACGATCTCGTTCCGAGCTACCGTTCGTCTCGCTGTGATTGTTCTCACTTCCAGGCGCTGGCGATGGCGTCAAACTGCTCTGCCGCATGTACTTGATCATAGTCGGACTGGGGCTGGGACTTCTGGCATGTCCATCATTGCTTGGACTGGTCGAATGGCCAGCGGCAGCTGCATGAGCGGCGGCAGCCGCCGCCATGACCGCCAAAGTCTCCCGCTCGTCACACCCTCGGCTGTCCAAGGCGTGCTGCAGGAAAGTGCTGGCTTCTAATAAGGCGGAATTATTGTTAATGGAGGCTTCATCGCTTTCGGACAATTGTCCGCTATAAGGCGAACCGGAATTATAAGGGAAACAAGCCGAACTTCCGTTCGATCCGCGTTTGAAGGGTCGACTGGTGGTGATGCCCAACTTCTTCACTTTGTCGTAAAGGGTGCGCGATGGTACCCCGTATTTTCGGGCGGCTTGTAAGGCTGACATTCCATTTCGTACCGCTTCAATAGCGGCGCGAATATGATTCGGGGTGTATTGTTTGTATCGTTTCCATTCCGGTTTTTGGGTAGGCACATAAGTGGCGATTCCTGAAGATACACCTCGAGTATCGTTCGCGTAGGATTGGGGGGATGAAGAAGGTATTGCCATTTTCGATTTGGTGTCGTCATCGTCGTTCAGGTTCACTGCGAAGTCGGTGTAGGGGCTTTGAGCGTCTTCGGAAGGCTCGTTTTTCATGTGCTACAATTCAAAAATACAAATAAGACTCAAATATTGGCGAAATGCTGAACGAAATGGATGCTTTAGACAAGATGGTAGTTACCTTGATCATGCCCTCGTCATAGCCATTGCTATGTTTGTCGTTATTGCTGTCGGGATGGCAGACCAAGCTAACAGGTTGCGAGGAATCGGCTTGTCCTTGTCCAAGTACCGTCCGCAGAATGGGTGTGTCACGTTGCATCAGTAGCGAGGAAAGCTTCTTGCGCTTCAAGGGATTCATATCGGAGCTGGCAGCTTCGTAGCAGCTGCTCAGCATGGCAGCAGCAGCATTAGCCGCTGCATGTGGATGATTTGGACTTGGAACAGAAGCGGATGGAGGCAGAGGTAAGCCGGGAACGGCCCACAATGGTAGATTCATTCGGGAACTGTGCTCCTTGCCACCACCGTAAATACTGTAGGGGTTCTTGTAGATCGAATTCGTGGAATGTGGGGGTGAATTATTGCTGCTACTACTATGCACCGTGTTCTGCATGATGGAATTCGATGTGGTGATGGATGGTGAATGGTTCAAATGTTCGTCATCTCGATGACTCGCTTTGCTACTGGATCTATTCTCCTCGACTAGACCTTTTACCTTCAGCGCTTCAGCCACTTTCAGCAAAGCGGCTAATTGATCTTGAGCTACATTCACCTCACCGCGGTACATGTACTCTAATATGGCTTTGATCTCGCAGTACTTGACGTCTTTCAGTACGACCACTGGATGTTTGCATGGCAAGTCGGTGAAGAGAATTTGAAAGTATGGTGAACATGCAGCCAAAACCATTTTATGGCACTTGATTGGACCGCCATCGTCGCAAGCTAATGTCACGTCGGTGAAAGCTTCATTTTGCAAAAGCTCATCGAACACGGTTAGCAGGTTTGATCGATGGTTGTTCCATCGCAGGCAATATTGCTGTGATGAACCCATTTTCAGGAAAGTTTTACTCGTTTAATGAGGGGGCTGCAATGAAGAGATCTTGTTAGAAAATTGGAGCTTTGCTGCGAGTCTAATTGGAGCGCAAATTTTTGGTCAAAATAAAATAATAAACATACAGAAAAATATTTTGGAAATATCCAATAATAATAAAACCTGGAAAACAAAAATCTACACAGGAAAATATTTATAAATAAACAAACTTTAAAAATAGTAAACTTTCTAAGGTTTTTGATTAACGAGATAAATTTGATAGATGCACTTTTAAAAATAAAATTAAATACCAGTTAAAGAATGTTGAATAGAATAGCTAATTAATTTTGTCGAACTTTCTAAACTAAATTATTTTAAACAAAAATAAATATTGCCAAAAACTAGATAAAAATACGATTGATTTCGCAATATCAACAATTATCAAATGAAATGTAAATAAAAATGATAAATTTGTTTAACCGCAAAAACGAAATAGCACAAAGCACATTGCCATCATAGATTATGTGTAAAAATAAAAATAAAAGTATAGGAACCTTTTAAAATCGTTCGAGTTGCAAACTGCCACCCCTTAAAACACGAACTACCCGCACGCACGGTTCGATTGCTAGTTTTGCTATGTTTAGCTTTATGCGATGAAGCTACCCTGTCCCGTTTGCGGACAGCCTTCCCATTGGATGGCTCATTTCCGTCCCCCGCTTCAACCCCATTTAAATTACACACCACAAGTCTGACACTGATAAATAAAAAATAAATTTCGACCCAATAATTTGCGATTTCTAATTAAAAATAAATCATGTTTTTGCTTTCGGATACTTACTTGATTTCGAATGTGGATTACAAGTCGGGGGGTAGTACTATCACAATCGCGATCAAATCATTCGCACAAATTTCGGAAAAAGTTTGTAAAATTTTGAAAAAAAAATTATAAAATTGAGCACTTATGACGGCATTGCGTTGTTGCATCAAGTGGGCCAAACTCTAGTGAAATGCCTGGCTAGAACGAAAAATAAAATAATGCGATTGCTGTCTTCAGAATGCACACGCACTGTGCGCGCACTTTTTTCACGCAACAACAGCACAACTTTTCATCAAAACGCCCGCACGAATTCTGAAAAATTTCTGTTTATCGAAAAAGCCGAAAGCCTAAAACGAAAATTCGTTCGTCTAGTGGGGGTTGGTTGGCTGGCTCAGACGACGATATACACGCAACAAGCGGGGGTGCGGAGGTACCATCCGCGAACCAATAGAGGGGGAAAGAAAAATGTTGAGCAGACTCGCGGGGTAAGGTGTTTTCATTCTATGCTAGGGCCAAAACGCCCAAAACTATTCCGGCATCGTGCCATCTCCTTCTTTCGGTCCAAGTTGCAGTCATCTGTCTCTATTTCGGCTCTAGACTTGACTAGGACAACTCTACTTGTCTAATTAGTAAGTTCAATGCGTGCGAGTACAGCTACAGCAAAAATAACCAAAATGCACATCCGGGATTCAAATGAATGTTTTCCACTCGCTCGTATCATTTGGCTTCATGCTATTTTAACCCTTCGGCTCATCTGGTAGGGAAATATGCATTTGGATTAAATTTTCTTAAGGAAGTCGAATGCCAAATTTTTGGCAATTTTGGTTTTGGGTTATTTTGGGCAGACTTCTTCAGGATGACCCATTAGTTTATTATAATTGATTTTTCCTTCTACGAATTTATAGGAACAATTTCAAATTTGATAAAATTTTTGTTGGTTTGGATGGTGTTGGGTTTTTGGCTATAAGATAGAGGCTTTATGGTAGACGTGGCGTGGTGGCACACCATGGAATAATGTTATGTCACACACACCGAAAATGAGGAGGTTTAGGGGGGTGATGGTGGGCAGAGTGCATCAAAGTGTAAAGAACCCACGAAAAAGTTGAGTGTGGCTTTTTGTGGCCAAGGACAACAACTTTATGCACCGGTCTTTTGAATTTTTATAGCGCTTCCTTCAGAAATTTCAGGCCACGTCGCGCTGTTTACATCCGCACAGATCTGTTGTTATTTTCCAACAATTTTTTCTCCTCGCCGTCTTCGTGCATGAAACCCTCAATTAGACCGAAAAGTAGGACGGATAAATATTATTTGATTGGGTAATGGATACGAACAAAATATTGCCGATTTAATGGAATAATTAATGTTGATTGAGGTGAATAATTGATGGGCCCACGTCATTTGCAACTCGTGCTACTGCACTTATTATAATTTCCAATTCCATGTCGATAAGTTACAAGAATTCTGCATGCGCGTGGTTTGAATCGAAATAACTCGCTATATTTGTAAAATGTAATTACTATCAATTTTTGATGATTATTAGAGAAAGAATGACTAAAAACGTGTACATTCAATCGTAATTATGTTAATAACATGTCATTGAAGTTGGCGAGTTCCATAATTGTGTTCGAGTGCAAGTTGAATAATTAAAGCAAGGTCAATGAAATGTGCAACTCTTGATGCATTACGAATGTTTAAACAATAGGTCAATTAACAATTTTTGGTCTTTTCGTAATTAAAAATTCAAAAAAGGTCACAATAACGACTCACCCCGTGCACCAAATCACATTAAAAAAGTCGTGGAAAAAAAGTAGTATTGGGGGACAGAAAAAAATGAACATCAAAAAATGCTTTTATAAAATAGGGGTAGTTATGCATTCTGCAAGTCGTTTTTTTTTTATCAAAAGCTGGTATCACTCACGCAAATCGCTCACTGCGTGGGATGCGTGCTCTAAAACTCAAACAAGCATGCAAACTGCCCCTATCTATTATTTATAATTTACAAAAAACCCTCATAGCTATATTATATTATACATGGTGTCCTACTACCCTCTTATTTTGTCTAGCATTTATTATTGACGAATTTTCGAATATCATCGAAATATTTAGTAATACACCCTGTAGAGAATTTGCCAACCCCTAGCTCTAATTAACATTAAGGGTTAAATTATAAAAAATAGGGCGAAAATACGTCATTTGTTTTTCGTGAAAAAATCTATAGAGCTTTTGACGGACACTTCCTACAAAAGCTTTGCAAAATTCTATTTTCTTACTTTGCTAGAACGATAAATTTCAAATTATGAATAATTTATTTTCACAATTCTAATTTCGTATTCGAGCTAATTATAGTTCAGGAATAAACGAATTAAGAATTCATTTTCCGTACAATATGCTTAGGTGATGTTTAAAATGCTTAAATATAGTTATTTTTTTTAAATTAGAATACAATATTTAATTATGAGAAAAATGTCAATGTGAACTATTTTTTATTTAAATGTGTAATTAATTAATAGAGCTTTGAAAAGCTCTAACAGAATTAATATAAATTTGCCGCAAGTTTAAACTAAACTTTTGCACCACAAATTTTTTGAATTTTTGGTCTCAACTTGAACATTTTTCACAAAAATTCGCACAGTGAGAAATCAATTGCTTTGATTTACAATTTGATATAGCGCAAAAACGATTTCCTTCCATTAAAAAATTATAGTGGTGGACAACACTGCTTATTAATGATTTTATGCGTGGCTTGAAACTTTTTCCTATAATTGGTATGAGGGGTGGTATATGCAATTAATTATTAATTGGATTACGAATTGCTGTGGCCTAAAATTTGAGAAATACATTTTTAACGTATTTATAGTACAGAAATTTTTTAACTTTCCATATTAAAGTGCCATGCAAAAATTATGAGTTCCAATAGAGGCAATTTCCTCGTTTCTTATAAATGAGAATTACTGTTTCCTCTTTGCTATAGGAATGGGGCGGTTAATAATAGGGTTGCTTTCAATCAAAAGGTATTGCTGGACGCAATTTATATTTTCGTCGTCTTATACTACGTTTCATTAATTTTAAATTGAAATATATTCCGATGTGACGCAAAAGCCTTTTATTTTGACTGAATGTCAATATCTAATCAATAGATTGTTTGCGTTTCTGGACAATTTGTGATATCCATTATTTACCATTTTCATTTGCTATATCCACTTTATCAGGCCTAATATAGGGACAAATATTCATTTTAATATCGATCGGAAAACGAGCGAAAATGACGCACACATTGCGTGCCTTAGTTTCCGGGTTTGATGTAAAATATGGCATAAACATTACAATTATTACGAATATTATATGGAACGCAAGCCACACGCTTCGCTTTTCCTCTTAACTACTACTAAACGAATTGTTAATTATTTTTGAAGGAAAACTAGTTAACATTTCAAAAGCTGCCCGCCAAAATTCGGAATTTTCGAAATAGTTGCGTGTTACATTAAATTTCCGGGCTATCGATTTTATTACGAAATACAATTCGTGCCAATATTAATTGCGGCGATTTTTTTTTCGTGTTTTGTTCATTAAGTTGGACGTTAATTTGGACTTACGGAACTTATAAATTGTTTATACCGCGTTCGATATATAAAATTGTTTACAATTTATTAATCTACAGAAATTACTTCGACCATTGACCAAATTTCATTCAAATATTTATTAATTTATCGAAATTCTAGATAATTTTGAAGACTACTCTGCTTTAAGTGACGTCACGCAAACAAACTAGCGCAGTAAAAGAGGGGGTAAATGGGAGGGCTGTGCGCTATGACGTAAATTTCTTAATGAATTGCTTCGAATTTAAATTCTGTCAAGGGTTGCTAATATTTTTTACATGTTTTCGTAATAATTTTCTTCCTTATCTGCAACTACATCGTTGTTTGCTTAAATTATGCAAGATTTTGTTGTTTAGCAGTTGATTTCTGGGATATAAAATTTGCTTGTAAATATAATTTGTGTTCACAATCATAAATGCATGTCTTGAGTTGGTGCTGCTGCTATCTGACTTGTAAATGTTGATAAGGAAGTTGGCCGCAATATGTTTGTGTTGGGTTTTTGTATGTCTGCGTGAAAACGCATCGCTATTTTCTAGTCTATCATACATAGAGAGTGGAGGATAACTTATCAGTTATTGAAACAAACTTTCTGACTTATGAACTTTGTAATATTCGATAAGAGCCGATTTTTTCTTTTCATCACACAATAAAATCGTAATAAATTTAATTCAACAATATGAAAGCCCACCAGATAAACTGTGTGAATTAATTTTCTGAGCCATTAAAGAGAAGCTGATAGCGTTAGAAAAAAAAATGAAAAAGGATTTACAAGGTACCGTTTAGTTTAATGGAATGTCACATAAATGCGATAAACTATATCACATATATAAAGTATATTTGGAAAAGCTATTGACCCTTGTATTTTTAGTTTTACACCCATAGCTAGCTAGCCATCGTAAATCACTGTATAGGCCTCGATTTTGAAAAGTCAACATGTGTGAAATCACAGAGATTTGCTTTGATTTTGGATGGTTTACACCCCCTTTGGTCAAACCACAAACTGCCCCCTGTCAATTTATTACATAATCTGGTTATTTCGATAAGAAACTTTGGATGGCGATTTATATCCATCAAATACATTTTTTGGATGGCACTTTATAAATTTTGAATTGGGGTGTTAACCCCAAAATGTAGCTAGTTGAGATTTAGACTAGTAAATAAATAAAAGTTCCTACCTTGTTTATCGTGTTAACCAACTGTAATATTGAATCACCTATCAGCAAAATATAAATCTATTTAGGGCGGATTGAATCGCTTGTATCAACATGATTTTCTATTTGCTATAATTTACGGCGATCCGCCATTTTAAAGCCGGAATTTGCTAACAATTTGTTTAAATAAATACAATTCAATATCGACGATAATAAATTGTTTTGCAAGATATATACGATGTGTGTGGATGTATGTATGCATTATGCGTTTCACGATGCATTTTTTCGTTTTCGTCAATGTTATTTATTAAGAGACTTGTTTGTCTCTCTTATATATTTAATAAGATGAGGATTCAAGGATATTTTCTAATCAAATTGTAAACAAAATGAAGGATTTATGCGAACAGAACTATTGTGAAATTCATTTTATATTTTCAAAAAGTCTTCTTTGTTGTTCGATATAAAATATAATAACGGCATGACGTTAGAATTGCATTTGTAACAAAAGGAAACCTGACGAATTATTATGATTTGGTTAAAAAATTGTTTATTTCGTAATTCTTTGACATTTTCTTCGGATTTTTTCAAATCAAACAGGATGGCGCCTATACTGTTTAGTATGAAAAATGTTATCTTGTTTGATTAGATTCTAATATGTATATTAAGAAAATAATATACAGTGTGGTTCAATAAATTAAACGGTTTATAGTGTAAAAAAATAATTTTGTACAAATTAATATTATTTTTCGGTTTAAAAAAAAATAATTGGAGCCACAATGAAAGGAAATTGCAACTTCTATAAGTTCTAACAAAGTTACAAATTTAAAATAATATTAAATCATAGAAAAAATCATATAATTTGTCGGTTTCAAGTTAATTAATTAATTCGTCTTAAATAATACAAATTCATTAAAATAATAGTTCAAAAAAATTGTGACTGAATGCATCATTTCTAAGCTCAACTAGCACTTTCGTCGCTGTTACAACATACTTACTTAAGTAGCTGAATTATCCTTCAAACTTAAGCGGCGCACATTTAAATCCAACATGAATGAAATTATTGTCAAAATAGTAGAATTACTATCGCACTATCTCATTCAAAAATTCAATAAGCCAACTTCGGTATTATGAAAAGATGATGCCGATAAATCGAGTAGAAAGTAGCGTTGTTCTTTGGTATAGTAAATTTTTTGCAAAAGCTCTATGAGCAAGCACGCACTGGAAAAGCAGAGCACCACGTCCTTGGGACCGGTTTGGCACGCGATACTACGCAAAATACCGCTAGTTTAGCGACCTACCATAAGGACATTGGCCGTGGTGTAGGCATTTAAAATCCTCTCCTGACCAGCGCAACATTGCAAATCATGTGTGAGGCAAATATCCTCCCGAATGACGTGTGCAAAAAAGCCGATCCGAAGCCGAAGTTCGCGGGTTGGCTGGCTGGCTGCTGCTTGGACTTGTTTCATTTTCTATGCTTTTGATTATCGCGCAGTTCAGCAGGATCATTCGCGAACCGGCGTTTTGCGAATCGCGTTGGCAACAGTCGTCCTGGAGACCATCGTCGAGATGCAATGTTCCGCTTGCAGGATTGCTCATTTTCGTGTCGTATTTCTGTGATTGTGTGCGTTTTTCTTGTTAATGATTTAGCAATTTTGTGTTTTTTGATTGTTTTGGGATTTCTCAAGGACGATAATGTAAATTGTTGTTCAGTTCATTGTATTGTTAATTATGCTTTATAATGCTGATGTTTAAGTGGTACTTATTTTTAAAGCGTCTGAAATAGCGAAATATATTTTTTTATATTTTTTGGATCGTTTGGTTTTATTGCGTTCTGGTTTTTCGGTTGCGGTGCTTTTGCAAAAGGGTGAATATTGACCAATGTCTGCTAAAAGGAAGGATTAAAGCCATTTAATAATAACCATAAAAAATAGAATTGCGATTTTATGAATAAAATCCTTTTTTTGGTCGTAAAAAGTGTAAAACATCAAATTTTTATTTTATTGCTGTGGTATAAAAATTGTTCAATCGTATTTTAGTTTCAAATTAAACAATAATTAATTTATATCGAAACAATGGATAAAAGTATGATTAAAATATCTAATAGTTGGCGGAACAAATATTAATCATAAAAATTACTTTATTTTTGATAATAAGTGTAAAAATAGAACCAATCAATACAAAAACATCCTTGTTTTTCAAGTAAAGTGTAAAACAATTAAATGCTTTGATTTATTAATGATAAATATACAGTGTTAGAATTGACAATAAATTACTAATTTAAATTTAATAATTTATGCTGTACAATTTCATAAATTTTGTGAATATAAAATGTATTAATTATTGCAAAATATTTTAGTCTCGATTTTCGTTAATATTAGCCAATACCAAGTTTAGAATAATTTATTTCAAATATTTAAAGAAGTTTAATTTATAAAAATGAATTTAATTACTCCATTCTAAAAAATGTTTCACTATGTCTAGGTATTTTAAAAATTGTACCGATAAACAATACAAATTCCCATAAAAATGCATTTAATGTATGCAAAATTGTTTAAATATTCAGCGTTATCTTGTATAAATTAAACTAAACATTGTATACAAATTTAAAATATTTTAAACAAAAATACGCAAGAAAAATATCATAATTAATTTGTAAATAAATAATTAATACATGCTTACGTAATATTATTAATAAAATATTAATTGGCTCAAAACAAAATCATTTTTAAAACAAATATTAAATTTATTTTAACATTTTATTGATACAATTTTGCCGTTTGATTGAAACCCCGTATCATAAATTTATCATCAGAGATTATTTTGACATAAACAAATACATCCAAATATGTTAAAAATATTTTACTTAAAATTAGACTAATATTTATTTAGTATCAAGCATATAGACATGTCTGAGCAAACTGACTGAGCTGCCCTAAATTCGAAAACACCCTCGCAACACATCCCTAACTAAACTTCGAGTTCACTAACTCTTTTGCAATAATTATTGCCAGTCTAAATTACCTGTAAAAACCTTGAAAGTTCAAAAAAAAGCAACCCTTCATTTATTTTACGATGAGCATAAAAAAAATTGCGACAATAAATGTAAAATTGCATTTTAAAGGGGTACGAATATATTGAATACCATAAAAATGTAAGGGTTGTATTACAGATAGTAAACGTTCGTATCCACCTTTTTTGGCATAAAAAGGCACAAAGAAATTTGCCGAAAATATATTTCGTTTGTGGTTTTTATGGACGTCTGGCAGAAGAAAAACTTCCGCTGTTTACGACAGGTTCTTGAGGGTGGCTCACATCGTAAAAGTAACATTTTGCATGCAGACCCTCGGCAGACAAATAGAACACCTCCGATAATAGCCCTTGCAAATATCATATTTAAATCTGGAAATTGGGGTGGTTTCTCAATACAATAGTCGCTTTGTGCAGCCATAATCTGTCTTTCACCTATTAACACGCTTATGGACCGAAAAAGCATAAAGGCCTTCATTGAGGCTTAAGTAGTGCATGTTTCATTTAACTTTATCAGAACAAAAATGTTATTTCAATTGGCAGAAAGTTTTAGGTCTTCATCGAATGACTCATATTGAACAAGGAAAATAAAATAGTGCAACTTGATCAGTCGAAACTCAACTCACACACCCAAACAACAATTTCTCCACCCTAAAAGCGTAGGTGGTTCATTTGCATTTGACAATGATCGGTTTGGTTCTAGTTTTTCGTAAGTAGGAGCGAGATAACGTCTGATTACGTACTTTAAATTAGGAATGGCGTAGGTTAACGACCCATCCTAATCTTAGACGTGTTGAATCTACACAACATAATATAAAATAAACCTTCCTACTATTATACGATTTTAGAACAAATATTTAGTTTTTTATCTTTGGACGATTTTTTTCGAAAAATTAAATTAGGTTTAGTGGATGGCTATACTAATGCAGGACTATTGAATCATTAATGGGAACTATTTTGACTGAAAGCTTCATTTAATCAATATAGGGGACGTTTTATTGAATTGGACTCGTTTTGTTATTGCAAAATAGAAGCAAACATATTTTCTATAAATATAAGTGGAACAATTTAACTAATTAGAATTTTTTGTGTATAAATAATGCGGTAATTTACTATTATTTGACCGAATTACGAATTCCCAGAAACTTTGACGTCATAGCGAATTAATCCGACTCTTAATGTGTTCGGGTTTTGATAAGCCACCCCCTTACGCAATATTTGAATTTAAATTATTAGCCAATAATATGAATTTTTGATGGTTTTTCGTATAATTTATTCAGCAAAGTGAGTAAATAGCGATAGTAAGTTCGTGAAAAATGAAATCGATTAACTATAAATATATTAGAAACAGTAAATGATTAACATGTTGTCATTAGCATTGTCGCCATTGTGCACTACAATACAATTCATAACAATATGTTCGAAATAGAATAAATAATTTCAGATAATGTAAAATCGAACTTGCATTAACCTAAATTATTTATTCGTGCAATAATACTGAAAATGTGACATATTAATGACTGGAACTTAACAATCTACTTCGTTCTCTATTTAATGCAAGCGATTATTCCTATTTATCCATTTTTAATGAAAAATTGTCTAATGAACAGATTTTTTTTTTCTAAAAACTCTTAAGCGCATAGGAAAAGTAAAGGTGCATGGTAGAATTTAATGTTGGTCGTATAAAAACCACTTGCAACGCTGCAAGTCTCGAATTCCATCCAGCCAACGTCTCGTATGTAGAAAAATCCGACTGGCCAAACAAGTTGAAAGATATTTTTCGAAACTTAAATTGTGGTCGTCGAAGGAGCGATCGCTATTACGAAAATCCTTTTTCAATCTGCCACACCACACCTGCTGAATCCCAACCCTTTTTCTTTCTTACAAAGAGGGTGACAGGCAAATTTCTCTATACGTGATGATCAAACTGCCTGTTGCGTTTTTTTTACTATTATTTTTACAGCTAAGCTACAATAAAACTAGGTCAAAATGTCTGGATTTTTGGGTTCCTATAATCATCATCATTAAAATCCCTTTTGATATCAATAATAACGAAACAGAAGGACTCCTCCACAACATATTGCAAGTTACATTTCGACTACCCTTTTCTCAAGAATATTAATAATTTAAATTGGTCGTGTCGTTATTTAATACGTCATTTTTTTTTGGGTGGTAATTTGATATATTTTTATGCTAAACATGTGGGTTTTTTGTGCGGATTTGGAAAACTATCAAAATCTACACCCCATAGGTTGTTTTCGAACTAATATAGTTCGCCTACATCATCACGTCTCTGTTGACACACACGGTTTTTATCGTCAACTGTTTTTGGCTTGGGGTCGACTCACGATTTTGTTGCAACCCTAGGGGTTTTTTTGTCCTGGTTTATATTACTGTGAACGATATTCATCTATCTAATCGGGAACACGCTGAATTTCCTACAGACACAGCTAACTAAATATATCCAGAAAAAAAATCACATCTGGTTTGCAAATTAATTTAAAAAAAGCGCTTAGTCGAGACGTAAACCATTAAGGTTCAAAAACTTATGGCGCGCAGCACCTAAAGTGTTTTACGCGCAGCAAGCTTTGGCGGTATTTTTGAATATTGATCATCAATTTTATTTTTTTAGTCATCAAGCTCGGCTTGTAATTATTCAAACATGCGTCATTCGGGTAATAAAAACTATCTAACTAAAAATATTTGCGCTAATAGCATAATTTCACATTTGTATCGAAATAGCTGGAAATAAAATAAAAATTAGATCGGCACGCAAGCCTGCGATGTAATTTTGATATCCACACACACATAGAGAAAGCTAATGGAGTAAATAATTGGGAGCTTTTAAATAATGCATACGCGAAAAGGTTACAATATTATTTAGAGAAGTACTACTACGTATCGTCGTTAGTACGAAAGGGCGCAATAATAATAATAATAATAGAAATAAAAAGTTTGCATTGTTGTGTGTTTGGGAAATACGTTAGCATAGCAACGATATAGTACACATACTTGTTTCGAATTAAATATTAAATAGCGCAATGCATGCGAATAAAAAGCGTATTCCCGTATGGGACGTTACAAGATAGGACTCTTTGGGCCATTGTGCGTTTGGCAATTGTTTCATTGGCATACTGGTCATACCGGTTATCTCTTTGGATTTTCTTTTCTTATAACGACTGCTTTTGCCATTTGGACAACAACCGAAAAACTGCACTCATAATTCACTAGTTTTGATTATCTTCAAAGGGGACGGATAAGTTACAGTTGGGCTGTTTTATTATTTTTAATTCCAAACATGTTTCTAATCAAAATGCCTTTTTCTTCGTGTATAAAATGGTATTTAGCTTGAGAAAATCGCTTTTTAATCGACATTGATTTATTAGGTTTTTGGAAAATAGAGCGTTATGTGTGAAACGTAGCTCAGGTGGTCAGAGAGACACTTTTGTCAAAGCACCAAACTTTAATATTAAGGACGGTATAAAAAATCTAATGATACTTTTAGGAAGATAAAGGATAAATCTACAGAAATACAAAGCAAATTTTTTCTAATTTTTTTCTATAATAGGGAAACTTAATTTTAAATAATATTTTTAATAAATTCACTTAATTATTGTTTAATAAGATTTTTTATGTGCATTTACATGCTCTCTTTAACATAAGAAAACAAGTTTGTGTTTAATTATCTATACGATTTAAACTTAAGGCCATTTAATTTAAATAAAGCGAATTCTGAATTTTTAATGATATTCAAAAATGACAAATTAACGAGAGTCTCAGTGAATTGTTAATTTCCAGGCACAATTGTGCGCATTTAAATTATTTAGCTGGTTATTTTGAGGTCAAGGATCAAAACGCAAACGAAAAATGAAATTATGTATTATTTTTTGCCATCGAGAATATTTTTTTGTTTGTTATTGGAGAAAGGTGTTTTGTTATTAGTAAATTTCGAATATATAAATTACAAGGTTGTTTTCATATTATTTTCTTCAACAAGAAAAAAAATCTATAATTATACGAATTTTTTGTAACGCTTTGCTTATATAATTTGGACAGTAACGGCAAAGCCATTAATTAATTAAAGCACTTTCACGCAATTCGGACTTAGTTGAGAAAACAGTCTGCAGATATTTTTATTTTTTTAAATAGCTATCAAGAATTTTCGATAGTGGCAAAAGTCGTCGACCTTATTCCGAAATTTTTGGGTATTAAAAGTCATCGAAAAGTGTGTCAATTGTTTGCACAGTTTCGAAAACATTGCGTTACATCATCTTAGCACTCAGCGTATTTTTCGCTTTATCGTTTCGAATTATTGACCCACATTTATTCGAATTTTAATTAAATATTTTCATCAAAGCTAAATTCATCCCAAAATAAAAAAACGTATAATTAGAAATTTTAATTTAATATTATAATCGAATCGAGCATTTTGAATTTTTTTTTAATACGCACGCAGTTGTATGTAAATTACGTGTACGCAGGTTGCTCGTAGATTATTTTGAAAAGAAGAAGTCGACGAAAAAAAATTCAAAACACCTGCATAATCTAGCGAGTCTAAGCCTAAGTAAATCAGGATTTAATTATATCTTTGATACGTGCAGGTGAAGTCATTTTTTTGGCTTTGTTCTTCTATGCATGGAAATTTAGCATAAATGTTGAGCGTGAGCTTTTCCAACTGCGCTCGCTACTAAATATGGAAGATGTCATAATTGTTAATTAGAAATGGAAGGTGAGCCGGAAAGGGTTTGGAAAAAAATAAACCAACTGCTATCAGACGTAATCTCACCTCTATTTTTTTATTTTGCTTTTTGATTCACATCCATTCTCACAATCAAACTGTCAGACTCATTGTAACCCTTCGCATCTGTTGGACCGCTGTCTTCTTGGTCATGAAGAATGCTCACTTCCGCGATACCGTAAAACAATATCATTAGTTTTACCAGCACTTGTGGGGTCTGAAGGAAATCGGAGAAATTACGATGATGATTGCTAACAGATTTTTGGATAATCTGAAGCAGGTTTTCATTAGGCATTAAATTGAAGAATTTATTTGGGCGAGAGTAACCATTAGTCATTATTGTCAACTGAAGAATTTTGTTCTGGCACGAATCTTGAACTGCGCATACTTCATTATTAGCCCCGCCTTTTCCAGAGGCGTCCCAATATTTTTAACTGAAGCTCATTATTTATAATCTATTGATTGATTAAATCTGACTTAATTAATTAATTTCTATAAATATCAGATAAAAACTTTTAATGAACATGTTTTATTGTTGTGGCTGGGCCAAACCCTAATAATCAATAAATTAAAGGTATAAACGTTAAGTTCCAACCGTCATTTAAAATTGCCATTTAAAATGCGTTTGAAGCATGAAAAAAAATTGAATGTGCACAACGAAGACAAATTGATAGTGCAGTACTAATAATGAAGCGAGAAGAGAAATATCGCACATGATAAAATTAATTTCAACACAAAAGGCACAAACGGAAGTGCAGTCGTTTTATAGTTTTTGGACTTCCGCTCTTTTTGTTTGCCCTCTTTCGTCTCCATTCCAGACTCGCTATTAAAATTTGGTGAATACAAATGACTACTTTTTTGGCAATGCTTCAGTCTCGGCTTCAGTAGTTACTTTCTCACAATATTTTTATAGGTGCGTTAGCTTTTTTTGAATTCCTCAAAATTAAATATGAGATTAGTTCAGTCTAATAAATGGTTTCCTTCAGTCCGCAATGTGGGTAATTAGATCATTTAAAAAACAGTCATGTAGAATTGCCTTTTCCGTATTCACAAATTTCTTTGCCTGCCATGAATTTTGTTCGTTTTGTACAGGTGGACGACGCGAACTAGCCGCCCTTAAGCAGGTTTCATAGATTCTCCAAAGTCTTTTCCAAAGGGTGCCAACAGTCCCTTACAGAATAGATAAAATTTATAAAAATAGGCACCTGCAGCAAATAATTACGTTTTTTCTCTATTTCCAACAACAAGCAGCAGCGTTCATTTAAAACGAAATTTTTATCATTCAACTTAAGCATGAAATGAAATTTATATGTCCCGCTGATAATAAAAATAACAAGGGGCCTTTTTCAATTTTTACAAGCAATCTGATGCATCATTCAACAGTCTCCTTAAAATTCTTTTATAGTTCAAAAATAAAATAGTTAATAAGGGCTGAAATTTGCCAATTAGTTCGAGTGACTTCAATCGGACGGACCGTTCAATAAATAATCGGACCGTCTACTAATACAAATGGAATATTTTCGATGTGCTCAAGGCTGAGTAATTGATGAATATCTATTAGTTTAATCACTCTTTTTTATATTTGTTTACCAATATTTACAATAATAATAATCTATTCAGACAAATTAGAATGGAATTACATTTCCTTTGTTTCACGTGCAAAATAATCGTTCGGACTTAATCACTTTTTAATTCGAGTCTAGTTCGCGTGAATGTCTTCGAGATATTACGATGGAGGCGAATTAAAAATAATTGAGATAAACGAAGAAAAAAAGGCATATGGTGAAATTGTGTGTAGGTCGGTTTGCAGGTGCCCTTTTTTCCCATAACCCTTTTTTCGTTGGCCTAGTTCTTTAATGAGGCAGGAAGAAAAGGGTTTGCACAGATTGCCTAATCGTAGACCATCATCAGGAGAGGTTTGGTTCATTTTTTTCTTCTTTCTATTAGCTGGCAGGTATATTAAGGCTTAATTGGCTCTGTTCTTTTGCTGAAACGCGGTTTTGAGTACTGTTATAAAATCACGGTCATGGTGCTTCAATACCAAAAAACTCAGACAATATAATAAAAGTTGAGTACTAGTACTTTTTTGGTGAACCATATGTGCGGGTGTTTCTACTTGAGAGGGTGTAATTTAAGCATACATTTTATCAATGTTTGAATTATTCAATTTTTTTTCTGATGCTTCCCACGATTTGGTTTTGATTTTTTTATTGTGCATGTGCAACTCTTGGAACTATGAATTAATTAATCGACTTTTATCATGCGGTTAGCAATTTTCTCATAAACCAAACGTCTTCTAAACTAGCACTTTCATACAACAAAACCAGCTGCATAAGTAATGTAATTGCTGAACGTAAATTGATGGTTGATTTCGTTCGCGGAATCTGCATAAATTATAACAATCGATTTTTTCTTTTAGAAAATTATTATTTTGCCTAAAAAACTCCTTGAGTGCTAGTCAACTAATTTTTTCCCCACAAAGCAATGCAATAACTAATTTCATTCATTCTCCATTCATAAAGCCATTCTTTTGAACCGTTCGTGACAATCCGACACGATTTTATTGGCTCAGTAATTTTTTAAGACCAGCAGCAGCAACCTTTTGCTGCAGCTCGAAACAAGAATGTTTAGACGTTTGATACGCAGAGCGCGAGGGGGTCAAGGGGAGACTTGCTATGTCTGCTTGCTTAAAAAAAAAAAATAGAAAAATCTTGCTCAGCCGCGTATCTTGCAAGTTAAGTTGCATAGGCGCAAAGCACAATGTGTTCCTACTTGCGCCGAGCCATGGCTTTTTTCTATTTTTCAAGGAGTAGTAGTGAGTTCACTGCACTTTCGGGGCCACGAAATTCAAATTACTAATCTTGTAGAAAACATTTTTGTCGGGGGGCCTCACCCATGTTCTATTATAGTTCTAGCAGATTATATTTTTATCTATTGTTTATAAATCATCCTATATATTTATAAGCCCGCGCGCGCGATAAAAATTCAAACTCTATCGTGTGGGATTGTTCGTTCTAATCAATTTTTGCTGAATATATTTCGAAAGGCTGAAATTATTTTCCAATTATTAATTAAGCGAGATGTTTGAAGAAGCGGAGCGAGCGAGAAAGGAAAATTCGATATATTGAAAAGCATTTGAATAATATTTTATTTAACGATGGGGGCGGCCCCATACACACACACACACGACAATAAGTTATTACTCTAGTTTTATTTTCGTACAAACATTCGATGTATGTGTGTTTGTACCTAACGTTTCATAAATAATTAATTGCTAATGCGCATTGGCTTTTACCGGCAAATTACTGTAATTCACAATCGATATCTGAACTCATTACAATGCTTGTATGTTTCGTGTTTGCTATTTATTAGGTATTCTGCCAGCAATATTCACTGTAATTGATTTTTCAATAAAATATCATCATTTTTCCGAAGGAAATACTTCGACATGAAACCGCGCCGCATTTTCACAAAACTTTAATTACCAAAAAAAAAGGACCAAAACGTCTGAAACCAGACCCGCAACTTAATGACTTGCGATAAATTCGGTTTTTTATCTGAAAATCCTGACAGGGGTGGTAAATCTTTTCGAGCCAAAGGGTTGAACTTTTATATAACGCAGGTTGAATCGTTAAAGCGCTTTTTTCTTCTTTGGGCCTGATGGTAATGTGACCTTGTGCGCTAAGATGTTGATGTTCTTCGTCTGTGGGAACAGCGAATATATTGCAGCCTCCCCGGGAAAAAAATATACATTTTTCGGTCGGCCGACACACATTTTTACCCCTTCAAGACACTTGTCTCTCGCAGTCAGGGGGTCAGGTCGAAATCTGGCAGACACTCCCTCAATGGGTTTTTTACAACAAGATGCAACAACATTGGGGGCTTGAATTCCGCATTCTGTACTAAATAATTTAATTTTTGATACAAATATATTGAAGCTTGAATTTAGTTTAACAATTCTACTAAAATTTGCATTTTAATAACTTTTCTAGGGCGAAATTATTTTTTTTTAAATTAAAATGCAAACGAGAAAATTTAAATTTTGATCAAGGTACCTGTTCGTATCAAATTTTTCGACTAAGAGGGAAGCAGCTTAGACTAACATAAAGGTTGCTTTTGAAAAAGTAAACACAAACGAAAAACGCATTCATATGTGAAATATTTCGACAATAGATGCAGAAGGTCGGGTCCACCCTCTCCTCTTGCCCTACACACCCTTAGCCTGTCTGGGTTTGTATAAGCCAAGGGCATCATCATCTCGTTCAACGGGGTAAAAATCTTCGTAAAAGAACGCTGAATTCTTCTTAACACCAACAAAAAACTGCCAGACGATAACCCTCCCTCTTAACCCCCATGCGTTTGATGTTATCTTCTTCGTGTTTGTTGAAGATTATTTTGGTCGCTCTCTATAAGATGGAATTTGAATTTTTTTCGGACTAATTTTTGTCATTTCGGTACGAAAAAGCCTTTAGGAGGACGATTAAATATCAACCCTCATTGAGGGGCCAGGTATATTTTTTGATACACCTGACACTCTTACTTTCGATTCGAAATTGTTTTATGGAAATCCTTTATTTTATTTTAACCTTTGTTCATTATGCAAAAAAGCGGATGCCGAAATTACAATAAATAAAAATCAGAAATATCAAAACAAAAGAGGTTAAGGTTAATATAAAATTTTTACTGTCTGGATTGGCTTTATGTGCGGCAGTTCAACATTCTTGAACGACGTCTTTGTTTGCAAAATTATGTAAACATCCTGTATAAATATCGTATTGTAAGTGATATATTTTTATAGTACGCTTTTTTCCAAAATAAAAAAAAATGAGAAAGGTTCTTAATACCTTAAGACGTTAAAGCGCTTTCGCAAAGTACCTTCAACACTTCGCCACAATAGGGGCGGTTGCCGTAATCCAAGAAGCTGATGGGTGCAATTTTGCGCAAATTTCTCCAAAAACAAACAATTTTGATTTATGACACTCGAACGCTTACCTAGCCCGAAAAAATGGAATTGATGGTGCATCTAGTTGATCGGCATGATTAATATCTTTCGTAAATTTGGCGTTCAATTCCCACACAGGGGTCCAAACGAAAAAAGTCAACCTGTCTGCCATGCCGAGATGAAAAAGGATCATTAATGCGATTTTCAGACCGCTATCTCACATTGGATCCCGTTATAGAAGACCTCTCAGGTGCAAACTGACTTTTGCACGAATCATCGAAAAATCTTCGCTTCGTCCAAATTCCTTGCTTGTGTTGGAGGTATATAAATTTATAAGGCCCATCGTCATCGGACCTTTTTCCCTCTAATGTAAGCCTGTGGGAAAGGAATACGGAATCTGGTTGGTGATTGTTCAAGGCACGGTTGATGCTTTTATTCGCGGCTTTTATATGAAAAAAAAATGTGTCTTGGTATTATAGATATAAATTTCTTTGATACAGGTGTGCATGCAGGTTTCGGATGCTTTATTATATTTTTTTTCTGATGGTAAAATTATGTGAGACGTTGCTTTATATCTAGATGATAGATTTTCTAGGGTGACTTAACATTATTTTTTTTAAGGGGTAATTTGGCTGGTAAGGGGGTGGGTACCTTATTTGAAGTTATTATTGCTATTAAAGGCAAAATATAAACATCATAATTTGCTTATATTTTAGGAGTGGTTTAGGAAAATGTTACTAAATGGTGCGATTATTTGTGCGGCTTTCTGATTGGTTTTAGATTAGCACTATTTATTTATCTATTTGAAGGCAATAAATGCATTTGAAGTGTGGATGATTGGGAAAAAATGTTTGCGTCTATTTAATTTATTTTATATTAACTATTATAGCTGAAAATAGAAATAGTTTATTAATAAGTAGATATACTTAATAGTCGTGGAAGTTTTAGAGGTATTATTACTTTTTAAGAAATTTTATCGAATTTGAGGTATTATTAAGTACGATAAATTATGCATCTAGATGTTTGATTCATAATTAACGAGCTTTTTAATGCGCATTTGGAAACACGTTGCAAATATTTAATTCATTAAAATGTTTTGATAGGTGAATAAATATTTTTTTCCTGCAGTTTTGAAGAAAATGAATAATTTATACTGTTTATCTTCTTGTCCTGAAAAATTGAGCATTTACAGAGCGCTAAAAAAACATTTTCAGGGCCAGTAATTGACAATTAAATTAATTCTAAACAATTTTAGATGTATTTCCAAAAATTTAATAGTTTTATGAATTTATTATAAAATTATTTGGTACAGTTATGCAACATTATTTAAAAAACTAATTAAAATTTCGCCTCATAATTATTATTAATTACCAATTTTGTAAGGGCATCAATTTTCCATAAATTAAAAAATAATTGCATAGAAAATTAATTAGCATTTAAATCTAAAAAACCCAAAATTCTGCAAGAATGTTATTTGTTTACCGAATAAAAATTTGCATAATTTAGAAAGGCACCAAATAAAAAAAAGGCAATTGCCTTATTCAGAATTTAGTGTAAAAAAGCGTGTGTAGGTGCATTGTGTGTGTGTAAAGTTTTTGCCACAGCCAGCGAACTCGCACGTGTCTGACCTCTTTTTTTCCACATACAAAATACAAATTTTATTTTACATTGCGAAACATGTTTGTCCCGTTTCAAACGATTATTACTATTATTATTATTATGATTTGCGATGTGTTTGTACGACAGCAGTCGGCAACATTTTCGTGACACGCAATCGAACGAAAGCACAGCGAAAAGCCAGCCAAAAAATGTGTTTACCACATGCACTGATACTATTTACCGAAACTGTTATTGGCTAAACCGAATGCGTTTGATAAGCCCCGGTTTAGTGAGTTGCGATTACGAGGACTTTTTCAGTTCAATAACCGATAGCAGGATGATGATTCTATTTGGATTGTTTTGCTCAAGTCATTAATATTTATATTTGCTCGGAATAGCTGTATCCGAGCTATTTTGTTTTGATGAGGGTTTTCGAAAATTGCATAACGGTATCTGAAAGGTCCAAAACGCATAAATTGCGGTACCTTTTCAGCCGATCCACATAAAAAAGGGTTTGGCAACCCGTTTATTGGGTTTTTTATTTCGTGGGAATTTTTGCCATTAGCTACCTGTTTCAATTCGTCGCTATCTATAATTACAAGGCCCATCATTGCATTGCCAAATCACCATTTTTTATTTGCCTTTCGTCTACGTGGTGGTAATTAAATGAAAACTGCATTCAAATATTCACATATGGTTGGGTTAACGAATGTTAAGTTTGCTGAGGCCAATAACCTTGCGAGCATAATTTAAATTTAAATTACAAATCCTGGTTTGCGCCCTTCAAAAATAGTTTTTACGGCATCCCGGCAAACTTTTTTTCTCTTCGGAAGGGGAGCGCGAATTAAAATTCTTTTGCGCTATTTTTGACTTTGGGGCCGGATTTTTCAGTCCATTTCATTCAATTGCAGATTTTGCTCTATTAGAAAAAGAGGGTTGCCAAAAAATATTTAGAACTTTGGCCAGATATATTTTGAACTATTTTTAGTCCAGCTTTCAAACTGCAGTATTTTTTCTCCTGCAGCAAAATCGTAACGCAACCCTTTGAAGCTTTTGCTACTATATTTATTCTAGTTGCAGCAGATTCTATTTATGTAGTAGATTTACGTTGTGCTATTTGTATTTATCTTCGAATTTATGTAGATAGCACTTCCTGGCTCATACAGGGTGTCGAAGGAAGCGATTTTATTTACATTTCGGTAACATTCTACTAAAATTATCCAGAAATATTTGCGCTATTTTTAAAAAACGACAATTATTCAATTTGAAGTGGAACAAATAAACAAATTAACAAAAGCTGTTCAATTAGAAGGCAATTAGCTACACAGTGGAAACAAAATAATGGCGTATGGCCTCTAAAAATTTGGGCAAACATTCGCCAGCCATGTTTCGTCATCTTCTAGTTTACTTCAACTTTCGCCAAGTTAATAAAAAATAACGAATTTAGGCACGTACGCATAAAATTTCTCATTTATGCTAATTGCGTCAAATGCCAATAACCCACTTACCAAAAAGTTCGTCTCTCTTTATTCGATCTTATATTTTTAATTGAAAGAAAAAAGTGGCATTATTGAATGAAAAATTGACTCCCGCATCGCAAATCGTCCTAGACAACAAAAAAGTCTGTGTGCTCTTTCCGTTATTCAGCATCCCTCCCGAACAAAAGGTTTTTTTTAATAATAATTTAATAAGTTTGAAAGACTTCTGCGGGCGCTTAAATAATGGGATGGGGTGCCGAGTGACATAGCAATAGACAAGGCTGTCCTTCAGAATCATCATCATGTGTTATCTAATGCTGGAGATAAATAATGGGAAATCATTTTAATGTGCTACTGATGAGCTTCTATTTTTTTGGTTGAGGGGCTAATTGCTTGGGAGTCCGCCTCTGCAATTTTTTAACTCTTACCAAAGCTTAAGCAAACTTTACTTATTTTTAATTTAATTTGAGTGAAAGAATTAATTTTAATTAAAATGAAAATGTAATGTTACGGACTGATGGAGCGTCTTCTGCATTTAGCAGAAGCGGCAGGCAGCCATCCATGACAATACTTGGCGGCTTTTGTAGGGCAAGTCATAGTTTCTTGTCTGGTGCTCCGGACTAAAAAATAAATAAATATCTGTAACTGTTTGAATAGAATAAAAGGAGCGAGATTTGAGGTGCAATGCAACACGAGACGAGACTCTTTTCATTATTCATAGTATTAATAATAATATGCGTATTTAGCGGGCTTTGACGGAGCTTTTTCGTCTTAAGGATGGAACAAAAGCGAATTGTACTACGTGAATAGATTTTTATGAAAGACAATGTAAATTATGTTGGTGTATAAATTTTCGGTGTGTGTTTTGAATTTTAACACATTTGTGTAAAAAAATTTGAGCTTTTTGCTTTTAAAGCCAATTTTTGGTTTTTAAAAATTAGGGTAATAAATATTTTTGCAAAATATATCACAATATGACTCAAAAAACTGTCTAAAAAATTCTAAATATTTTTTTTTCTAACAAATTTGCATCAGAGGCGCTCAATTTGAAACTAGCGCTTCAGTTAATTTTAATGGTTTCACATTCCTTCCTAAAAAAGCTCAATTATTTTTGACAAATGCTCATAGACGTATACGTAATATAATACATATTTCTATTCTATGGGCATTTACTATAATGAGAACCGCTAATTTATAGTCCATTTAACATCATACGGGTGCGGGTTTATCTAAGCCTTATATAATGTGTAATTTTCAACAGACATGACGCATTTTATTATTTTTTTTTTGTGCATGCCCAATTGGGCAAATCGACTACACTGGAAATCAATCGATGCAATTGATAAAGAATATGCCCTGATTTTTATTAATTTAATTCATTGTGGGGCTGCCGTATGTGAAAAAGGCTCTTCCTACAGGTGCATGAAACAATTAAAAGCCTGACGGACTATAATAGTTTTAATTGCATCAAAAGTTTAAAGGTTGTCCTATAAAAAGCGCCATAAGAATAATAATAAAAAAAGCCAAAATGCCATTACAGTAAATCTACCTTCAACGTTTTTATCTAGTGGTTGGTGGGATTAAGAATGCACTAGCTAGTTTTTTTTTTTTTATTTTCTAGATAGATAATTTTCAAGATTGAATTTATACTTATATACTTAAAAGTATATAATACCGGCATCTGGGCGAACGAAGCGCGACGTTGCAGGTCCCCCCTCATCCCCCCTTACCATCGAATGCATACGCATTGCGTGTCCTCTAAAGGCCCTCTAAAGTTAGGTCATTGAATTTTTGGACCCTTGTCCTTCAACAGTCGCGACCGTCTTGCATTCGGCAGAGCATTGGCCTCCACTCCACATATAACATGCATGTATGTATAACCCTAATGCTATTATATGGCCCATCCTAGATATTTTTTATTGTTGTTGTTCTTCTTCTTGCATATGCGGGGTTTTTTTATTTCTATGGACTTTGGAGGATGTTTGTTTTTTATTTATGTTTATTTATAACAATGGTTGTGAGTTAAGGGCATTTTATGCAAATATTCTCTTTCAAAATTGTTCAATAAATTATTATATTATTATTTATTTGATAATAATATATTAAATTCATTTCTAAAGTGTTTGTTTATTGCTAATTTTATTTTTGCGCTTTTTTCAAAAATTATTTTAGAACAAGCTTTTTGCGCCATCTATGAATGAGTAGCTGCGTTATCGGTAAAAGCTAATAACGAACTCTGCTAAAGCTCTCACCTCTTAAGTTACAGAAATCATTTTATCAGTTGATTTCCTTACAGTTTTCTATTTTTCGAAGTTCAATTTTAAATAAATAAAAATTAAATTACTATGCAAAATATTTATTCATACAAATAAAAGACAAAAAAAAAAATTAAAACTCTTGATTGACAATAAAATTCGGATAAACTATAAACAATACCACTTCAATCTTCTTACCATCCATATCCGTGTTGGTAATGATGATAAGTGCGGTGATGGTAAACTACCGGCGGCTGATAATAAGTTTGGTAATGAATAGGTTGAACATGATGGTAATGAATTGGATAGCTTCTATAGTATCCTGGAGTGGCTTTTGGATCTGCTTTTGGGGCAGCAAATACCATCAAAAATGCGCAAGCCAATACTAGAAACTTTTAAAAATAATTAATATTAATTACAGTTGATAAATGTTTTTACTTACCACTTTCAACATGATTGCAATTGTTCTTCTTGTAGATTAAGTTGATTTGATAGCAAAGTAGACTTTGTATCAATTTCGAATTTTGTCTCATATTTATACCAAGATGATGAGCTGATCACGCATTTTTGGGTATTTTGTCAACACTTTGTCATTGAAAGATTTTTAGGAGAACTACATTCTAAATTTATTATTTATGGATTTGTTTGCTTCGCTAATTCTAGAAATGTGTATTATTTAAAACAAATGATAAAAGTTTAAGGTATTCGAAATAAATCAATAACAAATATTCTAAGGTTTTTACAACTTGTAAACATCCTATTCGATAAATGAAAATAAATAAAGTGCTAAAATGTTGCAACATATCAAATGACAAAATTTAAATAAATACATATTAATAAAAAATCAAGTAATAAAACATACTTGGGAATATGTAAAAATAAAATAATAGAGCTTTTTTAAAATTTTGGTGAACGCGCCGCGCCACTACGTTTCTTTACAAATACTTAATAAAATAATAATTAATTACGAAATTTTAGCAACTATTGTTTTGCTGGTTGCCTATACTTCATTTTGAAAGATATTAATTTTAAAATATTTGTCACACTTAATTTAACAAAGCACAATAAAGATAATTTGAATTCTTTTGCATAGAATAATTTTGATATGACAGCAATTTTTGTAACAATTGCAAAAATTTTTAAATAATCTGCATAATGCGCATTAAAATTGCTATCTTAATTAAAATTATTATTACTATTATTTAATCAAAATAATGACTAATTATCCACATGCAAGTGATAAATGTTGCCGTTTAAAATTATCGGTTCAAAAATAGTTGAAAAATCGCGGGTGTATAATAAAAGCTAACTATAAGCAAGCCTATAAATTAACTTGTCGAAAGGGTTTTGTTGTTTTGTTTAAAATAAAGGCACGTGGATACTATGACACCCCCACTACAAGTTTTACCTCCCCCAAAGAATCGCTTTTAGCCAGAGGAGAGATTCTCTTCAGTTCTTCGTTGTCGCACGCTTCGCTTTACGGGAGCATTACAACACAAACGGTCGAGGTAACTCGATCGGCTCGTTGCTCTTCTCTTCCCTTTTTCACACCAAAAGCTCCAGTTTCACGTGCGATCCAAAAAAATTGACACTTTCTTTGCAAAAATTAAATTTGTTCCTCAAATCAATTCAAATCTGACATTTATGATATTCAAATAAGTTAATATTTATTCAAAAAAATAAATAAAAATGTTGTTCAGTTGTAATTGGTTGTTTTCGGTTGCAGTAATTGCAACAATGTGCAATGTTGTTTTGAGTGGCAGTTGTCGCGAGGCAAAGTTGTGCTGCACCGGGCGCGACTCTTCCTGTGTTGTTCAAAAAGCTCCAATTAATGCAATTATCGAAGATCTGAGCGATAAGCCCTGCTATTGTGATCATGCCTGTCTTAAGCTTGGAGACTGCTGTTCCGATTTCAAGGAAGCTTGTGGAGGTAGGCTCATTTATTTTACTCAAAAATTAATCATTCAATCTCATTGTGATCATGTTTATTTCGAAATTGAACACTGAAACGCCAACATGAATAGTTAAATTAGTTCTAGTGTTTCATGAGATCATAAATCAGGAAGTTAACACTACACACGTACCTAAAGTAAAAGTTTATTCAGAATTTATGAAGATTTAAGATCTTGCTAAGAAAATTCGGTTGCTGTTTAGTTAAGACGAATTTTTTGGTGCTCTTCAGAAAGCTCCTATTAAATTTAATAATTTTATTTTAAAGTGTTTAGAAATTTTAGCGCATTTTCAGGAATTTTTACAATAGAGAAACTTTTAATCCCTTTTATTCTGGTATTTTTGCGGATAATTGGCCGCACTTCAATAATTCTAGTAATAATGAATAAAGCTTTCAAGCTTATTCCAACAAAACAACAATGTACATGAAAAGCTTTTTTCCTGCTGTTTGTCTTGATTATAAAGTGTATCGTGTTTATTAATAATGTGTTGGCAATCAATGCACCAAGCGCAACACAATAAAAGTAGTGCACAATTTAACCATGTGCGAGCTTTTTGTATGCATGCCACCAAACCAAGGTGGTTGACAAACAGGGGAATAAAATAATGAATTTCGTTACATACATACACGCGACATTATATGGGGAAAAAAGCTATTAATTAAAACCGAGCGCTTTTTTTGCGGGATTAGAATTCGCATCACTCTGAAAAAACGTAGAAGAAAAGTGTGATTTTTTGCGCTTAATTAAGATGTAATCAAATTTAATTTTGATTAGGCTGTTTGTTCAAGCTTTATCGGAATTAACTGGATTTAATCTGTATTAAATTACACTTAATTAAGGTATTTTTTTATTCATTTGATGTTTAAAATATTTAAACAGCAAGAGGTAGGAGCTTTTGCGCGAGCTTTCCTCCGTAATTTATGTACCTAGGTATGTGAATGTATTATTTTAAATTTGTTGAATATTCTCGAGCTCATTTGAGTAACGAGAACTTCTTTATTCTGCGCTTTTGTCTTTTTGTCTCCTCCAGCAAAGTGGAGCGGCAGAAAATAAATGACACGCAGTTTTTTTCTGTCGTGAAAAATCTATCAAAAAAATGCACTAACGGAAAAAGGTAAGCCAAATTGAAAAATTGAAAGTAATGCGCTTAGCCAAGTTTACTATTCCCGAAAATAATGCAATCTTATCTGGATAAATTTATTCCCGTGTGCGGCAATCTCATTATAATTAAACCTTTTAGTTGCCTGCCTAGATTAACTCCTTCACGAGGATGCATGAAACTAGGAAAAGTGTATTATTAAAATCAGCTTTATTTTAATTAAATTCCTTGCCGGGAAAGTAACTGAAGCAAACATTTTCAGTGCAACCGATAATTAAAAAAAAATAGAAATATTAAGTGATTACATTAAGCTTTAAGCTAACGTTTGGTCCTATCAACATGTCTATTGTAATGGGTGTCCTAAACTAATGTTTGCTGTTCTATGCCACGTTGATCCATTCATTCCTCTCAACGAAAACTCTGACGTTGATGTATGAGAAATATAGATTGCGGATTGTTTTATTGACAAAATTCAGAACAAACAACTGGAAATTAATTTCTGATTCCATCACAAAAATATTCAACAGACGGAAATCCTAAAAATAACAACATCGGGGGGAAAAATTCAAATGTCTCGTTTAGATTTTATAAAACGGAATATAATATTCTATTAGGACTCTTTGAAGGTTTTTGAAGACTTTCGAAACTTAATGGAAGAAGAGATTCCATAAAATAGTAAAATTTCTTGAGAAGTTTGCTCAAAAAATATCTGGAAGCTAAATTTCGGTAAGTAGAGATAGCAAATAATAAATATAAGACCCTCTTCTTCATCAGCACTTTTAGATTGGTTAAGGATTACAAACGGCACCCAAAAGCTAATTCCTTTTTGCTTTGGACAAGTTCGTTTTATAAACATAGATATAAAGACCCTTACAGGGCGGCAGAAGCGGCGGCACTAACTTCATAACTTGTATATCGGTTTTAATTAATTAACTTTTCCATTAATTCCGAATCGTGCAAATATAAATCTAATTTATTTATTGTGATTAGAATCCGCGAGCGGATTGAAAAACAAGACAAATGTTGCTCTTGCTCAAAAGTTTCGGACCTCGTATGGCAAAAGAGGCCCGATTCCGATTATCTCGACATGATGCGAAATATAGAGCAATAAACTTATTCCCGAGAGTTCAACAACTCGACTAAATTTACATCATCTGAGTTTAATTCGTTTGAAATGTGTTTCTGGGTACACAGAGAGATCCGAAACTGTTTCACATATGTGAAAATATTTCATTTACTCACAGACCTACCAGATCTTCTAAGTAATCTCTTAATTTATTTTAAATCGCTTTTCCACTGACCAAACCAAAAGCTCCTCTAATATTTCGGAGCGACTTTAATTACATTTGAACAACTAAGATCGATGTAAAAATAAACTTACAATGTTAAAGTTTCTAGTGACGGCTGATGGTTTTAATTAAATCGGTATCAGTATATTGAAGCATGTCTAATTCTATTTTAGTTGTCTTGTTGGTCTAAAAGCTTTTGTATGAATACTCCCGTTAAATTTAAAGTCATTGTCACCTCAACTTTCTTTGCTACCAGCAGGAATTCCAACAGAAAGCTCTCGCCCCTCTTGGTGCGTAGTTAAATCGGGAATATCCCAGTTTAAATTACAAGCAAATACAAAATACAAGCAGGAACGGAATTTCCGTCTAAAAATATCTCCACCATTCTCGATCACCTAAATGGGCATATTTAAATTTCTGACAAGTTTCCAACAGTGAGAAAGTTGTTTAGCTGTTGTTCAATTGAATTGAATTTCTAAAGCTTTTAATTATAATTATTTTGTAACTAATATCCGAAATTTGAATCTCAGGAGAGGTCGTGATGTTTCATTTTATAACGAAGTTATTGTTCTCTTCTCTTTAGCCCCCAAAATTGAGTCTCCAATTCGGATGGAGTTTATCAAGGAGTTGGATGAACTTCAAGGAGTCTTAGGGAATTTGTTATTTTTGACCTTTAGGAATCTTCGGTCTTTTGATCAATATCTCACAAGATTTGGACCAAATTCATCCAACTTTAACTAGACCAAGACCTTCTGAGGTAATTTAGTGCGAATTCTGAAAACCCGAGCTCATTAAGTGGTTTTTTGTCTGCCGTTGAGATTTCTATTCCAAGAAGACCGCATTTTTTTGAATGCTAATAACGAACAAAGAACGAATCCAGTTTCTTGTTCCTGATTCCGATTGCATTCCAAGAAACTGTAAAACAAACGATATTTCCCTTACTTAGCACACTAGAACAAGGTCTGGGTGATTAATGAACAGCGGCGTACACGTGCTGATATATCATAATGTATAATCAATAATGCGAGCAATAATGATTCTCCAAATTGCATAGTAGGAGAAAGAAGGAAAATAATTGCATCGAATTCGATCGAACAATATCTAGTCTGAATTTATGCCGAGAAAAATCAGTCTTAGCGTGACTATTCTTGCTTGAATCATTATCGTTATCGACGTGTTGAACTTAAACTGATCCAATATAGCGAGCAAGGCGATAGCATTTGATGGAAATGGTGTTTTCCTGCTAGGAGATAATTAGACAAAGTGCATACCGGGACACCGCGTTTACTTTTAGATATGTCGTTGCACTGTTGTCTATTTCTGTTATCATCATCCACTCTCAAATAGATATTATTACTACAATATGGAATCCAACAAAACTGTCAACTATCGCACGTATTTAATTCCAAGATAAATTAAGTCACAACGAGCTGTGCATGACTTTTAATGAGGCATTTTAATGTCGCGTTTCATTACTCATCAACATTTGGTTGCTTTTGTCTTCTTTGTTTTATGGTCTTGGTCAACCGCTAAATAAGGAGACTTTTCTTGGGATTTTTTAGGAAATTTTGTAAATTTTTGAGGACCAGGAATATTCTTCCATTGTTCTATATTTCTGTTCGCTACTAAATATAGCTCACCGTAAGGTAGTTAATCAAATTAAACAAAATATAAATAGCCCATAAATACCCATGGTTTCACGCCATCTGGGCTCCAACGATAAATTATTCATATAAAAAGAAAAACGTATCCAAACCAATAGTACATTAATTTTGGACACACAATTAATTAAATATTGACGTTTCTCATTTGATATAAAATACCATCATTAATCACCAACCGACTGAATATTTATTTAAAACGAGAAGAAAGTGCTTTTTTACAAAAATTATACAGAGACTAATTACAGATCCATTTTTTCCTGACAAAGTCACATCTAATACATTTTACTTGTGAAAAATTGATGGGCTTTTGTGCAGCGGTGCTCGCCACTTTTAAACATTTGTTCCAGCCTCAATTTGTAACCGGATGGACTTTTTTAATGCCATTAATTTCGTTTTTCGAATGGTGATGTGCTAATTGGGCGCAGATTGTAAACACTGTACCGCTAAATTTATGCGGCAGCTTTGAATATTATTGACGGAAAGCCATCATACGTAGGGGATGAATTTGGGCCATATTTCATCATCCCCTTTTTCTAAAATATCGCACTAAATTAAGCTAAACAAAAGTTTGATTAAAGTTATGATACATATTTGGTCTATTTTGTTGCAAATTTTCGAAACCATTAACTCGTTAAGGAAACTTTTGTATACGTTCGGTATTAAGTTTTCTTTCCATTAACAAAGGAGGCTTTATGCCATCAAGCACGCAATTATATTGCATGGCAAAGAAGAGAAAATTTCAGGCGAATCATGTTGTTAGGCTCTCGGTGAAATTAGTTGGAAACGACATTTGAATGTTTAAAAGATGAGAAGCATGTTGAGCATCCCTTTAAATTAACATAATGGGCTTAACATGCATGCATGTCCAGTTGAAAATATTTTTAACACAAATAAGGGTACTACTATAAGTACATAAAGCTGAAACTTGTAAAGGGTGTAAAATAAAAGCAATAGATAATTGGATGGCTTTGAAACATTATACCGTTTATTAGCGATTGGGTATAAGTTCAAAGCTTATTTGAAATTGGACCTTTAGAAGAGCGCTAATTTTGTAATCAACTTTTTTATTAGTCTTTAAACAGCTACAAAAAATTATGGCGACACACATTTTCGAACGAAACGTATCCGATTTAATTGCCGTATTTATTACCTTTTATAAAATTTATTGTCAGGAGTGATGTTTTACCGAACTTTGTTTATAGTATTGTCGTAAAATAAATGAGTTGCGATTTTAATTGGTACACAATTAAATTTAGTATTTTTGCGACAGATTTTTAACTAGCCAATAAAGTATGCGCCACATTTTTGTCTTGCTTTAATGGATTTGAATTTTTTTTTATATTGCGTAGAAGGATCTTGCGACCTTTGCGAAACTGATCGGCCTTTAGTTGATAAGCTCTCAGCATCAGTTCATCAGAGCTTGAAAGTTGTGCTTTCCAACAAAACTTCCGTTTAATAAAGATAATAGCACATTTCTCTGTGGTGGATAAAAGCTGACAAGAAATTACGTACGTACAACTTTCTAGATTTTCGTTTGAAGACAATCATGTGTTGATTTTTTATATTATTTACTGTCTTATAACGAGAACATGTATAAACATGGCAAGTCTTTTGTCAGGAACGTATTTACGTAAATCCTCTGACAGAGTGACAAGTTTGCGTTCTTAGTTTCTGCAAATCTATATATAAAGAGCTCTCGAGGCTTTTTATTTTTGCTTGACAGGCGATTCTTTGTATTGTTTATTAATTGATAAATTTTTATAAGAACAAGTTCTATTTGAATTAAAAATTCTAATCAAAATGCTTCTATTTTATGCAATTAGCAACCTGGTTTCGTATTCAGCTGTAATTAAAATCTATTTGCAATGCCGCTAATTAGTACTGATGTACTAGTATAAATACGTTATTGTACAATGTGTTTCATTGTTTTAATTAATATTAACAGCATTTGTGTACGTAGTGTAATACGATGTAACAAAATTTTACGTATATTATTGAGAAGACTCGAATTCGCTCCTCGAGGCATATCTTTCAAATATCAAGCAAACTTCGATGCATATCGACATCCAATTTACATCAAATTGTTCAAATTTGGATAGCAAATTATATGAGCAAAAATTATGGCTGCTAAAACGAAATTGGAGCCATCAATAAACAAGCGCTTTTTTAATATAAATAATTTGTAAGAAAACCTTTTCGATCGAAATGGTTGAAAATCGTGATTTTATTTTCAATATTTCTTAAACTACTGCAGAAAATAAATCGAGGAAAAGGAAGTAGTATGTAGTTGAACTACCACAAAGATTAAAAAACAAGCTTGTTCGATTTCAGATCATATTATTTCGCTCCTTCAATAAATAAAGAGGCCGAGGTCGTCCTTTGCATTATAAATTTTCCGACTGTGTTGTTATCTTCAATAATCTCCAATTAATCCAGTTCTGGAACTAGATAATCAATGCTAAAGCAATCGAATTAATAGCAAACTGGTACTTAAGGGGTGGTTTTTTGATTTTAAAAATCAAACTTGTTCGCTTTTATTTTTTTTTATTTTCATATAAAATGCAGTCGAGGTCACTTTAGCATATTGCAATTCGCTTTGTACAATAACCAGTTGTTTGCTGCATTTTAAAACGTACCATCTCGAAGAAAAATGAATAAATAATTTCTGTCTTCGATTCAATAAAATCTCTTTTATTGCGAATATTAGTGTTTGAATTGAGTTTTTCAGTGTTCACATTTCGCGGGCAATGTAGCGTAATATTTTCGTATTTTTCCAAGACATTAGCTGGTGTGGTTCTCGTCACTTGGAAAAACTTTTATCGGCGACATAAAACTCTAATATAACTTCTTTAAAACGAATTTGCAACAGCGTGTTTATTCCATTTCGCTACAACTGTGTGTTTTAAATAAATTATATAATTGGTCTCTCCTCCAGATTATTATTATTCATGTTGCAGAAACACACTCGCATTTGCATCAGCAGATCTGAAAAAATGTTTCATGATTCGAGTAAAAAAAGAACGAATTACACGTAATTTCCATTTATGTTGAAAAGAGTAATTAAAAACTTTTTATTTATTCAACAGATGCTATTTAATATAATCAACTTTGCCGAACGTAATTCTGTAGTCCATTTACTTTTCCATGTTGGAAATCTGGAATTATAATTTCCTTTAATTCATGTTGCTGAAAATAACTTATCTTGTGGCATAGAGATTGTCATTTAAATAAATTAATATTTTTTTTAATTAAAATGCGGCTCGAAATTTTGTCAACGTTTCCGTGAGCAATCAAGACGAAAAACGGCGACCCTCGAAATTTATTTCGTACAATTCAATCTAATGTCGGGTTGCTTGCACCTTTTTTTCAACCCGATGTCAAACCAACAAGCAAATAAAGAATGAATTATGTGCCAACTACTTTCTTTTCGAGCGAAAATTCTTGGGTAATTTCGTATAATTTAAACTTCGCTGTTGTATTGAAGGGCTGCCGGTGGAATTTCGGCTTCACCCCCCGATAAGAAGAAGTGTGTGTGAGCGTGTGTGGGTGAGAGCGTCAACGTCAGCTCTTAACTTCCCGAATTAACAAAAGCCACAGCTTCGACGGAGGTCGAGAGATTTCCATCACCACCACATTTTCACAAAAGGTCTTTTGGCCATTTATCGGCTCACCGCTGAAAGTTTACAGTGTAACAATGGCTCTATTCTTGCCATGGCAAGGTTCAACCACATGCTTTCATGAGACGCCACCTTGCTTTCTAAACTGAAAAATTAGAAAGGAAATTACAATTTTTGAACTTCAAAAAAGCGTCAAAATTAATTAAGAGTAAAACCCTTCAGACTAATTGCAAACGGATAAATTTATGATCGAAAATACGACGACAATTCCAGTGTGTTGTAAAAGTAGCTTTATTAGTCTCGTATAATTTTAATTTTCAATCGAATAAAGTATGTTTAATTAAACAGTGCATTAGGAAAATTTACAACCAATAAAATTCCATTCAATTTTTTTAGGGGTATATATTATAAATGCGCGCCGAGCGCAAAGGACAAAAGTTCCAATTTCATCAGTAATAAATTGTAATTTTTTGTTTGAAATTCATGAGTCGGTTTTAGTGGCTGGTAATAAGTAGGTTTTTAATTACCCGGTCCATTAGAGCCGATGGCGGGGTGTAAATAATGGCATCCTTACCATCCCCGCCGTGTGCGATCGTTACAAATATATTTCACAGCCTCCTTTTCTTCGTCTCTCGCTCCCAACACTACAAAACAATTTTTTCCCAATTTTTTTCCCGCCGTTTTCAATTAATCTAAGTGACACTAACTCACTACTAGACGCTTGGTGTACGTTATTGATCATTATGGTTTTGCCCTCCTCTTTCTATAACAAAAAACTTGACATATTTGCTATGTATATCTACCTGGACAAAAGGACAAGTGGCTTTCTGAAAAGAAAGTAGTCATTGTAGGTACTTGACGAGATTAGAAAACAAATGACAAAAGGCATTTGAACAAGAGGATTGCACTTGTTTGGCGCCAGGTACATGACAATAGACTCTCCAGATTAACTAACATTCTCCTGAATGCCGCCTTTTTTCCATTGTTCAAGTGCCTTTAGTTAATTCTTTCAGCACACTTTATTAGGCTAAGAACACACGAGTACTTATATAAAAGCGGCGAATGCGCGCTAAGCGCAAAGGTGTGCGTTCGCCCTAAAATATCCAGCACTTTTTAAACCCTTCTCAAACACACACCTTCGTTATTACTGATTGCCTATCCGTCTATCAAAGCACGTGCTGCTCGCTGAACAAGCCTGAGGGGCCTCCGCCCGAACGAAAATCTCAGTAGTAGTAAATTTTGGGCACCAAACCGACCGAGAAAAAAAACATCATTCAACGAAGGTGAAGGTCCCATGCTGGGATCTGCTTAATTCGATTCGCTTTAGTCTTTGTGATGTCGAGAGGAGTTTTCAAGTTGTCTTGTTCTGTTTTCTGGCTCAACTAAAACTGCATTCTAACTTGGTGCCGTTTTTGTAGTCTTGTTCATTTTGTAAAGAACTGTTGTACTTATTTGTTCTTGTAATGCGCTTAGGCCCAAAGGGGAAATTTTTTTGAGTAATATTTGTCTTGTTGAAGATAAATAATTAATAGAGTCCATAGAAAATATTTACATGTTCGTATGAGTAGCTAAATATCGATTGCAGTCTGAAGGACCCATATTGTAGTTCACGGTCGAAGGACTTTCAGTTCTTTTCCATCTAATATAAAATTGGATATTTTCAACTTTTATATAGAGACACTATGTGAGTGGTGTGTGTGTTGGACAAATTTCACAAGCATAACTCACTATAAAATTATATGGATATAGCGCTGTAAAAGACACGAACGGTAAACTGAAATCGGACGAAAGGCAAACCTGAAAAACTGAGTTATAGCTACTTTTCAGACCATATTATTATGATTTTTCGGTTTCGTCACAAAATTTTTGATGGTCGATAAAAGTTTGGTTTGGGAGAGCTTTCACATTCTCTTCCGTAAAATTATTGGAATAAACCTGAAAAGGATCCTGTTTCAGACAACTGTTTTAATGTGAAAGTCTTGTCCTTTCATCTATTGTTCGAGTTGTACCACTCCCATACGTCTAGAACAAATGGGTCTAATTGGAAAAAGAAATCGCTTTTGCATCGTGAAGCTATTGTAATTGTTCAGACTACTTGAAATGCATTCTCGTGTTTACACTGACGGAAAAGCATCAGAAAGCTCGCCGTGAAAGGCGTTTTGTAACTTAACTGGCGAATCCCTTGACGTGTACGTTTGAACATCAAGAGGAAGATCATATAATATCAGGATGATTATTAATACGTCGTATTAGTAATTCTCTCAAGGAATTGAGCTCCATAAATGGAAATTTAATTTCATGTAACAAAACTAATTCGGTACAATTTATATGCGAAGCCCACTTGCTGTTCATAGGATAATTGCTCTCTTAAATCCTAATCTAATCCTAACAGAATTCCATCATGAGCGACAAAATATAAAAAGGGATGAAAAAGCGGCAGCGCACGATAATGTTTGGAAATCAAAACGAACAGTCGCAAACCATTAACAGAGGAAAACTGATTGCATTTTCTCCATTCTTCGTTCACTTTTCATTAACTACGATAACAGATGTTCCCCCCGTACATTTTACATTATCAGTTCAGCTGCGAAATGTAGCAGTTTAAAAGTTCTTAGATAAATTAAAAACGATGTCAAATACGTATTATTAGTCTCCCGAGAAGATTAAATTGCTAAACGGAATTGCGAGCAAAATGTCTGGAATCGGTGGCTGCCCAACGACTCTTTCACCGGGAATATTTATATTGTCTATACCAGGATGAGGGCGAACCTTTATGTTTCTTCCACTTTCCGATTTTCATTTTTCCAATTCGATTGTTTATCTTCTAAATGTTCAACTTTGGAATTCGATTTTAGATTGCTTTATCAAGAATAAGTTTCTAAAATTATTTTGTTCTTCGTACGCGTGTCGGACGGTCCGTCCGTTCGTCCGTTTCTCGCACCATAAAAGCTCGCCATGATACAGAATGTGAGACATTTTAGTATTAACGTAATTAGCATGTTATAATACAAAACAAAATTTGTTTTTGTAAACCCGTAATTGATCCTTATAGAGCTCGAGCGCATATAAGAAACTTTTGGCCGTTTGATCAACACACTTGAATGCCTTCAAGCCATTTACTGTAACAATATTCATTAAAATCCTGTAATTGTGCTAGTTTAATGACTTAATTAATCCAACACCGACCGAATTCTAACTTCGTACGAGATTCTTTATCATCTTTCCGCTGCGGCAACTGTAATCTTCTATTTATAAACAAATTTTCCTAATTAGTCAAATGTAATTGGCAAAAAATATATTGTATTTTCGGGTCGATTTCCTTCCATTCTTCCTCAATATACGAAGCAGAGGTAAAACGGGATACAAAGCCATAGTAGATAGCTAACTAGATTAATCGAAAGATTACTTGCTATACGAGATTGATTTGTTGAAGAGGAAAAACGCAACCAATTTTCCCTAAACACCGCGATTCGGAAGCTGGAAAGCTTCCCCGATGTCGACAAGCGAAAAGCTCGACGCGAATTTGCGTCTCTGCTGTCACTCAGTGCAATTATTTTTGAATTGCATTTTATTCAAACAGCATTATCATAATGAATTGCATGCAAATTTATGTAAAATGATCGATTGATTTCGAAATTAACTTGATTCGTTTTGCATCCATTATTCGAGCAATTATAAAATGCATCGTGTGCAATTGTTTGAAATAGATTTCGATTCACACACATTCTAGCTGGCACTTAAATTATTTGCATGTTTAATTCGTTTTGATTTCGGGCGAAAAAAAAAGGTGGGTAGCTATTGGTAATTCGCGTAAATAAATATTCATTTTGTTTTTCGAGCACTATAAACGGAAAATGAGCTTAAAGCTCGACTTTAATCTGTCCGCTGCACAATAACACCACTTTATAATGTTATTTTGAAGAGTGGTAAAACACAGCTTGGTTTGCTACTGCTGGTGCTACAAGGGCTTACTCATCGCGTAATTTTCAACAGGTTGTCATGATAGCGAATCCCCGGGGATTGCCACTAAAACCACCGCATTGTGCGTCCTTTTCTCCCTTGTCTGTCTTTTTCTCGCCCGAAAATACCACCCTTAAGTATTTTTAATCTTTAATACAAAATAGGACAATATTATACTCTTTTATGACAGTTCACGGTTGACATTTGAACGAGATTAAGCGCTCTGCGCATATTTTGCGCAGGAAAGTAGTTTTGAGCCATTTTTCTGTAGGTGCGAATTTTGCTACTGTCGATTGATTAAAAATCAAACTTGCAAATATTTATTTTCAGACTTCTTTCCTTACATAGAAAAACAGAATATTATTTGTTGTTTTTGTAAACGTATACTATATCCACTTTTATATTTATTCGATGTTAACGATATGGCTTTAGATAAAACTAAAGCTAACAAAAATGTTGTTTGCAATGTATACTCGTGCATCCGACTCGGTCGAGTTTCAGCATCCATAGAGGTCTTTCAGCAGGAAAGTTTACACAAGAAAAATGACTTGTAGAATCGGAATATATATTTTTATTTGTGTTGCTTGTTTCTTGATACAAGAACAAGAACCAATTAAATAAACTACCCAGTCAAAGTTATTTTAGTTTAAATTTTGAAACTTGTGTGGGTATATATTGTTTTATTAAATAAGCATTAAAAGTTTGCGCAAAGTTTGGCCAAACACATTAATTTTACTTCTGCAAAATTAATTAAAGAATAATTTATTTTATAAATGTGAAATTAATTTAATTCGCCAAAATAATTAATTATCTTTGTCCCTTTAATTAAACTCTATACATATAAATTTAGCACCCCAGTTAATTTATAGGGTCAAAATTTCCAAACCGAAAATTTTCTTTGATCCTTTTACGAGCAAAAGAAAGAATCCTTTACAAAATAAAAAGGCGGCGACCTTCCAGCACTAAGCTATTAATATTCAGCTAAATAAGCTTCTCCTAAACACAAGTCATTACACCCTTCACCACGCTCAAACACCCTCATATCTTGACACTATGTCAAAACCACTTCGAGTCCCGAAATAATGTTGAACAATTAGTTTGCACACACAATAAAGAAAAATCGCTCGGATAAAAAGAAACTTTTAATCAGTACAGTTTGCTGCAGTTAAGGAAAGTCAATTGAATTGTACTGGGCACCGAATTACGACGAGCTTTTGTCCTGATTTAGCGACTGCTGCAGCAGCATCTATTTATTACAACGTTCAATATTTCTGGACGTTATCGATTCCATTAATTTAATTGATTCATTTTCTTTACAGTGGTTGATTGCCAAGTGACCCAATGGGGCGCTTGGACACCTTGCGACGCAGATTGCGGTCCAGGCACCATGTCCAGAGCTAGGTCCGTCAAAACGCAGCCCCAAAATGGGGGCAGACATTGTCCCAGTTTGGCCCAGCGAAGAGGGTGTCAAGTTTCGACGTGCCATCATCATCCTGATCCTGCAATCAAAGGTTCGTCTACATTTGAATTTTGCTTTATTTTTATTTGAATTATTATTTTATTTTCCATTTTTCTGTGCGTGGTACAGCGTTACAACCAATTACAGGTTGGTACAATCAAAATGTGCTAAAAAATCATCAAATCATTGCAAGAATTAATAAATCAATGTAGCGTTTTGAGTAAAAATGACGTATAGAGACGAATTCAAGGGAGCTGCGCAACTTTTGCGCAGGAAAGTAGTTTTGAGTCTAGCGTTTTTACTCGAAAATGCGTTTTCGTATTGAAAATCACTCCGCTAATCTGCATACAAATAATGGATGCATTTTTCTCGGTGGCAACTTTCGAAATATATGCACATATTCGGATTTCAGGCTTTAGAGTTTGGAAATTTTGCTGTAGGTCTACCATTTGCATTTATCATTCAAAGCTTGATGAATATATAAACTGCTTTAGCTACCTATAATACATGAATGCAAATTTTTCGATGTTCATATTGTATATCCACATAATATAAATGCATGGCTGAAGCACATCAAAAAACCGCACGTATTTATTAATACGGTCATTACATTGATTGGCACATGTTTCGAAATTGAAAATTTTAATTTTTAATACACATTAATATCATGAAAATTAAATTTTCATTCATTCATCTGCAGTAAATAAAATTTATTGGGGATTTTCGAATTTTATAAGGGCAACTTTTAATTTATTTACATAAAAGCTACTTGGCGTGCTTCGTTTAGAACAAATTTAAATCAATCTTAATTGGTCTATTTTTGTCGATTGATTGTCGGTTGTTGTTGTTTTATTTACAGTTGATAGTTACTGCTCTATTATACGGTATTGATTTTCTGAATATGAAAGTCAAATCAATATGGTTTTTCACATACATACTTAAAATGACATTAAAATATCCTATAAAACAATTAGGAAAATGAGATTGCCGATGCTCTTTAATGACATTGGATGGAATAGAGTATTGATCTCATATAAAATATAATTTTAAATACAGGACTTTTTTCACAAAAAAAAAAAGAAACTATTCTTCGTTTAAGATGATGACGTTGGATATGTGGAACGAATTCTGTCCATGCTATAATCATAAAATACATGTTCCTATATAAAGAAACCACATGAAAGCATCTCAACTCCTACAACTGCACTTTAATCTTGGCTTAAGTTTTGTTTTTGATTTTAAAAGAGTTGGGTTCAAGCACTTACAGATTAAAATCGGATAGAAATAAATCAGATTAAAACTTATCTAATACGAAAAGTGCAATTTTACATAATTTGCATCAATAATTTTAAGCGTAATTTTTTTTGAGCGCCTTTTCCTTGACAAAACATATTTTACAGTTGACAGTTCATTAATAATAGGGGTTCTGCGCAGATGTTACGCAGGAAAGTAGTATTGAGCAAAATTTCTCCAATTACTTATACAAAAGAAAATGCGAAAATGTTGTTTAAGTGCTATTAATAATGAGCTTTGTGTTTTCCCGCAATGATTTAATTATTGAATGCATAATTTATAGCGCAGCATTGCTGCAATTAAAACCGAAACAATTCGTATAGTAGATCAAAGTAGAAATTTCAAAAGTACTAATTTGTTAAGCTAGTTGTAGATGTTTAAATAATTCGAGTGCTTCTATTATGTCCATCGTTTTAATTTTGCAACATTTCCTATTCATCTATGGTAATACTAGTAGTCAGTTAAAGCCTTCGCTTACTAATTAGTATTCTGATTGGGATCCCTCTCAAATTCCTCTAAGGGTTAATAATTGATTGTATCAATAGTAAATGTTATTTCAATATTGTTATTGAAACCATCATACTAAACCAAAATGCTAATTTTAGTATATTTTTTCAGTTGGGATTTAATTTCAGCGAACTATATTCAATTTAATTGTGAATTTATTTTTTTTCGTTATTAATAAAATGTCATTGTTTCAACTTCGAATTTAATTCGCTTATTCATTGTGTGTATGAAATTGGTTTATATTGTAACATCATAAAGAGATTATTTACGATGGTGTAGCACAACATTATACAAAATGAACAATGTAATGGTGCCTGGGTTAGCCAGTGCGGTCATTAGTTACTATAAAAATCATCAAATTACGTTTTATATGCAGTTGCCAATTTAATTATAATTTGATGACAGAACCAATGACTTTTTTCCCTGCGAAAAAATATCAAACGAAATTATTAAAGCTTAGTGGTTATCCTTTTTGCAGCTAATTGGACTCGATAAGTCAAAATTCTTCCTATTATTTATAAAATAGGGGAAATAAGTGTCGTTTTATTCGTTTTCTGTTTGCATGTAATTCTTTACTACCCTGACAGGTTCATCGCAAAGCTCCTTTCTCATCGAGTCCAAAGGGACGTTGAATACGAAATGCTGGGCTCTGTTTTAGTCTTTCGCTATATTATGGTGGTAGAAGTCTAAACAGATCTTGTTTCATTTTTGTTTTAAGCATGTTTTGTAAGTTTATTGTTGCTGGTTGGTCGGGAAAAAATGTCGTTCCTTTCTTTACTAGCTACTTTTGCCAACGTATACAAAAGACTACTACTGGAATTTCTTATCTTTTTATGGCAGGTGAACACTCCTGGGAAATTGTGCCAATTTGTTGTCAATTACCCACAGAAGGACATACGATATACGGAACTTGTATTTATTTACAACAATCATCATTTTTTGAGCCAAAAGTCCATTTTTTATGGATTTTGTAACAATAGTTAGCTTAATGTTGGCATCATATTTGTTGGTGAAAAATAGCAGGGTCTTTATATAGAATGTTTAAAGTATAGAATGCATTAAACGTAGTGTGTTGCCCTTTTTCCATGAAAACTGAAACATCCATATACGTGACTGGCCCTTGTAATGTTTTTATTCACGTGAACGACCTTTTATCCCTGACTATCCCTTTTATTATTTTATATATATATACGGTCTCGTTTCCCCAGTAAACCATAACACAATATGTTCGGGAATTATTAGTCTATCATCCTAAAATATATAAAGGCTTCTTTGCGTTATTTATGGGGCATTGAAGAAAATGCTCCTTTTTCAGGCTCAAAAGCATTGCAATAGTTTCTTCTTATATGCGCTTGGAATTTAATTTTCTGGTATACAGTGCGGGATTCTATTTTGGAATGTTAGTCAATTATTTGTTTTTTAAAGCCCTGAAAGAAAAATATATCCAAAGACAATTTTTGATATTTTTTTGTATTTTTAGCGCTGTGAATAAACGGTTTAAAATTTTGCCATAAGCATTCCGTAATTGGTTATATATTCACCCTTGAGTAAATTAACTTCATGTTTAGAGTTAGTGGATATATTTGGATTATATGTTCGACTATGTTATGTCTATTGAGTGAGTAACGATATTTATGAATTCTGTTTGACACACTAATTATACACCAAAGCAAATATTGTTTATACAATGTATACAATGATGCAAGCCATACACATTTTCCAATGTAACTAATCCTATATTATGTATTAACTATTGTTGTACACAAAACAAACAATCAAATTTGTTTTGCAATTTGCATATGGTCAATGAATAAGTTTACATTTAAGAGCGTTCACATCCAGTTCGAAAATAGTTTGGTTTTCAAATAATCATTTTTTTGAAACTGTGTTGGTAGATATGTTTATTTTATGGTATTTGAAGCACATGCTAAAAGTGGGTTTAGCGCCATTAGGGATTACGTCGTCTTGCGCCTTTTTATTATGAAATATGAGTTGTGCGGCTTAGAGGCGCGTCAATTCAACGGGTGCAAGTGATTTTGGGTTTCTTATAGATTTATGTACAAATGTGAGACACATTTTAAGCACACAAAAACGAAATATATCCATATACATGGATTTATTATGTTAACCCCAAGGAAAACGTTGCTAATGCATTTATTTCGAATTTTGGCGGAGGCTGCGGGCTTAATTCTTTTTTCATGGAACTTTCAGTTTTCTTGTAATAATTTAATATTCAATTATTTGAAAAAAAGTCGTATTTATTTAATATTTGATGACAATCGGCTTTTTCTATCGATTATTACAAAATCTTTATGAATTTCTCAGAAATTTTAATAAAGCTTTTAATATATTTTTTATTATTTAATTGCTTGCTGCTAAACTTCCGACTCGCTTAAAAATAATCTCCATCTGTAAATCGAAATGTAATCTACTACTAAAATTGAACTTTTATGAAGCGCACAATAGCAATAAATGCTTAAATCATCACAAATTCTAAGCTTTTCATGTAAACATAAAGATTCTTTTATGAAGCCAAATTAGACGATTTCGTTTTATGTTATTATGGTTGTTGCAATACCATTAAATTCTGCCATGCAAACATTCTGTCGTCGTTTTATATAAAAGTTACCTCTTCTAACGAATATACCCTATTAATAAACATTTTTCTAAAAGTTGTGCTGAAATATCCAACATCAATTTATATGCTGCCGGCATTATTTTAACGCTGCCGAGCGCGTTATCATAATGTGTTGTTGTTAAATGCTTAATCTGGCAAAACAGCCCTTATAAACTACCCGGAAAGGGTCGACTATGCCTCAAACACATCTCGTTATGTATAAGTAGTTTTTCGCAACCGGCATTGCAGCTTATCCGAAATGTAAATTTGATTTTATAGACGCTTAAAGGTTCTCGCTTCATTTTTTCGCGTGATGCGTTGGGCGCTTATTAAGTTTTGATTCTCAAACGTATCAGGATTTATATGAACGCGGATTTATTTACAGCGAAAAAAAAGTTCGGTAATTGCTCTATTTGAAAGAAGATAGCTTTGAAATTGTGTAAACATGGAGGCACATCAAAAGAAGTGGCTAATAGCTTTATTTCCTTGGTGCTGGCCGAGCTTTCTGTGCCAAGGCACAAAAAGATTATTACTAAATGCATGATGTGCAAGTGCATGAACAAATTCTGGTTCGATAACAACCATGATGTGCAAGGATACCTGGAAATAGATAGTAATTTCCTATTCGCGCTACAAACAGGTCGCTCAATAAATTATCCAAATGATAGTTTCACTTTTCAGGCGTTCAGGCAATAAAGGCGCGCTTTCGGTTTGAGTGCTCAATAGCTCCTTACTTAACAACAAACTTGTATTAACGTTTGTTTATTTTTGCCAGCAAAAATAATACAAAAGCGGAGACAGTGAAGGGTGCACAAATGCGATGGTTATTTCACTAAAACTCTAAAATATTCCATTTGTACGCAAATATCTTTAAAAGTTTGCGACTCCTCTTTTCTCATTCACCGGCTTTCTATAATATAAACTTCTCCTTGTTTGAGTTTGTTTAAATCGCGGTAATTTTAATCGTATAGTGCTATCACTGCAGAATGAAACAAACACTTGAAATTTTCACTGTCTGACATTTAATGAGAATATTTGATTATCTACATTTTCGAAAATGAGCCTTTAAACAAAAGCATTTTTTTATAACTATTTTGACTAACTATGACTAAGTTGTCGAACTTTTTCGAACCGGATAATGTTCGCCGGAAAATTTCTTAGTCGGTGTAAACGAAATAAAAGAATTTTTGATTATAAATTGAATGGTGCCAGTTAGGATATTATGTGAACGTGAACAAAAGCGATTTTTCTTTTGTCTTATAAATAAAAAATGATTTTTTTGTGGTTGTCAAACACACACACCACACACACACAAGCAAGCAAAGCTTTTGTTAATTGCATAGAACTTTGGATTTATAGGATAGGCAAACGTTTGAACAACTATTTGCATCTATCAAGTAAAAGCTGCTTGTCTAATTAGTCGGTTTCCTTCTAGTACTATATTATTATGGTTCTATTATAGTAGTGGACCATCCAGTTTATATAACAATGAAATTGCCAAGCACACAAAGGGAAACCGCAAGGCTGACCAATTTTCTATTTTCCTGGCATTTGTTATTCTAATGTACAATTTGCCAATTGGACTGTATTTTTATCTCATCGATGAATAAACTTTCATTAGTATTTTATTGGGTTAAAGAATACTCCTGCAAAATATACAAAGTGTTCTATTATTTTAAGAAAGGGTGGTGGACGCCAAAAAAAATAAAGTGTCCGCGCTATTTATGGCTGGAATAGTAGTACATTGGAAAAAATTTATAGGGGATTGAATAATTTTGCATACTTTTATATGAATTTAAGTTATTCAGGCAAATACATTGTATAAAGTTTGCGTTTGGAATAATCCAGGTGGAAATTATGGGCTGTTTTATGTGACAATTATAGGAAGAACGCAGTTTTGCTTTTATTCGAAAAAAATGCTTTTGTCTTTCAAAGCTCAATGACGCTTTTCATATCAACTTTATTATATTTTTTGCATACTGCACAATAATAAATTAATATTTCTATTACTAACAAACGGAAAATTCATTAACGTAACTAAAATATTGCAAAGAGAATATTTCAAATAATATTTTACCGCCAAAATTATTAATTATTATTATGCTTTTGTCTTTTGAAGCTCAATAACGCTTTTCATGTCAACTTTATTATATTTTTTGCATTGCACAATAATAAAATTAATATTTCTATTATTAATTTGCGCAAATAAAATATTGCAGAATTTTATATTTTACTGTCCAAATTATTTTTTATTCAAAGCTCCGAGATGTCAGATTCGTTAAAAATAATTAAATTTGCTTTAAAGCCCAAAATAATGATTTCAAAAATATAATTGCAATCGAAAATTGATTGATCCTTTGGATTTTATCAGAATTTGCATGCCATATACAAACAATTTATAGGAAAGCTTCTCTTGTTGAAGCTTATAGTTTTAAGCTGCGCTCGCATGTCGAAATTAGATTCCTGTTGTTGCACTCTTGCACTAATTGCAATGTGGGATTTGTGTTTACACTTTACAAGGTAACTTTTAAAGTGGCCTCACATTTCGCTCTCGATCACCATTGACTATGAGACAAATTTACCATCAGCACAATGCCATCCGGTCGCCGGATAATGTGAGGGTGTAATTGAATTTGTTCGAATGCGCATTTTTATTTCGACTTCAAATCTTTTGAGTATGTAGATTTAATTTTATTCGAAACGTTAATCGAGTTAAATATGGGTTTTTGTAAAATTACGTAAAAGTAGACTTTTTAGTATTTTAAAAAGCAGTCGATTGTTTGGAAGAGAAAAATTAAATTCCAGTCTTCCTTACAAGCTCCTAACATGGATAGATTCTCCAATCTTTGAGTAAAACCATTAAATGCGGCACTTGTACAAATCGTGTTCGTTTATTTTATTGATAGTTTGAAGGGTGAAAAGATCAATGGGCACCCAATTCAACAATTTCACTCCCACACAATTCAGCCACACTACCATTATCAATTATATTGAAGAGGTCCCCGAAACTATAAATTCGGGTCGAACAGTATTTTGGATTCATAAGGTATTTGATCGGATCTAATCCGCTCGGAAAAATAAATTTCGAATAAAGATCATCAGTTATTGCAATTCAATGGCATTTTACAGTCCAACACCGCCGATAAAGGAATATTTATTCACGGGTCGGATAAATCCACCGGATCACATATTTATTTCCACCATTTTCAAACAAACCCTCTACACGCAAAGTTAAACTTATAAAAGGGATGAGCAAAGGTTCTTTGTTAATAATTTAACTTGGATTAGTTATTACAATTCCATTTATAGGAGAAAGGGTTGTTATTAATATTCAAATCTAACTTGTAATTATACACTTACATTTATTAATTGTTTAAGAACTCATTTTTTTGCTGTGGTTTGGATCCAATTTGGGTCCTTTAATTATTTATCTAATTTAACTTGAGGTACTTTGAGGGCGGGATTGGATTTAATTAATAATACACTATTTATGTCCAATTAAAATATTAAATTCTACCCTTGAATAATTTTATTAACTAAATTTTTTTAGTTTTATTTTAAAAAAAATTAAAAGAGTAATATTTTGAAATGAAATACGCGCTAAAATAATTAATGTGTCAAAACTCTTTCTATTAAAACTACTGAAACTCGGTAAACCTGTAAAACTATTACTACAAAATAATTAAATAACTTTTAATTCTCATTGGATTTTTTGTTGATTTTAGGATTGGTGAGTTTTAATCAAACACACTGAATTTAATTGGAAATATTTTGTAAATATTATCATCAAACGCACCCCTTTGATGTGATTTTATTGAAATTTTAAATAAATATCTGCAATACCATTAAAAATAAATTAAAATTAATAAATTATTCGAATAAACAAATTTTGTTGATAAATTATAATTAACAAGTTATAATTTATTTATACAATAATTGTATTTAATTAACAAATAATAAATTTATTAAACTGCACTATTTTTGCTATATTTTGAGCTTTTAAGCTCTTTTAATAAAATAGCATCCCTCATTAAAAATTCAGTGCATCGAGGCACCTTACTTTTACTAGCTTTGTTTAGGACAAAACATAAACATTAATTAACATCAAAGTAGTGCTTGAAACAAAGAATAATGGACACAACATGAAATCAGTAAAAAACGAGGGATTATATGAAAAATTCGATGCATAAATTTTGAGTTGTCGCATTGTGGAACGAATTGCGTTTGTTGGGTATAATAAATGATTGAATATTGATCATCTAGTCGGGCCTCAAACCATAACCGATAGTTAATTTTGATGTAATAATTAGGATCAAGCGATGTTGATGTTGATGGGTCATACATAAATGTATGTACGACTGACATATTCGTACATATAAAATATACGTATGCATATGTCCTCTGTCAGAGTGGGAATTCATATTACATGCCACATATTATAGCTCTTGAATTGATTTGAATATATTATAATATTGTAATTCGGCTATTAAATAGGTACTTAATAGCACTTTTTATCAAATGTATCTCGATTAAAGGCGATTATAAAATTCTAATGCAATTTTATATAGCCAGGCATTTCTTTTGCAAATTAGCATTTTAAGCGCCCTGTTGGCAAAAGAGGAAAAAAAATTATATTTTTTCCCCAACACCGGAAACACATCGCGACGCCCGGAAATTTTACACAACGCTATAAAACCGAATTGTTTTTATTTCAATGCAATTCGCTCGTTTTAAATACCAATTTTAAATATTAATATTATTGAGATATACACGATGGAATTTTGATCAAAGTCACAAAGCCCTACTGCTACGTTTTCGGTTCGCTGGTCCTTTTGTTTTTATTAATTACGCACTGTCGAAGCTTATTACATATTCAGTCTAATGTAGATGCAGTGTGCTGAAAGGATAACATATCGTCTAATTAAAAAGTACAAAAGCAGTGCTTGGAATAAAAAGGCATAAATCAGAAAGGCAAACATTAAATTCGATAGTTTCATAAATCAAACGCAATACTACACGAGTTTGTTATAATATATAAACGTTCAAAACACATAAGCAGACTATGTACACCTACACCCTTCTGGCACCTGTCGACGATCGCAAAAAATCGCAAAAACTCACCCATTTATACACAATACATCAAGATTAGGCCACCGAATCTATTCGTTCATTTATCAAGATTGTATTGTTTTTTCCATCAATATATATTTTATATATATACCGCTAAAATGATAAAAACCAGGCGGTTTCTGTAAACTGTCCAATTTTACATGATTGAGAAGCTTTTAAGTGTTTTGCGAAAATTGCAATTATACTGAACAAGTCACGCGAATATAGTGGAGATATTGGTTTTGTGTGAGAGAGACAAGGACAGCACGCTCTTCAAAAAGTAAGGTGCCTCGATGCAATTTATAATTTTTATGCGTTTCTTTTGTAAACTACCCAAACAAAATTTGTATGCAAAGTGTAAAATGTACAACAAAAAATATGCATTCTATTTTAGTAAAATTATATGGATAGACACACATACGCAAATTGTTGTACTATGCAAAACCAGGAACTTCAATCTAATATTACCTGACGCGATGGCAATTTATATTACTTATTCAGCAATATTTTCTTTCTATGCTCTGTTTACAGCGCTGAACAAACGAAGAAAAATGAATTTTGAATGAATAATTTACGGCTACTATATAACCTCTTGAAGTATTGCAGCTCAAATGCCTATTACTTTTTATTTACATAGAAAAATGGTGCTTCTTTGAAATTTTACTTTCATAGTCGCACTCGAAAATTAATTACACTTTAAAGGAATTTTAAATTTTGATATTATATGGCAAAAAATAAAGGGGCTAATTATTTGAAGGTGCAAATAAAAATAATAAGCAAAAGCCGAAATTCCTCGCAATATTATAAGCGCTTAGGAATTTTTCATAAACTATAAATATTAAATAATTTTTCAGAAATAGCAATGTTGTTGCCTGGAGCGCTTTCGCAAAGCCGCACCGCCAACCACACCAAGGATATAAGAAACAATCTACGTCTTCGCGATCCCACGGAATATCCACAGTACGATCCAGAGAAAAAGTGAGTACTTTGTTTATAAATGTAGGAATTATGAAAACGCGCTTCCCCCGCGCCAAATCAAGTGTGTAAATTTGAAAACTCTGGTAAACTGATTTCGTTTTTTTTTTTTTATTTTATGCAATATGCACATAGTGCACACTTGATTGCACCCTGTATGTATACACACTGTTTTCGCGGATAACTGGATTTAAGAGTCTTTGCAGCATCAAATATCTCTCTTGCGAGATGAAACGCCAGTCCTGAAAGATCCTTCATATCTTTTGCACTTATTGTCAATAAAAGACTTTTCCACAGCCCAGCAATTTCATGTCATATACATACACGGCATGGAAGATTACATTTTTCTAGACTTTTTTTGAAATTATTTTTTCGACGGCGAAATAAATAACAAACGTGCGGGGAATGTTTTTTAAATTTCCGCGTCTTGATTGGAAAACGGGATGGTGCGACGGTTTTTTTTTTGTTGATTATAAATGTATAAAAGCAAAAATTCTTGTTTGCGTATAAGCGTATTGATTAAATTTTGCAACGGCAATTTATTTTAAAATTCAAAAAAGATATTTGCAATTCTGATGCACCTCGGTGTTTCGGATTTTTATTTTGAGAATGCATTTATTTTTTCACAGCCCGCTTACATTTTAATTAAAGCAAACGTATCGATTAAATTTATCAACGTCGTAAGATCGTGAAAAGTTCAGCTGAATTTGCCCGATGAAAATCAGGACTTTTCAGCAAAAGCTTAGCCTTGTATTGAATGCTGGAGCAAACTATACGAGTTTGGTCTAAGCACGTAATTAATTGCAGTTTCGTGTTTAGATGAGAGAGGCACTGGGTTTGACACGATTGCTCTAATTTTATGGCTTATACTATTAATTATTACAAGTGTTTGATTGAACGGGAAAATCTAACTCGATTTAACCGAAACCGAATTTTGCTAGAAAATACGAGGCACTATTTGCAATTGCGTTAACTGGCGGAATATATTTAAAAATTTATAGTATGTTTAACGTTAATCAAATATTAGCGGGCTGATGGTATAGTTTATTTGATTTAGGACTTTATTTCAAATTTAATTCGAATCTTTGTGGATATATTGACCATTTTATTTCCATACCGGAGGATTTAATTTTTAAAATTGTGCAGTTTGTATTTTTAAAACAGTATATTACGTAAAAGCAATTCATTTATTATAAAATATAACATTTTTTTGCTTCCGGGAATCTAACAAAACAATGAAATTTAAACAAACGTTTGTACGAATATAGTTAATTTTATCTACCGCCACAAATCTAAATATTTATTTTTTCCAGTGTGTGTGCGATTTATTTTATAATTTCGAAATTGTATAAAACCGCCCTCATAAATAAATTCTTACAAATTTGTTCGATTTTCGAATGGTGCGCCTATCAGAGAGGACGTGACCGAATTAATGGAGATAAGACCGAAATTTAGTAGCTTAAAAAAGTCCCAAAAAACAAGAAGGAAAAGCGCGTATTTTATAGCGAGATAAAATTGTTGCAACCCTTAAATCTTGAATTAATGTAGATTTGCTTACGGGCTAGCAAAATACGGATAGGTCGAATCTGTAAAGATTACTACTATACATTTTGGCACAAAATCACCATAACTCTATCAAATTTTGATTGGTCGGAGTATCTTTGTGCGTTTTTGCGCCAAAAGATAATAAAATTCAAATCAGAATTGCCATGCACTTTAGCCAATTTTCTGCATATTCCATCAAAAATTGATAAATGGGTACATAAATAAATAAATCATGTGTATGGGCATAAATATGTAGCGTTTCCTGCTGCATACGCAAATAGAAAACTTAAGTGTGCTGAAAATTAATATTCATGAAGTGAAGTAAGTGTGGAGAAGTTTATTTTCTTGAATGTTTGTGTGTGTCTTTTCGCTGCTAGTTTTGTCAACTTGCACGAATAATGACAATAATTCAGTTGGAATTGCATGTCCTTTTTACTACCAGCTTTATTAGTCTGGAAACGTGTTTCTTGTACATCTTTTGTTTTGAGTTATTTAATTCTTTAGTCTTTGTGCCAATATTTTGGGCATTATCCCCGAAATTGGTGCAATAAACACTCAGATAGAGATAAAAGTAATTGGGCTAATAATGATTTAAGTAATTATTCGAACAGGACACGTCTCCAGACTATTTGCTTTGTCGAGCAAGTGGTTCGTCCTTTCAAGCCCTCGGTGTCAATATGCATACAGATCCGCTTCTCCAGAGACACCCATTTGGACTTTCAATGTAAATACCTGATATTGACCTTTGCAAACGCAATTAGCAATATTCAAACAGCGACAAACACTGTCGCCCGTCCTATTATTAATAACTTGCGCAAATTTGCATCGTTTAGCTTTAGGGATACCGGGAAAGGGAGACGGATCCAAATCCCCAAAAACGAATTATACAAATTCAAATTTAAGCACCCAAATCTGAATGTAATTGGATGATTGTTTCAAACAGGGCCAGTGCCACTTCTTCAGACCCAATTGGAAGGGCTAAAAATAGACCCAAATAATTATTTTTCTTGGTCGCTTTTTAATGGGATTTAAGCTTCTTTTAATTGAGATTTATAATTCCTCTGATATTTGAAGGAGTCCAAAATATAAATGCTAATATTTCGAATTGTTTTTCTTACGGTTTGCACCAAAAAACCAAACAAGAAATTGTTTTTCGCTGAAATATATTTAGAATCAAAGTTGTCTTATGCTCCGTTGAGAGTTGGCGGTTTTATGTGAACTGAATAAGAAGATCCTTGGCGAAACAGCGTGTTGTCTACTTGTCAACATCAACTTTGAGTCCTGACACACGAATTATTATTATTACGAATTACTTGCCTCCAATGTTATGTTAGGTCCAACAAATATCACACTCACACCGTGACAATTTTTAATTAAATCGCGATTTAATTAAGAATCATAATTACACTGAAGAATTTTGCCAAAAAAGAGCAAGTCTTAATTAAATGAGATTCTTTATCGTGCAATTGCTACAAGTGACACATTTATTTGTGTTTTAAGCGCTTCTTGAAAACGACGGCACTTCATCGTAAATTAAATGCATTATACGAACGAAAATGAAGAAAATTGATTAATTGTGTGCGAAATTTAATTTGCCATCATTTACAATAACTCAGCGAAATAAAATAAATTCGTTATTCGTCGTATATGCGTCTATTAAATCCAGTATAGCAATTGCTTCAATGGAATGAACTATGAACAGAGACGTCTTGATAAATTCACCAATTTCCTGCCTGCCAAAAAGCGATATTTCACTAAGGGAGCTTTTGACATATGCCACAATTCATCTATGTGGAAGAATCCTCAAGTGTTGAATTCATCGATAAATACGAACGAGACACAAGAAATTTTTGGTCAAATTTCTATAAATCGTGCGCGTTCAATCCAAACCCACATTTAATTGCAAAAATTCCTCCAATCACAATTTAGCTCTGCATAATTGTCATTTGGCGATAGTAAAGTCGGTTTGCCATCCTCTCACTATATTATTCATCAGAGACGTAATCATACATGATACATGACCAATAATGTAACATGGTGCTGTTAAGTTTCATATTAAATCCAGGAGGGGCATTGTACATAAATTAATTAAAATGCCAACCCGGCTTGGATTGCACACCTCCACATTATTCAGTTTTCATAAACCCATACATGCAGATCCTTAACTTAATGAAATTCATCTCACTTGGAAATGATCATCGTTTTTTTGTGCCACCAAAACCGCAATATTAGAGCGGAATTATAATTATAATCACATTACTGTGCACAAATGGCATCGTCACTAAATTACATGACTTGTGGAAAAGCTGGAGCATGTAACACAACATTTAGTGAGACAGATCCGGAAATAATGCCAAGGTGCATAATTTGCATTCAACAACAACAAGATTATAAGCAGTAGTCGTTTTGTGCAATAAAAATCTGGATGCTCAAATATTTAAAGTTCTTCCTCAACTTAATTACGTATAGTTTAAATAAGCGGAAGCGGAGACGACGCTTAATCCCGCTGAAAGATTACATTGTAAACGTATTACGTACTGTATGGGATAAATGCAGCTTTAAGATGCAATCTATGGGGAAATCTATATAATTTCGAAATAAATCTGCATCACAATGTGCAACTTATTTCATAAAAACTTTTCTCGACGATCGGGAATCTTGATCCTTCGGGATATTACTGGACATTCTTTCTTCTAACTCCGATATGGATTTTTTGTTTGGCTAAACCGCTTAAAATAAATTTAAAATATATTTTAATAAATAAATTGCTTGTACTTATCCTGCAGCGCGCAAGGCTTTAATTAAAATGCACAAACGAAAAAATAGAAACAAACAGAGAATGAGACACACCGTGGACTAATTGCAAGGACATCTAATTATTCGTACAAGCTTTCACCCATTTTATTATCATAATTACAGCGCTATTTCCATGTCCATGTAATTTAAGAAGATTTTATAAAACAATATTATTCCAGCTAATTAAAATCTAGCATACAAACAAAGCATATTAATTTTTGCGTTGGCGATTGATGGACACATGAAACAAATGCTGCTACAACAACAGAGATTGAAGGAATGGATATCTGTTGTTGCAATAATAGAATGTTTGTTAGGAAAACCGAGTAGAATATGAACTGTCGGAACTTTTAAATCAATTAGTAAGTCCCTTGACAAGCTATTAATTAACGTGTGCTAAAACAGGACCGTTTGCTGCCGAGCGAGACAGTTCAAATTGGGTTCTGGCTGTTCCGCAAGGCCCCACCAGTCAGACAATCAAAATACTAACGAGACACTGTTAATTGCTACACAAATTTGTTTGGAAAAAAATTTTTAGCGTGGAAAAAAATATAATTAGTTCCGTATTTTTATTAGTTAGTTGAGTATCAAACAAAAATTAATTGTAATTTAAATTTAATAGGAAATGATGATTTTTAAAATTTAGAAAAGGACGTAAAGGATCGTAAAACGAACAAACATGAAAACTAATGTAAATTAAGCTTATTTTTATCTAATCGAGCGAGTTGTTTAGAAAGTTTCTCCCTATAGAGAAACTGACTATAGAAGGTGAGTTTATCTATGTATCCCGCGGGATCCGGCCAAAACAGTGGATAACGGCTTTTTGTGCGTGCACTGACTGATTGCACCTCTGAGAATTTCGCCTACTGTTATTCGATATATCTCCACAGCTAATCAAATTTCCCGGAAATCTTTTGGCACACTCGCTACATAAATAATCGCTAAACGCGGGCAATAAAATTTAATTGGCGAATGCGCCGGAGAATAGTTACTTTTTGCACACCCTGTATGCGAAAGCTACATTTAACTGGATATCTTCAAGACGATGGGATCTATTGTAGCGAATTGAAGAAAAGCTTATTGCATTTGAAGTAAATTGGTGAAATTGCAATCGAAGAGGGTTATTGCCTATTGGCTGCTTTAGATATATGTATGTTAGTGAACTGTTATATAAAGCTATCAGCAAGCACCAGCATTCTGTCTTGGCAGGCCACATTTAGGACTGGACTCTCAAGACTTGAGCTCTAATAGCTGGTTGAGAACTTGCGGCCCTTTATGCTTTATCAAAAGCCTTTTGCTAGACCTCAATCCGGCAATCCTCAATGTATAACAGAACAATACAAAGAGGAAAAACCGTCCTATTCTACTCAAAGTCTTCTCCTGCAGTTGACTGTTCATATCAAAAATTAACTATATTGTACTACTATATTATACTACTATATTGACAAAAGCGTCTGGGACGATTTTTATTCGACCAACTTGTCTGGTGCGATTAATATGATGCAACCAATATTCTATTGTGCATAAGTTTGGAACTTAATTTTGGAATTCTATCATGATTTCGTCATAATTTCCAGTTATGATCCTCGACACGGATAAGGCTTGCGGAATATCAATCCTTTGAAACGCAAAAGCAAAATTGATGATTTTCATATACCTAATGAAGTTAATTAATGAAAGTTTTGCAATTACTGTATATTTTATGTATATAGCATTACAAATCGCATGTTTGAAATTAATCTTTTGAATACTATACTGCACATTTACAATGTTGACGGAAAACTTCAAAACAAAATTTATATTTGTTCATAAATATCAATCAATTAAAATTATTGCGTAAATTCAAGCAACGATTCCGTTTTACAAAAGGCTCTAATAGTTTTTAACTGGGACAAGAGATATGAACCATTTCTAATTAACCCAGCGTATTATGGGAATTAATTAACCAAACCTGATTTTTTGTGAGACAATCTGTAATTTTTATCCACCACTTGCGGCTGATAAAAGAATTCAGGCAAGAGACAAATATTGATTTAATTGTGCTTTAATTAAGTTTTAATTGAATTCAATTCTTCAACAACTTTTTTAATTAAAACCGAAATACACATGTTTATTTATTATTGAACCCATTTTTTTCTAAATGCAAATATGTTTGTGATGCTCCAATAATTCTTTGATTGCGGTTTAGTGCGTCATGCAAATTATTGTCCAAAATTAATAAATATAAATTATTTTTGTTCGCTATAATAAACAGTAAAGTTTTGCTCGACTCGACTGGAAGACACTTATATTTAAATTTATTTCATTCTTTATCGTTAATATACCGCGAAAGCGTTGAATGCAAATTAATATTCATATCTTCGCTGCTTTTTTAACCAGTATACAGTACAAATAATCTAAGAAAAACGATCTGGATGAAAGAAAAAAGAATGCGAAAGAAAAGTTTCCATCGCGTTTCCTGCAGGTTTCCTTTTCATTCCGGTTGTGCGATAGTTAAACTAGATTTTATGAAGCAAATTGAAATCTAGTTGTTAATTGCGAACAATAAAATTGTAGTTTAATTAAAATAAAGTGATTGTTAATTAATATGAGTCAAAGCGGATGGAAATTTGCAATGTTTAATTAACGTATAAGCAACAATTATCTGCGGGGAAGTAAATAATTTTCCAATTAAAGAACTGAAGGATTAATTTAATGAATGCTAATCTTTGATTAATAATGTCATTAGCGGTATCGCGATTCCTGCGGAGCGATTGTTTCTTATTTTGAGGTTGGAGCTTTGCCCTCGAGAATAAACACTAAGTTTACTCTTATTGGGGTTGTTAATAAGCAAATCGCAAGTACACATTCCTACACTAATTGTTTAAATGTTTAAATTCTAATATTGCTGATTCTAACCTTACATATCTTCGTGGCTGATTCGGGCCGGCAATATTTTGGTACTTCACACCCTCATACCCAGCAGAACACTTTTTGGCTTGTAAGGGATGTTTTGATCCTTGATGGGGCCCTAAAACTGTCCACAAATGCACTTTTTATCACTCAAGTTTAATGACATAACCAAGTTTGCCTTGCACAAAAGTTGACATTTGGTTACCAAATTTATAAATGAAATTCCCTAGATAATCTTTGTTGTTTTGTGCCATTTTGGTAAGAGAGCGTTAGTTGCAATCCTAATTGCCTTGGACTGTGGAATGCGATGCGACTGCATTTGATGCGCATTGGGGTGAATGACCGGTTAAACGGTTGCAGCGCTTAAACGATACCGTTTAACGATGCATTAGTTAAACGGTTCCGCCCCCGCAAATGCAAACTTGCTTCGATTTTGATGAAATTTGGTAGACAGATAGAAAAAAATTCGTAGAATCCAATAGAATAAAATTTTCTTAATACATTTTGATCCGATAGAGTAGAATTTTATTATTTATAATTATTTTATAAGAAAATATTTTTGCTGGTTTTTATTCGATCTTCCGGAGAGTGCAGGATATATGAGATTCTATATATGTAATACATCTAACTATGTATATTTATTCTTTTTCAAAAAAAATTGTGTAGGATGAACAATGCGAAATATTGATTCAAAAACAAAAACGTATAGCAGACGTGTTTTCGATTGAATGAATGCTATTAAAATGATATCCTGTATTGTTTTGCTAGACATGAAAATAAATACATTTTAATGAACATTTATTTTCGTTTTCAGATACTGCGTCGAATTTGAAGTGTTGAAAGCGTCGAAAGCTTGCAGAAAAGAAGCCAACTACAATGCCTTAAAAGAGGGTAGGTTTTGCTCAAATATTTTATCATATCGAATTAAATCGTTCCATTATTTTATTTTCCCGACTTTTGTACTACTTTAGACATCAAGTCCCAAAACAATAATAAATAATTATAAAGCGAATAAAAAAAGCGCGCAAAATAAAGCGCCGCCACGCCGTTTTTTTGTAGAATGAGTGCAAGTTAATTGGATTTTCAAAGTGCGCGAATCTAATTTCTCGAACATTTCCTTGTAGCCAATATTTTTACACTTTTCACAACCCAAGTCGTATCGATTATTTATTGTTTTTTATTCCTGCTGCTTCCTGCACGAACCACAACTTATTATTCGCGAGTAGTTTCTATTATAAAGAAGAGTTCCTCATTCAATGGATGGAAGTCTCATAACATGTTTATTAATATTGAAAAGGTACAAAGAATCGAACTTTAAATTCGTATTCTTTTCATGGCGAACTCAATGTATGCTTTGTTGGAAGGAAATTTAATGTTTGCTCACCCACTCACACACCCTCCACTTCTTCATTCCATGTAAATTACTACTTCTGACAAATTTTCTTGTTTCATTTTATTCGGTGCTCATAATTTTGCGCTCACGCTGAATTTATATTCTTTCCAAATTATGGGGGAGGATGGATCAAGATTAACAGTCCTCCACAATTAAAACGAATTCATTTCTTGTTGATTAAAATCTTAAGTACACTTCACGAGAGCTTCTTGAATAATCGCCATTTTTAAAATTGACATTTCAAATCTAAACTGACGTGAAGTTAGTCGCTCAGGATTTTCCGGATGCCATGTTTTTTTTTCAGTTTGAATTTCGTTTTAGGGAAGATAAATGAAACGACATTTATTTAATATTGTTCAAAAGTAGCAAATTGTAGCTATTAGTACGAGTGCTAAAAATAATCTTTATTACGTTAGATTAGATGATGAACATTGCAAGAATCCGCAAAAAATCGTTCCCCATTTACGTAATGATTATGATTACATATAATTATGACGTATTTTAGACAATCTACTTACCAATCCATCAAAATGATAAATTAGTATAATTCTTATAGCCAATTTTAATAATAACTTCATTCATTTTGAGCCTACGCGCCATCTATGTATATAAAATTTGTACAAAAAATGACATATTGAGGTTATGACAGTAATAATCGCGATATTTGAATTTTTTTCTAATTTCTTTGATTGATGACGAATTTTTTTGCAGGTGATCGCGTGTGTGTCCGTTGCGAATCTGAAGCATTGCACGAGAATTTGGGCTGGAGATGTCAAGGACATGGGGTGGAAGGTCGTATAACTCGTTGGTCAGCTCTTTCCGCTCCTCATTGTCATGGTAAATGGTTGAGAGTGAAAGCAGAACCGGATCGGTCCTGTGCAGCGAAATCTTGCAAATCCGAATCTGCCTTCATATTCGTCTAGATTGGTTTAAAAACGAGCGTGCAGAGAAATTTTTCGATTTTTTAATTTATATTTATAGTTATGGATTTTCGCATTATGTTAACTGATTTAATTAATTAATTGACTGATTTATTTACATTTTTGCATTAATTATCTTTGGAAGGCAATTTTTCTACATAGTTGGACCAAAATTACGTTTTACATAAAAATGTTACTATCATTGTTTTATTGCGAATGTTTTAGCTGATAAGAGTTTGATATTTTTTAATTGCAATTTCTATTAACATTTTTTCACACTAATACAAAACAAGAATGTAATAACATAAAGTAGATTGTATGTTAGTTATTCTACTTAAAAAATTTGTTGTTATTTGTAGCATTTTAATATCTAATATTTTTACTAACCAAAATGTAAATATATATCAATATAAAATTACCCTTTTGTAGTACCATATTGATCATACAATTATACTGAATACTGTAATAAACCTATATTTTGTCAAACATATCAAAAAGATTGCAAAGCATAAATTTGTCATTGTTAAAACTAATAAAAACAACCGAAATAAAGTACTTACAAAAATCCAATTGGATTTGAATTCAGCGCCATGCTCTGACGTCACTACTCCACTCGCACCACCAAAACAAACCAAACAGAAACCAAATCTGATCTGACAGCGGCTGTCAGTTGACTGTGTTTAATAATTGTGATTTTTTCGCTGCATTTGACAAATATTGAATCAAAATGAGCGGTAATTTTGTGTGGGCTGTAAAAAACGGTGATCTCGAAACAGTAAAGGACGAAATAGAGAAAAAGGTACCGCAATCTTGCATTAATTCATCCAATATGACTCATTTCCAAAATTCCACAGGCTGTCGATGTAAATCAGGATTTCGATGGTCGTCCACTAATTTTGTATGCAGCAGATTACGGCCAAGCTCATGTGATAGACTATTTGATTTCGGCAGGAGCCAATGTGAATGTAAGCGCAACTAACATATTACGTTTTCAGTTTTGATTGCAATTGTGTGTTTGTTCGCAACAGTCGAAAGATAAACATGGAATCACCGCAATTCTGGCAGCGATTTGGGAGGGCCACAAAGACTGCGTTAGGTTATTGCTCGAAAAAGGTGCGACAAAAGACGGAGTGGCTCCAGATGGAAAAACCTACTTAGAATCGGCGGACGATAACGAAATCCGCCAGTTGTTATCTTAAGACAAGTCATTACGATTACGAATCAAACAAAACGTGTCCAAACTAGATGCATTCATGCATTTTGCTTAAAACTACTATGCTGTCCTTTTTTTAGAGAGTTCGTGAAACTATATTTAATATTTTTAATAAATGTGAGATTTTAGAGTGCTTATTACAATTTCATTTTGAACGAAAAATAATTAAATGGATCTTAAAGTAGGATATATATTATTATTATTATAAGTGATTAAATTTTTATGTAATTTATTATTTTGAATAAAGACTTTTCTAATAAATAATTATTCAAAAATTAATAAAATCCCCAAAACCAGTCCAAAAGTCCCTAGATAAAACATGGCGTTCTTGTTGACATGCCAGCTGTGCATTTGTTGCTAAACTTTAAAATACAAATCTACAATCAAATTAAGAATGACTAACGCCAGCTCGACTGAAAACCTTATCGACAATTGACCTAGTTCAAGCTAAAAGTGTTCGTTACAGGGTAGTTAAATGATTTCAATTCCAAACAAGTCATACAAAGAATAATTGTGATAATAATTAATATAACCGCTTCACTAAGAGAAAACTAACAATGGCTCGAATACGATGGTTTACCCGCACTTCAAGAATAGTGGCACTTTGCAGTGCAGCGAATTTCATCAACAGTGCAGATCGCGTTATTATGCCCATTGCGATCGTACCAATGACTTCAATTTTCCAATGGAGCTTACACTCGCAAGGCTGGATATTATCGGCGTTCGCTTTTGGATACTTTACTAGTCAACTCATTGGTAATCACATAAAAATGCTTTTAAACAATGCAAATTTACGGTCGTTTCGTTTTCAGGTAGTTATTGGGCTACTAAACTCGGGGCAAAAAACGTACTCATTTTCAGTGTGCTTTTATGGAGCATTGCTACATTTATAACTCCATTTCTAGCATCCAGTGTAACTATGCTGGTAATTTGTCGAATAGTGCTCGGATTCGCTGAAGGGCTCGGTAAGAATATTATTTTATCAAGTTAGGCAACACAATATACACCAATTTCAAAAATTCTTTAATATCTACCCGCGCGCATTTTTAAAAACCAAAAATCTAACTCGAAACTATTCATTCCAGGCTTACCAACCATCTTCCACTTATTTGCGCACAGCATCCCAGTAGAAGAGCGTTCGCGAGCATTCTCCTACCTGCTCGCTTCGGGCTCCGTCGGCCAAACTGTCGCCAGCGTCCTCTGCCCACACTTATCATGGGAAAACAGCTTCTACTGGTTCGGAACAATCGGCTTCGCCTGGGTGCTCCTCTGGTATTGCTTCTACCCCGACGATGGCTACACCGGCGAAGAAGCGCTCCCACTCCACATGTCGAAAGTGACAACGCACAGCATCCGATGGGCCGATTTCATCTTCAGTCGACCGCTATGGGCCATTTACATGGCGCATTTCGCGATGAATTGGTCCTCCTACATAATCATGCAATGGTTGCCCACTTATTTGTCGACTTATCTGGGCGGCAATGCGCATAGCTTAAGTCTAACCGCCATCCCGTACATTGTCAACTCGATTTTCGGCATAATCAGCGGACATGTCGCCGATAGTTTGCTGCAGAATAAGGGCTGGTCCGTTTTGAACGTGCGCCGATTGATGACTTGTATTGGTTTAGTCGGACCGGCACTCTTCCTGGCGATCTTCTGCGTGGTGGATCATTTGGCGTTCGCTTTAGTACTTGTGAGTATATCGATGGGACTGTCTGCTAGCAATTCGGCGGGACATCTGAGCAATCATGTGGATGTCGCGCCGAATCATGCAGGCACTACGTTTGCGATTAGCAATACGATTGCGACCATTCCCGGGATTTTGTGTGGGCCGGTGACGGCCAGTTTGGTGACCGCGTCCGATGGCAAATGGTTGACGGTCTTCTTGGGTGCTACGTTCGTGAATTTGATGGGTGCTTTTATATATTTTGCAAACAGTGTTGCTACGCAGGTGTTATAGTTGGTTGAGATCGACGATTGATTGAACAGTACAAAAAAGCCATTCTAATATAATTTAAACTATTGATTTTGTTTGGAGGAAACTCGCCCAATTGTTTGCTTGGCCCTCAATTAGTCTAGTTTTGGGATTGCGCTTAGTTTCGCAAACTATTAAATGTAGGTTTGAAACTATTTAAAGCAAAACAAACACGATGAGATGATTGACTGTTAGCGTAATTTATAAATGAATGAATTAATCAATAGAGAATGTAAATTTTAAACCATAGTTTAATTATTCCTAAACAAAAATTCAATTCGTAAAAATCAATTTCCTAATAATTACTTGGCACAAATTATTATTATTCTACTAAGAAAAAATTAATCACTTACTGTCCGACGATTTTTCTTTGTGCTTGCATTACAATTACAAAATATTTTAGTTACTGTTTTTGTGTTCGTTTCTTATTGTAATCACATGTTTGTAAATAGTATAGAAATCAGTCTGGCATTTCAATAGAAATGATGGGCAGAACTGGCTTCAGAAGTTCCGCTCGCTTGAAATTCGCCAACTCGCGCTTCTCAATCTCCAATTCCATTTCCGCGCCGTTTGTTCGCCGCTCGGAATGGTAGGCAATGTTCGCGTATTCCTGCAGCAATGGACAAGCGCCCAATATAAAGGAACAGAAATCCTTTCGCATTCCAAACCACCCTACAAAAAAATACAATTAACAATAATCGATATTTAAAAATTAATACTTACATTTATTGCCCCCTTTGGCGCTGAACGACATCAAAATCAGCGTAATAAAGGAAATAAACAGCGGACTGACGACCGCCGTGTATGGCATTCGAATATCCTCATCCAACTTATTCGCTAGTAAAACTTGGAAAATTAAAATCGGAATTACAAGGAAAGTGTAACCGAGAGCTGATTGAAAACTGCTACGTCTTTGTTGGGCATTCACTTCCGGCGTACGCAGAAGAATGGCAGCGAAAATTATCGTATAAAACACACCAACCTGCAGAAAATAATAATTACAATAAAAGCGTGTATTGTTGGTTGCCTAGGGACTCACCAAAGACAAACACATGACAATCCACAATGGCACGAAAACGACTTCCCATGACCAGGCAATGAATTCATCCAGTCGCAAGGCAAGAAATATGAATTGCAGCACATTTACGGCACAAAATAGCTCGAGCTAGAATTAATACGAAATAAAATTGACTTACAAAAGCAGGCTGATGAATTGTACCTCAAATGATCGGTCGTGCTTCACCGCCCATATGCACACGGCTATGCTAACGATTGATATGAATATTAGCGGTATAAAAACTAGAATCCAAATGTGTCGGGACGATTCCAGTTTATCACATACAAGTAATTCGAACATGAGTAAAATTAGATGCAGTGCTAACGAGATTAGCATCGATTTGTAGTGAATGTAAGCTTCACCTTCCAGTCTGCAACGCACAGATTAATTAGCTGTTGTTTATGTTAATAATGGGAGATTGATTTACCTGAAATGCGGGTACCTCCACCAAACGCAACTGCCAACAGTGGCACCTGAAATCACTAAGAACTTCCATACCCATATCGGTGTAAACACCGTCCAGAACGACCAGTCTATGTAATTATCTAAGCGCAATGCAAATATTATTGTAAAGATCAACAGGCAAGTATGTACTACGAATTTACTGGAATTGAAATTTAATTAGTGAGGTTAGATTGCATTTTTGTTAGAAGATTATTGATAATTCAAGTTTGTTCTTACCTAGGATTGAAGTCTTGAAAAAGTGTTTGTAAATTCATCTCATTTAGTTCTTATTTAATTAATTATTTATTTATTTACAAACATTGTAAAAAGTCTGATTGTAATTGTCAAAGTAGCAAAGCTACCAACTATCGAAAATACTGTAACTCGCTTTTTTAAATATTTTTTTATATAATTAAATTAGCTAAACAAACTAATAAATGCTAAAAAAACACTGTTATAATATTTACTTTTGTTATCTAACGTTTATTTACATTTATTAACAATAAACAACCATAAATAGTCAAACTTAGGGAATTATGCGTTGAATTGACAGCCATGGTTGTCAAATCTGACGTTTACATTTTTGACAAATATTTATAAATACGTGTAAGAATTGTTGATATTTCGAAATACGTATGCATTTACAAGGAAATTCTGCTTGTACATGCAAATTTAATGCACTCATCAACCAAAGGTAGTTAAACATCAGCAATGGAAGAAACTTTTATGTTAATATCTTTGGTTGTGGTGATGTTAGTTGGATCCTTTCTAGCCGGATCCATACCATTATTTTTCACATTCTCCGAGGTAATTACCAGAATAAATTAAAAACCGCGATAATAAAATGCTAATTCTCTAGGACAAACTCAAGAAGATAACGGTATTCGGAGCGGGACTACTTGTAGGAACAGCTTTAGCTGTAATCATTCCAGAAGGTGTTCGCTCCTTAGTTACAGAAGCTGCTCCAACTGTGGCACACACGCACAACGAAAGCGATCCACATGAGGACCGTAAGGATTCACTTTCAGTGATCGGAATTAGTTTGGTGTTGGGGTTCATTTTCATGCTGATGGTTGACCAAATTTCACAAAGTCGCAACGAAAATTTGAACCCGCAAGATCGGAATATCACGGCGACAGTCGGGTTGGTAGTTCACGCTGCTGCAGATGGCGTGGCATTAGGCGCCGCAGCGACCACTAGTCATGCCGATGTTGAAATTATTATTTTCTTAGCGATTATGTTACATAAAGCACCGGCAGCTTTCGGATTGGTGACGTTTTTGTTACATGAAGGAATAGATCGGCAACGAATTCGCAAACATTTGCTTATATTTTCATTGGCGGCTCCTGTTTTGACTCTGATGACTTTTTTCGGCATCGGGCAGAAGCAAAAGGAGACGTTGAGTTCGTTAAATGCTACAGGCTAGTATTTTTGTTAATACTGTTTTTTAAAAATATTAATCTTATTTGTTTAGGGATTGCAATGCTGTTTTCAGCGGGCACTTTCCTGTACGTAGCGACAGTGCATGTTTTGGCCGATTTAACTCAAAACAGCCATCATGGGCAATCCTACTCGAAACTCCCGCAAAGTTTAGAAACTCCCAAACAACCGCAACAAAATTCGCACTCCTTGAAAACGTCTGAGCTGATTTGTTTAGTATTGGGCTGCTTAGCGCCACTTTTACTAGCGATTGGCCACCATCATTAATTAAGATTGAAATTCGATGTGATAATCAAGTTGCATAATTATTTTACATACAAAATTCGCGATAAAGCGCGTAGTTTGGTACAAAATGTGTATTGTTGGTTGCATAACATTAATTTTGTACCAAATTAATTAACTCTAATATTATCGTTATTTAATTTGTTAAACTTCACTTTATTGAGTGTTAGATTAAGATTAAACTACTTTATACAATTGTGAATCTACTGTATATTTTCGAACAAATATTCCTATAAGTTTAAATTATTAATTATACTGTAGCAATACTGTAATTATTATTTTATGTATATATTATGTAATACTATTGTGGAACATGTTATTTTTTAAATAAATATCAAATGAAAGGCAATCGGAGAAATCAATCCTATTAAAAATAAGCAAATTATTCATTAAATTTCTTCAGAAAGTCATCCATGTTCTTAAAGTCAAAGGTAAATTTGACAAGATGGATCTGAACTCCGGAAATAACTAAAAGACTAAAAATATTTAAATCCCTTTAAATATTTAAACTGCGCGCCATTTAAGCCATGCTCGAGTTGAGAAGATGGCGCTGCATTGATGTAGTCCCTCTATGAATCATCAACAACCCTAAACAAGGACAACACGAATTGAACCTAAACAAAGAGAAAGCTAGCGCATGAGATGCACGTCGTAGTTGGGTACACATCCTTGAACTTGCAGGTTTTTTTCGTTAGTTAGTTTGGCGTGCTAAGCAGCGGTTGCATCGTTTCGTCCGCCATTAATGTGTTTTGTGAGTAGCCATATTGGTTCGACCATCTTTTATAAACAAAAATAGCAGCCATAGTTATGGCGGACCATCAAAATATTATGTGCGAAGTGGAAATTCAGCCGGATATTCAGGAATGCGTCGAAATTGAAGCGATTCCTGTAGATATGCCCGACTTGGTCGAAACAATCGTAGATAGCAACGGCGAACCTATGCTGTCAATGCAATCGCTAGAAGGCCGAGATATAATTCTCGAAGCGCAGGAGGAAATCATCGACGATTCGGGCGATCCGCTGAATCTGTACGACGTTCCTGTACCGGATTCTTCGGATTTGTATGTTGAAGCGTCGCCCGGACCGTCGTCGAAGAGAAAGAAAGGGACGAAAAATCGCGGAATTTTATCGCGTCGAGACAACGAAATGCTGCTCAGCGATATTCACGAAACGAAACCGAGGAAATGGGAACAGAAACAGGTGCAGATCAAGACGATGGAGGGCGAGTTTTCGGTTACCATGTGGGCCTCGGGTGCAAGTGACGGTAAGTTTCCTTTGGCGTGGCTTTCCGCGGATAATTACCGCTTTGATTTTGATATGCAACTCAAGGTCACTAGATTCACTTTGCGAGCACTTTTGTCGGTACTTTGGTTTCGGATATTTGGCCGAAAATGCCAAAAACGCGGACTAGCATGTGTTTTGTTTTCATTTGCAGCGGCCATGACTAAATTTCTGCCATATTTTAAATGGCCGATTTCATATCCACAATGGACGACCATCATGGCGATCGTCCTACATGGTTGGAAATTTAAATATAAATTTATTTTTTACACTACTAGCTATAGAACACGACTTTATGATATTGATTAACAGACTGAGAAGTTTAATTTCACTACCTATGCCGGTGAGAGGTTGTGAAATTTCGTTTCACAACCCCGGGGTAAATAAACACATAATTCGAATTTCTGATAATACCGTAGCAGAATTTAAAAAGAAAGTTATACAGAAAGAATCACTATGTTGTAGGTAATTTATCTGATACTATTTAAGCAATGAAATTGTTGTGTAAATTAGTAAAATAAATTTTTAAAACTTATGTAACTATCAATTACAATTTCACTGGGCGTTTTCCAATGGTACATTTAGTGCGCACTTTTTTGGTTCTGGAAGTTGCAAAATTATATTAATGATAAATAATTGTGATATTCGAACAGTTTTAATAGCGGTTTAATAGAAATTCAATTTAAATAACATGGATTATTTCTTTATAAACAAAAGTAAGTAGGTAATGATGATAGGTAGAACCATGTTCACAGATAAATAAATTGTTTATCGAAACAAATATCAAACAATCTATTACGACAATTGAATTTACTCTTCTGTCAACTGTCAATGGCGCTGCGGACTAGATGTGCTAGTAGTGCAAAAAATAGTATATACACCACGGTTGTGAAAAATTTTCTAGCGCTCGCACTATCATATCCCTCGATGCTGCGCATCTCGGGATATGAACCTGTGCTCGCGCTAGAAAATCTACTTCACACCCTTGGTGTATAATATACTATATTATTTTCTTGTGGCATACGTTTATTTTCACGTAATTGATATTTTGTTCTTATTATATTAATTCTGGACTTAGTTTTAAAGGAGAAATTTGAGCATATTGCGAAATTTGAATTTTGTTAGGAATTTTTTTCTTGCAATGTTGGTACACTTGTATTTTTAAACTTTTGCCACCGCGAATTCGGGATTTAAATATAAAGTTTTGAATTTTGTGAAGATTGTTTAAAATTCTAGTTTAATAACAGTTTTCTGCAATAAGAATTATTTTGCAATACAGATCACTACTATTTTCAACATTTACAAAAAAATATCAAAACTAACTTCCCATTATCACTAACAATTCTTCGTTCCAGACGAAGGTTCAAATCCCGAACCAGATCCAGACTACACCGAATACATGTCCGGCAAAAAGATAACAGGGGACGGGATGCCCGGCTTGGATCTATCCGATCCGAAGCAATTAGCAGAATTCGCGCGACCTGGCTTGAAGAGTCCGCGAGTGCGTCGACCAAACCAAGACAATGCCGATCGAACGATTGCTTGTCCACACAAAGGCTGCAATAAGATGTTCCGCGACAATTCGGCGATGCGTAAACATTTGCATACGCACGGCCCGCGGGTACATGTGTGTGCCGAATGCGGCAAGGCGTTCGTCGAATCCAGCAAGTTGAAGCGACATCAATTGGTGCACACTGGCGAGAAGCCTTTCCAATGCACTTTTGAGGGATGCGGTAAACGGTTTAGTCTGGACTTTAATTTAAGGTAAAATTAATTGATATGTTATGTAAATTATTTATTTGTTGGTTTGTTTCGCAGAACACACGTTCGAATCCATACCGGTGATCGGCCATACGTCTGTCCATTCGATGGTTGCAACAAGAAGTTTGCCCAATCGACCAATTTAAAGAGTCATATTTTAACACACGCAAAAGCAAAGTAAGTTTGCGATTTTCTGAGTGTCTGTATGTTTAATGATTTGATTGGTTTTGCAGATCTAGGAACAATATCGCCAGGAATTCGAATAATATGCAAATGATGCAGCCGCAGTTTGTGCAAGTGGATGTCGACAACCCCGAATACATCGTGTATACGGATTAAGTCGAGTAAGCTTGAATGATACTGGCTGCATTTTCTTGTACAGTAGAGTAAAGTTTTATCAATTTCGTTTCTAGTTCGGATATTTGTAAATATTAGGGTATATAATTAATTATATAAACAACGTTATTACCTTTTGTAAAAACCAAAAAAAAGGACGTGATTCTTCAATGTACTATAATATTTAATTTCTAACAAGTAAAATGCACATACGTTCACCGATTTTTTTTTGGTTTGATAGATTGATGTTAAATCTATATATTTTCATAAATATGTAGGCGCTAATGTATTTCATAAGTACAACTCAATTCGAACCGAATTTGCAATTCGGAACTACTAATTTTCTTTAGGTTTAACTGTGTGATTATTGGAATTTTTATCCTCGGACAAAAATAATACTGTATTTAAATTAAATATAATTTGTTAGCGTTAAGAAGAAAATTAATTAATTGTATAATAGGTTTGTCATTTTTTTTTCATTCTGTACATATACTAAAGAATAAATAATTTTTCAACAACGATCTCGTTTGCTTGAATGGAAAAGAGCGCATTGTGCAAATTGATTTATTTATCACAATATTATATACAAGCACTTACACATAAACTATATTCACTTTAATTCATTTATTTTTTATATAAAATAATTCACCATAACACTAACATACGCATTTATGTGCTTTTACAAACAAAAACAAAGAAACAAATAACATATTAATCGAAATCAATAATAAATAATTTTTATACACAATAAATTAAGTTAAGATTGCATCCGTTTAGTTAATATACCAGTATATACAAAAAGGTACGTTTTCACTCGCATCAATCCATTCTAAAATTTTAATCAGTGCGCTAATTAAATCCGCATTTAATTTACAACATCGTTTGTTTATTAATATGTTGGTGTGAAATGGAAGCCTTTAAAAGTCGATGTTATCAAATAATTACCATAATCAGAATGAAGATTGCAACTTCAATCAACGCACCAATAAAATAATGTCAGACGATGTACACGTTTTGCGTTAAAAGCCAATAAATAAACCGATAAGATATGGTTACAAATTTACGTATTTCCTTCTATTTATATAGACACGAAAAAAGTTGAGCTGCTTTTAAAAAAATGGTACATTCTTTTTTTTTTGATATGTCGAATTTTTTTCGCAATTTTCAAAACACATTTTGTCTATATATTTCATTATGTAATTATTGTATAATATTTCTATCTAAATATTATTTGACAAGTGGCCGGCAATTTCCTAAATTACGATATATTAATTAATTGCAAGTGACGAACATATTTGCCACAATTTTATTTACGCGTGAAGTTAGGCGCAGTAAAAATGCGGCAGACATCTTTGTCACTAGTGTCCATTAGATAAATAATGCAAAGCCAGTTTTACACTATACAAAAGTCCCGATTCTTTTCTGATGAATGAAAATGAATTGTTTTATATACATGGGGTTTAAATTTGATTTTTCCTTTCAAATTATTTAAACAAATACACTGATAAACAATAATTTCAAGATCACATAAGCTTTTCCCTTTCCATTTCCATCTCGAAAGTTCCGCCGCTATTTACAAAAGCATAACAATATAATTTATAATATCGAGGAACACAATTTTTGTATTTATTTATTAATAATTAAGTAAGTTTAAACAACAACAATCAAACCAACAAATTAAATAGATGAGATTATTAGCTGCTATTTTGAATGTAATATTGGACGAGAAAGTATTTTATTTATTGTTCAATTTTGATCGTATTTTATTGAATAATTTACAATAATGATTGCTAAACATTAGTATGAATCCAAAAAGTTCTTGGAAACACCTCGTAAGTTGGACATGATTTTGAAAGTGCTAAATTTTATAATGGTGTTATATCGTAGCATTATAAAAAAATATCTCGTTTTATATTTCTCAGTTTCAGTATAGTTTAAGTATTGTCCTAAAAACACGCACACTTTTCCTCATCGCATTTTCCTAGTTACGAATAAAAAGATCATATAACACACAATAGTTATAATTATTGCTGCTATACAATTTAACAACTTCATCTAGAATAGTTTTGAATAAAAGTCTAATAATTATGATGCCAAAGGATTATTAAACCTTTTTCTCATAATATTACGCAATTGCACTGCCCGACATAGTCGTGATGCACGTTTTCTCGCAAGAATCAGTGTTCTCCGAATTTGAGCGGACCGCCTTTGGTGTGCCAGGCGCATTATGTTCCAACGCGTCCGTGTTGTTGTTCGTCGACGCTCGGCGAGCAACATCGCGAGACGCGGTGCGCACATCGAACACACTGCACTCACTCTCCAAGTCACTATTCTCCAATTGCAGCACGTTTAACTACACAAACAAATTATAATCTCGCCCATTAAATACTTCTAAAAACATACCTGTCTAGTGTTCAAGAAAAGCTCGCTGGAATCCGAGCCGCAACTGGAACTCTCACTCAGCTCGGTTGTAAACTTGCGTTGCGCTCTAGGACTTGGAGGCGGTCGTCGGGTACACACTTGTGCTTGGATATGTTCGCAGACTCTTCGAAATCGTCTTATATTCCCTAAAAAACAGTCGATTCAATGTAAAACACTTTAAAAATGGCGTCTATAATGACATTTGAATATAGTGTGTATTGCTGGTTGCCTACCTGATAAAAGTGTAAAAGTAATGGCGTACAAATGTTCCTTAATATTGTCGGGAGTTTGTTTAGTAATTGTCGAAATGTCGACTTGAAACCGTACATGTCGCTGGAACATTGCTGGTCCAGCCGTTCCACGTTTATATTCCACGCGAAATGACATGGGACTAGATACGGAATGGCTTAATTCGGCTATCTGTAAATTAATTCCTTATAATTTGGATTTAGTTTACCAACCAACGAACTTACCGATAAAAAAGCGTGAATTAAATCCGCCTTAACAGTGGCCAATGGCTTGCCTTTGACTAGAATCGTAAAAGTCTCGTCTTTCTCCGTCGTCATTAGGCTACCAAACCAGGATTTCTTCGTCAGCTCCGGCGACGATTCCGGCGTCAAATGCACCTCTTCAGAAGAAGCTGCGAAAATTCATAAATTTACTCAACTACTAAAAATTGCGAAATAATTACTTTGCATTTTCCTGCGATGAAATCGCGGCGATCCCAGAAAACTATTTTTAATGGTGGTCAATCGCGAGCGCCAATGATGACTGGTACTTGAATGCGGCGAACCGGGTGGCGTCATTTGCGTTAAAATTGTCGGACCCGACATTAAACTAGTCGTATCGCTTTCGGGCGACGTGAGGGAAAGTACGGAAGTGCCGCCACTGCTATTCGCTCGGTGGTGCGTTGGTGTTGATGGAGGTGGCGTTACTGTCACGTGCGTATTCGAAGTGACATGCGTCGAACTGCGATGGCTGTGGTGGTGGCTTCGTTGACCAATCGGTGAGGACATACCAGCTAAAAGAATGACAAGTTAGGCAACCAAGCATATACGCATTTTAAAAGTGACAGATGCAACAAAGATGGCTGCCGTACAGAAAATATTGTTAGTGAAAGTGCTTACAGTGAGTGTTTGTTGGTGTTATAGTGCTGTTGAAAAGAATTGGACTGGATGCACCCGATGAGGACCTAGTGGGCGAATGGATGCTCAAACTGCTATGCGTGCTACCAGTCGATGGACTTCTTCGAGCGTGATGCCGTCTTCTCAAACAAAATTGGAAATTTGCAAATTATCGCAAGACTCACACAACGCGAAACAACTTACTTATAATGCGACCGCCGTGGAGTTAAAGGTGAGCCCTCACTTATTTGCCCAAATTGCAACCCGCTTTGCCCATTCACGCGACACGTGTCGATTCGCTTTTTCGGCGGATCCTGCGATTCCGCACTGCGGATCCGCAACATCGAGTCGGTGTCGTCCTCGCAAGCTGGCCGTCTTCGTTTTCGCTCTAATAGTAGAAAGTAGATCACTTTTTCGGTATTATGACTAGGACTCAGTAAATGTTGCAAAAGTTTCTCCTTTTCTTTGAAACAACCTAAACTGCAAATGGCTTGTAGGACGTCGGGGTCTACGGAATCAATGGACGGCAAGACGTGGGTTTGCACCACCTCCATCATGGGTAATTCGAGTTCGAGTTCACCTTTACCACCTGCAGTCACCCAGGGGTGTTTGTTGATCTCCGATAGCTGAAATGTGCGATTAATTAGCCCTAATTAAGAACGCTCGGAAGTGTATTGTTGGTTGCATTCAATCTAATCACTCACCGTTAATCGCTTTTCGGGATTGACTTCAATCATGCCGCGTAAAAGGCTTTGGCAGTCAGGCGGCACAAAATGCGGAATATGAAAAACGCCGCGTTTAACCTTTTCTAATAATTGCCGCAAATTATCATCGTCAAAAGGCAGCGCACCAACTAAAAGTGCATATAAAATGACGCCACAAGACCAAACATCTGCTTTGCGTCCATCGTACTTTTCACCCTGCAATTATTTAAAGGGTTAATTTATGGCATGATGGTGTGCTGGAATTAGACATACGCGAATCACTTCGGGGCAGGCGTAATGTGGTGAACCGCAACTGGTTTCCAGCATTGATCCCATGGGTTGAAGGGATGCCATGCCAAAATCGGCGATCTTTATGTTGTTCTTTTCGTCTAGGAGGAGGTTTTCAGGCTTCAAGTCTCTATGGCTGCAAAATATATTTGATTTGATTGTCTAAAAATTGCTCAAACATTTTTAACGCACCAAATTGAATGACTATGGCAAAAATCCAGAGCGGAGATGATTTGCCGAAAGAATCGTCTAGCTTCTTTAGGGGTAAGTCGACCCTTTTTCACCAAATAGTCGAATAATTCGCCGCCCGACACATGCTCCAAAACTAAATAGCTAATCCCAATTATAATTAATTAGTTTGCTATTCAATAATTTTAATTAAAATACATACAGATACTTTTTGTTCTCGTAGACGTCAGTCAGACCAAGCACATGCGGATGATCTATTAATTTCATTATCGCTATTTCTCGCTCAACCTGCAAAAAAGCTGCGTTTATTTTTGTCTAGCCGATGATGCTGAAGAGTCAATTATCAAGATCTCTTTTCTCCATTTATATAACGTATTTATTCGCATTTATCGCTACATGATTCTTCCATTCGCATGCGATGCGAAAATTAAATAAATCTGGCTTACCTTCATCAAGACGCTTTCGCTCAATTTTTCCCTATTGATTATTTTGATCGCCACCTTCTTCCCCGTTACGCAATGCACCCCTAATTTTACTAGACCTGAAAAATCGACCATTATCAACAAAATAATGCATTTTGAGCAAGTCCAACCAGAGGGTGGCATATTACATTTAAATTATAGATAAACAAAGGGTGCCTGTCGACTAGCGAGAGGGTTGGTGTAACAGAAAATTTTGCTGGAGTACATAAACATTCATTATAATAGTGGTTCGTTTTTAATTTCGAGTTAAATGCCTCATTTGGGAGAAAACGAAATTTCAAATGTGTGGATGATGATCAGAATTTATTAGAGCACTTTGCAGAAGCAACGTGCTGAATATATGGGGGTGAGAATGAGGGTGTAAGAATGAGCAATTTCTTCAGCTTTGTGTAAAGGATGTGGCAAATGAATAAGCATAGAAAGGGTAATCAAATCAGGATATCGATTTAATAAACCAAAATAATGGCTGTTTATAATAATTGGACGTTGCATTAAAAATCAACTAATTTTTTTAATATTCGCAAAATAATAAATCAGAAATTGGACAAAAAATTTCAAAAAAATTGTTGCGGTTGTGAATTGTCCATGAATTTACTCGTACAGCAACCATATTGATTTTAGCTCTAGTCAGATCTGTTGGAATTAAGTTGATTGTATGTATGTTTTCTCACTACCATATAGGTAAATTGACATTACATTGATAAAAAATCAAATGTAATGGAAAGTAGAACACCTAGCTACCTTAACAACGCGCCGTAACTATGTAAAAACAATATTTACCGCGGCAGGTCACTTTCCGCATTAGGTCACTTTCCGCGATAGGACACTTTCCGCGCTAGGGGAACCCAAATGAATGTGCAAAATTATTGTTCAAATTATACATTGCCTTAGCAACCATTCAGCATAGACGACTAGATTTTATAATATTATAAATATAAACACGAAACCAGTGTGCCGCGACTTTTTGATAGATATAAATGGAATGTCAGTTTATTAATTTAGTAGAGTTTACTAATGATTTTCAAATTGGTAGTGAGAAAAACGTAATGCGCAACACGCAGGTAAGTATCTTTTCTGTCCTCGGAAGATTGTGTACCTCGGCTCCGCCTCGGTACACAAACTTCTACCTCGGACAAAAAAGTTTACTTACCGCTACTAGTAGCGCAAATAACTATTTGCTTTTACGACTATTTTTGTCCGTACTGCACTGTATTTTTCAAAAACAACTCAGACAGTGTATTGCTGGTTGCCTAAAAATGTCCCAAAAACTTTTGCAGATTTACCCGTTTCACGCATCAATTTTGCGTTAATAATGGCAAAATTTAATTACATGACATAATCGAACCTCTTGAATTGCTAATTGGTGAAATGGGGAAAGTAAATTGCATACAATAGTGATATAACTAAATTAACAAGATAATTTAATATCAATTGATTCGGGTTAACGTGAAGTTTCAAAATGTGTAATTTATTTAATAAGTAAGTTTTCAATCAAGTAAGTTTCGAAATGAATATTTTGGTAACTTGAAACTATTTTTTAACTCAAGTCAGTTGCCCCAATTAGCCGATTTTAAATAGTTCGTGTTTACGCCCAATTAATTCTCCGCGCCGTGAAATTTAATTCTTTGGGCACCGTGCAAAAGTTTTCCAAAGAACTTTTCGGAAAATATATGGCGGAATTCGCCCAGGTACAATGCGAATATGTGGAAAAGCTTTTCGAAATCTGATACGTTTATTTGTGAGAAGTTTAATTAAATACTTGTTCGTTTTAATGTGAAATTGTGCACAATGCATTTCCGTCTAAACATAAATTTCTGAATCAATATGCCTGACAAACATTTATTGTTTAATATTTAAACAACATCGGGAATTTGGGGCTTCGCACTATGGTGCTTTTTTAAACAAATATGAATTAAAAATTGGAAAATCCACAATAAGTAGAATTTAAAATAGTCGCTAAACAAGCGTTGAATATTTTAATTGTTTATTAGTTAGTTTTGGGGGAGAAATAAATTTTGTGACTGCTTGAAATAATTTTAAAAATATTATAGAATAATTAAAAAATCATACTACATTCAAAAAAGCTATTAAATATGCAAGATTTATGATTAGAAAAAATATAATAATTAATTAAATAATCCAATTAATTTTTAACTCGTACTAAACGGAAAAACTGGGTCAAATTAAATATTAAATGAAGAAAAACGTGAGAGAATTTTGCCTTAACCTACATACACTTAAATAAAAAATCCTCTAAGCTTCATAATTTGAAAAAAGCAGTCAGCAATAGTAATTAGAACTCGAACAATTTTCCTCTTACCTGTTTGGCCTTTTCCGAGCGTTTTTTCAAGCCGATAAGGCCCAACATACTGATGGATCTCGGGCGAAGGATTTGCGTTTTCCTTCTGCATTTTCCCGGTGGTCTATGCGTTCAAGCTTTCCTTCCTCGGTTTTAATTACATGTCACAATTGCTCACATTTTTTGCGTTCGCTCAAATCGTTTCCAATCGAATACACTAATTTTTTGCACCTCATTATGTCTACCTACAATTCCGTTTCCTATCTAACATCAATAATCCACAAGAAATTATTTAGCGACAATTCGATAATTTAAATTCTAGCTAGTAGTTTTTGAAATAGCGACGGATTTATGTAGCGGGCTAGATGTTGAGGTATTTTTGCAATTAACGCTCCCAATTTTTGCGATTGAACCGAAAAAAGCCGCACCGAATTTTGCGTGGGTGATTTACAACAATTTCGTTCAGTTTCGTCAAAATACACTGTACACGATTTTCACCAACATTTTTCACCCGATTCGCTATTAATAAAATGAAATTGTACTGTGTGTTAGGGGTGGGCAAAAATCAATATAGACGTAGTAACCCTCGCCGAGCGAAAGTCCCTAGAAGTTGGTGATATTTTTCAATGAATCCTTCCAAAAATTTAAATCCAACACCAAGTTGTTCGATTTAAATTATACACCTTTCGATAATGAGCTATTTCGTTAATTAGGGTGCTAATTTATTCGGTTTAGGGACAGGTGGTGATTTTGTACTAGGGGAAACTGGTTGGTTGGTTGGGTGGTAGAATGAACTGCTGTATGAAAATAGTTTATTTGAAAAAAAGAATAAGTAACTTAATTATTTGATTCCCTTGGCAGCGTTCGCTAATCTTGCTAACAGTCCAGACATTTGAACTAGAGTGCATAATCCATCCACGATACGTTGGTGTGTCACCGCAATTTCCTTTTAAAAAAAATAGTGGCTTTGTTTACATCATTAAATAATCAGCAACTGAACGTGGCTTAATAGAATTGTAAACAATAAATAATTTATACAAAATTTAATGCCAATCGAATAACTTTTTAATTCAAAAAATAGAAAAATTAATAGTCGATTTTAAAAATTAAATGAAAATTAAATAAATAAAGTACTCACTTTCATAAACGCCAGCTTCAAAGCCTCCTCCATATCCATCGTCTTACAAACTTTATAAATATTCTTAATAATATCCTCAGCCGCATATCCAAGACCCCACAAATGCTCCACGATTTTGTACGATTTCCGCACATCGCCATCCATGCAACTCTTCAACATATCCTTAAGAAGCATAGGATGTGGCTCATCGCACACTTTAAACACATTTTGCGAAGTGACGAAATTAAATCCATTATGTGTCGATTGCAAATTATTTAAAGCTTGTCGCATATCGCCTTGTGCGGTGAAAACGATTGCTTCCAAGCCATCATCAGTATAACTTACCTACAAACACATTTTATTACTAAAACAATTCTAGAATCCTTTAGGAATTTGCCTTACATTTTCATACTCGCAGATTTGAATGATTCGCGCTAAAACTTGCGCGTCCGTTAATTTCGAGTATCGCAAAATCGCGCAACGGGATTGAATAGCTTCGATCACGTTTTCGCTGTAATTGCAAGCCAAGGCAAAGCGGGTTGTGTTACTGTAGATCTCCATTGTTCGACGTAAAGCCTGTTGGGCCCCTTCAGTCATGCTGCAGTTTTTAATTAGAAACGTTTCTTAATACCTTAAATTCAATTTACCTGTCAACTTCATCTAAGATGATAATTTTATGTCGGCCAGCTGGAAGAGTTACTTTCTGCTGAGCGAACATCTTCACTTTGTTTCTGATTGTGTCGATTCCGCGATCGTTCGAAGCGTTCAATTCGAGCACAGCAGAATTGAATGAGTCGCCCAAAAGAGTTCGGGCCAGACATAAGATTGTGGTGGTTTTACCCACTCCGGGGGGACCCTTAATAATTGGCTGTTAGGATGTACTGCTATAATTTTTGTAGGGATACTTACCGCGATGATAACATTAGGCACGTTGCCTTGGGACGAAAATACAGATAAGCGAGCAATTGTCTCGTCGTTGCCGACGATTTCATCGAACTTTTGCGGTCTGTATTTTTCAATCCTGTATATGTAAGGCGGTACTAATTATATTGTTAATTAATAATCAAAAAAAATAATACCATGGCAAGTTGCATGCTTTTTTCGCAGTTGTAGTAGATTCATCTGTAGAACTGCTTGCTTGTGGTTCCGTGTCTGTTTCCATTGGCTCCATTGCACTTAATTGTTAATTTAACACTTTGTTTTAATTAATATCACTAATTTGCCGCTAATTTCAGTAAAAGTGAGGTTATAACGCTTGACTTTGAATTACCTTGTTTGACAGAAGACAGTTAGCGCTATCTATTTATTTTGTCTCGAACTATCCAACTCTAATAAGTTATTTAAATTGGTTTATAATTTATTTATAAAAAATTTAATTATTTTTTCGTTAGATTAACTCTTAATTATACATTTATTTTATTTTAAAGGTTACAATATACTTTTATGATTTAATTAAAAAAGCGCCATCTACAAAGCAATATCCAAAACGTGTCTTTTAAACTGACCAATAGGAAATTGGAATCAACCGTTCTTCTTCTTTCCGCGACCAGCGTGAGCGTGTGTTCAACATTGTTTTCAGTTGTTTTGATTGTTGTGTTGTGTTAACATTAGTTTATTTTAATCCGAAGTGGTTCTACATTAAACAAAAGTGATGGCACATATAGAGTTTGTGATTCCATTACAACCAGCGGCGCTTCTAGAAGAGACAGATGTGTATTACGTGAGAGAAACGGCTCTTGCAAATGAAATTCCAACTAAATTAAAAGGTAAGCATTGTTTTTATCCGTAAAAGTAGTGTTGATGCCCACAAAAATGAGACTATTCGTTGGTTATTGTTCAACCAAATTGAATCGTGTATTTCCACTTTGTCTTCAGCGGCTCGAAGCACGTTTCGAGATGAAGGCCCTGAATACATCCTCGAATCGTTCGATTTGTACTTTTCCGTGTGGCATTTGGGCGATACTCTTTCGCCCGACATCATCAGCGCCACTTTCGAAGATCTCCACAAAGGTAACAAAATTCCACACATTTCTATTACAATATCGCTACATTATTGAACCTTTAGTTGTGGAACAACTAAACAAAAACCTGGGCTTCCTTCTCGACGACAGAGAAAGCATCAACGATGAGCAGAAAGCCAAGTATCAAAACGTCCTCAAAATGCTGCTTTACATCTACACGCAAATCGTGCTACTTATGGAGCAGAAAATCGTGGCGACCAAGCAAGGTCTTAGCAAAAAGCGTGTGAAAAACCAATCATTCCAATTCACGATCAACAAAAAGAAGATTCTAGTGATGTTAAACAACATTATGCAACGCGATATCGGCTTCTTTTGGGATCCTCCTCTTCTCGAAGAGAGCATCATCAAAACCGTCACCGAAGTGAACTATCGCTTTCTGGAAAATGATCTCATTAAAAACGACGAGGAAACGCAAGACGAATTGTTCGCTCTGCTTGGAACGTTGTTGAAGGATTATAATCATGGCACTTCGTTTACGGTGCGAATGGTGCAAATGCTGCAACATTACGAGCACATGGTCACCTGTTTGGCGCATGGGATTAAATTGTTGGTGGACCATTACAATTGCAAATCGTTGCTACATGATTTGATCACGGAAATCGCCAAATTGTTGACGGAGGAGCAAACGGAAGCAAAGGTAAAATGACAATTTTAGTTAGGCAACCCAAAATACTATCGATGATAGTGAAATTTGATTAGTAGGCAACCCAAAATACACCGAATTAATTTGGATTCAATTTGTTTAGGGCGGAAAATTCTGTGCAGCGGTGCTATGCGAAATTGCCAATTTGATGCCGGATGTGATGTTGCCTGAAGTGCTTAATCTTGAAAAATACCTTGCCAGTGATGTAAGTTGAATAATTTTGTTTCTTTATATTTCTACTGAGCAAAGCACTTTCAAATTTGTAGCCGGCATGCTTACGAGCGTCTGTGCTAAATGTAATGACGGAAGTCATATTGAAAGTGCTGACAAAACACGATGTAAGCGAAGAAGAGGAAGAACACCGCATTTATTTATTCGACCTTCTACTCGATCATATTCGAGACGTATCGCCTTATGTTCGCAGTAAAGTAATTCAAAATTGGGCACGATTGTACAAAGAAAATGCTATACCCGCTAAAATGTTAAATCAAACGTTCGAATTGATAATGAATCGTTTGACTGATAAAATGGCAGTTGTGCGAAAAAGTGCGGCTTCGTGTTGCATTACGTTTTTGACGTGCAATTTATTTGGTTCAACGGTAAATAGTTATTGCGTTTTAAATTCATTTCGTTATTAATTGATTTTGTTTATTAGTTGTCTTTAAAAGTGGCGCAAGCAGAGCTCGCCAAGCACCAGAAGACACTGGACGAGGCTCGCGGACACTTTGATCAAAATAAAGTAATTCGAATTGAGAAAGCGGAAGCAGAATGGGAGAATGTAATAATGCCAGAATTAAAAGTCGTCATTGGAAGTGAACTAGAAAAATTGGATAAAAAGGAGGAAAGCGAAGTTGAAGACAATAGTTACGGTGGGATGTCTTATAACGATCTGGTTGATATAGTACACATGTATTTGACAAGCGGGAAATATGCAGATGCTCTTAAACTTTACCATGGTGCGTCGTTGTATATGGACGAATTAGATAAGTTTCGGTATTTAATTTCTATAAAATTTCCAACTTGAATTAGTAACTGAATTCATTCTTCTAGCGAGACTTATAGCGACGAGGAGCCAGTAACCTTTTACCTGCTGATGCTCAAGATAATTTACCTCGATCCTAATAAATTGGTGCAAGACATCCGAAAAACTATGAATTTGACTGAACAAGATCTTGAGCATTTGGCAGTATTTGGAAAAACTGTGGACTACTATAAAGATATTGTGAAATTTTTAGAAATTATAGATGAGACACTAACGATAATGGAACACTTGCTCGAATCTAGTTTTATTGGGGACATGCAGGAAGCGGTGAATTTTTTCATTAATGCATTTCGATTCGAAATTGATAATGCCGATAGAGGAATTTTGGGTAAATATTTTATTAATTTAGTGGAAACGTTTTAAACTTTTTTTTTAGCGATGTTGAAAGTTATGCAACGGAGTGAAGCAGAAAGGAAGGACTTAGTTGTGGGCGCATTTAAAACCATCTATTTGAGTAGTGATGCGAATAATAAGCGAGAGTAAGTGATATTTTAATTTGAAATTACTTCCATTGAAACTTATTTAAAATGCATGTATCACTGGTTGCCTGAATTTGTATTAACCTCCACCGTTTTCGTGCAGAGAACACGCTCAAATCATAGTAACTCGCTTGATTACTCTTGCAAAATCGATCCCATGTAATAATTGGAAAGATTTGCAATCGATTATCGCTGACTGGACTGAATCCGGAACTTTGGATAACAATGTAATCGACATGTTGTGGCAGTACTATACAGGAAAAGTAAGCGTCAGCCCAGATGATATGATCGCAGTTGCGGAGCTGTTACGAATGGCTGCACTAGGCCGACGCTCGATCATCATGCGAAATATGAAATTAGTCGCAACAATAGCGTTTGCTACACCTGACGCAGTGGCAATGCCGTTCCTTGGAAGTGTTTTCGAATTACTGGCAGTGGCCGGTAGGGGGCGGATTGATTTACATGCAAAAGCGCCTCCGACGAGAATTAAATTCAGCGATCAAATGTTCGGCGATTTGTTGAACGTTCTGATCGGACGATTTATGGAACCAATTCCTTTCTACAATTTGGCAATGTCCGGCGGGATGGAATTTGTTTACAGAATGTGTAACAAACCCGAGCATATAATGGACCAATTTTTCGACGCAGTGCTACTTAAGCTGCAAACGCATGAGGACGGTAACGAGGGTTTGGAACCGTATATGGTGACGCGATTGTGTCAGGCTTTAGGTTGCGTTGCAATTAAGGAATTGGAATTTATGGATGATACCGTTCATAAGGAGTTGAAGCGTAGAAATAATGTACGGGATTCGCGAAAGGAAGAAAAGGAAGAGGGCACGAAAACTAAGAAGAATGGTAGGAAGAGTACGATTCCGTTGGGAGATCTCAGCATGCCCGGCAGTACGTTGGATGACAGCACAATGGAAGGGGCACAGAGTGATGACTTGGATGCCGAGTTCATTTTGAATATTTTGGAGCATCTTTGTTGTGGTGACGACCTTCTTGGACAGATGGCGTTTGTTATTAAAAGTATTTGCGAGCAACCGGATTGTTACGATACCCTTGAGCTTCAGGGACCTGCGGTTATTGCTTTAATTCGGTAAGTTCGAACTATAAAAATATAAAAGAAACTGGTATGATAAGCGATTTTTCAGGTACATGTTGATATCGAGCCAATTCTGTAGAGATAACATTCAGCTGCTATTCACACTGTTGGAGCGCTGCAAACATCCCGACGTTAAAGTTACAATTCTAACGCATCTATCCGATCTACTATCACGTTTCCCAAACATCGTGGAACCGTGGACACCTCGAATCTACCATCGACTCAAAGATCCATTAACTGAAATCCGTTCAGCCTCGTTCTTCTCGCTTTCCAGTTTAATTCTACGCGATATGGTTCGCGCTCATAGTCACATCCCCGAAATGTGTACATTGATCCTGGATGAGGATGAGGCGCTTGCCAGTATGGCTAAAGCATTTTTAACGCGTTTATCGAAGAAAGAACTTAATTTGTACAGTCTCTTGCCGGATGTCTTTACGCATTTGATGGAGTATGAACGCCTTACCGATGAGAATGTGCAAACTGTAATGAAGTAAGTTGGAAATTATATTATTAAGCAAGTCGAAATATTAATAATGTGTTTTAGATATTTGTTTGACTTGGTACAAAATTCCAAACATTTGCCAAGCTTGGTGGATCGATTCTGCTGCAAATTCCAATTGACTGAAGATGTACGGCACCATCGAATGATAGCGTACTGCTTAACTTTAATGCCCTACAATGAGAAATCCTTACAGAAGTTGCTCCAGAATTTCTCATCGTACAAACACTCAGTACAAGACGCTGAAGTTCACGCCCACTTTAAAACGATTTTGAGGAATGCGGCGAAGCCTCAAGTTGGCAAAAAGGATTTGAAACCCATTCTTACAGAAATCGAAACTAATATTAGATCAACGTTTGAGTTGCAAGAGGACGGTCAACCGACAGTCAAGAAGACTACAGTCTTTAAGAAACCGCGGGCACCTTCAGGGCGGAAAAAGTCTAAGAGGAATGGTAGTGATGAGGATGAGTTTGAGGATGAAGATGAAACTTTTAAGGAAAATACACCGGACAATATTGATTCTTCAGTGCGTAAGTCATCGCGTAAAAAAAGAAACACAGCGCGAAATGCGATTGGTTCCGATTCCGATTCGGATTGAAGGTATTTATATTCGGATTCTTTATATAAGATTCTACTTTATATTCTCTTTTATATTAAGTTTGTATAAAAAAAATAAAATTACAATAAAAAAAAAAGATTAATATTTTTATAATCACTTTAGTTGTATATGAAAGAATAAATTAATTTAATATATAATTGTAAAAAATTGTCTTTTTATTGGAGAAAATTTCCTGAGGTGATTTTTCGACTTGGATTTGATATAATTACTAATAATTAGCATTTTATATATTTATTGAAAATACATTCCTTAAATGAACTTAGTTACGTATAAATAAATGACTTAGAGACATGTGAAGATTTTTGGTCAATATTTTTATAAAAAATCGAAAAGTTAATATCACACTACTGATTAAACAGTCGTTTTAGTTGCAGTCGAAGAATTCCCAGCCTCAGAAATAGCTTTCAATAATTCTCGTCTTGCTTTGGTTCCCAACCATATCATTAAGGAAGCACCCAAAATTATCTGGGAACGTTGTCAATTCAATTTCAGTTATTTAACATTTTTAAAACAAATTATTGAATTAAAATTAATTACCTGTATTACAATGAAAAAATACGTGGTCGAAGAAATGTGATTATTTTGAAGAACATCTTGCATGGATCGTAAAGTCGAACCCACATAAACTCCTACGAATTGAGCTGGAAAAAGCCCAAACAAAGAGGCTATGTGATAGATTCTTCCACTTACGTTACTCAACTAAACAAAATAAATACGATATAAAATTCACATAAAATTCTCGCGAGGTAAATTTATTCCCTTACAGCAAAAATTGTGTTCTGGAGCCCAAAAGGAATAGGCGTCAACCGCGCACAGAAGACAATTCGAAAGCACAACGGTCCAGAAATCACTCGCATAATCGCTTGTGCTGTATCATTCTGTATGTATCGATAAATCGCTTTGTGATGGCCCATTAATTTGAGTATATTATGAGCAATTAAGAGGCCAAAGTTGGCCCCCAGTATCGTTAACGGAAGTCCTTTTTGTATGCCAAACAAATATCCGGTAGCTAGGACTAAAACGATGTAACCGATACTGATTGGAAGTGAAACGAGAATAAATAGAACGAAAATTGTGATTGAGATGACGAGACTGTCTTGTTTTTCAAGCCAGAATAAAATAACTCGAATGTACTGTTTGCATAGCAGTAGCACGCAAACAATCGCCAGTGTGGTCGAAATGATGGTCAAGCATCGGCATATTGAGAGGCAGCAGAATTTCGTACGTAAGTTCCCACAGTTTTTGTTGCTATTACTTTCTTTTTCTTTAATTGAGTCATAGGGTTCGATATTTATCTTCATAACGTTATACATACACTTTCCACTGGCTAGTAGTCACTTTACTTAGTTTAAATTCAGTTTAATTATGCACTATCGCTTTCTGTACGTCATGATCGTTAAACGTTTTAATTATCTTTGTATTGTTTTTAAATTATAATGATTGTAACCTTACTTTTTGTTTGTCGAAGTTCAAGTTCAAGCACATTCCACTTTTATTTAGTTTTTAATAGTGTTTGATTTAAATTGGTTTGTATATTTCACTTGTTTGTTCTTATGGTTAAAGAATAAATTATTTATATAAAGTTATAAACTAATTAAAAATTAAATTTGTTTTTGAAAGTAACAGCTGTCAAAATCAGCTGTTTAATGAATAACAATGAAGTTAGCAATATAAAAAAACTAATGTGTGCTATTTTTTTTTATTAATTAATGAAAATGTACTGTAAGGAATAATACTAATTACAAATAATGTTTTAAGTTCAATTAAAGTACTAATTTTATTAATTAATATTATTGAAATAGAATTCTTCTTATTATTGTTTTGGATTTCTTGTTGTGGTAGTACTGTAAAGTGACAAATAGTTTTCCTAACCTAAAAAGTTGGTTGTTATTTTGAATTTCAGATTAATTTAAAATAATCGACAATGTCTGCTGGATTAGACGTATTTGTGAACCGTATCCTTTTTATAAAATTTACTAATCATTCTATATATAAATAACATGTTTCTTAACTCAAAAATTAGACACCGTTTCGATAATCACATCCGATGGTCGCAATTTCATTGTAAGTTACTTTATTTGTTATGTATGAGCTAAAACTAATCAATTTTGATTACAACAGGGCACCTTGAAGGGTTTCGACCAAACCATCAACATAATAATCGACGAATCTCACGAACGGGTTTACTCAACAACCAGCGGCGTCGAACAAGTCATGTTAGGCCTGCACATCATTCGCGGCGATAATGTGTAAGTCACTCTAATCTTTTAATTAGTTAATTGCGTGAATGTCGATGTTGTTTGCAGAGCGATTATAGGATTGATTGACGAGGACGTGGACAATCGGTTGAATTTAGCCAATATTAAAGCGGAACCTTTGAATGCTGTTGTGCACTAGGACAAACTAAGATAAGGAATAAATGTAAGATCTAAATCCATTATTTATTAGTTATTTTATCGGGTACGTATTAGTTTACGGCGCGAATATCGTTCAAATCAAAAGTGGCCCGCGATAAACACAATTACCTACCAATTAATTTTTATCGGTTTTTTAAATTCGAAATAATTAAACACCAAAGAATTTTTTTAAAAAATAGTATAATTGCTCGCTAAATGCAAATAAATAAACTCTGCTGTTCTAAAAATTACGTTAAAAAATTGTTCAACTTAAATGATACTTAACAATTACAAACATAATACTTTTCCATAACAATTATCACAATCAGATAAAATACAGCCGGCACTTAAGTACTTCAAATTCAATTAATAAAAGCATAAAAATGTCACACACATCGATAACGATAACGAAAACAATTAGCTAACCTACTTGGTCCACGCTAAGGCATCCTGTTCCAAATCTTTTCTATACAACTTCTTGCCCTGGGCTAGCACCTCAGCGAACTGCGACACCACCGGATCCATCCCACACGAACTGACCGCCACCACTTCATCCCCTTTCAAATAGAACGCGACGAACTTGTACGCGGCCACATCGCCCGTATAAATAATATCATCATAATCTCCATGTCCCGCGTACCGCACGCCTTTCCCAAACAGCATCGTCCAGAAATACGGCACCGCCTGCATCGCCTTGCGTTTATTCAACATATTCAACGCTGCCATCTTCCCATGGTAGTGCGCCAACGGATAATGCCCGATGGCCGATTTCTGGTTGCCGTGCGACCAAACGGGCGCGTACGCAATATCGCCACCTACGAACACATTCGCTACATTCGTCTGCAGGAACTCGTTCGTCTCAATTGTGCCATCGTCCCGCATCTCGATCCCGGATTCCTTCAGGAAATCCGTGTAGAACGTGCTGCCCGTTCCCATCACGACCAAATCCGCCTTCAGTATGCTACCATCCGTCAATTCCACACTGGCAACGTTTCCAGCGCCATCGTCCGCGCAGCTTTTAATGCTGTTGTGCAGCGCGAACTCGACACCTTTCTCTTTGAACAGTTTCAAGAATGCTGCGCCGATTTCGGCGCCAAGTAGCGGCGTGAACGGCACATCGCCGCGGATCACTACCGTGACTTTCTTCACTTTGTTCAAGACGTAATTCGCGGCTTCCATCGCGACGAAGCTCGATCCCAATACCACGACTTCTTTGTCTTCGCTCAATTGGGCGCTGGTGTACGCCGCATGGTCGAAATCGCGCAAAACGACCACGTTCTTCAAATCGGCGCCGGGCACGTCGACTTTGCGCGCCTTGCAACCCGTAGCGACAAACAAGCGATCGTAACTTAATTCTTTATTGTTGCTGAGTTTGACGATGTTTGCCGAGGTGTCAACGCCAGTGGCTTCGACACCTTTCAGCACGTCGATGCCATGTTGCTTGTAGAACTCGTCGTTGCGGAATTGTGCCTTTTCGATCTCGAAGTCCATCGCTTTGCTGACTTTGACGCGATCGTATGGGAGGTAATTTTCCTTGCAAACGAGCGTGATTTGCCCTTCGAAGCCTTGTTGTCGGAGGACCTCCACGCACGTGCCGCCAGCTGGACCGCCGCCGATCACGACGATGTTTTGCGCTTCTTTCAAGTTGCGTCTGGACATTTTGTTCAAGCGTTTGTTCGCCTCCAGGTCGGATTTCTTAGCGCGCACTTTAACGCCGCTTTCCTCGATGGTTACTTTGTAGCAGGGGAGCGAGTCCAAGCCTGGAAAATTCGCGTTACAAATCGTAACTATATTTAATTCTATTATTATTTTACCTGGGAAATCCTCGATATCGCCGTTGGCGATGTTGAAACACGCTCCATGCCATTGGCACCGGATGCGGCCATCGCCAAGGGCCCCATTCACCAGTGGCGCACCGTAATGCGTGCATTTGGTCCCCAAAGCGCTGATAATCCCCCGCTGTTTGACCAGCAGCACTTTTCCCTCATCCAGATCGAACGTTTTCATCTCGTTCTCCTTCAAGTCGGACTCTTGGCACACGACACCCTCCACATACTCATCCTCTTCCGATGACGGTTTTTCATCGGCTGCAAAATAATTGTACACTTGAGCAATCTTGAACATTTGACCGACAATTGTTAGGACGGTGTACATGTTTGCAGATGTATGTAATCGATCGATACTTGACCGAAATAGAACTGAAACTGTCAGATTGAAAACATACTTCGCTTTGTCGTTCGTGTTCTAAGATGGATCGCAGTGCACCTGAGAGCAATTTTTAAGTCCGCGGCCTTGGATTTTAATAAATTAGTAAGAATTAAAGACATGATTCTAATTATTGTTCCGTTTGAGGTTAACACTTCAAGGTTGAATTTTAATCTGTTCTCAATATTGGTAAATGATTTATACTTACACAGTGCGATGTTCACTTTGGACGTATTGCAACCCATTTTGCAAAATTAAACTTATCTAATAAAGGCACTTATTCGGTGTTGTTCAGCATGGACGGTTTTACACTGCCGCGTCGCGTTATACAAACAAGTACTTTCTAATTGTAACGACGATAAATGAAACGCAGAGTGAAAGGGAATTTCCTATGTATCATTATTGTTAGATATCTTGGTGACGTAACGCGTCTAACAAGGTCATTTCATATCTGAACTAAACCGCATTGTAAACGCAGATTATTATCATTTATAATTAAAAGAGCGACACGCTTGTTAATTATTAATGATGGATTTAGGCCGAGATGCCCGAGCTGATAAAATCGCGAGCATTCGGTCGCATCCGAGCATATGCTTTCGAAAGCTGATAAATAAATAGCGTTTCAAGTTTACTAATTTAATTTAACTACTACTTAAATGTAAACAAACTGTTTTTCTATTCCCAGACGTCTTTGTGCCTTAAATGTCCTAATCGAGACTCAATCGTGACGTTGTCGAAAAAGTCTTTTCTCTTTGTGATGGTTTTGATGTAACTTGCCTCGCGTTTGCCTAAAGCTTTTCCGTGGCCGAAGGATTGTTCCTAAATATGAATCCCATTAGAATATGCAGAATAATAAATGTATGGGACTTACCGGAGTTAAGTACGAGTGGCGTAAAAGAAACATGTTCTTTTCTTCGATTTCAAACTCATTGCGTAATTTTACTACATCTTCAGTGGTTACCTCTTTATAAAGGCGATCTTTTCCACGCCAAATATGTCCATTCGGCATGTGGCGACGACGAAATAAGGCTTGGAACAATCGCATTTTGAAAATCTGTAACCCTAACCTCAAATATGTGTTGAGGCAGAGATGACATTTGCGAAATGGTGCATTTGAACTACAGGACAGGCAGGTAGCGTTCGTTTTGTTATAAAATTTCATTAAATGTAGTAATAATATTAATTATTGCTAAATTTTAATGTTTTTTCTCTTAAGAACCGTATAAATTTATAAACTATAATAAACAAATACTATATGCTACGATTAAAAAGCGTTCTAATTAGTTCTGAACACTTTTATTTAAAACTGTGTATTGCTGGTTGCATTTGAGAAATATTATTAAGTTTATTTAATTTTTAACTTAATTAAACACCATTAATTTATTTTTAGATACGGTGTGGATACAATATACTCTCACAAACTCAAAAATGTGGTCAATTTGGCTGTAAGTAGAATACTTTTTGACTTATAAGCTTAAAATGTATAAGTACAAAAACAGGTGGTAATTAATTAATTATTAGACAGAATGGACGCAGACACACAGGTAAAAACTACACAGAAAGACAGAATGGACACAGACCGACAGAATGGACGCAGACAGACAGGCAAAAACCTACCCAGAAAGACAGAATGGACACAGACAGACAGAATGGACGCAGACAGACAGGCAAAAACCTACACAGAAAGACAGAATGGACACAGACAGACAGAATGGACGAAAATATTCAGCAAGAGATATTAAGCAAGTTTCAGGTCAATCGTGTGATTAGTTTTTTTTTTTTCTTAAAAAATTAATGTAATTTTTTTAGCATTTTTGGTTTACCTTAATTATTTTTTTAAAAAAAAAACTAATCACCCGATTCACCTGAAACTTGCTGAATATCTTAATTTTGAGCTGCTTAATTAGCATGCCAAATTTCAAAGAAATTTAATTTTCAAAAAAATTCGAAAAAAAGCAAAGACTATAGTCTTTGTTCATTTTTTGACCAAAAAATTGATTTTTCTCCGAGCTTTACGAAATTTAGCAGGGTGATTAAGCATATCGAAATGAAGATATTCAGCAAGTTTCAGGTCAATCGTGTGATTAGTTTTTAATTTAAAAAATAATTAAGACCAACTTTTAAAGTTTTTTTTATTTTTCTTTATATTTCAAAAAGTATAATACTTACAGCAAAACCGATTGCATTTTTGAGTTTAGGACCATTTTAATTAGTTTTTTTGTTTGTTTCAGAAGTCATAGGAATTTTCCATCGGCAGCAATTGAACTACTTATGGAAAAGAAGACGAGAAGTAGAATTTGTTCTTGTTACGTGCTTATGCAACTCTTATTAGGGCGACTCTTCAAAAAGTCGCGTTACAACTAATACCACCCGGTATAGTTAGCATGAAACGACAGGCCATTTTCCACTGATTTTAAAAATGTTTAACACTCTGTATAAAAATGTTTCTAAACCTTGTAATTAATTATTTAAGATATTTTTTAAATGTTTCAATATCTTCTGTAACACTCTGTATAATTGTATAAATTTAGCATAAATATATGGGCTTTTTGCGCTGCATCCAAAATGGTGCAACACTCTGTATAAATGTCTGTATATAGCTTGTAATTAATTATTTAAAGATATTTGTAAAAATGTGATTGTCATTACGCATAGAACACCCTGTATATATGTACAATTTATTGCTGATTCATGAATAAAGAATTTTTACTGAATTTTCTGCGTTTTTGTTTTTTTTAAAACACCCTGTATAACTAAATAAACGTCTAAATTAGACCAATTGAGTCTAATTTTCCCGCCAAAATCTCTTTCAGGCGTAAAAACTACGTGAAATATGTTTTTGAAACAAAATAAAAATTTTGGAGAAAATGTCCTCTTGACACACCCTGTATAAATAATAGAAGGGCTAAAAGCCTTCTTTCTGCATCGCCTGTATATTTTGTATCAGGAGCAAGTCGAATCTGCGCATGCGCGGCACCTCCTCGCGTTTCTGTGATACTGATAGCCAAAAATCCGAGATTTGCATCTTTTTTTCCCGAACAATTAAAACAAAAATCGAAAGAACAAAAATTGTGGAGAAATTGTCCTCTTGATCCACCCCGTATTTTTTGTCCTCTTGATACACCCTGTATAAGTATCAGGCGCATACCTCCTCGCCTTTCTGCGATCCTGATAGCCCATCCCAGATTTTCGTGATTTTCAGCGTTTTTCGTTCTTTTTGAAGCTCGAAACTTCGAAAATCAACGAAATCGACGAAAATCTGGGATGGGCTATCAGGATCGCAGAAAGGCGAGGAGGTATGCGCCTGATACTTATACAGGGTGTATCAAGAGGACAATTTCTCCACAATTTTTGTTCGTTCGATTTTTGATTAATTTTTTCGGGAAAAAAGATGCAAATCTCGAATTTGCTACCAGGATCACAGAAACGCGAGGAGGTGTGTACTCCTGATACTTTTCGGTCCATTTAACGTCATAAGTCGAATTATACAGGGTGTTTTAAAGAAAACAAAGACGCAGAAAATTCAGTAAAAATTCTTTATTCATGAATCAGCAATAAATTGTACAATTATACAGGGTGTTCTATGCGTAATGACAATCACATTTTTACAAATATCTTTAAATAATTAATTACAAGCTATATACAGACATTTATACAGAGTATTGCACCATTTTGGATGCAGCGCAAAAAAGCCAATATATTAATACTAAATTTATACAATTATACAGAGTGTTACAGAAGATATTGACACATTTAAAAAATATCTTAAATAATTAATTACAAGGTTTAGAAACCTTTTTATACAGAGTGTTAAACATTTTTAAAATCAGTGGATAATGGCCTGTCGTTTCTTGCTAACTATACCGGGTGGTATTAGTTGTAACGCGACCTTTTGAACACATTCTACTTCTCGTCTTCTTTTCCATTTTCCATAAGTAGTTCAATTGCTGCCGATGCAAAATTCCTATGACTTCTGAAACCAACCAAAAAACTAATTAAAATGGTCCTAAACTCAAAAATGCAATCGGTTTTGCTGTACTTTTTGAAATATAAAGAAAAATAAAAAATCTTAAAAGTTGGTCTTAATTATTTTTTAAATTAAAAACTAATCACACGATTGACCTGAAACTTGCTGAATATCTTCATTTCGATATGCTTAATCACCCTGCTAAATTTCGTAAAGATCGGAGAAAAATCAATTTTTTGGTCAAAAAATGAACAAAGACTATAGTCTTTGCTTTTTTTCGAATTTTTTTGAAAATTAAATTTCTTTGAAATTTGGCATGCTAATTAATCAACTCAAAATTAAGATATTCAGCAAGTTTCAGGTGAATCGGGTGATTAGTTTTTTTTAAAAAAAATAATTAAGGTAAACCAAAAATGCTAAAAAATTACTTTAATTTTTTAAGAAAAAAAAAACTAATCACACGATTGACCTGAAATTTGCTGAATATCTTCATTTCGAAATGCTTAATCACCCTGCTAAATTTCGTAAAGATCGGAGAAAAATCAATTTTTTGGTCAAAAAATGAACAAAGACTATAGTCTTTGCTTTTTTTCGAATTTTTTTGAAAATTAAATTTCTTTGAAATTTGGCATGCTAATTAATCAACTCAAAATTAAGATATTCAGCAAGTTTCAGGTGAATCGGGTGATTAGTTTTTTTTAAAAAAAATAATTAAGGTAAACCAAAAATGCTAAAAAATTACTTTAATTTTTTAAGAAAAAAAAAAAACTAATCACACGATTGACCTGAAATTTGCTGAATATCTTCATTTCGAAATGCTTAATCACCCTGCTAAATTTCGTAAAGATCGGAGAAAAATCAATTTTTTGGTCAAAAAATGAACAAAGACTATAGTCTTTGCTTTTTTTCGAATTTTTTTGAAAATTAAATTTCTTTGAAATTTGGCATGCTAATTAAGCAACTCAAAATTAAGATATTCAGCAAGTTTCAGGTGAATCGGGTGATTAGTTTTTTTTTTAAAAAATAATTAAGGTAAACCAAAAATGCTAAAAAATTTACTTTAATTTTTTAAGAAAAAAAAACTAATCACACGATTGACCTGAAACTTGCTGAATATCTTCATTTCGATATGCTTAATCACCCTGCTAAATTTCGTAAAGATCGGAGAAAAATCAATTTTTTGGTCAAAAAATGAACAAAGACTATAGTCTTTGCTTTTTTTCGAATTTTTTTGAAAATTAAATTTCTTTGAAATTTGGCATGCTAATTAAGCAACTCAAAATTAAGATATTCAGCAAGTTTCAGGTGAATCGGGTGATTAGTTTTTTTTTAAAAAAATAATTAAGGTAAACCAAAAATGCTAAAAAATTTACTTTAATTTTTTAAGAAAAAAAAACTAATCACACGATTGACCTGAAACTTGCTGAATATCTTCATTTCGATATGCTTAATCACCGTGCTAAATTTCGTAAAGATCGGAGAAAAATCAATTTTTTGGTCAAAAAATGAACAAAGACTATAGTTTTTGATATATTTTAGGCCCAAAAATCGATTTTACCCGTAATGTTCAGTCCATATGCTAAAAATTATAATATACTGTACTAAAATTTACAAAAATAAAAATTAATAACAAAAAAGAATTGAATTGTTAATTATTTAAATTGCCAGTTAAGCTTACCATTAAAAGTCTTGGTGAATGTTGCGTTTCAATCATAGAAAAATACCCTACGGGTCCATTTCATTCATTCCATTTCATTCTGAAAATTCAAAGATATTGTAAATACGTCTGACTCTCAGCGCGTACAGAAATAAACTAAACAAGAATCAGAGACAATAGTGCCTGCGTTGCGCTTGCATTACTTCGAAGCGTTGAAAGTTTGAGCTTGCAAAGATTCAAAACTTTGCAAAATCTCTGTAACACATCTGCGCCATCTGTTTCGAGTAGCATTAACTCGTTCTTAACAATTACAGAGCTCTGTAAACACACCTGCGCCATCTATTTCGAATAGCACGGACTCGTTACCATTAATTACAGAGCGCTGTAAATACACCGGCGGCATCTACTTTCGAGTAATGCCAACTCGTTACCAACAATTACAGAGCCCTGTAAGCACACTTGCGCCATCTGTTTCGAGTAGCACTGACTCGTTACCAACAATTACAGAGCGCTGTAAACACACCTGCGCCGTCTAGTTTAGTTAGTTTTAAATTTGCAACAAGAAATTATACCTAACATAATTACTCTCATTGTTCGAATAGAATAGAACAATAAAAGCATCTCCGCTTCAAATTGTCCTATTTAAAAAAACAACTGATCATTAAACACAAAATTCTCCATATACCAAGTAGTGAAATTTCAAAGAAGCATTGCGTCTTGAGTAGTTTAAATGTCACAAATTCTCTTTTGACAACTGCCCTAACCACACTTTTAGTTCACTACCAGCGTTTTTAAAATAAAATGTTACTCGTCAAAGGAATAAGCGTGACACTTCTAAACGCAACCAAACTGAATCTGAACTACACTCCAACCATCCTAAACCATCTATTTTCTACATCAATAGTGTTAAAAAGTAGTAAACAAATATTTTCAACTAACCCTTCTAAACTCGAAACAATAATACCAAGAAAGCTGGTTCATTCAATTGTTGGTACTGCTACACACGATAACATATCATCCATTCAAATCAAAAAGCGACCGGCCCGTAAAAAGAAGAGTTTAGACGAAGAGGGCCTTAAACCGGGAATCTTCAATGTAGTCGCATTTGCCACCGCTGAAGAGTACAATATTGAACGATTAGTGGAAGGCTTGAAAAAACAAGATTTATATGAACCTAAAACGATTGAAAACAACGATGAAGTCATACACGCGATCGCCAAATACCAAGTCGATAAGGAACCGAGGGAATTGTTCATTTTCAAAGAAGGCACTGTAGTTTTGTGGAACATTACCGATTTGGAAAGCAGTAATTTTCTGAGTTTCCTACGCGAATTTGAGGAGGATAGTTATTCGGAGCGACTGGTGCAAAACGAGAGCGAAATTATGAATTATTCGTACCACGACGACGAAACGTAAGAGTTAAATTTGTTGCGAGAAATCGTATTTCATTTGTTAATTCTAGTAAGCAAAGTGTGTTGGAGAAAAACGGCGATTTCGTCCTCTCTACAAAGAAACCGATCACTTTAGATAAATACACATTTTCAAACGCGATGATTCTATCGGTGAAACTGGGCATTTGGGAGGCGTTTTTAGAGCGATACATTGAAACGATCGAAACGGTGACCGAAGATTTAAAATTCGGCAAGAAAATTAAAATGACTCGCGAAGAGGTTTTGCGCAAACACGGCGAATTAATGGCATTAAGGCACTATTTAAATCTCAGTTCCGATGTTCTGGATACGCCCGATTTCTATTGGGAAAACGACCAATTGGAAGCGGTTTACAATCAAGTTTGCAGCTACTTTTGTATAGCGAAAAGGACGAAGGTTCGTTGTTGCACTAGTAATGTAACAATAACTTGATTGGTATTTGTAGGTGATGAACGAAAAAATCAACCATTGCGTCGACTTAATCGAGCTGCTCTCGTCGCATTTAAGCGATAAACACCACATTCGACTGGAATGGATGATTATCGTTTTGATTATGGTCGAAGTTGCATTTGAAACCATCCACTACGTCGATCGCTACATGCAGTAATCGTCTTCCCTTATAAAATATTTAATCATCTTATTGTAAGTTTATACAGTTTTATAGCACTTAGTTTTGAATTATAGTTTTTAAGAACGACGTTCCATTAATTACATTAGTGGTAACTATCACGAATTCCACATTCGAATCTTCTTGTTGCGACAAGAAGCGCAGTGCTGAAATCTGCGTTCAAATTAATTACGCGAATTGTCAAACTAAATTAATTTTACCTCAGCAAATGTGCAACCGCCTATAAAAAATACTAGAACCACTTTTTGAGAATCGGAACTGTTTTGCAACGAGTTGGCGCTTATTGACGGCGACTCATCCAAAGTGGGGCCTAAATATTAAATATTAACAAATAATTACTAAAAAGATTATTACCTGGTAGCAATCCTAGAACGTCTTGCAACTGCTTCCATCCCCCATTTTTCGTGACTTGTTCGGCCAAACGTACGCTCAACGGCGCATAAACACTGTGAACGTAACTAATGTCTGTTGGAAATAGTTCCGAAGTATCCTCCATTGTTAATCGCAAAGCTTTCCGCAAAACGGTATACTGTCTTGTACCCGATTGCAATTTTAATAAGCCCACTTTTTCGAGCTTAGTTATCGCTAAAATCGCTTGCAATCCATAAACCTAAACCACATTTTAAATAGTGGACAATAAATAGCAGAGCACTTACTTGAAACAGATCGCGCTTGTATCCTTCCAAAACCTTCGGCTTCAAACCCGAACTTGTAATGCATTGCAAGCACATCAATCTCAATACTTTCTCGATCGGCTTACTTTTCGCCATCAATTCTTCAATGTAAGCGCTCGGCTTGTCTACGTCGATGCAGCTCAGAAATTCTTGCTCCGCCTACTCGACAAATAAATTATTTTTAATTAATATCTAAATAGTTCCTCACTTGTAAAGTGTCCAAAAACTCGTAGCTATCCGTCACTTGCTTTATCGACTCGGCGATCGCCGTATGTTGCGACAACTTCTCCTTTTTCTTCAACATTTGCGGCAACTTCTCCACATAGAGCTTCATCTCCTGCACTGAACTTTTCTGCGAGTTCTCTAATTGTGCACTGATCGATTTCGCTTCCTTCGAAAGATACGAACCGACCGCGTTGAAATTCTTATCGCGAATACTGGCGAAAAGCTTGTCATACGAGTTCAAGATAATCTTTTTCTTCTCCTCGGATAAGCTCTCAGTGTTCCGCTCTTCCCTACTGAGGAAGTTTTGAATGGGAAAGCAAGCAGCGCTGTTATTAATCCCGAAAATCTCGTCTATTAATCCCTCGTACGTCAACTGAGTGGCTAGCGGGCTGATTAAATCAACGCTACGATCAATCAACAGTATCTGATCAATGCAGGACGGTTGATTGTTCTTAACAGTGTCCGTCGTTTGATTTTCTTTCTGCAAGCGCGTGACGAAATCCCACACTTGTTTCGCCGCGGTTCCTTTGCCCCACGCTCGCGGAATCGGGCCGTACAGTTCCTGGAGGAATAATATTGCTTGGGCTGCTTGGTAGAGGTATGTTGGATCGTTTTCCAAAGTGTACTCTCTTAAAGCATTAGTTAATAAGCTGTTTTATGCTTGCGATTGTAAATTCTCACCTGAAAGCCTCGCCAACTTCCATCGATAAAACATCGGAGTCGAATGGGAACAACTGGCACTTGAATTCTTCGATAGAAATACTCCCAAGTACCCCTTTATGTGCTAACCTTTCCAAACAAAGCAAACTCTTCTTCGGTACGAAAAACAAGTGGTATTTCTTCTCACTTGAGCCGCCGCTCATTTGACAATCATCATGGATGTTTTTCGCAATGTAGTCCATTAATTCTAGCTTCGGGCGCGATATGAAAATTAAATGGTTTACCTTGATGTGCGGTAGAGGAACAGGCCGCAACGGGAATAACTTGCAGACGGAGTGTTTCTCCAAAACTTTGTATTCTGACACTAAACCAATCGGGCCGTTTAACACATTATCCATCACTATTGCTTTATCTCCTGGATACTTCTCCAGGAGATTGATTAAATGTTTCTGTACATGTGCGGGAATTAGGGACACATCCACTTTTCCGCCTTGCAAATGCGAGAACATTTTATTTACACCCGTTCTTGTTATTATTTTCGTCTCAACTGACAGATAATGACATTTAGTACTGGTAGTTCAAATGCACCAAAGCGTAGCGCTAATGTCGCGCCGCACAATTCAAATGTTGGCGCACTTTACGAATTTAATATTTGAAATCATCGACAATGCTAGAAAATATAGGGAAACCCTAAAAGCGATTGGAAAACTGTATGATTATAGCTTGAATGGTTTCCTTCAGCATTTGTGGACACTATTCGAAGTATGCAGCATTGGCAAAGGAATTAAATATGAAAATAAAAATTGTATCTTTATTTGTAACTTTATACTTACGCGAACACGTACTAAACTACCCTGCGCTCTTTTCGACGAAACGAAAATCTTTATTAAAACAATCGCGTACGTTTAGTTCGTCGTCATTCAGATTCAATTAAAATGGATTTGAATAATTTAAAGCCATCATCCGAAATCGGTTTAAACGAACCGAACTCATCCTACACGATCAACGGTCTATTAAACACTTTGGTGAGCGAAAACGAAGAACAGGACAAGTATGCGGGTAAGTAAAATTAAATTAAAGCTGTCTCTATTAAATTAACGCTTAATTTAATAAATATTCTATCAATAAGGCAAGGCAATAGAATTTTCACTTAATTCAATTATGCAGAATACTCAGACACGCTGCAGAATTACAATTCGAACGACGAAGATGCATCGCTGGGTTGCTCGTCGAGTTCGAAACGCAAACAACGCAGATATCGCACGACGTTTTCGAACTACCAACTGGAGGAACTCGAACGGGCGTTCCACAAGACGCATTATCCGGACGTATTTTTTCGCGAGGAACTCGCGGTTCGAATCGACTTGACCGAAGCGCGAGTGCAAGTTTGGTTCCAAAATCGCAGAGCCAAATGGCGGAAACAGGAGAAGTGCATCAATAAGAATTTGGCACTTCAGGCCAACATCCACATGCCTATTAATTTACCAGGTACGAGCGCCATCTATTAGTAATTAAAAATATACTAGCGCCATCTATTGGACGTTTTTAATACTACCAATAATTATGGCGCATGCGCGTACCTACAAGCTACATAATTTTTTTCTAGCGTGTTCCACGCCGTTGGAAAGCCCGTTATTGAACTTCTCGCCCGGCGATCAAACGAATTCGTCCAACTTATTCCTGGGACTTGAATGGCCGACTATTATGTCGCCGCTGAATTTTACAAACAACGGAACCACTTCTGTTAATTTAGAAGTGAACGATCAACAGATGGAGAGTAATTTAACCGATCGCATTAACGAGACGATTTTAATTGCGGATCGCATCACCAATTCAATTCAGTCGAATTTAATGAACGAGCATATTTTGATGAATAACGATCTGGGGGAGCAAATGGACGAGAGTTTAACTTTGATCTCGTCGAATCATAACGATATTTCGATCGATCCCGATCTGTTGACGTTGAAGCCGAACCGGAACGCGGACGATGAAAATGCAGTCGTTTAAGAATAATGGATTTCGTGAGACAGTGTTTTTTATAATAGCCTGCAATATTTAATCGTTAGTTGTTTAGGATGTGCGCATTGTTTTGTTTTCGATCGAATTTGCATGAATTAACGTAAAGCAAAACAAACAATGCATTTCCTTTTTTATTATAGAAAACATTCAATTCCAAATAATATAAAGTATTTATTTCTAAACAACAACGTGTCTCTTACCAGCTAAATAGTAGATATTTACAGTATATTACAAATTTAGTTCAATAAAAATTCATAGTAATCAGCCACAGCAAATATCGGCGCCAAAAAATATGATAATTAATAAACAAACCAAAAGCATTTGCAATTGTCATTGTGGATCGACTGTAAATTTATTCATTAATAAATTAGGTAACAGAGGAAGTGAATTTTCCATTAAAACTACTAAATTACAATAGAGAAACAAAATTGTAAGAGTTATACAAAAATAAATAATGATAAAATACAAAGTAAACTCACCAATGTAACTTAACGTTAACTCTCTTGCGTTTTAAGCTACGTAACTATATTCTTCGCTGGAATGCGGTGTTCTCTCAATATATTGTTTATCGATGAGCGACTCAATGCATTTCTTAATTAATTGAACAGTTGGGGCAAACGACACCTTCGATTGGGCAAAAACCTACAAAAAAACTCCAATTAAAAACTTATAAAAAATTAATTCCGCCGCACTCACCTCTTGAATTAACAAATTATGCCTGAGAACCTTGCGAGCTTTCATAATTCGAACAATAGCAGCCTGCAAGTACATCTTGCGATCCTCCTCAACCGAATTCATCGTCTGTTCGACTTCGTGCGGGGTTTCCTTCTGCACAGCGGCGGATATCCGAAATTTCGTCCGCTTATTCGAGTATTCCATATTCAGCCTTAGATAAGTATCCAGCCCAATTTCCTACCCCGCGACAAATTAATACATCGAAATACATAATTTCTAACTAATAAACGTACCTCGGAGTCCGACAACAGCAGCTTCGACTCGATCAAACTGACCGCATGGCGATGGAACTGTTCCGAATTGAGTTGCAACGTTTCCCGTATTTCTCGACAACTTAGAACATTCGTACTTTCAAACAGAAACAGAATGGCCATTTGGAAAGTTTGCACTGTAATCACGTAGGATTTTTTCAGATGGCCCACACGCAATTCGGCTTGGCACAAATGGTGCAACCAGGTGAGTTTTCGGCCGTTGTACAAATTGTGGTAGAAAGATTCGAACTAAACATCACAAAAATTAGTTATCCACTTATCGGAAAATAGTTAATTACCTCTTGGACGCTCTTTTCCAGCTGTTGCGGTAGCGCAAAAGGTGTGACCACTGCTTGGCCCAAAGGCCAAGCACCAGCCTGAAGTACATATATGCTAAAATTAATCCCCAACTCGATGTTGCCTTGCTTAAGGTAGGCGTTGAATTTGTTATTCAAGTCGGCACTCAGCGAAATATCGGTAAACATTCGATGCAACTTGCTCGTAAATTCGTAGCCGCACGCTTGCTTCAATCGATTGATCATCGCCTCTTCCGCATCCATGCTTTGCGTTTGTTGGTGGATCAGACGCTTCGCCAACATGCGCGAGTAGAACTTTTGGAACACATCCTTATCGTCAATGTATTTGAAGATGATGATGCTTTCCGAAAGCTTTTCGTCCACCTCAGATTCGCTAATTCCTTTACTAGACTTCCTTAAGAGAGTATCACAGTATTTCGCCAGTAGTTCGGGACTTCGACAGGCCGACTTTCCATTATTAGGCCGATGATTGATAACGGAGTTGCACGCTTTGTCCAAAGCACCCATAAAATTCTGATCAGACTTAAACACCTCTTGAATTAACACCTTGTACTTTTTGTAAACGGCTAGCAAATTCTCCACGAAACTAATGTGAATATTTTCGCCCTGCAAATTGCCGATCGCAGCCAACCCTTGGATCTTAATGTGATCCAAAACGGTCTCGACCAACACGAGCATTGCGTTTTGCACGCTTTTCAGCAGATCGTACATGTTCGACAAGTCCTTCTTGCGTTCGCTTTGCACCATGTTCATGCATTCGCTGTACAGGAACTCCAAATGTTCGGCCACCATGTGAGTCTCGCAGCGGTGCGACACCTTCAAAACACAACTCAGTCAAACATACAACACAATTAACATTAATACCTTTGTGAACGAGCTCGTATGCAGATATCGCCGAGCCCTAAATAGCTCCTCCTCAATTTTCCCTTTAACTTTCTCCATATAAAGACTCACGTCTTTCTCCTGCAACAATCGCGCGGCATCGCGCTTGAAATGCTCGCCGCTCGTATTCAAAAACGGCTCCTCGAACAATTCCTGGTACAGCTGCAATTGCCCCTTTTTCCGGTAGCCTTGCACATCGACGAAGCTCAAAATCGTGCCGCGCACCGCATCGATTGAAATGTTGAGCGGCTGTTGAGTGCGATCTTGGTCGATCGCTTCGAGCAATAATTTAACTAAGCGTTGACCAAGCGGGTTGATCATACCGGACTGCCACACTTCGAGGGCGAGTTCGCCGATCTCCATTTGCTCACCTTAATCGGGCAATTATTTTTTTGCAAATTGATTAGGAAAATGCAACTTACCGCTAGACGAATCGGAGCTGCCATAAATGATTTCGGCGTCGGACAGTTTCTGCGTTCGGATGTGCTGTTGGTTCAGATACAAGTACAAGCTATGCAAATATTGGCTGCCAACTGAGTATTGGGACCAGTACAAGAAGTAGTTTTTCACCAGGCTCGATTCGCCTTCCTCTTGCACTTTGTTTAGCAGCTTCGAAACGTGATCGATTAGGTATTGTTTCGTTTCGGCGTAGAGTCGATCGGCCATCGGTTCGGGGTGGGCCACACATAACGAGTAAACGTCGCTGCAAAAATGTAAGTAAAATATTGCGCGCCACTTTGGCAACCGGAAAACGCGTCAACTTAGGTTAAGAACATGCTTCTTTACAAGCAATGGAAGTAAAACTGTACTTACGAGAATCTATCGTTCCACACGGAGCGGGCCACATGATTGAGTGTGATTACGCCGTTGATGGTGTCTCGGATGGCGCCCCATGTAACGCCAAAGTCCACTCTGCGGGGTTTCAGTGACATGTTCGCTTGTCAAAACAGAAAGTAAATATTATACCCACTTTTCCGATTTGTCAAATTTTCAACAACCGAGAATGCAAAAAAAATGAAAATGAATGACAAGGCAAAAGCTAAAAATACATTGGCAGTGTCAGATGCGTAAATGCATATTAAGAAGAATGAGAATCTTTAAATGTTTATTAATAGGTACCTTGATTGTTAAATCAGAAAATACTGGTACGTCCTTGACTCAATTTTGCAAATCTTCCTATTTTTAACTAAAAAATCACAATGTTGCTCATAGTTTGCTCGCGTTTTGATTCATCCGTTGTTTGTGGTTGCCCGATTACTATTTGTAACGTTCTAGATCAACTTAAACCACTGCAACTTAAATTTGTGTGTAATATATAACCTCCTAATAGGTTCTTGCTACAAATTTTATTTTCATCTTTTGACAGATACAATTGCATTGCAACGAAACGCCATTGTCGCGAATTCGAACTAATGGAATTCAGTGTGTACTTGTAGTAAAAATAAAGTCCCTAGATTTAAATGGCGACTCAAAAGTGCGTGCAAAATGTGTGTGTGCCGTTTGGTAAGTGAAACTTTTATTTAATTAGAGTTATTCAAAACATTTACAATTAAATTTAGTAGTTATTTACAATTAGTGGAACAATAAACGTCCACAGAAAAGTTAAAAATCCAAAAGCTATCAAAGTTTTGCAAAGTCTATCGAGGAACCATAACCTAAAACCAAACTTCAATAATTAATCTAAAATAGTTTGTGCTTAACATACATTTTAGACAGTCGTTTAGCGGCTGGAAGATTTTCGTTCGGTTCATTCAAAAGGTACGTTTTCGCACCACGAATACCACTTATATAATATTGCCGATAATCCAAATCTTTCGTATCATATTGGAACATTTTTTGGTCATGCGAATTCAAAGCGTCTCTTGCAGTAATCATATTATCGTTTTTAAAAACCCATTGGTTCTTGACGAAATATTCGACCATATGATACGATTTCCAGACTTTTTTCTGCACTCTCAACATACTGGATCAAAACTTTAATTGTTGCTGTATTTTTTTTTTCGTGAATACTTACAATCTTTCGCGACCCAGTAGATACAAAAGTATATCCACGAAAATAGCGGGCACTAATTGGTAGAATAAAAAGCGGTAATAATGATAAAGTCTGCAAGATGTTACGCTTCCTCCGGGATACCAAAGAGCCACATTAGGGGGCACCTCGTGCGTAACAATGTCCCGTCCCATGTCAGTATTTTCTTGCCAAGTCAGTGGTTTCAGCAAATTATGACTGGATAGATTAAATATTCTTCTCTTCCTATAAATTCCAACTTAAAAACCAAACTTAGAATATTTAGGAATTTGTACTTATGGGTTAAGTAATCGTAAGTTGAAAGAAGCATCCCATTTACGCATAAATCCGCCGGTATTATATCCAGACTGTTGTTAGGATTGCCATACAAGGTCCTAATGACTCCTTTTGCTCCAGCAATTACTATTCCTACAGGACCATTCATGTTGGCAATCCAGCCTGGAATTGGCTCTTTCCAAATTGCCATAACTAAAAAAATTTGGAAATTTCACTTTTGAGTTAAGTTTTTAATTTACTAGTTACTTAAAGAAGGTCTTTGTAATATTATTGGCAAGTTATCGAATTCTTTCGCGATTACATTTTCACTAAGCGCTTTTGAATAAATGTAGGAGTTAGGAAAGCCTTTAAGAAGCCTGGAAAATTAATTATAATTATTCCTAATTTTTCTTGGAAAATTCTTATACGAGTACCTTTTCGAAATATACTCCATATCATCGTCACCAATATTCTTAACCATTTCAATTATCAATTCCGGATCCATTGGAGGATCGTACAATTTTTCTTCCACAACTGGATTGTGTATTTGCGAAAAAGCGGTGGATAAATAAGCGAAACACTAAATGAACCAAAATTAGCAAAGCAATAACTAAAATTTTCGACATCTCACTTCCAAATTTTTCATTTCCTTGGCCAGTTCTAGCATCATTTTAGTACCCAATACATTAGTGATAACTATTTCTTTTAAAGGTAAATCAAATCGAATATTTGCCGCACAATGGAAAACCATTTCCACTTCGTTAGCCAATTTTTTTCGATCTTCTTGAGATATTCCTAATGCTTGGAGCGAAACACTTCCATCAATTACTTCGATCTTTTCTGCAAATATCTCGGTACCACGCTGATTTTTCACTGGATCGAAAAGCTGAATCGAAATTATTTAATAAAACGAATATAAAGAGGCTGAATAGTTACCGGTCCATTGAAAATTTCCGTCATTCGATTTTGCACTTTATCATTTTTGGCACGCACTAAAACGTAGATTTTTCTGGGATTACAAGAACGAATTAATTTCTCAATTAGCACTTTTCCGACAAATCCGGTGGCACCAGTCAAAAATATGGTTTTGTTCTCGAAGCAATCAGCCACACCGGTTTTCGAAATTTCTTTAGGCATATTTGTTGGCGGTTTGGACTCGCAAAAGTGCAAAATGCACTCAATTAATTTTTGTATTGATTTGTTTTTTATATTTGTATTTAAATTTAAATTATTCGTCAGGTTAATGAGAAGTGCATCGCAAATTGTACAAGTCATAAGGAATAAATGGAAATAATTGAATATTTTCAATAATTGAATTAATTTTTGTTGTTATTGTAAAAGTGTGCAGCCAAAATTGACTTTTTAATATATAATTTCTGATAGAATTTATTTATACCTATATATTGCATTTTATAAATTTATTTTAAATATATTGAATTAATAATTAATTTGCAAACAATACCCAAAGTCTTTTATTTATAAACTTATTAATGCAAATTATTTGCGAAAGGCTAGTTAATAAATTATAATTAAATAAGGGGAATGACAAATTATATTTTTTTTACGTATAGTAAAAATAATTATTTAATAAAATTAGTTTATTGTTGTTTATTGAATAACATCCAAAAGCCAATTCACAAAATAATATCTAACGTTAATATTTTAGAAACATATATACAATTATGTAATGACTTGATTGATTGATAGTACTATTCTACCCTGTATAAATAACGATGTACTATTATTGTTGTTTATTATTTATACGAAAATATAGGCACGGTTAATGAAACATTTAAAATGTTAATAATTTAATTAATACAACTAGATAAATATGTAATTCTATATTATATCATAGTATTGGTAGTGTCACAAAGTACCACATTAATTTCCTATAATAGTTTATAGTACATTTAATTACAGAGAATAATATTAATAATAAATAAATTAGTAAAGGGCCCCACTGCATATTCTAAAAACTACAAATCAGTGGACCTCCCCAAAAACAATCAACTATTATTTAAATTAATTAATTAATAATTAAAGCTTACACTCGTACTGAAACCCAAAATTTAAGTGATAACATTTCTAAAGTCATTATTTTATATATTAATTAATATACAATTTATATAGCTAAAACTAAGACAATTCCAATACTTTAGCAATTTCACTACTACACGATAGTTTTCTTTTTAAATTAATTAATTAATGTATCGATGGTATTTAATCAATAATTATAATTATTGAATTAATTGACGGGTATATGACTTGTTTTTCAAGTCACCCCTTTATTAGGCTTTGTTTTACCCAGAAAAAAAAATTAAATTAAACCACCTGCAGTTTTGTTTCAATCGTCATTAAGTTAGTTGGTGAGAATTTTAGCCAGCCTGAGTTTGGGCCCCTGTTGCAGCTCCTACATTGCCCGTTGCGACTCCTTGGGCCACTGCGGTTCCAGGCATAACAACTGGGGGGCCAGCGTATTGTTGTTGTTGGGGTGGTGTGTCTGGCATAAATTTCACTAAAGGGGAGCAAAACAAATTAATTATGCATATTATAGAAAAATGCTAGTGAGTCGGATTTGTTCAAATCGGATGACAAAAATTAAACTGATATTAATTAGTTTGCGCACTTAAATATTTCTCGCTGTAGAAAAGCGCCCTGAAAAGCTATCAATAAAATAATAATAAAAATAAATTAATATTGAGCCAGTAGTGCAATTAATTCCTAATTTAATTAATTGTTACTATGGCAGTATGTATGATTTGGAGAAATTTGTTTAGACCTTTGGGGATGTGTGATATCTGTCTGTCTTTCAAAAATATGTTGATTCAAAAATGTATGATGCAAGCAAAACTATATGTAGTAAAATTATTGTCGGTTTAAATGTGTAAACAATGTTTAAATTCATGTAACATCATGCAGAAAATTTGATAATTAATTAATTAAAAAATTTGGTACCTGTTTCCAATTATTTTTCAGTTTGGTGCAGACGGTTATTTGTAGTTTTTGGATTTAATGAATTGGAGCTAATGTTAGTGCCACATATTTTATTAATTTTAGTTTGAAATTTGGAATTTTACAGTTTTTCTTAATAAATAAAAAAATGCTACAATAAAACCATTTTGCTCCACCAATTTGCATAATGTATTCTTATAAAGCAATTGGTATCTTATTTCGCTATTTACATTAATTTTTATATCAACATTTTTTCCTTTTTAACAATGTCAAAATAAATTTAACCTAAATTATGGTTGCGGGGGCAGTTTTTTTTGCTTATCGAAGAGAAAAAGTCTAACAAAAAAATGACAACCGCACGCGTTCTTATTTCTATAAATTTTCTTTTAATTCATTAGATTAAATTTACTTTTTTCTTGCTCAAAGTAAAAATGATTAGACTACAATTACATAATGAAATCAAAATTTACATTGAAAAGTTTGTCCCTATAATACAATAACTTAATAAATAGTATGTTCGTTTTAATTCAAATTCAATTTAATTTCATACATAATTAAATCATTTAACATTTTTGACAAATTTAAGTTTTTATTATTGAATTTTTAACAATTGATTACACTTGTTTAATGTCAAACAGACCTAATAATTCCTAACTCTCCATTTTTTTTTGTTTTTCTAAATTTAAATAATCATGTTTAATTTTTTATTATTTTGTTTTGGTGTATTAATGCATTTATAAATGGTAGATTTTCTGTTTTTGCCAAACATTCGTACTGTAAAAAAATCACAACCTATAATAAG